>PUFA01000082.1:0-1200000 GCA_003508835.1 Eonycteris spelaea | reverse complement strand
CATGTGTGCTGCGCTGGACGGATGCAGCTCGAGCCCTCTGGCCGACCGTGGACCAGATGTCACCGCTGTTAGCGTTCAGGGAACAAAACGTAGCCCTGCCAGTGTGGCGCCAACAGCCACGGAGTGTTGAGCAGCATCCGCAGAGTTATTGGACATTGAATTTGCTTTGTGTTGGTATTTTTCCCCTCCTCCCCAAAAGACGCAGGAATGCAAGCACAGTATAAATCACTTACCGGCAAAATGAGACAAATTTCTAAAACGAGCGGCAGCGTGCCGCTCCTTCTAAATGCCGAAAAGCTATAAATCAACAGGCCTAATGGATTTTGTCCTGTCTATTCAATATCTTCTAGGGCATTGAATTGCATCAAGGAAAACAAAAGAGCCTCCAGCAAAGCACACAGGCTTGAACGTTTTCGCAATAAAATCCCCCAAGCAGAAAGCTTGCTTTCCTCCTCGTTAGGAGGCCCTCGCCGCTTGTCTGCCTGCCGCCCCTCCGTCACGGGCTCTGAAACTCACCTCCGGGTGCAGTGGAAAGATCGCAGCTGCCTTGCAGCTGTGGGACCTCGGGCAAACATCATTCGGCTTCGAGCCACGGCTTTCTTAGCCATCCAATGGACCTATACAGGGCTCCTGTGATTATAAATGACAAAGGGGTCGCAAAAGACTTGGGAAGCTCTTGCCTTATCACTGTTGCTTGAAACAGGGCAGCCATCACGATGGTTATTTTTAAATCTTGATGTCCGGCTCCCTAACCCTGCTAGGCCTGAGGCGGCCGACGCTGCCTTATTCTTAGCTTGTCTCCCTCCTTTCTCTCTCTGAGCAGGACAAAAAAAAAAAAAAAAGTGAAGGAATGTCTCTACTTCATTAAACAGCAAAACACACGGCGACCTGTCATTTTAGGAGATATGCCTTGTGGGTGAGGGTCCACCTGGCTCCGGTTTCGGTGACGCTTCGGATGGGGAGGGATTCCCAGCGGCCCAGTCCTTTTTCCGGGAATGCCTGGCTAGTCCCCGGACTGAGTGGGGGCTCTTCTCCAGGCTGAAACAACGGGGTCCACCCTTGAGGCTCCGCGCCCTGCAGGACCTGGGCCAGGCCGGCCGGGCCAGCCGGGACGTGGGGCCTGCCAGTTTAGTCACGAGGGTTGTTATAACTCACCGTTGGGGACACTCAGCCCTGGAAAACAAAGCTGTGTGGCAAGATTTCTTCATTCCTTGGTTGCACACCATTAAGTTACTCATAAATTTAATGTGATCCGAGTTTTTCTCACGGATGAGTCACATGGCAGGAACACAAAAGAGTTGGCCAAACCCAGTTAGGACTTTGATATTTTAGACTTTGTCTCGCTTTTCCCACCCCCTGTTTATAGGTCATTTATCCCAGATACAGATAGGGTTAGCTTCTTTATGCCAGTAGTTCCCGAGGGCTTAGAAAGAGGCTCACTGCAGAAGAGCAATACTCGTTCTGGTGCAGCTTCAGAACCCTTCTCGACTCAATACTCTGGATGGTGGCCAACAGTCCAGCCGTGTAGACATACGGGATAAGATTCAGTCGCCATCCTGGCGCTTAGACAACTATGTGAGCCTGGATTTAGGAGATGTCAGCTACGTTGGGGTGGAGAATGACCTCTTCTCTCCTAAAATATAAACCATCAGCTACTTCTCACCTAGAGGTTGACCCAGAAAACTATTTTAGAGAGAGGAGTTCATGAAATTATTTTCCGAGGTCATGCATTCCCAATGAGTTAGGCCACTGTCATTTCAGAGATAATACAGATCCATGAGGTATTTATTGCCTTTATGAGCAAAGCTCATTCAGGCAGGAAGAGGGCATCTGTGGTCATTTGGATTGATGGCTGCTCAGGGCCCCCTCAGAGGGACGCTTCTGTCCTCTGGCACATTTTACAGATTGAGGATGATCTGATGGAGCCCCTGACAGGCAGAACTTGTCTTCGAGGGCTGACCTTGCATGAGCGATCGGAGGTGAAGGGAAGGGTGAGAGGGTGGACTAGAGCAAGGGAGAGGGAAAGGTGGGCGGGGCTGGCCCAGCGCATTCCCCGCCCCTCCCGGAGAGCAGGCGCCTGCCGGACGCTCCCAATCCTGACACTGTGTTCCCGTCCACAGGCTTGAGTAACCCGGATCTGGTTGCACTTCTCGTAGGGACAGACTCCTCTTGCAGAAGGGTCTGTTCTGGTTGCTACAGGTTCCTGCTCAGCAGAAGGTGGGAGGCGGCTTCCAATAAGCCTCACCAATCGTGGTCGCCCTCTGCCGCCCGTCAGGGATTGGCTGACCAATCCAGGCTAAGCCGGTCGGGCTGTACCATCCACTTAGAGGTCCCTCTAACGAGGGAATGTTTGGGGTGAGCGTTTTTGAGCTAGGTTTCCCCACACTGTGCCTCATACTTGCTTTCTCTTTCTTTGCCCCTCCATTCATGAGCAAGAAATGGCCACCAGACAACCTGTTTCTGGTTGCCTCTGCCATAGCTGACAACCTATTCTCAAGGTCACTGCGGTTCCTTGAGCATCTTCTAAATCTGGAAGGGTTAAGGAAACGTCGTGGAGGTCAGAAGGACCGGTGACCTCATGCATAGCTGCCTGCTCTCCCACGCAGGAACCGGCAGAGAGACAGGGCGCTGGGGAAGTCCCATCTGACCGAGGGAAACATAGTAACTGCAAAAGGGAAAAGCCCTGCCCAGCCAGTGTGTTGGCCTCACTGGCCTGTTCTCTGTCTGTGACTGGGAGTTTCAAGATGGGGACCCTTGGTTGGAAAGGGCCCCATCATTGTGTGCTAGGTAATGCCAGCTCAGAGAAGCCCCCTGTCCTGGGGACGTGCGGCCCTGTCCTCCTCTCCCGCCTGAAATCCCAGAGCATTTCCAGGGCTGGGCTTCAGTTGCCATCTGGCAGCCCACCTCCCTAAGAACTGTAAGTCACAACGACAGAGATAAACATAGCTACTACTTGCTAAGAGCTACCGTATTAGCCAGGTGCTCTGCATGGACCATCTCTGCTCCTTAAGCAGAGGGTGCGACATGGTGCCCGCTTTACAGACAAGGAAAAGGGATGCCTGCAGACACAAAGGAGCTCCCCGAGAGTACATCGTTAGTAAGAAGTAGAGCTCGGCGTCCATCAGAGGTTGGCGGGTTCATAAGTTATACCCCCTGGCACTGGGTGGCTCCACCACCCACCATGCCAGCCCACTCCAGCTCCTGCTTGTCACGGGGGTCTGACCTGGAAGGTGGGAAGGCAGAGAAGGCACACTGTCCGTCAGCCAGCTCCCCAGCCGGCTCTCAGACTTTATGTCCCGGTCCCGGTGGGAACCAAGGGCCTCACTGCCATTTTCTGGCCGATAAACAAAAGCCCCAAGATGGAAATGGCCAGTTTCAAGCCACTTAAGGCAGTGACCAGTCCAGCTATTCAGCTCAGACCTTCTGCCCCTGCCCTGGTGACAGTGCTCTCTCTCAGGACCCCAGTTTAGACCAGCTCCTTGGGGATACAGCCTCTATCCGATACCTGAAGGCCCTGGGAGGAAACGTGGCTCTAATTTAATTGACTGGTAACCACCGAAGGCTCACAAAACGGTCATTGATATCAATGCCCCAGTGACTCTAAGGAGAGGGGCCTAGAGACGCGTTCGGGGTTTATTGAAGCACGTGGCCAAGTGGAAGGTCTCCGTCCAGGCCTTCCGGTCAGGGGCCAGCGGCACAGCCGACAAGCTGGCATACGACAGATGTTTTCAGAGTTCCTACTGGGGGTCGAACCGTGATACAAGCTTTCCTATCTATACTGCTGTCACAACACTCGGTGAGGTGGTGCCGTTTTGAAAATGGAAAAAGTGACACTCGGAAGGTTGAGTGACTTACCTAAAGTCACAGAGCTCGCAGGCGACCGAGCCAGCACGTTAATTCAGAGCTGTGTGAATCTACCAGCCACGTTCTCACATTCGCCGGGGCTCCACAGTGCAGAGGACTTTTCTGCTTGTAGACTCACGTTTTTCTAGAAGCCGGAAGAACAAAGAAAGCCACCCCAGAAAAATCCGACTGGTGATTAGAAAGGCGGCTTTTTCTTTATGAATGAGCACCAGGTGCCTGGACTTCTCAGGTTAAGTCTGACCTCACCTGGAAGACCCCAGAGCCTGGATGCCTCACCTGCCCCCGCCCCCAGGTGGTGGCTCTCAAGTGGATCCACGAAAGTGCAGGGAATGTTGCTGTGGACTGAATTGTGTCTCCAAATCCACATGTTGAAGTCCTAGCCCCTGTACGACTGTATGTGGAGACAGGGTCTTTAGGGAGGTTAAATGAGGTCATGACAGGGGCCCTAATCCCACAGGACTGGGGTCCCTGGAAACAGAAGAAGAGATATACTTGAGAGTTCTCTCTCTCTCTCTCCTCTCCACGCCCCCCCCCCCCCCCCACACAACACAGAAGGCAGCTGTTTACAAACCAGGACAAGAGGACTCGCCAGAAACCAGCCTCGAAGGCACCTTGACCTCAGACATATAACCTCCGGAAAATAAGTATCTAAACGTTTAGGCCGCTGAGCCCGTGGCATCCTATTATCGCCACCCAAGCAGACCAATGCAGTCTTCTTTAGAGACCCTTAACGCCCATGTCCCAACACAGCTGAGGGTTAGAGCACAGGCTGGAGAGTAAGTGGGGTCTAAGATTCATCCAGGCTTCCCGGTGAGCAGGGGCCTTGGGTTTCCCTGTGCTCCCATGAGCCAGTTTCATATGATTAGCATAATAATTCACTGAAAATGTGCCTAGAAAGTGCTTATCACGATGGGCGGAACGTATAAGGCTGTTATTATTGTTCTTGAAAAGTAATCCTTACTCTGAAGGACGTGGCAGATGGCGGTTTTTATTGGTTGGAGCCCTGGGTCTTTCCAGCTGTAGTCCAGGGGTTCCCAAGCACATGTTCTTTGACCCTGGAGCATCCTTTGGATGCTCCCAGGGATTTCATGGCTTATTTCCAGCATATCACAGAGTTTGTGAGAAGTCACCCACTTGCCTGCAATGACACCACACCGGCTGATCAACATATCATGCTCTTTTGCTTTTAGTTAGGATTAAACCAACTCACCATGGAAACACTGCTTATCTCTAGGGGTCTGGAAGTTGAGATCAGTAGATATACATGTCCTTGATTTCTAAGAAAATGGGAACATAGAATATTTATTATCATGAACCCTGCAGGATTCATGGAAAGAAAATAAAAAGAACCGTAGCAGGTGAACAGGTGAGGCATCTTTGCTGAAATTGCTGTACTCGTTTTAGGATATTTTCCCAGAAAATTCTGTAGTAATACTGTACGTTTGGATTGAGGGCCGGCTTGATCTTTAATAATCACACGTGGTTTTGCGACACGCGCGGATTCACTGAAACTCAAGGCGTGCGAGAGTGTGCGGAAGCCCTGCACGCCTTCATCACACCTGCCACTGTGCATTCAACCCAGGGCTCAGCGCCTGGTGAGGATGTCGCTGCAGGTGCTGGCAGGTGTAACTCTGCACTGCACACCACACAGGGCTTGGGCGGTCTCTAGGGACAAGTCGCTGCGCTGTCTTTTACGCGGAGGGCAGGATGGCGTCCTCCAGTGGGGTGTCCTGATTAATCAGATTTGGCACATTTAGGGGCCTCAGGAAAGGCTCCGTGCCGGGTGCCTGCACCGCTTCACGTCTCTGATAGGAAAGGAACAGCCGCTGATGTAAATAGCCCAGAGCAAACCGTCCAAGGACGCATGCCAACGGGTCACAGAACACAGGACACATGCAGCCCTGTATAATTATAAACAGGTCTTTCTAGTGCTTTGACCTCTGGGGCTTTGCAGACCCCGAGGGACCACCCTTCCCAGGACCAGTGGATTTTCAGAGGTATAAACGACTTGCCCAGGGTGAGCCTTCGCAGTCGACCAACCCATCCAGAGGCCATCCCCAACCACCTCCTCCAGCTGGCTGTCACTCTGGGCCACTAACTGCCTGCCCTAATCAGACCAGGCCCAGGTACCAACAGGAGGGACAGACCGTACACCCCAGTGCCCGTTGAAATCACTCAAACTTGCCAGTCCTAAACCTGCCTACCCCGCCTCACCTGTTCCTTCCCGAGGAAACCAGAGTGGGGGCCCTTCTCTCCCCACCTCCACGTTCCCAGTAGGCCCTGGGGCTTCCGTGTGGCCCTGCGTGGTCGGCTCTGCCGCCTGCTTCTAAGAAACTGTGAGCAGAAGCCTCTTCTGTCATGACACTCATTTCATGTCTGTGTCTTACCATACCTGATTAAAACAAATCCTGGTCACCCTGAAAACAAGCTCCCCGGAGAGGAGGATGAGTTCAGAGACCCCCGCAATCGGCCAGCTCTGGGGGTGACACGCCACCTCTGGGTGCAAATTCAAGGCAGGAGCAGCAGTTCTGCAAGAAACAGCAGCACCTGTGGAGAGTGGGTCGTTCCGACCCACTGGAATGAGGTTCAGGAGCTGTGCTCATATGGCTCGTGTCCTCAGGCTTGCAGACAACGTGCATTCGAGAACCTGCAGCAGACGCTGTAGATGAGGGTGGAGGCAGATTTCCAGACTTGCCTTCCCTGTCCCCACCTGGACTCAGATGAGGACTCGTAAGAAAAACAAGAAAGCGTTTTGTATTCTTCATTTTCCTGCGTCTGTCTATTCCTCCATTTGTTCAAATACTCCTTGGGTATCTGTGAGGTGCCAGGCACGTCGCTGGCACTGCAAGTCCAAAGGTAAATGAGGCTCTGTTTCTGCTCTCATAGACTCACAGGCCAGTTAGCGGGGAGGCCATTAAAAAAAAAAAAAAAAGAAACAAACTATCGAAGAATAGAAACTCTAATAAAGGAGCATGCCCGAGAGGGTAGAAGGAGGGATTAGGGGAATGAGAGGGGGTGGTCGGGGACAGCTCCGGATGGCACTGAGGTTTCAGCTGGGGCTTGAGGGATGAGCAGGAGTTTGTCAGGGGCACCAGGGGAAGAGTCCAGGGGAAGCGAATGGCAACCTAAGACGGCATCGCACATTCAGGGACGTGTGGACGGAGCAGAGCCTTTGGAGTGCAGAGGAGTGGGTGAGGCTGAAGAGGCAGCATTTATGTGACGCCTCTGTTTCCACTGCTACATAACAAACGGTCCCAAAACTTAGCGGTGCGAGTTAACTCTGATTCGTTATATCTCGTAATTGGTTGGCTGGGCTCATGGGGGTGGTTCTTCTGCTCCCTGGGGTGCCTTCAGCTGGGACCTCCGTTGGCATTGAAACACCTAAGATGGTCTCACTTATGTGTCTGGTGCCTTCGTGGGGGTGGGGGCGAGGGAGGCTGGATCACTGAGGCTCACGGGGTGTCCACCAGGCCTGTCTCCAGCAGAGAAGTCAGCCCCCCGCACAATGGCTCAGGCAGCCAGGAGTACGGAGGCAGAGCTGCCAAGCCTCTTGAAGTCGGGGTCTAGACCTGGCTAGCCTCCTTTCTGCTGCACTGTGTTGGTCAAAGCAAGTCACAGGACCAGCCCAAGCTCAAGGAGAGGCGGAGACTGTGCCTTCACATGAGACCGGGAGAGGATGTTTGCAGGCAGCACCCACATATGCCAGCCTAAGGAGTTTGGGGGTTGCCCTACAGATGATGTGGGGAGCTGGCGAAGGGTTTAAGGAGGGAGGAACGTGGTCATCCTCGCGAATGCTGTATTCTAGGCTGCCATCTAGCTGCAGTTTGGCGACTGTAGCGGAGAGAAAAAGATTGTCGTCAGAAAGGACCGTCGGGAGGTGGCCACCTATGAGTTAGGCAAGAGGCGATGTTGTGGGTTGAACTGTGTCGCCCCAAAAGATATGTTGGAGCCCTGACTCCTGGCACCTGTGAATGTGACCTCATTCGTAAACACAGTGTTTACAGATATAATCGATTAGATGGGACCATTAGGATGGGCCCTAATCCAACTCGACTGGTGTCCTTATAAGAAGAGGAAAACGTCATGTGGAGACATAGGGGCACAGGAGAAGGCCATGTGACAACAGAGACAGAGATGGGAGTGATGTAGCTGCCAGCCCAGGACGCCGAGGACTGACGGCCAGCCCAGAAGCTGGAAGAGGCACAGAAGGGTCCCCCCAGCATCTCAGAGGGAGCGAGCCCAGCTGACACCTTGATTTGGGACTTCAAGCCTCCAGAACTGAGAGAATAAACCTGTTCTCTGAAGTGGCTAAATGGGTGTTACTTAGTTGGCTAAATTTGTGGTACAGAGCTCAGAGGACGCAGGCGCCCTGTTAGTCCAGTCCTATGTGCGCACCCTTTGCAGAGGGCAAAGGGACAGCCTCCCCTCAACCACCAGGACCGAGAGTGGGCAGGGTGGTCCACCAAAGGAAAATCAGACGGCCAGGCTCTGGGGCAGACAAAGCGACATTTCTCTTGCACACAGCTGCCTCTGTGTGGCTGCGGCAAGCTCACTAGGGCTGGCAAGGACCAGCTCTTACGGCTGAAATGAAGAACGGGAGCCTACAGAGCAGTTGCCAGGCCCGAACCTGGTGTCATCGTCCCGTGTACCTCCCTCGCCCTCACTCAGCCACTGAGCTCCTAACACCTCGGAAATAACGCTGCAGACCGTCCTCCATCCTTCCCCCGACCATGCCTAGTCAACCCGTGATCGCCTGTATGAGAGCTGGGGACTTGCACAGGACGTCGTCAGGGGAAACACAGCCCTTTGTACGTCTTATTCTCCCTAGGGGTTTAAGAAAACCCAGTCGTCTGTGGAAGAGAGCGTATTTGGGTACCCACGAAGGTTCTAGAGAGGCTGCGCTAAGGCACACAGAGCCGAGGGGCAGGCCCTGTCTCCTTGCCGACCACACAGCGAGGACGCGAGGCCTTGGGCGTAGTTACTTCTTCCTCCTGCAGGAGCCCCATCGTGGCTGTATTTTTAAACACGGTTCCTCTCCAGACCCCCTGAAGTCCTCCTAAGTCAGGCAGCTGGACGTGCGTGAGCCTGAGTGGTGCTTCTCCTCTGCAAGGACACTGAGCCGCTGATCGTGTGCCTGCACGCGAACTTCGTTTCTGTAATACAGTCTCTCTCTCTGATTCGAGCTGGTCGTGCCCGGATAATGGCGGTGTGACTCGCTTGCTTCCTTTCCCGGCCCTTATCCTCTCTGTGCCTGCTCCTTTAGTCGTTAAGCCTTAGGACATACGATTGACCGAGAGCCTCAGGCCTCTCAGCACGAGGACAGCAGGTTTCGGTTGAGGTTGAGACGAAGGATAACATCTCGGCTTTCGGTGTGTTTCAACCCCACTGGCCACGGACCAGATGAGACGGTGCCCCGGCTGGTTCCAGATCCAGACAATGATTAATTACTTCATGCCTCTCCAATCGTCCAATGAGTGGCTCTCGCGACCCTAAACCCCTCAGTTTCCATGGTTGCAGGTTTTTCCCTATATAATCGGTACTCCCGAGACACTTGGGGACCCAGGCCTTCAAGCGGTAGCTTGCCTGTGTCTCAGGGACTTGCGACTCTCTAATGAACCTGACTCTCTTGGATGCAAAAACCTGCCCATATCCTTTACTGGCTTCGACGTGCTCAGGCAGATGGACCCCTTTTGTCCCTACGATAACAGTGGGACTTCAAATAGCCCCAACCCAGGAGATCTGGAACCGAGTTTCCCAGCTCCCCAGATACGGCTGGACCTCAACATCACATTCCCACACTCTGTCTTCAGACAGTAACGGGGTACCAGCCAGGGGAACCCTGTCCATGGAAAAGAGAGCCTGCCAGCGTCACCGAGGGCCGGACTCAGGACAGAGGCTGTCTGATGGGACATCTGGACCTGCTGTGACTTTTCATGGGAGAGACGCTTGGGGAATATCTTTTGTTGGTTTCATGTTCATCCCACTATGCATAGAATTTACTTTGCTCATTCATGGTATATCATTACTTTCTTGAAGATGTGGCCAGTGCTTATTTTCTTTTAAATTAATGGACTTCATTTTTCAGAGCAGTGTTTGGTGCATAGCAAAATTGAGCAGACAGTAGAGATTTGCCTTGCACCCTCTGTCTCCCCGACCCCCCACAGCACTGCACCCCCCCCCATCAGCGTTCCCCGCCAGAGTGGTTCATTTGTTATAATGGATAAACTCACAGCGACGCATCCTCATCACTCCAAGTCCATAGTGTATCTTAGCGTTCATTCTTGGTGTTGCCCGTTCTGTGGGTTGGGACAAAGGTATCGTGACCTATACCCGTTGTCATCATATCATACAGAGTAGTTTCACTGCCCTAAAAATCTTCTGCGCTCTGTCTATTTACTCCCCCTCCCCCCCCACCCCTTTCCTTGAGGCCATAGTTTTGCCTTTTCCAGAATGTCATCCGTATGCACCTGTTTCAGACTGGCTTCTTTCGCTTAATAGTACGCACGTGAGCTTCCTTCACGTGTTTCCAGGACTTCACGGCTCGTTTCTTCTTAATGCTGAATAATATTGCAATGTCTGGATGTGCCACAGTTTATCCAGTCCCCTACGGAAGGACCTTTTGGTTGCTTTCAAGTTTGGGCAGTTACGAATGAAGCAGGTTTTCACGTGGACACGAGTTTGCAATTCATTTGCTAAATACCAAGGAGCGTGACGCTGGATCCTGTGGTGAGACTGTGTTTATTTGTGTAAGAAGGGGCCGAACTGTCTTCCAAAGCAGGGGGGCCTGTGGCTCCATGTTCTCGCTGGCCTCTCGCTGTTGGTGATTTGGATTTGGCTGTTCTCATAGGTATGCCACGGTCAGTGTTTCTCCATAATTACATTTTGGGCAATATTTCAACAACTGACTTTGGATGCTACAGTTCAATCATCTTGAATAGAAAAAAAAAATGTGTGGGAGAACCCACTCATACCTTCATCATTTATTTACTGGTCGAATGATTTTTTGAAAGCTGCTAGGCACCAGGCCCTGGGGATTCTTAGATGAAGGATGCTCGCCTTGCCCTTAAAGAACTCAGCAGCCTAGCAGGAAGGGGTACGTGGCAGGGGAGCACCCTGCTCTGGAGGGAGCCTCAAAAGGGAGCTCTAATCCACACAGAACGGGAGGGGACAGGGCGGGCCTGGTGAGCAGGTGGCCGGTGAACCTCTGACGGGAGGTTAGAAGTTACCTTTTCAGGACCGGAAGCCGGGGTAGAAACAGGGAAGGGCTGGGCTGGCTGGCGTTCCTGTAGGACCACTGGACCTTGTGCAGGCAGGAGGAGTGGGACTGGAGGGCGCAGGGTGGGAACTGCAGATCCCCAGGCCCAGCCATTCCAGATTGTTCTGCAAATGTTCCCTGGGCAGGGCCTTCGGACTAGCCGCATGCAGATTGTCCAAATCTTACTTTAGGGACAATTTTGGCCTTGTATTTTTCACTCTTTAGAGCTGGGACCGGAGCTTCTAAGAGGAGTGTAAAGGGCTGGTTTCAGGTTGCTGATTCCCTTTTCCTCTCTGCTTACTCTCAGGTGGAAGGGTGACAAGGTCAGAAGTGGACAGGAGTGGGGCAGGGACCTGCACATGCTGTCACCACCCTGCAGGGGCGGCTCAGCCTCCCACGAGCGCTGTGCGGGCTTCGCTTGTTGAGGGTTGGGAGGCGGTTCGGCAGAACCAGGCTGAAGGTGGTTTTTAGTTCCTGAAGGAGACCTTCAGGATTAGAGGCAGTCCCCTGTGCAAGTGAGGCCACAGAGATGTCACACATGTCCTGGCGCATGTCCTGCAAGATACTGAGGTGTCATCCACTGAGGGCGGCCGAGCCATCAGTTCACAGCCAAGTAAGCCACCACGTTTTGAAGCAGTGAAAGACGACAGGTGTGGTTCTCAGAGAGTGGCCTGAAAGACCTGGGTGTGTGGCCCTCAGGCTCAGGGGGCTGAAGCATCTCCTCCCCCAGCCCGGACCCTGGCACCACTGCTCCTTCCGCTTAGGTGACATCTTAAAACACCAAGGCCAGCAAGACCTCTGGACATTTTTCACCAACAATTTATCTTTTTAATTAAAGATTTTATCACTTTCCCTAGAAAATTGGAAGGAAAAAACCAAACCACCCCCTTTCTTCCCCCAAATCTTTGATATTTCTAAATATGTCAAACTTGACAGTTATCAAGAACAAACCAAGGAATATACTATGTATTTTCCTGTGTTTTTTTTTTTTTAAGCTACCACATTTGGTCTATAACAGCTCTTACGATTAGCACTATGTTTATTTAATTTGTTCCAGATTTATTTTTAAAATGTTTTTCTTCTCAAAGCTCTCAAATTCCTGAAATCTTATACCTCCAACAAGTTTATCCTTCCAAGTCCTCTTAATTTTCCTACTAAAACCTACTTGACCCTCTGCTTCTTGCTCTTTACCAGTTATTATCATTTAAAAAAAAACTTGCTAAAATTTTAATGCCTTGTGACTCCTATTGTCTTTAGATAACATATTTGCTCTGTGGGAAAGGCCTGAATTGTCTGCAGCACAGAATTTTAGGTGCTATATAGCCTGTAGGTGGGAGGTTTGGTAGGTTTGTGGAATCATTATGGGGTTCTCAAGACTACCCTCAGGCTCAAAAATTGCTAGAAACACTCACAGAACTCAGAAAAGGCATTCTACTCACAGTTGTGGTTTATTATAGCACAAGGATACAGATTAAAATCAACAGAGGCAAGATTTACACAGAGCAGGGGCCAGGAGACACCAGCAGAGAGTGATGTATGTGTTTACAAACTTCTATGGCACTTCGTCAGTATTTTGTGTCTATTGAATCTAATAGTGAAATATTGGGGCTTTTCTATTACATGACTATTTTTGATTTTTTTTTTTAGTAATTCATTTTTATCATATTTTACAAAAGTATCAGTGTGCCATGAATAAGAAATTTTTAAAAAGCTTTATAACTGGTGATTTGAGAAGCACTGACCCTGCCCTGTCCTTAACTAGTTCTCTGAACTTGGACATGACATTTCAAATTCCTGGTTTCTGGTTTTCTCTTTTGAAAGACAGGGGTGGGAGTGGGTAAATTAGATCAGTATTTTTTCAACCTTTTTTTTTTGACCATTGTAAGAAAATATATTTATACTATGGCCCAATTGCCTATTCTTATTATAGGCAAAGCAATTTGCCACTTCCTATTTAACCCTTCTAGTCTCTTCCATCCCATCTAAGAAGAATGTGGACCCACTAGACGGATTTCATGCCCTGCTCATGAAATCAGTCTAGTGGGTCCACATTCTTCTTAGATGGAGGGGAAAATTATGTTAGGTTGTCTTTAAAGTGGTTTCTGCCACCAGAGGGCCCTTGAACCATTCTTGTGTCCAAACCAGGGACCAGGTGAGCCAGGAAACAGGAAGTTGGTTCCATGGGGCTGGCTGGGACCGTGAACCAGTCATGACCTTCTCTGACTATGCTGAGCATGAACCATTTCAAAAACCCAAGATATCCACGTGAGATCTCCACTACTAATCACCGTGCCTGTGTTTTGGGGGGATGCCCCAGGTGTGTAAATTGGGAGAAGCTATTAACCCTCACTTCTATCCTGGTATGTACCTGAGTCTCACTTTAGAAAAGTCAGTTCAACTTGGGGTGACTTGAGGGCATGGTCGTCACTTTGTGGATAGCCTACTCCTCTCAAATGCATTGTTATCCTTTCTTACCGAGCAAACCACTCAGAACTGAGTCTGTAGTCAATTTCTGATGTCTTCTCGTCGATTATCTGTGTACTCATTGGCTTTTCTATAGAACACTGAGAATGGAATGGAGTTCAGCTAGTAATCCTGGGTTGTATAAACAGAAGTAGATGGTTAAAAACAGGGGAGGGGGGAAGGGCTCTTCTCCACTCTTCAAGGAAGCACCACCCTCCTGCACACCTCACCGTGGCCCCATGTCCCTCCTGGCAGGCTGAAGGGTGCTGAGGAAAGGGTCTAAGGCGGACACACGCCGCCCGATGACGACACGGAGGTGTTTGGCAGAGACAAAGGCCAGCCCCTACCTTTTGATAACACAGAATTTAAACACAGTTCAGCCATAGCAGCTAGAAGCTCGCATGTGAACAAATTTCTGAAAATACACAGAAGCCATTGGTGACGAGGAAGTGCCCAGTCACAGGGAAGCTGACAGTCCCAAGGTGACCAGTCTTCTTTCACGAGGTCCCTTGTTTACATCCTGTATGTGTCAAGGGAGGGGGTCGTCCTCGTGAAGAGGAGAGGCCGCTGGGGAGTGCCAAGCCGGTGACAGGTGGCTTTGAGGTGGTTCGCACTGAATAACAGGGCCCTTCACACTGACATTTTCAGTAACCTTCCAGCGTGTCTTTTTGGATTAGGTTTTATTGCAGAAAGTTAATTTCCATTTAGGTCTTGGGAAGACAACTAACGCATGAGGCAAGTTACCCCAGGAGGCCAGTGGGAGGGCAGAACCTCAGTGGATAAGCGCTGGCTGTGTGTGGCCTCAGTTCAGCCGACCTGCGGGTGTTAGGGACGTGGAGGCCCCGTTCAGCATTTCCGCAAGAACAGTGGGTGGAGAACACGTCCTGGTGGCCTCAAATTCATCTGTTCTCATGATCCCCAGACACTGTGTTTTCTAGTGCAGCTTCCTGACTGACCTAACAGACTAATTAAGTTTTAATCCTCAGACTAGATTTCAATCAGAAATACGGATGCCGCCAAGAGATACGTTGGCTGACCAACTTTCTCGAAAAGGGGCAGTCACCAGCACCTTTGCATCTTGTCATTGTCTTTGTACTTTTTCAGAAAGGTCAAGAAAACCTTTTGAAAAGCAATATTTATTTTTCAACATGATGTTCAATGTCGGCTAGACTTCCCTTCAAACACCTCACATGTTTTGACTCAGGATATTAACAACAACGACAACAACAACAACAAGTTCTCAACCCCAATGAGTCGAGTTGAATTTAGCTGTAGCGTTATCCAGCATTTCTGCCAGAAAACCATGTCAGCTGAAGTTCCTGAAGGCTCGATAGCAAAACGAAACACTTGTTTTCAAGAGAAACCTTAAAAGAGAATTTAACTGTTTTGACTCTCTGGAAATAGGAAATTTAAGGATTTCTTTTTGTTATTGTTTTTGTTGTTCATTTCTAGTAGAAATTTAAAAAAAATCTAACGAGCTCCACGTGTTTCTTAAGATGGATTGAATCTATTCGGCAGTGAGGTAGGAATAGCAGCAGATGGGAAGGCCATGGTCTAGGGGCCCAGGCCCCCAAGAGTCATAGAACCAAACTCAGGGCTTAGAACTTAGAGAAGTTTGGGGTTCAGAAATACTTGGGGGTGTTTTGATCCTAGGATCACCATTAGTTTTATTTGAGTCAATTATGGATTATTTCGTGGACTCGTCAGGATCCGAATACCATTCATGACTTTTCTTTTATAAAAAAACATATTTCAAGTTTTGAGCTAATTTACAGAATATAATACATTGGCAAAAAGTATACATCGTATGTATTATTGTATGAAAGCAGCATGTACCAATATATAGTCTGTGATATATTTGAGTATGGCATCTATTTTCATGTACGAGTATGTGCCCTATACTCATTTCGTTCTCGGTTCTTCATTACAGAGTAGCCTTGTTTGTGATATGAAAGGGAGCTACTGTCCGTTTATCAGCCACGTCGCCTCTTCGTTAAATACGGTCAGCTCTTCGAATGCCTGTTCGGAGCACATGCACTGGTGTTAGCATCGGCCCCAACAATGTTCATGGCGCTGTGCTTGGTACCAGCAGCAGTGAACACAAGAGAGACAGTGTTTGCCCTTGTAGAGTAGAAATTCTGGTAGATTGGAATGCAAACCGTAAATGATATCTTGATATCCTTCTTTTCTGTGAGACCCTGCTCTATCGATTGGGGAAGATAGTACTGTTTTTCCGTTCATTTCGTTGAATTGCCCACGATTCTTTTTCTTTGTACAGACGTGATTTTAGCAACATTACGTATGAATATTTATTTTATGGTTTATTTCAAGGGCAGCTTTTACCAAAGCTCTATTATCCAGAAATAAATAATTATAATTATAATATATAGTATGTGGTATGTACTTTCTATGGTACACAAAGTGATGCATGTTATTCAATGACTAAAACTGTGTCATGTGCCCAACAAATGCCTGTTAATGAACTAACTGGTCAATAGACTTTGATTAAAAAAATATTTAAAGCATGCAATCCCCAAATAGTCCAAGTTTTCTTATTATCGATCATTAATTATATATTTTACATGTCCTATAATGTTGTTCCCATCGGAATTATAGAACTGATTTAAGGCCCCGCGTAATCCCAGGTTAGAATGTGCAGGTGAGCCAGATGGCTCATGAGCATCCAGCAGGACTTGCTCTAAGTTTAAGTTCTCTCTGCACATGGACTTGCATTTTGACAGCTTCATTTCCTTAAAACTAGGACACACGGGGGTAAAAGGGAAGGTGGTTTCCTCTGAGGCCCCAGGATGCAGGATGGGCCCCCTCCAGGAGTTTGGGTCTTTGTTTCTTGAACTGTGGCCATGGTCTCTTGGTCTCCTTCACCACCAACCGCCCAACACCTACTGGAGTATTTGACTGTCACCTTCGGGTGAAGTCTCCTGCTTGGCATGCCCTATGTTTACTTGAAGAGAGGACGTTCACATGAAAATGTAAATAACAGGAAGCCTAGAACAGCGGTCCCCAACCTTTGTGGCACCAGGGACCGGTGCCCCTACGAGAACCTAATGCCTGAGGATCTGAGGCGGAGCTGAGGGGTGATGCTGGCGCTGGGGAGGAGGGGCTGCGAATACAGATGAAGCTTCGCTGTCTCGCCCACCGCTCACCTCCTGCTGTGTGGCCTAACAGGCCATGGATGGGTACCGGCCGATGGCCCGGGGCTTGGGGACCCCTGGCCTAGAAAGAGTATCAAGTGTGTGACAGAAACATTCTGAAACTAGACAGTGGTGATGGTGGCATAGCCTTGTGAACATAGTGAAAACCGCTGAATCGTGCCTTGGCATGAGAATTTTACCTACATTTCGAAAACATGTGACAGATCAAGTATTGCCGAATTCAGAGGAAGGGTGTCCCTCAGGCCGTCAGGAATCTCATGGAGGTGCTAGTCTGTGAGCAAGGCCATGAAAGCTGGAAAGGAGAGGAGAGTCAGGGTGAGCAGAGAAGGAACAGTTTAGCAGCAGCTGGGTGGGGGGCGTCACTTGCCCGGGCCATGGTGATGGACAGGCATCGGAAGAGAACTGGAAGACTTCTTGGTGGCCACCATGATATTCTGGGTATGTAGTGAAGTGGCAACACAGTGGAAAAATACAATTCGATCCATATCGTAAAGGAGGGGCGGACAGGACTTGACTCCTGACGGGACATGGAGAGCAAGGGAGAGTCAAAGCTTCGCCGAGTTCTCAGCCTACTCGTCAAGCAGCACCTAAAGTAAGAACTGGTTTTGGGGGGAAAATGTTGAATTCAACGTCAGGTGTTCTGGGTTTGGGGTGATGGTGGGACGTCTAAGAGGACATTGAGCCAATGAGTAGTACGGTAATCTCAGACACGGCTCGTTTACACGTGAGGAATGGGCTCGGAGCCCTGTCCCAGGCGGGCGAGCTGGAGCAGGGATCCTGTCCGCGGCTTTCTCGAGCAGGCAGCTGGTTCGATGTGGGGCCGGCGCTTGGGAGGGAGTCCACCGCGGAGGCAAGAGAAGGCATGAGAATGGGGGAGCCTCTGCAGGGGACCGGTGGGAGGGGAGCACGGGGCAGAGGGCAGAGGGCCAAGCCTCGCCATGTGTCCTCATGTAGGGTGTGTGAGAAGGAGGCAGCACGCAAGGAGATGCCAGCTGGAATGAAGGCAGCAGCGCTCTGCGCCGAAGCGTGGGGGCCCCGTGGGGTAGCAGCGAGGGCTCGCGCGGGGGACATCCAACTGCAGCTGGCCTGGCTGTCCAGCACACCCCCGAGTGTGCCATGAGGGGAAGCTAAAGTGGAGGACAAGGAAGAGGTTTTGTGTGTGTGTGTGTGTGATTTTAATAGGAGAACAGCTTGATGGCCTAGAAAAAGCAACTAATGGAGAGAAATCGAAGAGGCGAGGGGGAAGGGGCTGGATCTCAGAGGTCATGGAAGAGACGAGCTCGGGCCTGCTGGAGCAAGTAGGAGCGCTCCCCACAGGGAGGGGCGGCGGATGGAGGCAGCTTTTTTGGTGAGAGGAGGATGGACGACAGGGCTCAAGCCGGAGGGCCCCCTTTTTTCCAATAAAGGAGGAAGCAAGGTTATTTCTTGTGGTTACCTGGTAAAGTACTCCTTTTCCCCTTCCCTTACTAACAGAGCCCCATTATTATTTGGGGGCAAAGTGCTCAGCTCACACATTACATTTCTTAGGCTCTTTTGCAGTCATGTGACTCAACTGTGGCCCAGAGCCATCGCCAGAAAGCCGCCTTAAGTGCCGTGTGTCATTTTGCTCATCCCCCCTTCTTCTCTCCTTCCCAGGATACGGCTTCGATGGCTGGGGCTGCAACAACTACCTCATAACCATGAAATGACCCTGAGGATGGAGCCAGCCCTAAGAACAGTGGACAGAAAGAGAAAAAGAGGTCAGGATGTTGATGACATGTGTGTGTGTGTGCGTGTGTGTGTGTGTTAGAAGTGGGAACACAAAACAAGGAGATTCTGGGGTTTAAGGTTTTGCATTGCTCTAAAGTCGTTTAGGAATTGAAAGTTGAGAATCCCAGCTGTAGGAAGCCAATCTGGATACCTGTGATCAGAAAACCTTGACAATATCTGTCTTATAAAGACTGAGGTTCATATCTGATGCCATCAGCAGTTTTTATTAAAGGAGAAAAATACTGTCTTAATTTATTTCAGGTGTAAGGTCAATTCTGCAAACATTGATCAAAACGAGGAAGGCAATTGAATAAGCATCGTTATTTCTGAAAGCTTGCAATGTTATGTGTTATGTTCACCATTGTTCAGAATTAGGGCTTTGAATACACTAGGAGTTTAAAATTCTTTGTTTTTATTCATGCCAAAATGTTTGACTATTATGAAATACCAACCCAGAATGCCCTAATGCCCTGAGCAAATGGTTAGCGAGGCTTCAATCTTTATTATGTTATTTTTTGTTACTTTTTTAATTTTAGACTAAAGTTGTCTCCTCTCATAGAACCCGGAAAACATGTTTTTATTATTTATTTATTTATTTATTTTTGCGTATGTCAACTGCTTCTCAGTGTAGCTATCCATTTTAAAACATCCAGTGCAATTAAGAGAGTTTTTTGTTCATATCTTCATCAGCAATATGAAATATCTTTTAAAAAGTCAACAATTGATGGAAGAAAAGTCTTTGCAATAGCACAAGACACTCATCGGCTTTCCAGTCCATTCTGTATATAATTCCTGGGAGTTTTTTATGAGATTGAAAAAACTAATTCCATTTGAGGCTCTTTATCTTGTTACGTGGCAAATTCGGCTGCTCCAGAAACAATCTAATCTTCAGCCTCCCAATTATTTTTAATGTCTGGATTAACGTACTAACCACTTGTATTTAAAATCCATCTTCCCTGTGTTATCAGGATCATGTGCAACAGGCAGATAGACAGAGGATTTACTGATTCACCAAAAAAAAGTTAGCATCCTTGACATTTATTTGAAAAAAAAAATGACGCTTCAGCTTATTTAATATTTCAATGATAACTTACTCCGATAAGGCAGAGAGAGAAACGTTTCAAGGAAATAAATGATAGGCAGATTTTTACGAGGTAACATGGAGACAGCATACAGTGCCATAGATAGACCTCCAGGGTAGGTGGAGGGGAGCAGAGGAATAAGAATTCATTTGAGAGGCTCTCTCATTTGGACAAAAATCTGGTAGACTCCCACATCTCATGGGTACTCCATAAAAAAAAAAAATGTAAACATTGATTTGATTTAGGCTCAGCTTCAAAACAGTTGTAAGGCATTCATCAGAAAAGAGTATTTAACAGATGTTCCCTTCATTCTCATCTCTTACCCGATCGAGAGCTAAATGGGCTAAGTAGTGTGCTCACGTGGATCAAGGAAAAGCGACCGACTTCAGAGACCTTTCTTAAACCATTGATCTGAGCCCCCGATAGCTTCTGGCTAACTCAGAAACCGTAACGGGCGAGGCGGAGGAGCTCCGGGCTCCTGCTGAAGAGGATGGTGTGTGGGCTGAAGGGCACAGCCAAGTAACAGAGAAGTGGTCACTGGGGTGGGGAGCTGGGAGGCTCTGAGACCCGCAAAGGAGCCAGTCGGGCTGTCATGACTGAAAGGTGGGCCCCAAATGATTCGAGTTCCAGAACTTTCTTGCAACTGCCATCACAAGAGGCAGTGCCAAGACCTACTTCCTGCCTGTTTGGGCAAAGTCCATTTTCCTCGCTGTGGAATCCGATGCAAGGAAGGCCCAGGTCCAGGCCATGAAGAGTGAAGGGGCCTTCACAACCGTAAGCCACGCTGGGACCCATTCAGGACTGAGCAGGGACATGGTTCGCAAAGAGGGGTTTGCTTCGTGTCCGGAACCCCAGTCAGCATCCTGAACACAATGTGCGAGGCCCACAGTGCACGGAGGGGGCGGGGCGGGGCTCGGGAAGACGCTCGCTGGGTGCTGCTCTGGACCAGAATGGGGATCTGGCATTTTGTGGCACAGGGTAGGGATCTGCCAGCATGCTCACGGGCTGAAACAGTTACATCTGAAAGCTGGAATGAGCATTTTCAAGTGGGCACAACACACAACCAGCTGGGCCAACTCCCCGCAGGCACCACGGAAAGACATGTCATTGTGCCCTCTCAGATGCAGGCTCTTGGCTGTTCTGATGCTCCAACCCACTTCCTTCCTAGGGGGCTGGGGCATTCAGGCTAAATTCAGCCTTCAAGAGCCTGGGAAGTCTGTCCTCCCTGGGGTCCTGCTGGCGAATGAAGCAGATGAATTTTTAAACGAGACAATGAGTGTGTATGTGCATGTGTATTTGATAATGGTCCAAGCTTTAATAGTCTGGTAAAATATTTATCTTATTTTTCATAGCTAGCATGCAATCAATCTGTAGCGCACTGACAGAATGTAGAAAGATCACAGTCTACTCAGCCACAGCTAGATGGAACCACTCAACATTAAAATTATATGTATCCGTTAACGGGAAATGCAAACTCATCACCAGGCAAGCCCCTGTCCCAAGATCATCCCTCTATCCAGTTGGAAGAAGGGCATGAACTATTCTACAGGCTGTCCCTTCTTTTCTGAGCCACCAGAGTAAAGGGCTGTAGGTACCTCCCTGGTTTGGGTTTTAAGAAGTTAATTGTCTTAGCCAATTGGCTCGTTCAAGTTCATCTAACCTCTCAGATGCTGAAGAGCCGTGGTTTCACCAGAGTTCACAATCCCTTCTTTGATAAATGATGTCAAGTGGATGCAGAGGACAGGGCTGAGGGTGGCTGGGAGATTGGTAATAAATTGAAAATAAATTACGTAAATATTCATCATGTAAAGACAAATGAATAATGATCCTTGCTTTTTGGAGTTTTCACAATGAGGTGGGAAGAAGGGCTGGTCACAGGTCACCAGCAACCACCGGTAATCACGAGTTAGAGGACGTTAGGAATGAAGACTCCGAAACCATTGTCTGCGTTCCACGTGGAGTTGCTGGGGACAGACGGGGCCGTGGACACCAGTGTGCGATCCGCGCCATCCATCTCTTCTCGCCAGTGAGAAGATGGAAGGAAGCAAAGAGCAGCGAAGGTTGGGAAGTTGTGGGAGGCAGACTGTGGGGCTGTCATGTTTTGCTCACAGGCAGTGATTGCAAAGTGAACCCTGTGCGTTGGTGACCGTGTGTGTGCGGCTGTGGGGTTGTGTAAGGAGGGGCTCTGCCCCCTTACTATAAATTCTGAGTGGGCGCAGGCAATTAGGAGGTCCAGAATATGAAAATGACCACACGTAATATACCTTCCCGGGGTCCTATCTGTACGTACAGCGTGACACACAGAGATGGGTCGAGACGCCACGATGCAAGAATTCCGTGGTTACTTTCAGCACGAATTATTTCTCGACCTTCGAAGAACTGGCTTTACTCCAAATAAGACATGAAACTGTGCTTTTTTCCCTCCTCCTTTCCTTTTATATAAAATGGCAACTCTTTCTCAGGAGACACAGCCTTTTCCCATAAATGCAGGTCATTTGAGGCTTCTTGTGTCATTGATCAATGCATCTTGTCTCTCATGTGGTTGCGAGGAGCCCGAGCATGATTTTCGACTTGCGTAGATTTGGCTGTTGGATTTACCACGTGGAGAGAAGCAAGGACAGAAGTCTGCTAAGTCCCCGCAGCCGCCTGCACAGTGACCTGCTCTCCAAGCACGAAGCCAGTTCCGGTCTGGATGATAAATGGGCGTGATGAAGCGGCCATGTTCTTAATTCCATTCTGATTCGCGTCTTGGTAAGAAGTTCGGTCTACATGATCTCACCCACACTGTAAGCCAGTCTCTCCTCCTCATTTTTGGGTATCTTAACTAGGATCGCACCTTACCCTTCCGAGTGTAGGTGCTGCATGAACACAATGCAGAGAAGGTGACCCCCCGGCACACCCGCCCTCCCACGTGCCGTAGGTTAACTGCCACCTGGAAGTCTGTAAACAGCAAATTCCGCTAAGACGGTGTCAAAAAGAGATGATCACAGAAGAACAAATGTGGCTGGAAAAGCTACATTCCCATCTCAGAAATCATCCCACACAGACCCCTTTCGGGACCATTCCCCGCTAGGGATACGTCAACAAAAAAAACTCTCAGCAGGCCATCCAGGTGACTTTGCTGTCCCTGGGGCTGTGAAGGATAACTGGACACAGATCCAAAGTAACAGAGGACGTCATTTTATTGGCTGTCCACAGGAAGTCCGTCACACAAGCTGGTGAAGCCTGTGGCGCGTGTGGTACAACACAACATCCCGGTTAACTACTGAACAGAAGGTGAACTGATTCTCGCCATCACACCCCAGCAGGCCTCTGCGGCCCGGGCGCCACCTACCCGCACACCATTAAGCTGAACGAGCTGGCGAGTGAGGGCTCGGACCTTGAGTCTTGGTTTCTCGCACTTCCTTCCCATAAAACAGCACTTGAAAATTCACAAAATTAAAAGAAAGAAAGAAAGAAAGAAAGAAAGAAGAAAGAAAGAAGGCGGCACTTCCTTTTGAATACCGACACTACTGTAAACAGTCCCCAGGGACATGCAAATCCACGTCTGGTCGTTTTTTTCCCTTTAGGTATTAAAAAAAAAAAATTAACAAATGGAATGGCATGTCTATTTCAGATATTAGTAGCATAACATTTAAGTGCAATTTCAGCCTGGCCACTAGTCGTATAAACCTTCCGTGTTATCTGTCAACGAAAGCAGCGAGCAGACGGTTTGACATCCGGGCACTGAGCTTTCCCCCAGCCTCTGGCTGCAGCCACCCCAGGCCCCTCTGTCCCCGCGCCCACCCTTCATATTCCCAACGTCGGAAAACAGTCCCTCGTTATCAATGCAGTCGGGGTGGGGCGGAAAGTTCCCATCAACGGAGCGGGAGGCGTCTGGGCCCTGCCGCTCCTGCCATCCGTGGTCCTTGTGTCCAGGACCTGAAGTTGTCCTTGCCACCATGGCACAGGGGCACGAGGAAGATGCTGTGGGGAGCGGCCCCTCTCCTCTGCCCGCTCCCACTGCCTACAGTCCCCCGCCGGGCCACGTGGTCACACGGAGCTGAGCTTCACCAGGCCGCGCACCGAGTCCTCGTGCAGAGAGTCCTGGCTGGCCAGGCCCAGCACGTGCATGGTGCGGCTGTGGGCCAGGGGGCTGCCCGCCAGCAGCCGGGGGCGAGGGCGCTTCCTCCGGGGTCAGGAACTGGTGGCCCGCGTGCTCCTCCTTCAGGGGCAGTATGTCTGTGAGCGCAGCCTCCGTGCTGAGGTTGGGCATGGAGGAGGGCGGTGTGGGCTGCCCGAGAGTCAGGCTGGCACAGGGCGTACCCAGGCCGGGCTTCCCGCTCAGGTGCAGCTCGTCGCTGGTGAGGCTGGGCTCGCTCTGCAGTAGGGGTGTGGCCGCGGCCTGCAAAACGAATTTGGTGCTCTGAATGCACTGGTCTTGGTCACACTGGAGAGCAGGAGGGAGCCGGCAAAGAGAAGGCCAGACGACACAGGCGCAGGGTGGGGAGGGGAGGGGGCATGGGGACAGAGGCAGGGCAGGATGCGAAAGAGAGAGAGAGAGAGAGAGAGAAACCGTTAGTGGTGCCTCAGTCGGCTGGGGGCAGAGAGGGCACAGCAGCGTGGTTTCATGTGGCGACTCCCCGCTCAAGCGCACAGTCCCCACAGGTGCCCAGGGAGTAACGTACGGCCTCCGGCCACCGTGCTCCTGGCCCTCGTCCACAGACAGGACCTCCCTGAGAAGCGACGTCGCGGGCTCTACCACCTGCAGCCATCCAAGGCGGCTGTTTCTGGTCTGCTGAAAACCACGTGTACTACATTGTCCTAAAATTACAGGGGCCTGTCCGCCTGTGTTCATAGCAGCGTTATTCACGGTAGCCAAAAGGGGGAAGGACGCCCGGCGTCCATTGACTGATGACCAGATAAACGCAACGTGGTCTACACAGGAATGGGGTATCATGGAGCCGTGCAAAGGGAGGCAATCCTGACACCTGCTACAACACGGATGAACCCCGAGGACATCGTGCTAAGTGAGATCGGCCAGACCCAAAGGGACAAACGCTACACGATTCCGCCTCTACGAGGTACCTCGCTTAGTCGAATCACAGGGACAGAAAGCAGAGGGGTGTTTGCCAGCGTCCAAGGGGGAGAATGGGGAGTTAGTGTTCAGCGCCTGGGTTCCAGTTTTGCCAGACGAAAAGCGTTCTGCAGGTTGGATGGTGTTGATGGCTGCATGATAATTTGCATGACCTGATGGCACTAAACTGTACACTTCACGGTTAAAACGGCATATTTTATACTATGTATATTTTATCATGAAAAAGAGAAAGAAAAATGCATGGGAAACAGAAGCTCCTAGGGGTCTGATCAGTCTGATCAGAAAGCCCTAGAATTCCCCACTGCCAAATTTTCATCACGTTCAAGAAACACTAATTGAGCTTCTGTGGTTTTTTTTTAATCTACGAAAGAGAATGCCAATACTTTACAAGGGATTTCCTTTTCTTCTAACTGTTTTTAAACCATATCACACTCACGTCCTGCGTTTCACTTTACTCACTGGCCGAAGGAAATGACGTAAACACATTTCTGGTCGGTGGAATGTGGGCCTCTGATACCTTCGTAAACCCTTCCCCTGAGCTGTGGGCCCGGTTCAGAACAGCTGGAAGAGATCTCAGGGCGCTCGGAGACCTTACACTTCAGTCCGTGCAGTGACTCGTTAGAGAGTTTCTCCCGTGGGAAGGAGGAAGAATGGGTGCGGATATCAGGTGAGCGTGTCGTGACTTGACACTCAAGCAAGAAGCTGGAAGTGCCACTCGTTTCTTCTGAAGTTCTCAGGACAAACCCGTTTCCCCTCTTTACAAATGAAGACCCCGAATCTCAGGTGGGTGGGGGGCCTGCTCACAGGCCTTACCGATAAAAGCGAGGGCTGGATGTGGGTTTGGAAGCTGGACTGCAAGTCTCTTTCCACCACACATCTGACACATAGTAGGTGCTTAAGAAATGTTACTTGTCTTATTATTCTTTCTCTTTCTCTGGAACTCTGAAAGTACTGCAGAACTTCGGCCTGATAGCTGTGCGATGGAGGTGCTTGCTCCCCGCCCGCCTCCCGCCCAGAGACGCACCTAGAACCGTGTCGCTGACCCACTCCAGGCCGGGGCAACCTAACTGGCACACTCAGTTCCTCAGGCTTTTACTTCATGTGCTCCAGGGTGTGTGTCCTTCCCAGCCAAATGCGGTTCTTTCCAAAATCACAAGTGGTAGCCCAACCCCTACGCATGCCCCGCCACCGCAAGCTTCCATGAAGAGGTGGAAGAGCCCCGGTCTCGAAGCAATTTACAGGTGTTACAAGTTCAAAGACCTTGGTTCCAGGCAAGAGGAAACTCAGGGGGGAGCTTTAAAGAGGGAAAGCCAGCGGTCTGAGCAGATCCTGGCTTTTCTGTCATCGGCTTCATTGTGGCCCAGGGAACGTCAAAACACCCAGAGCTGGGGAAAGGCGGGGAAGGGCTGGGGCGTGAGCGGAGGGCTCCTCGTTGGTGATGAAACCGCCATTAAAAGTGCTGGGAAGGGGCTGTTAGGCATTAACAATCATTTAATGTTGTCTTCCCAAGTCGTCTTTGCCACAGCATGCTTTTCCACTGGGCAACCGAGCAGCGAGCGAGCTGTTCTGCTCTCACAAGGAATTTCAGCTGGGGGAGGGGTCCCTTTGGTTTGTGGGGGTGGGGGCAGCTGTCTGGCTGCAGACAGCCCTGGTCGCTGGGGGGTTTTGCTCTCTCTCCGGGAGGGTTTGCGGGTCCGACACTGCGGTAGGTGTCTGCACACTGGCTCCGTCTTGATTGGCAGAGGCAGACGAGAGCAACCTTCCTGATTAAACATTCATCTCCGGAAACTATCCCCAGGCCTTGGATATACTGTGCTTTGCAAAGAACGTGTGAGGAAAATCACCACGTAGTCTCCTTGCCGCCGGAGCTTCTGGCACTGTCTGTAGGTAGCTCAGTACAGCTCTGAGCACGGACCCCTCCCGTGACCCCAGGGCTGAGACGCCCCGCGGAGGGCAGGTGCCTTTCTGTTCTCAATCGTTCCTTCTGGAGCCCTCACTCATCCTGATACTTCTGTCCACGCAACCTCCCCCAGCTCTAGGGGAAGATGAAATTGCAAGTCAGATTCGTTCATCTCCGTTGACCCAAGAGCCTTTTTTTAAAAAAATTGAAAATGAATGGGCCGATTTTGTTTTAGGGACCAGCCCAAAACAGACAGCCTGGTAAAGACTCAGAAAGGAACATGTTAGACGGCAGAGCTGGAGGAGATTGTCAAGGTCAGGAGGCCCAAGGGTGAGGAGAGAGGTGGCTCCCCTCTCACTTCTGCGGTCTCCCCTCCCCCTTCCCCATCACTTGCCCTCCCCTCTTCCCTGATCACTCCTCCGGGCACCCATCAGAACCTTCTGGGAGGGAGTGGCTGCAAACAGTGGTCTGTTGGGTTCCTCAGAGCTCAAGTTCACTGGTCATGAGGAATTTGAGGAGCCAGCCGAGGCTTACACTGAAATATCACTGTGCTGACTTGGAGGCAGATTTACTCTGAAGCTACGATGCTTAAGTTCGGGGTCCCTTGCTCGAACGACCCCTTCCAAAGCCTTGTACCTGGCTTTTGTTTTGTTTTGTTTTGCATATTGTTTTCTTTTTCCTAAAGAGGGCTCCAAACTGCATGCCTCAGGCCCCTCCAAACCGGGCCCACTCCTGCACACACCTGTTGGCCCTTTCGTCCAGGCAAGATGACACTTCATTAAAACTGTCACAAATCTGTGCTCAGCCTCATGGCCAGGACCTGTGAAAACGCACTCCAGTTTACTGGAGTAAAGCTGAAAGAATTTGAAAGAAAAATTTTGCCTAAAACATTTAATTAAAATTATCTATCATTGAGCACAATTTCTGGGACCACGAACCTAAGCGTCTAAATCCTGCTCATTTCCCACAGCTTCAAAAATAGTTTGCTACATTCAACAACCGTTTAGAAGACCAGTCCCATCTGGGGGGACTCAGGGACCAGGCTTTCTTCTAAGGAGATTGTCCATATAACCCTCCTATATAAGTGGTTAGGTAACTGGCTCATGACAGACCCTTGACTGGGAGACTATGGGTCCTGTTGGATTCCAACCAAGGGTAGTGCAATGACTGCCCAGTGGAATTCAGAGCTTATCATATTAACTTGGCATGTTTTGAGCATCTCCTTCTTAGAAAAATTCTGATCAGGAGATTTTATTTTAGGTCAGAGCTTTTCCTCATTTAGCACACGCCAAAATTCCAAGGAGGATGAGTGAACGAACCCTCACGGTCGCAGTCTCCCATGTGAGAACTTCGAGGAGAAAAGGCCAGTTCTTTTAGTTCCCGTGGAGATGACCCGTGAAGAGATTCTTACACTCTTCCTTGTAAAACTTTGCTTCTGATGGTCATTGCCCATTTCTTGTTGATTTTTCTACGTAGTTGCTTTCTCCGGTCCCACCAATTTTGTCCTCAATCTCTCTCTCTCCTCCTCGTTCTTTCTTTGTGTGGCCTTCCCACTCCTCTGTCCTTTTTAATTCTCCTCCGCCCACCTCTCTCTTCCTCTTCACCTTGACCCTGTCCACAGCCCTCCTGCTTCTTCCTTTGAGGACTCTTGCTTTCAACCAGCAGAGGAACGTCGCCACTCCTGTGTCCCTCACATCCCGGTGGCAGGGGTTTGTATTCCCAGCCCTAGCACCAGAGCGCTGTTGGGAGTATTTTAATTTATCTAACCAGTTTATATAATCTGAAGGAAAAATGACCAAGCCCCAGGATATTGGATAATGACAATTCATTATCCGAAATTGAGAAAGTCATGTTTTCGTTCCAAAACAACCCATACAAGTTCCTCTTTATCAAAGATAGAGTTGAACCCTAGGAAATTGCCTTTTTTTTTTTTTTAGGTCGAAAATCATCCACATGCTGAATACGAAGAGAAAAGAACACCTGATTGCTTGTAAGAGTGTCTACGAAAAGACCCTTCTGTTGGCAGCTTAAAACTAATCCTGTCTGGGTGCTGGAGCGTGGGCCGTAGTCACAATAAGTCACTGTGACGGCTGCTGATTTACTGCCTAAATGAAGCCCGGGCATTTAACTTGCAAAGAAGTTTATGGCTTCAGATGTTCGATGTCACACACATCAGCACTTAATGCTACAATTTAAAAACACCCCAGAGATAATTTACTTTTTGTTTCTGCAGATTTTCAAATAAAATTGCTCATGTTGGAATACATTTCCTTTTACCCTAGCTGACTTCTTATCTGAAATGACCCTCGGGGACAGATTAAACAAACGCTGCTGAAAGCGAAATGTGGAGTTTTCTAGATGGGTTTTATACAAATTAAGAATGAATGAAATTACTTAGTTTGTTCCACTTCTGTCAAAATATTCACATCGGGCATAATTTATTTCTGTCTGCTGTGAAGCTGTGTTCTGGGTTCTTGTGACTCCCTACCATTGTAAAACACTACAAACTTCCAAAAGCCACCTAAAACTAAAGCTAGAAAGAGAGCTTCCTTTTTATTCTTTTATGTAACATTTTCGTTTAAGTTTGCTTAAGTTATTTTTTTCTACTATATTTGATTTTTCAGATTATACATGGAGAGTTCTTCTGAAATTCTAGTTTAATAGGTTTAGTCTTGTTTTGATATTGGATTAAGGGGGATTTAACATTTAGGTTAAGTAAATATAGCAAATGATTTTCCAAAAAAAAAAAATGATATTTCAACAACTATGTATTATCTTTGTGTTTAGCACATGATCCCAAAGGATCTTTGTAGCTACAAGTGACAGCTTTAAACATATATTGTCACCCTGGTGCTATACAGAACTTAAAGCATTTGACAATTAAATGAGATAACGCGTCCTAAAAACTGGACCATGACTACATACACATATTGTCACAGACAGAACTTCAATGTTAGGTAATACCCAAACCTGATAATGAGGAAGATAGATAGGAATAATGAAAACATAATCCTCAGTTGGCACTGAGGTTATGTGCACATGCGCCGTGTGGGTCCCCAGAATCTCACAGGTGTTCCGAGGATGAGGCCACACTGTGGTTACGTGCACCATTTCAGTGCTTTGAATGTCGCTTCGTCACTCCCTAACCCTTTCTTCCTCGGGAATCTGTGGGAGGAGGAAGATCACTCAGTACGCAACCATCCCCACCTCCAGATTACGTGAGACGGATTCACCGTGACTTTTCCCAATTCTGAGAGAACGCAGAAGGCCTCGGCGGATGTTTCAGAGCTGGCTCTCTATCAACATTAACCCATTCCCCCTGCATTGCACTATCTGCATGTTTATCTAAGACCTAGTCTTTAGCTCTAATTCCTAAAACAGTGCCTAGTTCCCTAGAAGCACCGCTCCTATCGTTCAGGAAGTACCTCTCTGACTTGGCTTTTGGTCTTAAAAGAAAAGAAGAGGCAAAAAGGTAACCAGAGACATCTGGGACCTCCTTCCCTCCAGCCTTTCCTTCCAGATGAATACGCCCAGTCTGGTGCTCAATCTAAATAAATGTCTATCCACATTCTTCCTTTGAGGCAGGCCCTGGCCGGAATAATTGTGCCCCACGGCTAATTCAGTATTTACCGCTGGTAGAACGGGTAACAGAAAAATGTGCGCATGCGCACACAGCCACTTGGGCTGCGGGATGCCCTCTAATCAGAGAGGCCGGCCTCTAGCCGCAGGAATGATGGATACAGATGGTAGACCGGCACTCTGTTTGCAGATAAGAAAGTATGTGAAACGGCCCAGGACATGTAAGGCAAACGTTTCCGATTACACAACAGACGATGCAAGATCGCAATCCCCAAGAGAAGGGACGTGCACCAGGCGAGCCCGACGGGCAACCGGCTCTCTCCTGGGGGAAACTCGCAACCACGAGGAAGGCTGGAGTCTGCGCAGCCGGTAGGTCCTGCTGAGTGCAGAAAGCAGGGACCTGAGCGAGGAAGCCGAAACGGCTGGATCGCAGAGCACTGGAGAAGAGGGTGCTGACCAGAGCCGGGGGCGGGGACAGAAGTCCTAATGGGGGTCCCCACAAGTCTGTAACCAAAGGCCGCGGCGAGCATGTACGGGATGAGCCTCCCTCCCTATAAAAGCTGACAGGGTAGCAGTTTCGATGGGGTGGGGAGAGGAGCAGACATATCAGAGGTTGAACAAAGCAGTGCTGGGGGCTGTTGACCTCATTCACACCTCCGATGCTTTGTCAACAGTCCTGGTAACCAGCAAGGGAGCACAGTCGGAAGGCGGGGCCTTAGGAGCAAGAATCACGGCCTAGCGAGACTCTTGAAAGTTCAAGATCATTAGCTAGCAATCGAACTGCCTGCTAGAACAAGGTCAAGACTCTTCAGGAGGAGATAACGAAATCCAGAGTCTATATAATATACCATCCAAAATATCCAGTATTCCATAAAATGCCAATAGACATACACACAAATAGGCAAATGTGATCCAGAGTCAAGGGAAAAAGTGGACAAGACGGGCCAGATATTCTGAGCAGATAGACTTTGATCAATAATATAATCGTGTTCAAATAATTATAGAAAAATATGGTCTCAGTGAGTAAATGGATAAGAAATCTCAACAGAGAACTACAATTCAGCAGAGAAATAAAAATGGCCAAATGAAAATTTCTAGAATGAAAAAGAATAATGCCAAAAGAAATTTTCTGGATGCGCTGAAGACTCGATGGAATCCCTCATCTGCAGACAAAGCCGGCCTCGGCACCACAGCACAGAAGCGCGACGTGTGTCCCGCCTCAGAGAGGCGCCCGGCCGGTTTTTGCTGTGAATGAATGAACACCGTGTCTGCTTATTCGTACTAAGGTGTGCATGGCTGATCTTTGATTTTGGCTGAGTGGGAGAACCAGCAGCACTATCCACTGCACACTTAAAAAGGTGAGGGAGTCAGTACAGATGGAGGCAAAGGGACAGACTGGGACACGGGGACTGTCCAGCCAGCCCTGCTTCAGGTAGGTAGCTGTATATCAACCCCCGGACAACGCCCTGGTCCGTGTAAGGGGACTTTCCATCACGAGGTGCCACAAGCTGTTTCTGGAAGAGATTTTGTGGGCCCTTCCCCTTGGCAGCCCCTAAGAAACCAGTTACTCTGCAGCCGCTACCTTCCGTCCCCTGGTCGGAGCCCCTCACTCAGTGCTGGCCCGGGAAGCCGTCCAGGTGTGCCTGGTTCGTTACTGGGTTAGTGGGTATAGAAGCGAAAGAGAAGGCTCTGCAGGGAGTTGTGGCCCCACTGCAGGCAGCGCCTACCATGTCGCTCTGCGATGGCGTGGCCCCGTACGCAGCCATCCCATTGGGGGCGCAGCCGGCTGGGGCGTGTCGGGCTGGACGTACCCTCTTCGGTCAATCAGGCTAGAAGAGAAAACAAAACAGTGCAGGAGGACGAGGGTGAACAGCACGGCGAAGACACCCTCAATGCTTTTAATTTCCATTTTGGGGGTCCCTCTTTTTGGGGACAGGCCCCCACCTCAGGCACCCTGGGGGACACCTCCACTTATCTTTGGTAGTTAGTTAGGTACCAAATTCTGTCACTTCTGCCTTTTTAAATGCTTGCAGCGTTCTCCCCCTCACTGCCCCTGCTGCAGACGCCCTCACCTCCCCCAGCCTCTGCCCTCCCGTCCGCAGGCCCCCTTGCCATCAGCATTTTCCAGCACCTCGTCCCCATCACGCAACCCCTACCGCTGGCACAGCTTCAGGGTGCCATCACTACGATCAACGTCCGGGCCTGCTCTGGCCCTCAGGCCCCGCACGCCCGTCTCCCACGTCCCTCTCCAGCCTTAGCTCACGTCTTCCTATCACACGCACGGCGCCCACAGGACCATCGCTTCCACGCAGGAGGCTCGGCTAACATGTGGGCCTGCCACTGTGCCCCTCCCCCGGCTCCCCACCCTGTGTGGGCCTCGGGCCACACACACTCCGTAAATCTGCGAAGGCCCCGGGGTGCACCCACGCCCTCCTCCGAAGGGCAGGTGGAGGGTGGGCTGCCGGAGGCTGCCTCCTGCTCCCAGTCTGAGAAGACGGAGTTGTCCTCGCAACTCCTGCCTCCAGGTCTCCGACTGACAGAAGAACAAGCCGTTAGCAAAATCCTCGTGACAGCATCTGGGAATGGAACGCCCTCTGCTTCAGTGTCAGTTGAATCCCCACAGGTTTAGAAAAGGCAAGAGGCAACAAACACTCCATCTGCCAAACGAGGTGCTGAATCCCCCGCCCCCAGCAGGACGTCAAAGGGGTTCTCAGACCAAGTGTGCAATGCCCCCCGCCCTTTGAAGGCATAAAAGATTGGAGGTAAAAAGGGCAAAGAAGGGTGTCCGGGACTGAGTCCCCTGTGCCTGGCCGATGAAGAGAGGGGCTGGGCCTGGGGGCGGGTGAGGAGAGGGCGAGGGGCCAGACGTGGGTGCCCCGGGGGAAGAGCCAGTGTAGAGTTGGCTCAGGGGCATTCTGGGGTTAAACTGTATCCCCGAAAAGATACACTGAAATCCCGACCCTGGGGGCAGGAGGGGATGTAAAGTGTTAACCTTCAACGAAGTTTGAAGTTCTGATTCACTGAAGTGACACGGTTTAGAGGAAATGCAAGTGCCCTGAGTCCCTTTTTTTTTTTTTTTTTTTTCTTAAGTGACAGGAGGAATGAAGGGACTTGCAGGGAATTTCATCCAGGAGCAGACAGAGAACTAGGTCATTAAGAGCGTCTGAAGGGACAGCGGGGGGGGGAATGAAGTTGTGGGCTTGCTCCTGACGCATTCAGCCCGTTTAATGTGCCAGCCACCACCTGAGACTGTGCCGCTCTGCCACAAGTCCCCTTCTAGTCCTCACGATGGCCACGAGCCCCTCCTGATCTGGCCACACGCCCCGCATCTCATCTCTTGCCTCCCCCTCCCTGCCTGCCTCACTCCCACCCACGAACCTTCAGTTCCTCCTCTGACAAGCCAGGCTCACCTCTGAGCCTTCGCACATGCTCTTTCCTCTGCCTGTCCTCCCACGATGCCTTTCTTCCGAGCCCTCCTCACCCTTTAGGAAGCTGCACTTAGAGCCCCCTCCCCTGGGAAGCCCGCCCCTGGAGCCTGCACCCCGCCCTCCATCACAGACCCACCGTCGCCGTGAGCATTCGCTACCGACGGCTCTGTGTCACCCGCGAAGCTGCACGCTCTTCACACGCGTCCCTGGCACCCAGCACAGAGTCTGCCACACACCAGCGCACGTGCTCAGCAGTGGTGGCTGAGGGGTCGCTCACGACTGGTGGCTCACAGCGTCGCCCCGTAGGGCCTGATCCTGGCCCCGCCTTGGGATGTTCCGTCTTTCCAATTTTCTATTCCTCTGGCCAGGCCTGTATGAGGATCCCCCTTCCCCCAAACCTGGCCATTCCTGCTCTGCTGTCCCCACACTCCTGGGGACACTGTGTACAGAACTGAATGTGGGTCCACAGTTCTCAGTGGGAAACAGGAAGACACACACACACACACACACACACACACACAACACGTGCGCGAGTGGGCGCTCACATGCACTCTCTCATTCTCTCTCTCTCCTCTCTCTCTCTCTCATTCGCACATCGCTACACTGTTTAAGAATGTTTTAGAGGCAACTCAAGTGCACCATTCTGGGCACACAGGTGGCTCTCAGCCCCTGTCCGGGCAGGGACAATGCTCAGTGGGGAGGGGCTGGCTGGGATCCCATGGAAGTCCCTGGCCCGCTTAAGGACAGACGATCTGGGAGAGGTAGGGCAGAGAGAGGAGAACAAAGGGCAGGAGGAAGCAGCAAGACGAACATCATCCCCTGCACTCTGCCTGGCTGGCTCTGGGAAGCCCGTGGCCAGGCTCACTGTCCCTGCGCAAACTCTTGGGTGAGCCAAAGGGTTCTCAGGTTGGGGCATCCTCAAGAAGCACCCCTCCACAGGGAATTGGGCACTGGAAAGAATACAGCCCCCTCTCCGCCAAAAGAGCAAATTTACTCCAGTCGTAGCAGAAATCATTTTGGTTGGGACAAGACTGGTCTATAAACAATACAAAGCAGCACCGAATCAAAGACTTGGGAACAAGAAATGCGCTTCGGACAACATGTGAGACGTCTCAGTTCTTTCCCTGGTTTCAGATGTATATTTTATAAACGGGGAATGATGCTTGCTCAGGTCTCGCTCGCCTCTTACACTCTTCTAAGGCCTCAAATTAACACACCAACAGGAAACAAGCTAAACTGAAAAACCAAGCACTTCCCATGGGCTTTTCTGGCCCAAGGAGCCCAAGAGGGACGCCTGGGTGAGTCTGGGGTCTCTTGGAGAGGGGCTGGCACCATCCAGGCACGCCTGACCCCAGGCTGAGGTGCCCCCCCACCCCACCCAGAGGCCTTGGCTGCCCTTTCGTGCCAGCCCCAAACTCAGAGGCGGCCCCCGAGGACATCTAATTCAGGAGGAGGGTGACACTCTGGGCTCCCAACTTTCTAGGCCCAAACTAGAAAATGATCCAATTAATAGCACCAATAACAATAACCCAGGACCAATCGATAATGGCCTTGGAATACGAGGGTTTTTTCTTCTTTGGCGAGGGGGGGGGCATCACTCTTACTTCCCTAATGACGTTTCACTGAGGCTGACGATCAACTGAAATTTGCATTCCAAGGGCGCACACCAGCGACACTGGCCATGGAGGTTCGGAGGTTGGAGGTTCGGAGCGAGCGCACAGGGGAGCTGCCTGGAGGCGATTCCCCGTGCCTTCTGCTCTCTCTCTTCACTTTGCACATTAGAGACCAAAAGGAGGGACGTCGTAAAGACTTGGAAACGCATTCTAGAGACCGGGAACTCTCTCTCGATAAATATTTTTGATGACGGATCGATGTGTTGGAAGCACGTCCTTCCTGGGTATACCTCCCAAATAGTCGGGAGCTGACCCTGCTGCGGACTTGCACGATTCTGTCACGGAGGCGGCGAGCCCCCGTCCACACGCATGCTGGTCCTGATGCCAGAGGCCTGGGCACGGGTCCTGGCGAGGGAGCACTGACTCGCTGTGTGACCCTGGGCATGTTATTTAACCTCTCTGTGCCTCATAGAATGAGATATAATAGGACCTGCCTCACAGGCACAGAGTGAGCTTCCAAAAGTTAACACAGGTCAGGCACTTAGAGCAGAGCCTGACACCGTCCAATAAACAGCAGCTCCTTCCATTATTAATGTCATTGTCTTACCGTCACCACGATCTCAACTGCGTCGGGCCACACGGATCTCTCCTGAACTATTTTAGCATGTACATCCTACGCAACTCAGCTCTGAGCAGTTCTTGCTACAGGCTTTCTAACCGCGTCCTACTTCCTGTCCTGACTCCCTTATGATGATAACCATGGCTCCCTGCTCGCCACTGACACTCAGCGTCATTCAATAATTAATGAAGTCACGTGTCTCAGTTTCCCTGCTTGTCCCTTAGGGGATTTTTTTTCCTCTGAACTTGAAATGAATTCAGGAAGTACAAAAAGGTGCCACGCATACCACGCCAGCCGGCCAGACCTGCATGATCCCTATTTCACGAAGAGCCGAGTCTCCGTGGCACCAAGTGGAACGCTGACCTGGTGGTCATCTGAGCAGTGTGACCGAGTCCGCCAGTGGTGGCCGGGTCTCTGTGGGGTGAAGCCTGTGCTCACGCAGCTAAGGCGTCTGCGTCCCTGAGATCTAACAAAGCGCACGTCGCATCCTGACTCTTACCTTGGCGAGACGGGCCCACACAGGGCCACACAGCAGTTCGTAAAGATGTTTCCGTAGCTGTAGGGGTTGTAATTTTCTTTACCTCTTTTATTTGACCAAGATCCTTTAATCTGAAAGAAAAGGAGAGGTGTAACACACACGGTCCTCCATACCAACGCCACCACGGGTGAAGTGACTGAGACCCCGAAGGCTAGTCGCCTTTACGCATTTCTTTAGCAGGGGAAGTGGAGAGAATTTGTCAAGGAACCCCAAACCTGGAAATATCCCCAAATAGTGGGTCCGATTAGGGAGAAAGGAACTTTCTCGGAGGATGATCATCTCTCATTTCTACGACATGGTACTGAAGGGCCAGCTTCTCCACGCCAGCGGGGACTTTTTTTTCTTCCGCGTTTGGTGTGCTAAATAGTCACTAGGGAATGGCAGCTGAGAGAGGTGTGGCTTTTCTAATGGCCAGTTCTAAACCATCCGAATTCAGCCTCATAGCGTTGCCAAAATAATTTCACGGATTCCAATGTTCATAGTTACCAAATACAAAAAAAAAGTATAAATATTCTCTTAACTCACGTATTTCATCAGTGCTGATTTGCTCAAGCCTTTAAGGCACCTGGAGTGATTCTGAGACATTGAATTCATATACCAATGGAGCCTGTGTCAGAATCTAAATATTCAGAGCAAAGAGGACCAGGCTCATGAAGCAACGTTTTCCAACATCGTGCTTCCTGTTTTCACACCTCCTCTCCATTGGTGGTAAGTACAGGCATGGAATCCTGGACAAAAGGCTGAACGCTGGGTCCAGGCCATCTCCAACAACAAAAAGGAGACGCTAGCTGCGAAAGGCAGACTTTTACGTTCACTCCGAGTTGCGAGCCTGCCCTGGTCCCTCCACGGCGGAGGGGTGATGAGCGGCTCATACAACCGAGGCTCAGGAATAGAACCGGATCTCCTCCCCGGGGTTGGAACTGGGTGCCGCACGGCCTCTCTTGGTATGTAGCTGACGTGGTCAGAAAGCAAGACAATCCAGAGATTTCCAACAGAGAAACTGGAGAGCAACAGATGAAAACGCTCCCACTGCACATTCTTTGTCCCTAGGGCTCCCGTCTGGAGTAGGATGTGCAGGGGACCTCGGCCCCTAAGCTCTTTTGTCCCTTCGCCCCTTGGTTGCTGATCACGCCCAGGCCCCATGCCACCAGGAACTCACATCCTCATTCGTCGTCTGGTTGGAGCTGATCAGGTACGTGTGGAACCCGGAGAGCCCGACGATGGACCAGACGGAGAAGAAGCACACCACGGCCTCCAGCACGGTGACCAGGAGTCAAGGAGGTGAACCGGGAGGGCAGGAAGCGCTCTCAGGCCCCTCGGCAGCCGGGGTGACGTGAGACTTGGACAGGAAACACCACAGGCAGCCCCCGGGGCCTCTTGCATCTAACTGTCTCTTAAGCCCAACCAGAGACTTTCGGGGTATGCCCCACGCCATGCCTCCTGTCACCTGCATGGCATGTGCACTCCCTCAATGAAAGCTGGGCTCCCTGATCACGACCTGTTTGCGTCCTCATGGGTGGCAGCTACTCTGACTGTCCTCCCGACCTGACCCGCGCCTTCTCCTTGTGACTCACCGTGGTAGCCAAGCCAGGAAGCTCGCTGGCTGGAGTCACAGAGGCCCAGGCCTTTGAGGAAAGGCCTCAGGATTGGCCATCGCTTCAGACAGACTCTAATTTTCGCTTCTGAACGCAGAGGGCTATAGTACCAATGGGATTGAGGCTGTGAGTAAACTGTCACACCGGCAACAGTTGACAGTCGTATGGCGGGCTGAGTGTGGGTGGCTGTAGTCTGGGCTGGGCTCGTCCCTGTCACTTCCCCTCTCCTCCACCCTTGGGTGGCTGCCTGCTCCCACCTGTGGGTGGGCTTCTGAGCCAGCGGAGACGTCTCTCGGAGGGGCATCAGGGGGAGGGGCGTTTTTACTTAGAGAACCCTTCCTTGCCCGTCAGCCGACCCCGACACATAAGGCTGTCCTCAGCTGTCTGAGGGGCGACTGGGAAACCTGGACACTCAGCAGATGCCGAGGGACGTGAGCTAGAGTTCCACGAGACATGCCACACCCCAAGCGGAAAGAGCGTGGCATTCTCCAGCGGAAGAGAGAAGTCAGCCAAGAGCGTGGCAGCGGGAAAAGACCAGAGAACGACTCCGTCCCACGCCCGTTTACAGAATTCTATTTACGAGATACAGATGTACCTCCGGGAAAAAAAAATCCATCTTAAGTGTGGGCGTTTAAATACACACCATGCATCCCCCAACCATAAATTACAGGGAGAGAAAGTAAATACTCCCGCTTTCCTGATGCTTCTAAGGATGGAGGCCGTACATCATGCTAGAATAGATCACCATTGATTTTTTTTTCAGGGTTGTACAGAATTCATCTTTAGCCCAGAGAAATAAGCATGTTCTCTAGGGCAGCGCCACAAGTTGCAGCGCCACGATTAATGGGGGTGTGGTCGGGGCACGTGGGGTCGCATACGAAACAGCCATGTGGACGGGGTCCTGCCTGCTGATTGATTTTCAACTTCGGGACAAACCACCGGGTCTGCCCTTGGCAAGGCAGAAAATGCTTTACTTGTCTAAGGTCTGAACTTCTAGGAACTGTGAGCACGAAGCAAAGCACCACTGGAATTAAAGGGACATCTGAGGAGGAGAGTGCTCCTCGACCGGCCAGCCGAGGGGCACACAGCCCAGAGCAGCCGGGGTCTCTCAGCCGCACGCTGGTCCCCGCAGGCCCTGCCCGTCCTCCTGGAGGATGGAGATGAGCAGAAGCGAGGACTAGATACGTCCCTTGAGAAGGGAAAACGAAGGCAGCATTTTGGAAAAGCAGATACACGTGGATGAGGAGGGAGGAACCATGGGGGATAGAGATCCAGAGAAGCAGAGCCCCCAACCCAGGGCTGCCACCCGCCTGGGCAACCCCTTCATTTCTCCCAGCGTGATCCAGCTGGGAGGATGGTTATGTGGAGGCCTGGTATGCAGGTGGAGACTCACAGACGGTGGCCCAAGTGGCAAAGAGGGTCTCATTCTTACCTGGACTCATAGATGCCCCTCCTCCTACCCTCATGCCCCCACCCAAGAGGGGACAGACTGTGGGAGTCACGCCCTACACCATGGCAGTGTCACGTGACAGGCAGCAAGACTGAGGTCGCCTGTGCCTCAGACCTCGTCCATCAGCCCCATGGCCTTCGGGTCTGTCTGACATGTGACGAACCTGCCTCTGTGGACATGTCATCTCTTCACAGTCCAGCAGTCAGGCTAAGACCTGATTTTTTGCCTAGCGCCAAATCCAGATGACAGTTTATTTAAAAAAGTCTGTTTCACTGACCGAACTGCCCCAGATCCCAGAAGGGCCAGGGAACACTGACATCCAAGGTGCTGCCTCAGACCCTGTCTTTTCTGAGCCCTGGGCTTATGAGGCCCTGGGTGTCGCAATGCTGGGGGTCACTGCTCTGTGGACACCGGACATGTGCCCCTGAGTCCTCACCCATCTTATTCTGCATCAGGTCTCTGTCTGGGGTCCTGATGTTTAAACATAACACAGAGATGCTGTTGGGAATCTTTTTTTTTCCCCTCTAAAAATCACAGCAGACTTGGCAATGCTCACTTTTGCGAAGAGCTTGGTGGAAGGGGGGGAGCAGAGGCGGCCCCCTGTTCTCTAGATCGAGTGTCAACATTGGCATTCGATGCTTTTAGATATTTAGGTTCGAGAACTTGTCGGCGTATTTTCTCACAAATTAGAGGACCTCATCATCCTTAGACAGAGACCGGGAAACACGGCTTGTGCCCCTGTCCCCTGAGAGCCCACCATCGTGCCTGGGGTGGAGGCTGTGGGCGTCACACTGATTTACGTGGCAGACACTCCGAAAACGCACAGTCCCCGAGCCGCTTCAGACGAGGTCATCCGACCCTCATCTTTCAGTCGCTCACGTCCCTCTCTCCTACATGCTTTTACACACCAGGCAATAAAGACATGTCGCTGTCCCAGACTCATCCACGACGTCACTATAACGCTAATCAAAATTCCAGCTGGCACGTAATAAATGGAAGTAGACACGGACTCCAAAATTCATCCGGAGGGGAAACTGTGCAAGCGAAAGTAAAACATACTGAAACAGAACGCCGTGGGGGCGGGGGCGGGAGGGACTTTTCCAGTGAACGAAACAAGGTGAGGCCAGCACGGAACAGACGCTGAGACAGACGTGTGGACGAAACCGACGTGTGGACAAGGGCTAAAGACGGCATTTCGGTTTAGTGGCGGGAGAGCAGACCGCGGCTTCTCAAGGGGCGGCCCGGGGACACGTGGGGTCCCCGAGATCCTTTCACGAGTCCCCCAGGTCAAACCTATTTTCCCGTCAGCACCCGGCCCTTATTGGCCAGTTTCACTCAGGGTCTATCGTCCAGTGGAAGTCCACACTCAACCTAACGGAGCGAGCGCCCGGGCAGGCTCCGCTTCAAAACGTTCTGTTTTAACGTCTAGACGCGACCTATAAGAACAGATGGATTACCACACACACACGCTCTGTGCGGCCCTCAGTAATTCATCTGAGCCGGCATGTCTGAGAGCTGCTACCACAGAATATTCGCCGCATGCGGACCGTTCACTGAGCATTTGGGAAAGACAGAGTTAGAACTTCAGCTCACACCACGTGCATAGAATTATACTGCAGAGGAATTCTGTGCTCACCTTAGGAAACAAACCATAAAGGCATTCGAGGAAAATAAAATAAGTATTTGTATAATGCTGAAGATATTAGGCATGAAGCTCGGGAGCCATACAGTATAAAATTGTATAGATTGATTTTTGTTAATAAACATTTTTTTTTTTTTGGTATAAAAAATAAAGTTAACAGATCGGGAGAAAAACGCTGGCAAAAGATATTTAGAGATTATTATCGCGAATACATAAAGGACATGTTGTTAATAGGAAAACGAACCAACAGCCTGGGTAAAGAATGGGAAAGGGGATGAACTGACACATTGTGGTTAAAAAAAAAGGCAAACAAACACGAAAGTGTGTACAAACCGACTAGTATCTAGAAAATGGAAATTAAAACAATGAAGTTTTTCAGCCCATCAGACTGACGCAAATCACAGTCCAGGCACCATGCAGTGAGGGTGACAGAAAGAAATGGGGAGGATGGGTCCGACCTCTTTAGGGGACACTGGGCATGTCAATCAACTTTCTTTCAACTCAGAGATGCCACATCCAGTTGTCATGCCTAGAGAAATCTTAACCCGCAGGCACAAAGACAGGCATACAAGGAAATCCACTACCGCATGAAAAAAAGTAAGAAATCTAAATATCCACCAGCAGAAGGGCATGCTACGGTTCGTCTGGAACCTGGACTTACAAAGCAGCGGCAGAACGACTGAGGTCGCTCCGTATGTTGACATGAAAATATCGCCAGGAAGTATTTAAAACTCAAAGTGTGGAACCATGCAAGGGTATGACCCCTTTCAGGCAACAGCAGTTTCCCGAGCTGTGTACTGGCATGTGTGAATAAATGCACACGTATGCATTCAGACTTTAGAAGACCGTCGGGAAGGACCCAGAAAAACAGGCAAGGATGACAGAAGAGACCAGGGCAATACTTCCTTTCTCACTCTTAGCTTTTTGACCGTTTGAAATTTTTCAGTGAGACTATGTTCTCGTATTACTTGGGCAGTTCTAAAAAGAACTAATAGGCTCCTCCCCTGACTTTGTGATCGTCTGAGACATAATCTGATGCTTATTCTTTATGAAACTCCCTCCATCAGACTGGGTAGGGGCAGCGGGGAAGAGTCTGTTTCCTGGTAGTTAGGGTAACGGGGCTCCAGTCCCGGCTACACCGCAGAGCAGAAATCAGGGTCATTTAAATCCTCAGTGTGGGTCCAGCTTTGAGACCTAAGGACGCCTGTTCTATCTATTTTCTGGGGTCCTTCTGAGGATCAACAGATATCAAGTTGGATGGCCCTGGCGGCCTAGAGTTAGCAAAGGCCATGCCCTTCCTCAATTATCCACGGGGCCTATGTGTCCTTGCTTATGTGGGCTCTTGGCCAGCGCCACACCTTCTACCAAATTCCACTAAAACGGAACGCTGCCTGTTAGGCCATCGTGTATTTCAGAGGGTGTGCCTTTGAAATGACTGCAAATCAGGGAGAAAAAGGCGCTCTGTCCACAAACCCCACAAATGTAGAATTAATTACCATTTGATTCCCCAGCCACTGAAAACTCTTCATTCTGGGAGCACTGAATAGTAAGTCATGATTAAAGATGACTGAATCCTGTTAACTGGACATCAGGCTCCTCCTCCCATGATGGTGATGGGGGAACCTGCTTCTGAGGGGATCGACCTCCCGGAGCCCAGGGAGGAGGCGTGGCCATGCGGCTGCCCTGCCTGCCGCTGGGTGGCATTTCCCATGCGGCTGCAACGCTGTCACTGTCAGGCACCTGCTTGTCTTCCTCTTTCCCTGTCTCTTGCCCCTACTTACTCTAGGCTGATGCTGAGGTCGCTGTGTGTTCTCTCTTGGGCTCTGTTGGTAAATGTTCCTCAAACCTCAAACAGAGCTCGTTTCTCCCCAAAACAGTGCTAGTCGTCTTCCTTTTCCACTCACTGTGCCTGGGGCCGAACCCTCGGAATCGCTCTGACAGTTCCCCCACCCCCACTCCCCTGTCCCCCCCCCCCGTCTCCACCCCCCCTCCTCATACTGATCTATCTCCCAGGGGAGCTTGTCACAGTTTTGATTTGGGGCCTTTCCTTTGCAAAGTCTCATTATTTCATCCCACTGTTGTTCCCGACTGCAAGATGCATATGCCTCAAAGCAAAACAACAACAAAACCCAGCTCTGATGACGTCTTCATTCACCTGCTCCAAATCTGAGCTGGGTCCCTGGTGTCCAGGAGAAGGTGGCTGCTCCTTCGCTGGTATTCAGTGCTGTGAGCATCCCAGCCCCTTCCCGGGAGCAACTGCTCCTGACCCTCGCCACCCCACCAGCATGGCGCCCTCCCCCTGTGCCCACCGTGTGTACTGTCTGTAAGAGCATCCGTGTGCTCACACCGCTGGGGCAGAGGCGCGCTGGCTGGGAGCATCCGCTACGTTCCCGGGGCCAGCACCCCGCCAACCTTGCTGAGGAATGAATGAGCACAAGCCAGCCTCAGCCTGCCGGAAGGCCTGCACCCGCCTGGGGCCCAGCTCAGGATGCTGCCTGGCCTTGCTGGGACCTCCCCACTCCATTCCCGAGCTTCCTGGCCTCCCTCTGCCTCTTCTCTCACCACCTCCCCACGACCTGACCCTTTTCTTCCCTGCATCACTCCGCTCCGAGCCCCGTGCCAACACACCTGCCAGCGCCTTTCTTGATTTCCCTGCGAGATGTACAGCTTCCCCCTGGGCCGCACGCCCCACCTCGCATGCATTCTGTGATGTTTTTGTGACACCAAGACTTAATCTGCTTTTAAGAAGTCAGAGTCAGAGCCCAGATCTTGGCGCCCGCAGATGTGCGGAGGAAAACGAGTCACGCTGCCCTCACAGTCGCTGCTCTGCCGCCCTGGATGGAATGTGCTTCAAAGGTCTGGGCGGGCCGCCTTCTGGCTTTGTGACCCCAGCAGCTTGTGCGTGCGGTGGGCGTTCAGTAAGAGGATCACAAAGGAAACAGATGCAGAGTGGATCTCCTCTGTCGGAACCAGCCTGGCGTGGGACTGAGGACCCACGCCATCCTTTTGGGAGAAGACTCTCCTTTTGTCCCTGCCCCTGGGGAAGGCCTGGGGGGTGGGGTCTTTGAAAGTTCATAGCATTGGGCAGACACCCACTGGTTCCAGGGGTCTGCACCCCCTGCCTCTGCTTCTCTGATGCAGGGAAGAAAAGGTGTCAGGCCACGGGGAGGTGGCGAGAGAAGAGGCAGAGGGAGGCCAGAAAGCTTCCTTCCTCTCTTTCTCGTCCCTGGCAGGGCTGAGGGCACAGACTGGGAGGGGGCCTGTGAGTGCCCAAGGAGCCAGGTGTTCTACCCACAGCCACTTACGAGGTCCCCCGTCCGCCCCCCGGCCCCTCCTCATCCACTCCCTCCTCCGCCTCCCTGGCTTTGCCAAGCCCTGGAGCTATGCCCCATCCAGCCTTGGTCTGCTCACTGACTGAGCTGGCTGATTCCTTTTTCTTAAAGTCTTGCCGGTTTCACGTGGGTCCGACAAAGAGCTTTTAGTCTATCCTATTTCTGATAAGCTGTCTTGGTCGGCTGTCAGTTAGCCATTTTTGTTTCTAATCTCGCCTCATCAGGAAAGATTGTTTTCAGTTGGACGTTTTGTGGCGTAAATCCATGGTGAGAAACCTTTGCCTGTGTCCTTGTTTCTCATGAAAATATTTTTAGAACATGGTCAGGGGATCAGCTTAAAGGCCACTGAAAAATTGTGACACTTCTTAACAGACTCACTCAACAGAGAGAGGGATTCTTGTCCGAAGCACGTATTTCAAACAGAAAACACCGTGAGGACGGGGGCCTTTGGGGCCGCACGGCTGACGCGGAGGGGAGTTAGCGGCCACCTAAAATACCAAAGTGCTTTGTGACTGAAAAACCCAGCACCTCACTTTTGAGCATGGCTACGTCTGATGTTCCTGAAATTCTCCTCCACTTCTGGGAAGAATAAAGATCGGGGCTGGGAGTGGACGCTCACGTCACTTTCCCTACTGGAGACGGCAGCATTGCTATCAGCGTCCGCCTGAGCCTCGCTCTTGGCCCTCGCTTTTCTTGGGGAGGGGGAGGGGGGGCTTCTATCAGAGAGTCTTTCATGTGGGCTGAGGCAGCTGCCCGGGATATTTTGGCTTCGGCTTTAGGCGGCCTTTTTCCAGGGCCCAGGGTGACAGTGGATCAGGACATGCCACCAAACCAGTGAGGACCGAATCAGTAGGACAGTTATGAGGATAATCATCTCTGTAAGGTGTGATGGGCCGGCCAGTTTAAGCAGGGCCTCAGGGAGAGCTCTGCTAACGTTTTCAACCTGAACTCAGACAGGAAAGATGTAAATTTATATTATTGTGTGTGTGTACACATATATTCTTATGTGTGTGTATATATTATATGTGTATATCTATCTATTTTTTACCCATCGCTTTTGGTCTCTCACCCACTCTTTCTTGGATAACAGAAAGGGCAGAACAGGAGAGGGCAGGGCGCCATCGTAGACTCAGCGGTGACTGGCCTGCCAGCGAGCATCACGGGTGGGCTCAGACGCATACCTTCCCACTGCACTGCACCTGAGCACCGGATCCCTGCGGTAGCTCCCACCTGAAGGCCTGCAGGATCAACAGAACCATGCTCCCCCACCCCCAGAAGATGCCCTGATCCCGGCCCCTGTGAATGCATTACCTACATGGCAAAGAGAGGTCACAGAGTGGAGGTCACAGACCTTGAGACAGGAGATTCTCCTGAATCGTCAGGGTGGGGCTGATCTTTAAAAGCAGAGCGGTTCTGGCTGCGATCAGAGAGATGGCCAAAGAGGCAGGACAGATGCAAAGCGAGAGGGACCCGATCCACGGTCACTGGCTTTGAGAAGGAAAGGCGTCGTGAGCCAGAGTGCACCCAGGAAACAGGGACCTCAGGCTTACATCCCATAACTTCGGTCCGAGGCCGGGAGAGGGTTCTCCCCAGAGGCTTTAGGTAAGAGTCCGGCTGGCCAACACCTTGTGGGGCCTGGAGCAGAAACCAGGCAAGCCCACTGGACTTTGACCTACAGAACTGTGTGATGATTCATTTACGTTGCTCTAAGCCTCTGGGCGTGTGGCTATTTGTTACAGCAGCCACAGGAAGCTAACAGCTGGACACGTGCCGGCGCAGTGCTGTGGAAGGCCCTGGGCTGGAGGTGCCAGGATGTGCCGCGGCCGAGCACGTCCGAATGCTGTCAGGGGCCTGCCACGCCCTCGGCAGGGGTGGCTGCAGAAGGCCTGGGTCACACCGTCAAAGGGAAAAGCATCGGGCTGTTCGTGGAGGGTCAGCAGCCATCCCTTGGCAACACTGTTTGGCTGATGTGGTTATGAGTTGTCAAAAGCTGGGCCACAAGGGAAGCGCGTTACCTCCACCTGTGAAGGACGTTTCAGAGGAAAATAAGCTAACGAGAGGATTTCTCGCCTCTCGGCTCCACGTGAATCGTTTCCCCAGCGAAGTCGGCGTGCCCCTTCGAATGCACCACCACGTTCTTTCTATCCGCAACGCCGCCTCCTCCCCTCACGGGGACACAGTGCTCCTGATCGCACGGCCAGAACACGAGCCTGAGCAGCCACGTGTGCTCTTGAACATGCCGGCACAGCCCGCCCATCCCGTACGGCGCCACGGGAAGAAGCCTCCCCGAAAGCGCTCCCGCCACGCGTGGAAGCAACGCTTCGGCGTCGAGCCTTCTCGCCTGCCCTCCAAACAGCTGGCTTCGTCAGCATGGCGCTGCCCAGGGCAGAGTGGCTGACGACCGCTCACCTGGTTACATGAAGAAGATACAGACCCGGGTCCCAGATGGAGCCAGGTCAGCGGGTCCAGGAGGCTGATGCCACACCAACTAGCGTACACCCTAAGGGGACTGGGGGCGGGGGCCCCTGCGAGCCCTTAATGGGTGAACATTTTGTTTTCCAGATCAAATTCCTATGGCATACGCCTGTATGTACTATTTGAAAGATGGGGTCACTCCGGATGAGTTGAGATTGACCATCTTCAGTCTACTCTGGCTGTTCCTGAAAAGGTGTTCTGTTCCCACAGAGAAACACGGGTTATCCATACTGCCCAGAGAAAGCCAAACTCACTGCTGGACGGAATCCATACAGAGGCTGGGGGATTCCCATCTGGTGGCTGCCTACCGAGATAGAGACCCACAGAGTCTCTCAGACCCACACAGGGGGCAGCCACAAATATTCTCCAGGGACCACCTGCTGCTCAAAACAAAGTCAGCCGGAGCTCGCAGGCTTACTTCTCCCCAAACCAACCTGCTTTAACACACGTCAACGTGGGTTTCTGGGGGTGGGCAGCAACGTGCACTTGGTTGCCTAGCTGAAGAGCACTGCAGTTTAAACAGGGCTAAATGAGTCGCTGCGAAGGTCAAGCATGCAGATGCGATTACTCATGCAAGTGAATATTAGGGAGCTCTCTGGATGCTGCACGGAACAAAAAGAATGTGACTGCCTAGAAGACGAGCCAAGGCACAAGAGAGAGAAGTAAGTGAGTAGAAGGTTGGTCCAATACTTAACACATCGGCCTCGTGAAAAACACAGCGACCAGAAAGGATATCTTGCAGGCGTGTCCTTAAGAGCATTTAGGAATCCTGACTGTTGGGACCCTGTGGGAATGAAACCAAAATTTAGTATCCGAACATCCACTTCCAGAAAACTGCTTTCATGCTAAGGCTCTCAGCGACATAAAAAACAGGTGTCTTCGGGTCAATTAAACGATGACACTGTGTATGCGCTGCAGTACTCTATACCGACCCCAGATTGAGATCCCGCTAAAAAGTCATGCAACAAGAAAATAGCAGATTCATAATTAGACCCAACATCTGCAGTTTTTTTTTTTCCATAAAAGCAGATGAATGTCTGCATACTTTCCATAAATTACAGTTCAGATTACTCTTTTGTTTTCCTCATCTTAATAGGAATACAGAATACCGTGATTTTTTTCTTTTCTTTTATAAAAGGCTGTTTTCCCAGAGTTTGTTAACTTTTGACCCTGGACGTCCAGAAACTAGGCTATATATAAAAGACATCTTTCTCAGTGCCCAGAGTAAACAAGCTCATAAAGCTGAAGTTTATTACCGACTCTTATTGGATTTAAGTCATCGTAATATGAACTGTGCAAGAAGACATTTCTTTAAGGGCTTGAGTAAAGATGCATCTGACAAGAAGCAATTTTTATCTTATGCATTAACATTATGGTTCTTGCGACTAAGAGCCCACGCAAAGGAACCCTGGCACTCCCATCTCGGGGTGGTGGTGCCTGGTCCCTGCTGTGCTGCCTGATGCCACGTGTTTGGGGATGTGATCTGCCCCTGGGAGCAATGGGATGAAGAGGGAGCAGATGCAATAGGACTGGGTCTAGAGCCTCACTATGGCGTTTTCTGCCGGTGCAGCTGCAACGTGGGAGGAGACCCCTCTTGGTGACCGACCCGTGTCCAGCTACGGGAAGGCCGTGAGTGGGACGGCTCCATCTTCTTCCTCGAGTTCCCATGCCCTGTGCCGGCCTCCCCTCCTCCCTGTGCCCACTGGCTACCACTGAGGCACGAGGATGTGCCATGTCCTAGGATGCCAACCGGGGGGAGAAGGGATGCGGGAAGCTTAGGGCTTTCTCGTCCTCCCTGCTAAGCCACTAGGGCAAAGCCAGCAAGCGGGCTGCCGCAGACCTCAGAGCAAACACAGACCTGAGGCAAAGTGAGGAGAGCAGAAGCAATGACCTCCTTTTCCTACTGGGCCCAAACGCTATGGATTCCCAAACTCTCCCTCCTCTTGGAGGAATCCCAGACATCGGCTGGCGAAGGCATCTCTGCGGTAATGGAATTCTCGCTGCACCTTCCCCTCCCAGTCCTGTCCTAGCAGGAAGAACTCAGGTGATATTTATTTCCCCAGTTGCTTTCAAATGGCCCTCTGCCTTTGCCAGTGTGCTCAGAATCTTAGGGGCATGATGGGAACCACGTAAGAAACTCTGTCCTTCCTGAAAGCATCGCCCACCAAGCCGAATGGGGGGAGAGGGGTGGAAGGGGGCAGAGTTGTTTAGTGGGGGTGTCTGGGAGGGGTGCCGAACAAGCCAGAAGAAAACTTTTATTTGCTTTTGTCCAAAACGTTCAGGTGACTTTCAGCAAATCAGTTCTGCATGCTGTTTTGGTGGAAGATTGGATTAGCAATATAGAAGCATAAACCACAGGAAACTGAGTTTGCTCAAGCCAGGGTGAGTGACCCTTTAGAGGAGATGAACAGTGAAATGCATATCACAACTGTGGTGGCAGACGGCCGGATTCACTGTACGTGTGCGTGCGTGTGTGCGTGCGCGTGTGTGCGTGTACGTATGTGTGTGTTTCCCCAGAGTCTGTGTGTGTGTGGCTGAGCCAACGAAAGCTGGCCCTTGATATCCAGAATGTAGGGGCAAAGCCATAAATGCAGCGTGAGCCCGTGCACGGGAAGCAGTTTGAAGTTACTAAAGATGACATGGAAACGAAACGTTCGACACTATTGTTCGCTGTCACAGATAATAGGCTGGAATGTCACTGCTTCTTTCCGCCATGGTTGTGTACACGGTGGCTGCTTCTCTCTGGTTCTTTCGTCTGCTAGTGCACGGATAGGACCCTGGCCGCGTCTGCCTTTGGCGACTCTGAAAGGAGAGAGCGGGGTGCCTGCGCCGGCATCGTCCCCCGTTTCGTGGGAAAGGTCTCTAACGATCGTCGACCCCTTTCCTGCAACCCCGCCAAGTTATGGCTTTCGAGTGTGTGTTACAAATCTGTGTCACATGTAGAGGAAAGGATTTCGGTCAGAAAGAACAGGAACTAGGACGTAAAAGGCCTATCAAAATCTGGGATACTCCATTTAGTGTGCGAACTTGGCCAATATTTCAAAAGAGTTAACGGGAAACTTTCCGTACCACCCACTTCCCCTGGGCCCCATACGAACTCCACCCAAAGCGAAGGGGAGGAGAATCCTCCCAATCACCCTTAGCATACCCCATTGGTGGTTTGAGCGCTGCTTCGTGGGAAGAAGGCGAGGCATGGACTGAGATGCTTTCTGGAACGTTCCAGAAAGAGGCTCTGCACTTGCTAATGGGTGGTTGTTCTTGAGGCGTGTGGAAAGGGGACGGCCACTGGTCTTTAATGTTGCTAATGGCACTGTGGCAGAAGCTTAAAGGCTTAAATTTACAGTTCACAGCCACATAACTTCCTTCTCATCACTCCCTACTGCAGGAAAGTGAATGGCCCAGAGACGAAAGAAATTCTATGTTATGACCTTCAGACTCGGGAACGAAAAATGCCATTTACTCAGGCAAATATATATTAAAGTCGTTTATATCCAAATCTCATTTTTAATCAGGTATCTTTCTTCATATGCCAGGGGCAATTTACGAATGTTCTAGCAGTTCACTGAACTTTTTACCAAATGTCTGTCTTTAACTTATGTAGGTTTGTGTGTAAGAAAACCCAGTCCTCATCCCTACGTTCCCCACCCCCCTCCCCAGGGAGAGGAGTGATGCTCCTGCTTAAGTAGATCTCACATTAAAACATAAAACGCGCTCTGCTGTTCTGTGGGGATCGCTGTAGCACGTGATCCTCTGTGCAAAATGCGGGGGATGATTCTCCAGAGAGTCCCTTAGCAGAAGAGAACGTGAAGTCACTGCGGTTGGACTAGGGGCAAGTGTATCAAGGAAAAAGTCTTATCTGTTCGAGAGAGCCTGACCTGCGTGTGACCTTGGCAGCTGCTGTTGGAAGGATGGGGGATGGGGAACGGAGGGAGGGAGGGGATGAAGAGGGATGGAGGAGAGAAACGAAACAGGGGTCAGGGACAGGGGGGTGGGGAGGAGAGCGAGAAGAAAGAGAAAGCCCGAAATGATCGAAATCTCCACTCAAAATCAAATCAGAAAACCAAAGGCAGGCAAATGGTTACATACGTGATCTGATTTCGCCAGCATACTTACGAAGAATGACGTGGGTGATAACGAATGCAAATATAAAGACTGTCAGAAAAGACAGAGATAAAATAAACATATAAAAAAATCTGTAGTTTCTTTTCCCCACACAGTTGCCTACCCAGGGACAGTGGTGATCAAACCGCTCTGTAACGAGAGAAAAGACACACGGAAATCAATGTATCGGTCGCCTTTCTACACCGGAGCCTCTCCCCTGCCGCCCGACACTCTGATCATGCAGCAATGGGATCAGGTCACATAGTTCCAAATTAACACTCAGAGAAATGCTGAACAGTGAGACATCTCAAAACCATATATATTTTTTTAAAGCAGAACTTTACTGTTTTGAGAAAACAAAGAGTAGACATTTCTTCTCATTATAATCAGAAAAGTAAAAGCTTGATTCTTCTGTAAAAAAAAAAAAAACAAAACACCCAACCCTGGTTCACAGAACAGTCCTCCCTTAAGACGCCGGCACCTCTGAAGTTCAGTGTTGAGCTGGGAGCCACTAGGTCTCCACCCTTCATGGGCGTGTAGACTTGAGTGACTGCTTCTCACCGTAAGTGGCTATGCAGACAGGTTCCCAGGGGTCTGGGACAGGATAGTGGGGCCATCCCTGGTTCTCCCAACCCAGTCACAACTGCTTCCTGAGGAATGCCTCTGCTATTTCAACAGTAACAGGAGGATTGATATCATTTTTATTTTAGTTTATTTTTTTAGGCGAGGCAACCCTTGGTTGACCTCACAGATTGCAAGGACCTTGTCGGCTTACATTCCCTTATTTTTAATTTATTTTTTATGCCTACAGCACCTGGTCTTCCTAGGGGGTCTCCCATCCAAGTACTAACCAAGCCCGACCCTGCTTAGCTCCCGGCTTGTTCAGGGTGGCATAAACTACAATCTTCAAGTGCAGTGTAGCCCATTGGGTCTTTTAGCCCACAATTCTCAGCTCCCCAACCTATAAAACAAGGGTACTTTATGGAGTGCTCATGGGGTTACACAGAATAATGTCTGGGAAGGCATTTAAAAGAAAAGCGTACAGGATGCTTTAGAGAGGTCGCAGACATGCACACACGTGGCCCTGAAATGTTCAGGGCAATGGCGACGTTGCCATATTTCACAGGCGAGCCGACCGAGGCGTGGTGAGGGGGGCGGCTTTGCCCGGGGCCACACGGCTCAGCAGCAGTGGAACTGGAACTTGAAAACGGGTCCTTCGCGGGGCTGCGCCCGTCTTCCCCATGCGCGGCCACCTCTAGCACTTCGCAGGTGACCAAGCGCGGGCACTGGGCGCCGTAGACGGTCACTCCATGATATACTAAGGACAAATGCACGTCTGGCCTTGGGCATCTCACACGACCTCTGCCACGCGTTTATGGTTTGTTCTTCCCTGGGCAAGTCCCGGCTAAGCGCTTCTGTTCTGTCCTTGCTGGGCGGCCTTCTCTTCGGGAGGACCATGGAGAGCGACATTCTACAACACCCACCCACCTTGGACTGCCCGGGTGGGGATGGGGAAGTCAGGGGGTGGGGGGTGCCAGGCGTTCGACGTAGCTTTTTGACTCAGGGTCTTTTCCAAACTTAGTGCTGCCCAATTTTCGCGTTTTACCTATCCATTCGTACCTGAGAAACACAGAAAAGGGCTACATGAGATGTGACTGTGTCGATAAAACAAGCGACGCCATGCAGTCATCTCTGACCACCTGTCACCCGTCGCTCGCCTCACGTCTTACGTCTGCTACACGCTGATGTCCTGGAAAGGGCATGGGGCCACCTGGAGGTGGTGGTGGCAGAGGAACCATGATTCACTGTTGTCTGCAAGTGACCTTAACAAGAAACAGGCCGCGCGGAGGACCTGAGAGAAATTTCAGAGCTCACCGTCCTGGCGACAAGCTGGCGGCCTAGAAGACACCATCGTCCTGAACATTTCAGGGCCAAGTGCACGCATGTCTGTGACCTCTCCTGACACACCCTGAAGTTAATAGGGAATTCCTTTTAACGTCCCCATGTGAGGCACCTGCTCACGTGCGCTGCCAGCCCGCACAGTTGGAAGGGTGAGAACCCCAACCTCATCCCGCCCCTGCCCCCAACACAGGCTGTCCAACGGAGAAGTCCACACAAAGAAGCACAAAAGGGAAACAAGTCTGAACCGGCCAGATTTTCCTCAGGCTCCGAGGCCGTCTTCTGAGAGGCCCTCTTTTCTTTTCGAGACGTGAGTGTGGAGAACGGGGGTGAGGAGTGGAGGCTGGGGCCCAGAGGCACGTAGTGGGAAGGAGCCTCTGTCTCTGCCTGTCACGGCCCATCCCCAAAGCCCAGATGTGTGGTGGCTGAGCCAGCAGAAAGGCGACACGGGGCTCGGGGGGCGTGATTCACGCCGCGGGTCCCCCTGCGAAGCGCCGAGGCCTTGGCAGCCCGCTGGGGGTCATTTCTGCACGGGCGGACGGCGGTCGTGTTACGCGCTTAGAAAGTTTCCTATTGGCTAAGCTGTGGCGCTGTGCCTTCCTGAGCGGGGGCAACCGGAGGCGTGAAAGCAACGGAGGATGCTCGGGGACACCTCGGGCCTGGCTCTCCGGTGGCCTTGACCCGAAAGCAGTTTCCATTTAGAAACCTGTCTGATTAAAAAAAAAACTATTTTTTTTGGCCGATGAAAATCCCACCAAGAAAGTGGGCTCACTGAGCGATGATTTGATTTAGTATTTTTTATGTCCACCTTGGTCTGTTGACCACGCGGCGGTAAATGAGCCTGACGGACTCCATAGGCGTCCGAGGAACAAGGATGCTGTCTGTCCAGCGACCGCCTGATACACCCACCACCTTCCTCAGCTCTCTTCTCAGACGCCTGGCTTCCGGTCAGGGGCTGCACCCAGGGCTCAGGCTGGGCCTCTTCCCTTCCCCACGGACTCCCCCTCTCCCTCTCTCTCACCGGGCAATCCCTCTTTAACCCAAGTTCAAATGCTGATGGCCCCAGAATGGCCACGTGTTGACCTGGGCAGCTGACTCGTGCTGAACGGCCCGGACCCTCACACTCAATCCCCAGAGAGACGTTCCCATTACCCCTCCCCAAACCGGACCCTCTTCGCGCTTCCCTCTGTTCACCCAGAATCCCACTCACCCCATTCTTTCCCTCACCCCCCCCATCCAATCCACAGCAAGTCCTGTCAGCGCTACCCCCACCTTCACCTAAAATCAGCTCACTTATCTTTATGTGCTTGTATCTGTCAACTCTGAGCCTTTCAGAAATATCTGCCAAATAACTGAATAAACCCTGGAACTTCCAGAGGGACATCCGCGCGGGCAAGCACCTGCCCCATGTCACACAGGCAGCAAGGCCGGGACGGGGTCCGGCCCCATCGCCTCCAGAACTCTCGACCGCGAAATGCCACGGGCCCAGCACTGGCTCAAAGTGCTGGGACAACTGAGAAGGAAAACCACCACGTGTTCCTCAGAGCCCAGGAAGGAACTCCGGACAGAGAAACACCCAACGGAGCCCTGAAATCCGTCTGCTCTCTCGCCATCGCCGGCGGGGATGCCACGTCCCCCCTGCGCGGGTCGAGGGCAAACGGGACGAGGGCTGGCGCACCCTGTCCTGCACGGTTCTGCTCTGAGGCCCTGGCTGGAGCTCAGGGGACCCAGGGACGCTGAGGAGAGGCCTGGGTCGTTTTGAACAGGGAGGCTTGTGTTATCTGGTTTTCAGGGAAGAAGAGCAGACGAGAGCTGGTACGAGCCGAGCTGGGAAGAGAGCCCGTGGCTACAGTGGCTGCAGGGACCTGAGCGAGGCCGTCCTTGGCCGGGAGGGAGACCATCTGGAGGGGGAGGTGGAGGGGGAGCCCTGCAGCTGGCAGCACAAGCTGTGCAGCCGCAGCATCTGGGACGTTTCAAACAGCTGTGATTAGAGGTCGGTTTGTGGATTTTCTGTGTGGAAAATTCCGACGGGGTGTCCTAGGTCCTGGGCTGTGGCGGGGTGGGGGGGGTGGAGCTGCTCCATCTCTTGGTTCTGAAGTTTGAGTCCTGCCCCAAGGGAGGATTCTCTGGAGGTTTCCTTTAAAAAGGATGAGAAACTATTCCCTCAAAGAGGCCACAGAGGAACTCAGTCTGTGGGGAGGGAGTGGAACATGGTGAAGTGTGGGGAGCTGATACACCTAGAAGGTTCTCTAATTTAAATTCGGGGTCTGAGTTAGCGAGCGGGGGTGGGGGGAGCACACCTCGGTCAACATCACGCTGCCCTTGTGAACTTACTCTCCTGCCCCAGGTGAGGCCTGGAGGTGAGTCATTCTGGTAGGCCTAGCACCTACCCATGTGCCAGGCATGTAGCAGACACCCCACAAATACGCTCAGTGAAGGAACAGACACCTTTAATTGCCTTGGTAGCTTTCCAAGTGATCACTGTCCCTGGTTGCCAGGTGGAGACGTTGGAAAATGACAGTGAAAGATAAGATTTTAGGCAAGCCAGCTGCAGAAGGCAGGGGTCAGTGAAAATTTGAATATGTTCAGAGAAGGCTGAGGGTTGGAAGATGGTCACTTGAGGCTAATAGAGCTGAGTGGACAGCTGTCACTGTGAATCAGCTCAGGGAGAGAAGTCGCCTCTGGCTGCCTTGCTAACGGGCCAAGGAGGCAGAGCTGGTTTTATTAATAGCTCACAGGAGCCACTGGGAGACCCGGAGGCTATGGGAGTGGGGGAGGGGGAATTCAGGCAGGGGCAGTGAATCTGAACAGTCACCTGAGCTCAGATTCTAAGTGGGGTCAGAAGGGTCCATTAAAGGGCTGGGGGAAACACAGTCCAGGAAAAGGAGTTATGGTCCCATTCATGATTATGCCATTTATCCTTGACAATCGTCTACACGAGGCAGGTGCTGTCCCCACATGTCCCGGAGGAGGGGAGCATGGAGATTGGGGAGGAATTGCCCCCAGGAGATGCAGGTGCTGAGCTGATAACACTAACTCCGCCCCACGCACCCCCCTGCCCCCACCGATTGAAGGAAGATTTAATTTCTGCGAGAGATGAAATATGAAAAAGAAGGCTTACCAACAAGGGGAAAATGGAGGAGTTAAATTGGACGGTACAGAAAAACCCAGTGAAATATTCGGGAAAAACTATTTGCAAAAGTTGGGTTTGAAAGCTGCCAAAGAAAGGAATATGATGTTCGAAATGTTAAGAATTTGAAATTTCCCAGAAGTCAGACTCTAAAGTAATTCCCTCAAGAGTGGGATCCAGAGATAGATAAAAATCACATCCTCAGGCCAAGCCCGACGGCCTGAAAATTCTGTGTTCCATACAGTGGGTGTGGGCTGGGCAGACGAGTGTCAGGAGGGGGAAACCCCAACTCCTTTCTCCAAGAGTGTCTCCAGAAGTAAGGGAAATAACTGATGCATTTAAAATCCCAAACTTCTCATTTAAACGTTAGATTTTAATTAAGTTAAATATATATTTTTAAAGGTATGAAGTGGAAAATGACTTTTGCTTTAAACCTAGGGCATTTTACCTCCAAAATGAGCACACCTTTGCCTTGGGAGATCTCTTCTGCTTTCTTAGGATGAGGAATGTTGACATGAAGTGGCACGGATCATTGCCCAGCCTTTACGGTCCCCGAGTAATTCATAAAATTATGTAATACGAACATTTAAATATTTAACTAGCTCCAGGACTGGGGAGCCATGTTCTTATCAAACGTTCCCTGCTGTTCTAGATCTTGCAGTAAAATCTGCATTGTAACCGCTTTGCCACTGTGGTCAACACTGGGTCGGATGACCACGCGTGCTTCCTGCGCCTCCCCGTCCGCTCCCTTTCATCCATCCCTTTTCGAGTCCTTGCTACGGGCCAGGCACTGGGCCGAGCACTTCACATGAACTGTGTCATTTAATTCTCACAAAACCTGGTGAGGTCGATGCTGTTGAGCCCATTTTACATGCAAGAATGTGCAGACAGGAGTTGGCATCCGAAACCACACGGTAATCTGAACTCTTAATCACCACTTGTCACTGCCTCCTGTGCCAGGTCCCTGCTGGTCATTGTGCCCTGAGGGCTTAAGGGCCCAGGTCTTCCCTCCTGGGGCAGCACCCGTGGGCACAGCACATCACCTCCGGGCACAGCACATCACATCAGCAGGAATGCGAACAAGAGTGGAATGCTGTCACACTGAGACTGTCACTTGTGTGGTGGCCCTTGGGTCTCTTCGGGTCCAGGGCCTCTGTCCTCTGCAGCATGCCAAAAAGACCTAGCTCATATGCGGGGATGCCTACCCTCAGTCCAGCGGCACTCTACAGTGTGGACGGGTGGCCTCATTCTCAGCAAAGCCAACATCAGAGGAAGCGGGAACCTCTTACAGGGACGTACGGATTTGACAAAGCTGCTTTGCGAAATGAGTTACTCAGACTGTGGGGCTTAGGGCGTTATTTGGGACAAAGGGTTGTATCAGCAAAGCAGGTTTCTTAGCTCCTTTTATGAGAATGAGTTCAATCCGTTTAATTTTATGGAGGAACCAAAAATAAAGAAATCATATTAACTGACTCTGGGGCCTTAAAGTATTACCATATTACTTTTACATGGGGACTCAGTTTCTTCATATGTAAAACGTTGGGTCATCTAAGCAAGCACCAAGACCCCTTTGAGCTGTAAAATTAAATGCAAAATGACTGTGTTTTATCAGTACGTGTTGGGATTCTTCCGGTCTTGTGTCCTTGCCAAGGTCCTACAAGATTCTGCAGATTTTAGTTCCATTTGCTAAAAAAACGAAAACTTTTCAACATAAAGCAATTAGTACGTGTAGAATCGGCGTAACCTTTGTGCTCCACTCTAACGTGACCTTGGACAGCGACGGGGGATCTAAGTGCCCTTCTGCCAGGGTCTCATCTCCTCTCCTGGCTCTGCCCCGACCTGGCACCTTGCTGAGTCTCCCTGGGCACCGAATGCGAGGGCCTGATGAACGGATGGCTAAGGTCCTTCGGCTCCCTCAACGGGCAATTTTATTTCTATTTCCTCAAATTTTCTAGTGGGCTTAATTTTGTGTTTAACTCCCTGCCCTAATGCCGGGAGATTTTTTCTGCTTCTCGAAGGTGGCATCAGCATGCAGGGAGATGCATTTTGAAGCAGCTTATACCACGAGGTCAATCTGCGCATTAGAAACAAAAATGCTTAGGATGCTGTTGAGAAGACAGGAAATAATACAAAAATAAAAAAAATAATAAAACGACCTCCAAAGAGCAGCAAAGGGAAATAGTGGCTAGAGAAAGTGAGGGGGAAGGTAGAAAAGGATTTAGCTTGTAATGCAAATTGTTTTTGGAAGGAGATTTAAGAAAGTGACTAGCAATGCGATTACTCTACAAGGTGAACTGGCTGGTTACTATACAGACGGGACTCCCGCGATCCCCACATCCTGGGTCCAGGAGGTCAGAGGTCGGCACAGGAGGTGGTAAGTTCCAACCAGGCAGAAGAATCGCCCTCTCCTCTCTCTTCCACCACATGCTCATCCTCGCCCCCTGCTTAAGACTCAGAATCGGAGCCCCGCCATGACAATAGTGCCAGCACTGTGAGCTCACACTTGCATGCCCTCGTGAAAACAGCTGTGATACGCTGGTGGGCCTCGGTGACTCTCCAGCTGCCGCTTGCCATGTTGTGACACTCTGTAACCAGCTCCTCGATCAGCAAATGCTTAACCGCTCAGTGAGCATACCTCTGGCCCCGGCCCCCCCGACCCTGCCCAGGCCCCTCTCCACGGCAGGCCTCGCAGTCTCTTTGGGTCTGCAGGGCCAGACACTATGCCTGGGAGTCCCCCCCCCCCCCATCTCACAGAATGAAACAAGGCCCGAATCGGAAAACAAGCGTGTGCTGACAACCAGCGCCCCTCAGGACCCTCTCCACACCCCCTAGCTACGGGAGCTCTGTTCGGCCTGTCTCAGGATGGTTCTCCGGGTTCCCTGTTCCATAACTTCGTGGTAATTTTAATGTGATCACGGGATGAGGAGGGCACAGTGTCTACCTACTCTGCCGTGTCAGCTGGAACCTTCCGTCCCTCTCTGGAAATCACAGGCTTGGAAATCAGTATCGACACGTCACGTCGGAATGGCATATACTTTTGTAGAGTTTTCTGGTTTTCAATACCCGATCACATTGTTTAAGTCGCTCACCCCATTCCGACCATGTGTGATGAGCAGCACAGGTCCCCAGGCACAGGTGAGGGCGGAAGCTCAGAGCTGCGTGGAGCTGCCACAGTCCCCGGCCACTCCGTGGTATGTCTGGGTCTAGACCCACTTCTGATGTCTGCTCACTCCGCTTTGTCCACTTCCCCAACTCTTTTGAGACATGTGTGCTTTCACGCCTATTGCTATAGTTTTTGAGGCCTCAGTTTATCATCAAAATAGAGGTTTAAGAACCGAGTTATCTCATGGGTACCTTATACAAACAAAGCTAGCAATTCTAAGGCTCTTCAAAACCGTGTAATTGGAAAGCCATATTCTCGATGGGCACGCTTTTCCAAAGTCTACATGCGTCTGTGATCTGTAGCAAAGAATCTATAATTCAGTGGTTTCCAACCTTTGTGGCACCAGGGACCGGTGCTCCTATGAGAATCTGATGCCTGAGGAGCTGAGGCGGAACGGAGGCAGTGATGCTGGCGCTGGGGAGCGGCTGTGAACACAGATAACGCTTGCTCAGCTGGCTCTCCTGCCGCTCACCTGCTGTGTGGCCCAGTTCCTAACAGGCCATGGACTGCTACTGGTCCATGGTGTGGGGATGAGGGACTCCTGATCTATATCACCCACGACACAGAGAGCTGTGTCTGTGAGCAGGACCCATATTGATGATGGTTCCCTAAAAAGGCAAACTGACGTGTCCAAAGCGGTATCCTTTTTCGAAAAATGCATCTAGAATGAGACCTCTTTGCAAAACTTCTGAGACATTTCATTCTTCTGAAGTGGAAACTGCAGACCCGACTTCATTCTGATTACACAGCACTAACACAAGACCAGCCCAAGGAGAGGAACACACATGTTCATGTGCTTTACACTTCCCAAGGTGCTTTCCCACGTCACCTCTCATCGGGCGGTACAAGTGTATACACACGTGGATCTCGTCACTACCAGCAACGCCGGTGTGCTACGGGATCATGTGCACAGGTATTAGACAGGACGGTGGGAGGAACAAGTGTTCCCCTCGGACCCCTCTTCAGCCTCCGCTCGGACAGGTTCCCCTGCAGGGTATATTTTTAAAAGGCTGATTGATGTTCATGTTTACCATGTTCATACCTGTCCTCGGTTTCCCACCTCTAAAAGGTGGGCCTTGGCTGGAAAACCCTCAGCTGCTTCCTGCTTGAAGTGCTGGAGACCCAGGGGTGAAGGGCACCTTGCTTCTTTTGGAACAAGTCCTGGCTTCCCCAATCTGTGACACAGACTAGAAGCCAAGCCAGGCCCAGATGGGCAGAAGGGGCGTTCGACACTCAAGAGGTCAGTCATGATAGGGTTTTCTAACATCCTCATTGCTCACTGTCACTCTGCACAGGTGTTCAGGCCCCTGAAGTTCCTGCCCCTCCAGCTGCCCATGGGATTGGCATGTTAGGGCATGTGCCCGAGATTCCACAGTCCCTCTGCCCTTCAGTTCAAGGGTTGCCGATCTACTGCAGACACCCCAGTGTGAGAGGGAGCAACTTGGAGTGCACAAGCCCAACGGCCATTACCGCTGGGCACAGACGCGCCTTTGAGGGCGTTTGGATGCCCCGGATCCCCCAAGCTCCATCCTTGGGCCTTCATGCTTCTCACTGATACATCGTCCTCGGGTGAGTTCATGCTTTCTAAGTGCCCGCAAGGTGGTTCTGTGTGACTGTCTCACAGACACCTCACATCGAGAAGGCCCACAGCTCTATTCATTATGCCCCCCTGCCCTCCCCCCTCCTCACAAACCCACCTCTCCTTAACAAATGCATCACACATCTAGTTGCTCAAGGCAGAGAACGCACCCACCTCCCACCCTCTGCTCTCGTCCCTCGCACCCAGGCGGCCAACGGGGGTGCTGACTGCATAGTGCTACCTTTCCTGTGTCCCTGCGGCCTGTGTCTGCAGGCCACTGGAGGGCGCACATCGCTTGTCACCTCTTTCACGAACCCAACCACTGTGAAAGTTCCCTGAGGTGCCCTCGGTCTGTCCTCCCCAGGCCGTCCGAGGGGCCTCCCAAAGCAGATGAGAGCCCGTCAGCCCTCTGCTTGCGTCCCTGGACAGCTCGCCCTGCACTGGCTGCGGCCTCGGCAGGTCTGCAGAGCTCACGTTCTTCCACACCGAGCTCCCGGGTGCGGAGAGGCCCCTGCCCCCAGTGGTCTCACCTCCTCTCCTTCAACGAGAGCAGCTCCCCATATCTGCTGGATACACTGTTTTCTCATCATAGTCCCTTTTCTAAACGGCCTCACTGCTTCCAACCGAAAGATAACAAATAAATAAAGACGCTGACCGTCGGCTAGTAAATGTCGACCGTAATTACTCTAAGCAGTCCCAAGGTCCATTGCATTGCTAAATTAGAGGACCTGAATTCGGGTCCTGGCCTTTGGCCTACTTAGTGACGTGACCGAGGCAGGTTTCTGGGCCACGGCGGTCGGACATGCTAGAAAAGTCTCTTTCCAACTCAAATACGACGATCCTGGAGCTAAGTAAAACCTTTCCAAAATTGCAGTCAACACAGAACTAGGAGGTAGTGGCAGGACTGAGCGCAGAGGCTCTACGAACACAGAATCTGTGAGGCTGGTCCCCAGGTGAGGCCCAGAACCGACTGGTGGCTCCAAAGCACTCAAACCACACAGCACGAGACAAACGGCCACCCCGGTCTGGCCGGCACAGAAGTCTCAGCTTCTAAAGATAGCGTATTGTTGTCTTGTCTTTTCTTGTTCGTATAAAGCATGCGAGACTTGTCTGAGTCAGGCCGTCTGGTCAGCGGATCCTTAATTACTTCTCTGAACAAAGGCACGCCCAAGGACAGGCCAAAGCTCTTATCTCATGCTCAGAACTGGCTACGGAATTTGTGGGGTCCAGCGTGAAAGGAAACTACGGGGCATCCTATCAAAAGATTATTAAGAATTTCAAGACAGTGATGGCAGAGAGTGAAACCGGCCCCGGGTCCTGGGCACCCAGGAAGCCAGCCCTGTCCTCTGCCACAGGTCTATGCCTTGCGAATGTGATTTTCTGATCTGTGGCAGGTAGGTGCCTACAGATTGTACTGGATTGTCTGAAAGGGTTTGCACAGGGCTTCCCAGAGCAAGTGCAGTGAGGAAGCTGTGATCCACTGTTCGGCGTGACAAGGGCCTAACATGCCATTCCGTCTGCATAGCTTTGGGGCAAGAAGACAAGACCCCATGCCGGCTGATACTTGCTGGAGCCACCAAGCTCAGATCAGCTGGTGGGGAGGCAGCGAGGGCTCTTGGAGGGCTGCTGGCCTGGGCGAAGCTGGCCGGCGATGGCGCCACGGGAACGAGGTCAGTGAAGGAAGGAGGACGTGCTAAAACGGTCCGCCTCTCAGATACTGTTTCCAGAAATATCAGAAGATCAGGTTGTTGTTGTTGTTGTTGTTTTGAACCTCTAGGGTAGTGGTTTTCAGCCTTTTTTTGTTTTGATTTTTCTTATTCCCTAATGTTTTGAAAAGCTGGTGAGAACTGGGGTCCCCGCCATCCCGCACTCACACACAGCCGTTCGCGCGCAATTCCCTGCAGTCCGTTAGACTCGGGCTAAGAACGGCTTGACTGACCGGTTGGCTTCGCTGAAATTAAGCTAATTTTCGAGTCGAGTTGTTCTCAGACGGCAGGCAGGATGCTGATCACCTGCTAACCGGCCTGGTAAAGGCGCCACGCTCAGTCCTGAGGGTCCCTCTCCTGAAAGCCTGACCCCGCTCGGGCCCGGCGTGCCGCACGGCCCCATGTGACTGCCACAGCCATCTGTCCACACACAGCGGGGGCTGCTTCACTTACAGGAAGGGCCTGTGTTTTGCTCAGGGTTTTCCAGACTAAGGGCTGTGACTAAGGAGTGGGTCACGGCCAGCATGAGACTAGGATAGAAAATATCAAGGCATCTTGCTGGTACCACTTCCTGCAACTTAGATCATCTGAGCATTTGGGTACATCAAGTCCCAACGGAAAACACATTTCTTACAGTGAGTTGCCAGGGGGCAAAGGCCTGAAAGGTGCTGCTTTGTTCAGATTTGTCGCTGGCACATGATAGGCCCTCTGATATTCGTTGAATGAATAAGTGATGTATCAGTTATGTCCGTAGTGGGCCTAAATGCATTATGGGTCATTTTCAATGACGTCACATCCGTCCTCCCAGAACCGTAGCAGGGTTACTAGTTCCCGATCAGATTTCATTAAAAATTTCCATCATTTCTCTTGGAGTCTGAAATTTTTCATTTGTCCTAGTGGGCGGTTTGAGGCCAGGGGCGGCGTGTTATTTAGTTTTGATTGGGGGAAAGAAACTTTTGTTCCAATTGAGAATACTAACCTAGTCATAAAGCCCAAAAAACAGTACATTTTTTTTTCTTTTAAAGAGAGGAAAGTAAAATGGAGAGATGAAGGCAGCTATGGGCAGAGGAATACTCAATCGTTTTTCTTTCTCCCCTTCCCTCCTGTCTGCTTTCCTCCTTCCTCCCTTCTCTACCTCCAGCTCATGTTAACCGAGCGGCTGTATGCCAGGCAAAGGGTGAGGTGCCGGGCTCACCTGGCGAGGGAAACAGACAAGGCCTGCTCTCTTCGAGCGTCACCTCGTGGGGCAGAGACTGTCCCCACACAAGCCCGCAGTGTATCACGACGACCTGGCCAGCATCGTCGAGGCAGAGGAGGGGTATGCAACGGGGGCCCTCCCTTAGAGGCATGTGGGAGCTGACGGAGGACCGTGCTGGTCCCAGGGACTGCGGGGAGCCCAGGCGGCGAGGAGGAGTGTGGTTCCAGCCGAGGGGAGAGGCGGCGGGGCACAGATCTTGACCGGGTTAAGGATCTTGGCCTCCTTCCTATTAGCCGCCGGCAGAAAAGCACTTCCCAGGAGAAAGACGGTGTGATCAGATTCTGCTTGGGATCGTAGAGGGTGGGGTGGTGGTGGGGGGCCAGGAAGACCCCTGTCCAGGCAAGGAGAGAGACGATGGGATCTTGCAGCAGACCCCGACAGTGCAAAGGGGGGAAACGGATGGAGCTGGGATCCGCCTCGTAAGAAAACAGTGCCTAGCGATGGGGTAGGTGCGGATGAAGAGGAAGGGGCCAGATAAGACTCTGAGGTGTCTGCCTGCGCATCCAGTGAATGATGTTTGCACTCAGTGAGGTGGGGGTCACAAGGAACGCTGATTTGGGACGTCTCTGTCTGAGCTCCCCGAGTGGAGACATCTGGAAAGCAGACACACCTGCGTGTCTGGGGTGTGAGCAGGTCTGACCTGGAGACAGCGACCTGGGAGGAAGGCCGACTTCAGAAAGGCACACACACGCCCCAGCGACGCGGCCAGGAGCCACACAGCCGAGGGGCAGAGCATGTCGGGAAGGGGCACGAGTCGGGAGATGAGGAGACCAGAAAGAGACTTGCAGGAAGTACCTGCTGGTGGCGTTCTGGGTAAGGGAGAAAAGCATTTTTAAAGCGAGTTGCAGTTTGACAATTACAGGCAGCAAAGCGGCGAGCACTTCTGGTCACATAAAAATAGAGCCCACGGCGAGGTCAGTCAGTCCCCTGCCTGGGGTCCACTCCGCTCTGCCTTAGACGTCGGCCTGGGTGCTGTGGGCACGGAGGCTGTGGTTCATCACGTGGCACTCACCCACGGCAGGTTGAAAACGTGCCCTGGGGCCCCAGAAATTCTGTTGTTGAGACTTTTCTGTGGTGGGGAAGCGCTTTCCAAAATATTGCATTAGACAGTTTTCGTCAAAAACAATTTTTAAAGAAATAAATGCACAGAATAAAGAGGGACCTGTGTTTTAAATATTATTTTCAATGCACTATTTTTAAATCATTAGAGTCTTCGAATAAAGTGTTTTTCTAAAGCACCATATAAATGGCTCCTGGGTTTATCTGACCCAGGTACCCAGAAGGCCCCACGGGGCCGGACGCACAGGGCTCTGCGTCCCATGACGGTGATAGTTCTCATTCCACGGTTATAAACCGGCCACCCAAGCAGCCTGGCCGTCGGCAGAGAAAGGGCTGGCTCCAGCCCCGGGACGCTGAGTCACACAGGCATTTGCTGAAAGTGGACAGGGCGGCATCCGGCTTTGCACGCTCCGTGTGAGGGCTGGGCGCCCACGGTCTGTCCCGAAGGGATGACTTTGTCCTCGACACACCAACAAAACCAGGACTCCACTCCTTTGAAGTGTGGGGTCTGAGACCAAGTTGCTGAGAGAGACGTCTGGGGGTGGGGGGGGGCGGCCCTGCCTTCCAGGGTGTGCAAGGCCCCCTCCGCCCCTGCCTTACGTGGGGCTCACGCGGTGACTGACCGAACGTGAAGCGTGTGACCGGCTGAGCGACATGAGGCTGACACTTCCTGGGCATGGCAGTTTACCTACATCGTCGTTCCCACGCTCAGTCCTCCCGGGGACGCTGCTCAGTCCCGGCCAGCGGGGTCCATCACTGAACTTGTCCTCCATTTGCGGCCCACGGCTTCTACCAGGGTTTGCAGCTCTTCATTAGACCTCTGGCATGTTCTGACCCCGGGATGCAGCGCACCTCGTTAAACTCTCTCCTTGGATCTCAACCGGCTCGCAGGCGAAGGCCTGGCCCCAGCTGCCTTGGGTGTCTGCTCTTCCGAAAACTGGGATGCGGGCGGCGTGATTTCAGGAGGGTTGGATAACCTTCCTGTCCATATATGAGAGCAGTTTGAAAACTTAAAGCACTGACACGTGCACCTTGTCTTGTTTCCCCAGGAGTAGCTTTGTGAGGATCCTGGGGGAACGCCAGCACTCCGAGCTTACTTATGGCGTTGCACGGTCATGCCACACACTCCCCTTCTCTGCTCACCCTGGAGCCTCTACAAGCCTCACGTGATGCATCTCCCTGCTTTCTCCCTGCACCCTGCTCCCCAGCCCTCCACCCGGGCAGACCCATCCACGGGGGACACGAATGGTCGGGTGAGCCACGGGTCTCCACCAGGCTGGGGCAGACGCGATGGCCTTTTCTCCCATGTTGAAGTCTCACCCGTCCACCTGCTGCTTACTTCCGGGCCCAGCCGCATTGCTCTCTCTGCTCTACGTCTGTCAGTTGACGAGGGTTTGCACAGCAGTGGGGAGGCCGTCTTCTCGTTCTGGCTGCCAGAGTCTTGCTTTCCGATCGCGGGCGTCTCTGTTCGTTCGGAACCTGAGTTCTGTCGCTGTTGGGGGTGGTATTTCCCACCCAGATGGATTCTCGGGGCGGCGGGGAGCCGTGAATGAGACAACAGAGGGAGCACTACCTCCAACAGGAAAAAGCCACACGTACACATGACGGTGTCATATTTACAACGAAGGAGCCATTGTAGTATAAATTGTCTCTATGCATTCATTTCACTTCTTTAATCAAAAAAGACCATTTCATTTTCACAGGTGTATTACTAGATCTTAAAATGAATACACCTTCCTTTATCTCAGTATTGTCCTTCCATTTCCATTCGTCCTTTATATAAAACGTTTCCCAACCTTTTAAAAATAAAACTTCACCTATTCCGACAAACCCCATCATTTGCGTAGCTTTTAAGAAACCTTGTATTCCGCTTTCACAACTATTATTGTTCACCACCCGAGTGTCCAGCCTTTACCAGCTCAGCCCTGCCCAACTCCTACGAAACGTGGGTGGCATTTTGTGAAACATTTATTGACGCCCAACAGAGAGCAGCTGGAGCAGCTGATGCAGCCACAAATCCCCTGGCAGAAGAAACTTCGGGGCTGGTAAGGTAAGTTTTATCCTTGGCTCCGCTAACTCCCACATCCGTTGCCGGAAGCCACGTTCGTTTCGAGGCGCCTCAAGTGAACGACTGATTGCTGACCACCTACTGTGAGGCACGGTGGGTTTACAAAGATGAATGACACAAGATGATGAGACACACGGCTGCTTCTTGGAGAGTAACTGTTCTTCGGTCTTCAAGTCTCCTTGTAGCCAATAAAGGGGATTATTTCAGAAATATTCACTGTTCTTCCCCCTGAGGTGGACTAGCCTTCCCTGGCCCACTGACAGGTCACACTCAAGGTCGTGGTCATGCGCCTCGTATGGCCAATGGTCTTAGCAGATGATCCATATGCAGAGGCTGTAAGAGATACTTCGCTTGGCAGCACATCACGTGGTCCAGTGACCCAGCACGCGGTGAACACGCCAGGTAGCTGCTGTCCCTTCAGCCAGGGTCCCAGAACCAAATCTGAGGAGGAGACTGAGCCCAAGGCATGCCTGGAGCCAAGCCTGGCCGTAGTCCCAGAGCTGCCCACAGACGACCCACAAGCACACACGAGAACGAGGCATGCTGTTTGTTTAAAAGGCGCCGAGATTTTGGAGAGTGTTTGTTATACAGCACCACTGGACAACAGCTAGCTAATACCTCGCATCGATTCACCTTATAGTTGTATGTGAAATTAATCCCAAGGTAAAATTTGATGTTTGATTTTTCTGTTCAAGCAAATATGCACTAGGGGCTGAATGAGTCTTTTCCTGCTTTGCGAAGCACTCCGCAGACATGGCCTGATTCCTCCACGTGACTCTCTGCGTCCACCCCTGGGTCCTGACAGAGCCACACAGCTTTGTGGACTTCGACCTCTGCTGTTACCCAGAGGAACGATAGCCCTAAGGTAGGTTAGAGGAGGAACACAGCCTTATCGAATGGCTCTTCATCTGTAAAATTACACTTATAACGCCTGGCTCCCAACGGGCCTCAAAGAAGAGAGTGATTTATTGCTATTAATCTTTCAGGGCTGATCATCACCTGAGCGCCTCCTGCAGACGGTCTTGCTGCTGGCCGCTGCTCTCTGTGAGGGATGAGCCATTCCCAACGCGGCCATCGGCCCAGAGCGGGTCAGAGAAAGTCTGGTCCCCGGGCTGTCGACCCTGACATGCAGGTGGGCACAGGTATTCCACTTTAAAGAACCGATATCTACTAACGCCCGTAACAAACAGGATATGAACTAAATTCTTCTGAAAGGTTAACGACTTTGTGGAATTTTACTTTATTCTGGTTATGGCCTCAATAGCATCTCTCTCCCCTCTCTTGCGATGTTAATTTTTATGGCAGAAACTCTTGGTAGCTGGACATAGGGGACCCTGTTGTGGGGAGAAAGACCGCCAGACAGGGGTCGGGCTTACCTGGCTGCAGCATGCAGACTCCGTGGACACAGCGGGATGGACAGCAGAGCAGGGGACAGACAGTGAAGTGCAGGAAATGGGAAGTGGCAGGAAGAGGGGAAACGGGGCACCGGCAACCAGGAACAAAGAAAGAGGAGCGAACAGGCTTCCAGGGAGGAATGTCATCTGACGGCCAAACGAGTCAGAAAGGTTACCTGGAATTCTGTCGTCTGTCTCTTGAGCTAGTAACCCTGAATCAAGGCTAATGAGTGACGGAATTAAAACCCCACCTGTTTCTGAAATGCACCTGAGCTGCTTCTCAGAAAACCAGGAATAACTCAGCGCCCCAAAAACACATGCCCCAAGTTCTTATTTGCACTGTTCAGAGGTGGGTGATTTTGGCTCAGAGCTTCTTGTATTGACGAATGCAACCCTTGACAAAAACTGCAGGCTTCATCGGAGCCATGAAATGAATCCTGGCTGTCTCCATGATCTTGCAAAGGGTGACGGCCACGCTCCCTGACTTATCTGTCGTTCTGTCAGTCCCATTACACCCTTGGCGCACTGTGATAGATTACCTGGGAAAAGAAACACTTCCAAGTCGGTTTCCAGCTAAAAGACCACATGACGCTATTTATTCCGTTTCCGTCAGAGGTGGGGACACAAGCCCTGGCCGGTCTGAGGCATGCAGGAACTTTCCAGAGAGGGCAATGACGGGGAGGGGTGAAAACGCAACGGGCAGCTCGGATCCAAAAGCACTAGATGGTTTGATACATGATTTCCTTATTTTGTGCTTTTTAATTGGAGTTGACATTCAACATTATTTTCTGTTAGTTTTAGGTCTACACATAGTGGTTAGACGTTTATATAATTTACGAAGTGCTCCCCGGGGTTGGTCCAGGACCCACCGGGCACCGTACGCAGTTACTACACTATTATTGACTATATCCCCGATGCTGTACGTCACATCCCCGGGACTATTTTGTAACTACCAATGTGTACGTCTTAATCCCTTCACCTTTTTCGCTCAAGCCACCTGACCCCACCTCACCTGGCAATCACCAGTTCGTTCTCTATATTCTGAGTCTGTTTCTGTTTTGTTTGTTCACTTCTTTTGCTTTTTAGATTCCACATATAAGTAAAATCATATATATTTTTAGGTTTAGTTACAGGACCTAGTGCTTCAACCAAAAAGAAAGAATAATCCTCCAGACACTAAGAAAAACCAACAGGCCAACACCAAGTATCTGGAAGCCATCGGGAGCCCACGCCATCACAGAAAGCTCAGGGGTGGCCCCCACATAGGTAGCAAAGAGTAAACAGTCCCTGATAATCTCAGGAGACTGGCCTTGTCCATTGCTGTCAAACGCCCCTGCTGGCTGAGTGCCTTGCTCTTCCCTGTTAGTCTCTAAGCCTCTGCCCTGCTGTTCTGTCTGTCTGTCCACCTGCTGGGCCACCCGCTCTTACTCCTACTTATGCTGTAACCCTGGGCATAGGGACCGGCCGCACCTCGAAATCTGGGTTCTCAAAGACCCCTCCCCATAGCACTCACCACACCCCACCGTGTTTATTCCTCTCTGACAGCCTTCCTTCGCAGATTAGGTAAGACCCTTTTTAACAAGAACTGTGCAGTTTATCGATCACTTTGGATCGAAACCTAGAAATGGCCAATGCAGAAGTCGCTCACACGAGTACACACATGCACATGTTGTGTGGGGACTCGAGTCACTTTCTGCAGAAACACGCTTTGGACTCCATGATACCTAAGAGTGCGTGTTTCCTTGCATTGACCTTTTTCCAAAATGTTACTGGTTATCATAGCTAGCGTGTGCTTTTACTTGAACTTTATAATTATTTTATCTTGTCCCTTGCCTCAACGTGCATTAAATTTATAAATAAGTTTGTGGAGGGAATCTGTCTTGATCTCTATTCTGATTCATGATACACAGTAACCTATTGAGATGTATTTATTTGGTGACTAATAAACCTACTAAACTTAAAAAACAAGTTTTAATGTTTGTCAGCACGGTTATTGTTGGTTTTCCCACCATCTGAAAAAAGTGATAATTTTGTTTGCTCATTTTTGATAGTTATATGTGCATGTTTATTTTTCTCATCTTATTGCATTAGTTAGAAAATCTAAAAAAATATTAAATATTAGCAGTGATAGTGGACATCCTAATTGGTTGCTAATTTTAATGTAAATAATTCAGTCTTTTACTAATAAAACAAAAAACGGATTTTTCTACAGCATGTGAAAGGGATAGTCTTCATTAATTTTCTATTGCTGCATAGCAATTACCACAAATGTAGTGGCTTTAAACAACATAAATTTATTGCTTCAAAATTTTTCAGTTAGAGCTGGGTTAGTAGGTCAGGAGCCCAGGTCAGGGTCTCACCAGGCTACGATTAACACGAAGGAGGGGGTGCAAGTCTCAGTGGACTCGGACCCCCACCCTTCCCAGCTCAGCGACTCGTTCCCTGCCCCTGCACACAGGGCCCCCTCCATCTTCCAGCCAGTAACGTGAGCTGAATCCTTCTCCTGCTTGGAATGTCCCCATCTTGGCTCTTAAAGGGCCCTTGAGATGACGCGGGGGCCACATGGATAGTCTAGGATCCTCTCCCTAATTCAGAGTCAGCTGCTCAGAAATCCTAATGGCATCTGCAAAGCCTCCTTGCCACACACGATGTCATAACCACAGGAACACCACCACAGGATGACGATCCCGGAGGCCCAAATCCTGCCCCCACACCTCCAATCGTGGTTTCCTGCGTTTTAGAGTTAGAAACAAGTGCCAAGCTACATGCAATCTCTTTTTAGTATCTACTATCATGATCAAATACTTTTTGGTCTTTGACCTATTGACATATTAAGATTTAGTAACATTAAACAAATAATCGCATTCCTGGAATATACCTTTCTATGTCATAACGGCTAATTCTTCTATCGTACCGCTTGACTGTGCAATGTCATCATGTTGGTTCTAACATACATTTATAAGTGAGAATTTTTTTTTGCACGTTATTTCTGTCAGGTTTTGGGGTTGGCCTATCATGGTGAAATGAACGGAAAAGCTGTCCAACCTGCTCTAAGCTTTGGAACACTATTCAGAGAATAGGAAGTAAGAATGGGCCCAGCCTCTTTCTTGGATAATTCTCCAATAAACTGTTCAATTTTTAATTGTTAGTAGTCTATTTAGGTTTTCCACTCATTTTTTTTTGGCTAATTTCTTGTAAAATAATGTTTCACTGAGATTTTCAAATCGATTGGCATTGAGTTATATGATACACAAATAATTATTTTCCAATAATGACAACAACTACAACAACAACAAAAAACTCTCACCTATAGTTCTCATTTGAATCTGTTATTTCTATTTCATTTTCTCTCTTTCAGTCTTACCAGAAGTTTATCTTTTTGCTATTTATTTCCCAAAGAATTAGATCTGGTATCACACTTATTTTTCTGTTTCTTAGGTCATTAATTGTTTTCCTCCTGTTGTCCTTAAATTTATTTTGCAATTCTTTGTCTATCCTCTTGAGATGAATGCTCTGTGTATTTGCTTCTAAGTTTGGTTTTATTTCTATGCTAGACTTTTTGACACTTTTTACTTCATTGGCCATCCACTATCCAAGTAAATTTCCTGTTTGGGGAGAACCCCAAAATAAGTGGAATGGAAGGCAGGGCCCCACCCTTCACCCCCACCTCCTATGGGAGCTGAAAGTGGGCAGTTCCCTCTCCCGCCTCGCTGGTGCTCCACCGAGCCCTATGGATCCACCGTCCACGGTCCTCGCAGAGTCAGTTCCCAGCTGACGTCGGCAGCAGAATCGGAACTCAGTGACGGTGCAACGAGCATCTTGCTGTGGCCCCCGCGCCTCCTCTGAGGTCCCCCTGCAGCTGTGACTGTCTGCACGCGGCCGCCCCGCCGCCCCAGGCTCGTCCTGGTCTCTGAGCCTGGTTCTCCGGCTTTCTCCTTCACTGCCATGAGCTACCTGATCGTTCTTCAAACAATTTCTATTCTGCTTAACTATTTTTTTGTGTGTGTGCTTGAAATTGTTTGAAATGGCTGGCATAGTTTTCTTTTACCTTGTTCTTACTGTCATTGTCTAACTATTCCACAATTGTAATTTTGATGTTTCCGTCACCCAAGAGTCATGACAAAGAGGTCTTTAAGAAATACTACATTTGCTTAATTAGGTTTGTGTATTATATCTTTGACTGGTTTCTAGTTTTATTGTTGTATCATCAGATAACATGGTTTGTGTGACATCTTTTAGGAAGTAGGAAATTTGTTTGTGGCCTCGTATGATTAAGTTTTGTGAATGTTCTACAGTTTTAAAAAGTAAGTGTACTTTGTAGAAACAAAGTTCAACACCTATTTATTATTTATCGGTATCCTTTATTGCATTACTTTCTTTCGTTTACCTGAGCCATCAAAACCTAAGGTATGCTACCGTTTCTCACTAGCATTATGTTTACAGAAAATTATCCTTGCATTTTTAAACAACTTTTACTTTATATATTTTAATGCAATGTTATTTGGTATATGTATATATGTTATATGTATATGTTCATGACTAAATTTTTAATTGCCCTCTTGACCAACGTAAAATTACTCTCTTTAATGCAGGTAATGTGATAAATACAGTGCTTCCTGCCTTGAATTCCTCCTTGGCCTATTCTTAGTAACGATCTTTGGGGACTGTCTTTTTGCTTTGATGCATCTAGCTGCCTGACACGCAGGTGCTCATTAAATGGGAGTGAAGAGCAAGGATCCCGGAGACGAGGCGGTACAGTAAAGCCCTGTTTGTTTTGGTTCCTGGCAGGATACCCATGCCAGCTTGCCCCATTCTCTTCAAATGATAGACTTTCCTATGGGAAATTAAGAGCCCTCTCACCATAGTAGAAGGGAAATTCTGGAGTGCTGCCCCACACCAGACACCAGACGCGATTCTACATCTCAGAGAGAAACCTCTTAATGTTGAGTACGACGGTGAAGTGGTGGCTGGGCTCTCATGGGCAGGGGCAGCTCACAGCACGGTACACATGGCGGACGAGACAGATATCTGCCATCTGAGCCCAGAAACCCACATCACAGAGGAAGCAGCTGGGTCAACAAAAGGAGCCACTGTGGGGAGAGACCGAGCGCAGCAAGGAAGAGGTAGGGAAACAAGGAAGGCTTTATAGGGTCCTTAAAAATGATGGCAAAGCTCTACCCAGAAAAGAGGCACAGGATGCCGAGTCCTCTCAGAGGACGTCTGAACGTTCTTCGTGCCACCCACAGCAGAAATGACAGAACGGGACAGAAGAAAGGGTCTAGGGCCCCCTCTGCATGAGGGAAGAGGCTGGTACTGAGAGCTCCCCAGGGAGACACAGCCTGGAGGCTTCCTGGGCCATCTCCTTTGTCTTCAGAGCACCTCCAGAGGTGGCACAGCAGGTGCACAGAGGGTCCCTTGGCCCAGACAGGGTAGCAGCTTTGGGACCCAGGTGGCTGCTGGATCCAGAGGCCACCTCTCAGCCTCCAGGTAAAGCTGCTCCCACCTGGATAAAGTCAGACCCTGGCCCAGAGCCCACCAAAGGACAGACCTCCCTTAAAGCGGCCACCTTGGTCAGGGAAGTGTGGAAGGGACTCATGTGGGACTTGGGAATGCACACGGTTGAGTCCGGGAGGACCTCGCCAGCCCACACTGGCTTCTCAGCCCCTCGGCTGCTCCTGCTCTGATGACCCGAGGGAGCTTGCGGAGCTGGGAGCAGAGGTGGCTCCACCGCCCCAGCTGTTGGTCGTTTAAACGTTTTGCAACTTCAAAGATCGCCCGAATGAACACACAACCCAAAGCGCCCTGCTTCAAACGTGCAGAAGCAACTGACGGCAACACACAGGGAGAGAACCAGAAAGGCAGAGAAAGCATCAGAGAGAGAAAGAGAGAGGAACAGAGACAAAGTCAGAGAGGAGAGATTCTCTTCGGGGACGGCCGAGCATCTAAATCCTACGGGGTTACAGACAGACGAGGGGACTCCTGTCTGGGCAGACGAATCTCATTCTCGGCAGGATTTGTGGGGACTGTGGCAGCATTCCTCCCGTTACTCATGGCAACAGCATGAATGACAAGCATTTGCTGAGCCCTCAGTGGGCACCAGGGTTGTACTGGGCGCATGCCGGGCACCATCCACCCTGACTCCTCAAAGAAACCTGTGAGGTTGTCTTAGGGGCGCCCCATTTTATAGATGTGGAAACAGGTAGGGGCGGTCAGATAAAATGCTCAGGTTCCAATATTCTCCAATGACAGGACAAGGATTCGTCCTGGGTTCATGTGTCCTTACAGCCATGTCCCAACCACTACGCTCTGCTGACTCTACATTTGCAAGAGTTGCTCCTCAAGAAAGCTTCTCCCGAATCCTTAAGTAAGAGTACAGACTCTCCATGACTTTGCTCTCATTTCAAACTTATTGAACAAGGAAAAAGACTCTTCTGAACGGCCTGGGAAACTGCATGTGCCCCCTCCCCTCTCCCAGTGTGAAGCGACATGTATTTGTGTGCCTAGGAAGCACGAACCCAAATCCCTTCCTTGCTAAGGGAAGGGAGGCCACCCGTGCCTTCCTGGCTTTCGGCACATCCCTGTATGTTTTGCCCTGGGTGCAAAAGGTAGAATTCTTTCGATAAAAACTCCCTGTCTCGAACTAAAATAGTGGCAAGCTCTGCAGTTACACTTCTCAGTTGGAGGCGTCTGCTTTCCACTCGAGTTCCTGAATGCAGAAGGTCCAGTCTGCTGGGCTGCTAATGGGTCCCGCCGAAGGCCCAGACGCAGCGTGATGAACTGGAAAAGCAAAGCTACGTAGGCTTGAACCACCGTGTGTGCTTTTGCCAGGAGAGCCGTGAGAAGCTTCTCTCACCTGCCCTCCACAGAGCAGGGCCCTGATCAGGGCTTGCCACGCTCCAGCCCTGGGTCCATCAACGGCTGCTTAGAGGCAGCTGCAGGCAATGTGCTTCCTGTCCAGCGTTCCTCCCCTCGAGCCCCGAAGCTTCCCCACGCCTCTCCTTTCCCGTGGCTGTTCTGAGTCTCCAATTATAGGCCGCCGCGTGCTCGGCTGTCCAGCGCTGGACTGCCACTGTGACTTGGATTTATGAGAAAGGTCGCAGGAGGGCTCCTGCGTATTCTAGACCAGTGGCTCTTATTTTCTCAGCTGGCGGTTTCTATAACGGATATTACCTTAAATAGGCCGCAGGAGAAGTACACCATTAACTGGGACTGATATCTAATTCTGGGAAGAGGATTTTACATCTAATTCATGAGGGTTCTTTAAGGAACATGTAAACCTATGGGTGATGGAGGGCATGACTAAGAGAATTACATGAACTTTCAGAAAGTGTTTTACGATAACGCCAAGGGAACGTTAAAACACTGAGGTGGGGAGGAAAAGTTTATCACGATTAGGAATGTAGCCTAGAGACGGGAGACAGGGTTGAGACCACCTGATCCAAATGAACAAACAGGAACAGTCAGGTGAACGTTGTTATACACGATAAAGGAGGTGTCCAGGAACCACTCTGGGTTTATAGCTAATGCCTATAAAAATCCCTACCTATAAATGCCAACTAGAATGAGAGCATTAGACCTCCAGGGGAAAGCATGCAAAATAACACAAGTTTTTATGTGAAAAAAATATGTTCCATAACTATTCCATCATATAATATTATTCCACCATGTAACACCAAAATTACAAACCTAGAAAGGGTCCTGGGAATCCCTACAGATGGTTTCCCTGAAGATATTTAGGCCACTGTACTGTTTTGGCTTGAATTGTCCTGAAGGTGGACATGCAATGGCCCCTGGGGGCCAGAGTCACCAGGAAGGGTCTCAGAAATCAAACAAAGGCTGTCATGGGTCCTTGTCGAAACTCTGATGTGCCCTCCCATCGAAGACCTCACATAGTGGGCATCCCACCCGCAGAAGGCTACAGTAGATCAAGAGGTGTCCGGAGGAAGCCAGTCAAAAAATCTCAAGGGAGCAGCAGCAATAATAGCAATAGTGCTAACAAGCACAGAGCGTTTGCTCCACGCCAGGCACTGCTCTAAGTGCTTTACACGTGTTCAATCAGTCTTTCAACCACCCCACGAGGTAGGTGCTGTGACTGACCCCAGTGCAGCGATGCAAAAAATCGAGGCACAGAGAGCTGAAGTAGCTCGGCTCAGTCACGAAGCTTGTGTCTGCACCCAGGCCACGTGGCACCAGATCCTAGGCTCTTAACTACAGGCTACTTACTACCTGGGAAAGACTCAACAGAATTCCATGCTGCTCCCCTGGGGGCAAAGGCCTCAAGGAATTTATCTAAGTTCATAAAACCAAGATAAGGCCTGATAGAGAAAAAATGGACTTTCCAACAAATCGTAGATTACTAAAGTTAGCACAAAATAAATTTCAGGCAAAGAAAAGGAAAAAGTGCTTTGCACAACAGGAAGTACATTATAACATTGTATCGTCCTGAAGAAGAATTGAGCCTACGCATTCCAGTCGACTCAAAAAAAGTGCTGGCGATCGATAAGGTGTTACTCAGGGAAGAGGTTTGTTTTGAGGTATTCTGTCCTTTCCCGTAGGAGGAAACAAGAGACTGTGCCCTGTCGCCCAGGGATACCCATAGTTATTTCTCTTGGAAGCAGGCTCTGGGGCTGACGGAGGGGGCCTCCCAGGGTGGCAAAGCTTCTTACTACCCTTCTTGTACCATAGGCCTCCTGCCAGCTCTGTGCCAACCTCATCTCTAAGAAGCTCCAGCCCAGGGAACAAGGTGGTCTGTGGGTGTGAGCAGCGGCTGTCAGTGTGAAGTGACAGGAAGTGCTTGCCGAATAATTGCAAAGGGCTGGACCCACGTCGGTTACGGCCTAACGGCAGGGCCGAGTCTTTCAACCGAGGACCTCTGTGCTCCACTGTGTCCCCTCTGCCCATTTCCCTAGTCTGCCCTGGGGACAGCAAGTACACAGGGGAGGCTGTAACGTCTCTGGAAGAGAAACACAGCAAACTGCAGGCTCACAGGTCTCCTGGCCTCTGCCTCGTATCCTCTCCTTATGCTCGAAAGGCCTCAGGCTCCCCATACCAAACGACCCCCAAGTACTTGGAAGAATGCACAAAGCTCATCCGGCTCTACATGCAGACAGTTCGCTGGGTAATGGAGGGACCCAAGGGCAAAAGGATTTTATTTCAAGTGCCTGCTGGCCTGGCAGCTCCAGGGAACAAAGAACCCCCACTCTGGTGTGGGTGCCCCAGGAGGAGAAGGCCTTAGGGCACTGCACCAGTAGGGGGCAAGGGTACAGGATGGAAAAAAAAAAGAGAGAGAGATTTGGTAACCATAGGCTTGGTAAACCGGATCGGGGCAGGAGGCCACTCATAGGCCACAAATGAACTATTATTGAGTTGTTCAGTTTCAAAGGATTAAAGAGACACACATGCTGCCCCGTTAGCGCCGGTCTATTCCAAGGAGATCAGCTACTCCATCAGCTGCAGGCATTTTTGCACAAGTATAAGAGGCGGAAGGGAGGCGATTTCTGCTTCTACTCACCTACGCAGTTATCGCAAAGGCTACAATGAGAGGCACGAGGCGGCCGGAAAATCTTGCAGGTGAAACAATACTTAAGTTCACAGTCTGGCCATTGATGATGACTTCTTTGGTTCTGGGAGGTGGGCGGTACCCCCCGAACTGGTGCCGTTTGCGATATCTGTGGAGAAAAAAAAGAGCAGACGCCCTTAAGGTGGCACTTAACCTCGCGCCTAGGGGGCCCGGGGTCGGCGTTGCCCAGTGCAGCGCCCACACCCAGCCTCGGCTCACCTGCGCCTTTCTGGGAGGTTTCTGGCACCAGACACACAAATGGCGGGGCGACTGGCCGTCCCATAACCTTGGCGCTTCTTGCCAGCGCTTGGGGCTGTGCTTGCTATTCCACGCGGGTGGGAGTGACCACGTGCTGAGCTCTGGCCAATGGGGTGCAAGCATACGCGCCCCGCCCAGCCGGTGGGCCCCTCCCCAAGCTCCGCCCATTCACTACACTCCTGCCCCAGTCGCCTTAGAGCTGCAAACTTAAGACCAAATCGGGCTCCAGAATCTACCCACTTTGCCCACTGCCCTCCTCAGAAATACCAGGTATTGGATGGGGGCATGTCGAGATAATATATATATATATATATATATATATATATATATATATCCATCTATATATAGCTATATATAGATGGATAGATAGATATATCTATATAATTTTTAAAATATACACTTAAAGATTTAAATATATATATATATAAATATATAAAATATATAGAAATATATATTTAAATCTTTAAGTGTATATTTTAAAAATAATTTCTATAGTTCGTTTGATCACCATCTTTATTTAGACCAGCTTTTAAAATGTTGAATCAAATACAAATAGTCTTTTTTTTTTTTTTAAGTTTCATTTTCATTTACAGCCTGGTTCTTGTCCCTTAGAATCACTCGGGGAGCTTGGAAAACTTCGTTGATACATGGCCCCTGCCCCAGACCCGTTAAATCAGAGTCGCCTGGAGTGATTCTAATGCGTTGCAGGGTTGGGAACCTTTGCTCTATAGGAAGATAAAACATCCAGTTTTTTTCTCGTTTAGACCCCTCCCAGCCCCGTGAGACTTGCCAGAAGGCATCTGGGCAGCTAGCTGTGCCGTCAAGCACAGGCCACAGGTGGACGGAGGGTAGCAGGAATATCTATGAGGCTTCACCCAGGGCTCCGTGGCCGATAAACACGGCAGAGCAGATCTGGTGGCTAGAGGGAATCTCGGAAATTCACGGCATTCTCTCTAAACGGAGCTGGTATCATTAAAGGCACTTGTTCCTTTTAATCCATACACACTCAAGGGACACACTATCAGACAGCAAGAGTGGCAACGTGCTTTTGGAAGTTTCCAAAGTGGCAGGAATGAGTCCCACCACCCAATTAGCACTCCCCCGCCCCCAACTCAACCGATAAGAGCAGGAGTTATGTGGAGAGTTTTCAAAACTGCTGCCATTTCAGTCCCGCTCTCAGAAGTCCTGATTTCGTTGGTGGGGAGACAGTCTGGCATTGAGAGGTTTCAAAAGCTCTCCAGGTATGGGCATCTCCTGCCAAAGCTGAGGACCCCTCCAAGTGTGGTCCATGCAGCGTCCCTGTCATCCGAGAAGCAGGTTCTGGGCCCCGCCTGGAGATAGGGCAGCGGAATCTGCAATTACCAAGGTCCCCTGGGGTTCCTGCACTTGAAAGTTTGAGAACCCTGCTCTGGGGGCCTGTGACTACTCCCCATCCATACACCACACCCACCTCTCACTCTCACATTCCTCTTGGTCACGTACCCAAATACACTCACGGACGTGACAGAGAACTCAGAGAACACAGCTTTGCTCACGTTGAAATGGTCGCTTCGCAAATCAGTCCCGGCCACCCACGCATTTTCCCGTGGAGAGCTTGGTGATTTGGACAGCTGGTGGCATCTGCACAGCCCCTCTGCCCCCAGTAGGGCAGCTGTCACTCACTGCCAGAACCCACGACTCCCGCGTCATGACTTCAGCACCCCGCCCCCACCTTTATCCCAATTTTCTTTAAGGGGCTGTCAGAGGCCTGGAATCTGCCCGCAGCCCTTTAGCCCAAGGCTTTTGGTCTTGGTGAGTACACCGGCCTCGCTGGCAGGGTGAACATCATGAGCGGTTACCATTCATGGAAAAGGAAAGCTCCACAAGCTGGTTGTGGGAGAGGGTGGAGGTCTGGGGACCTGTAAGGGACAGAAAGGAGGGCAGGGAAATGCAAAAGCGAGCAGCACCCCTGCTGCTTTACCTCTTTGGGGGGACAACCCTTCTACTTAGAATAATTAAACATCTGTGGAGCCACCCCAAGGATGCCGGGTGATGTTGCCAAGCAGGACACCCTCTCTTGGCATGTGCCCCACCTGCCGGGCGCCCCAGGTAGCTGCCCTGTGGAATGGTGCTAAATGCAGCGGGCATCTGGACGGGCACTGAGCCCCCACATATGTGCAAGGAAGAGGAAGGCATCTCAGCAGACTCTGTCAGAAGGAGAAGACAGAGACAGCACCGCTGTGTACTTCCCTGAGCGTCGGGTAAAAATAACTGGCTTTGAACAGACACATCAAAGCTAAGGTCAGATCTTTACTGGTGCCAACTGGGTGCCACTGAAGCCTAAATTAATTATGACTGTCACCTCACCAGCCTTATGTCGTTCAGCTGTGAAGTCCGCTGTGCCTATTTAGCTCCTGCAAACATGGGTAGAAAAACCAGGAAGACATAGAGGTGTGAAAACAACAATCCAATCACTAATAATGAGTGCATTTAATTGGAAAAGTTTGAAAACTGATTTGTCATGAAACGTGTTTTCAAAAGCAGGGCTGACAAACTGACCTACGCTAGAATGATGACTGAATGGTCCTGAGTTGAAAAAGTGAGTATCTGCTCGTACGTCTTAGGACAAACTGTAGTGACCCTACAGTTCATACACTTTCAAAAGATTAAACCTCTGATACAAAGTGAGCGGAAGGCCAGAATTCGGCAGACGTGGTAAACTGATGCTGAAGAATTAAACTAAACCCACAAACTCTTTGACTAAATATTTGGAGAGCTCTTTACGTCAAAGAAATGGAAGAAGATGACCAGGATTTGGGGCCCGGTTATGCCATCATCAAGCGACTGAAGGACCCCAGAACAAAAAAAAATAAAAAAGAAAGAAAAGTCCACTGATATTAGTAAAGGATTTACTCTGAGCAAAATACCAGGCCAGAGGCAGTGGAGGACCCATAAATAGGCAGAGATGTCCACGGGGAGGGGAGGGATCGGTGGGGGTCCTGCTGGGCCGTCTGATGAATGTCTCCCAGGCACCCCATCCCAGCCTGCTCTCCTGATGGCCTTCAGAGCCTGCCCTCTAAGTGTAAGTCTGACAAAGAGGCTCCGGGGCACGATCTTACGCAGAGCCAGTGCCCGAAGCGCCCATGCTCTACTCCCCGGTGTCCGCACGGGACATCTTCTCCACGTGGGCCTGCGGTCCCGCTGCCAGTGGAGACAACCCTTTTCCCCCAGGTCCAGCTCCAGCTTCTCTGCGGACACGGCTGAGAGCAGAGCTGCTTGTTCCCTCCTTTGGGCTCGGGCTGCACCCAGCTTATTTATTTATCCAGGCACTAGCTCTGCTGTGCTATGCGGTGCCAGGCCTGTGCTGGGAGCGGGGTGAGGGGTTGGGGGGGGGATGCTGCAGCAGGAACTAAACAGACTTCTTCTCTGCGGGTGGTGTCCATGGGCTGGAGGGAGGACCAGGATCTCTGCCAGTGCATCCAGTACGAGAATTAACTTCCCTCTTCCCCCAGATGATGCTCGGCAGGGACCGTGCCTTACCCATGTTTATTTTCCTGGTGTCCAGCACAAGTAGGTCCCTAGGAACTGCCTACTGCATGGAAGGCCAACAGTCCTGGCAAGGGAGCCATGATGCTGGGGTGCACAGAACTGGTGCCCCAACTCCTCCACGCCCACCTGTCAGAGTCACACTGTCCGGTGATGCCTCCCTCCCCAGGAATGCCCGCCACAAGGTCCTTCTGAGCTGTCACTCCTCTTAAATGAGTCCATAGCCACTGCTGGCTCAGAGACCCATCTCCCGCAGCTGTCCATGTCACCTGGGAGGGCTGGGCCGTGTGGGCAGCTCTGCCGCAGGGTGACTCCAAGGCACTGTTCTTTCACATAATCCTGCAGACCAGTGGCGTCCAGGCACACCTATGCCCAGGGCGGAAGTGAGCAATGAGGCCCTGAGACCCACCTGGGAACAAATGCGTCCCCTTTACCGTTAGATGGATGCCAGCAGCCTTCATGGAATCTGTTTCTAATCCCTGGGGATGACGAGGACCCGTGGCCCGCATCACAGGGCATGCAAGGTGGCGTTCCTGTTCTAATCCTCCATTACCTGCATTTTTGGATTGTCGTTTTGGGCAACAATTGTGCCTCTGCTTCTTAGGGCTGCTCTTGTGCTTTAAATACAGCTGTTGCAGAAGCTTAGTTGAAGTCTGCAATAACTAATGGTTAAAGAACACTAGAATTTGGAGGGAAAAAACCCGCTAACAGTTCTGCATGTTTTATGAGTCAGTGTTTCTCGAGGGCATTTTTATACACAAGCATTTTGAAAGGAAGCTTTAAAGCTTAAAATGTCCTTTTCCTTCGTAAAGCACCCTCCCCCAAAATTGGTGCGCTGCAACAGAAGTCATAACGGAATCTTGTCTAGCACGAGCCTCACAATCAGCCTGTGAGCAGAGAATTTGGGGAACTGAGGGGAGAGAAGGGGAGAGGCGGGATGAGCTCAGGACAGGGAACTGCAAGTCCACTAAGTTTCAAGCCGTTCGTTAGCGTATGCCAAGTTCAGCGCCATTCTCCAAACAACGAGCCTTCTTTTCTTGAGAACGCTGGAGCTTGCGTCCTGAGAGACCCCCTTGTCTGCCATCTCATTTCTCCCTGCCCCAAATTCAGGATGAAACGAGGAAACTTTTCGAATGGTTGACCTTCACCCTATAGAAGTCTTGCCTTACCCGTGTTTTGTTTTCCATGTTTCATTACCCACGGTCAACTGTGGTCCGAAAATATTAAGTGAAAAGCTCCAGAAATAAGCAATTCCTATGTTTTAGATTGTTCTGAGCACCTCGCTTTCTGGCACCATGTAGCATCACGTCATCTCACGTCATCATGGGAAGAGGGGTGAGTGCGGCACAATGAGATATTTTGATAGACTACATCCCTATAACTTTTAATACACTATATTGTAATTGCTTTTATCTTTTATTAGTTACTGTTAATCTCTCGTTGGGCCTAACGTGCAAACTAAACTTGATCAGAGGTCTGTGTCTATGGGAAAATGCATAGTCTATACTATCTGCAGTCTTGGCATCTTCTGGGGGTCTACCCATGGATAACGGGGGTCGACTGTATAAAGTAACTGAACTCTGGGTTTTTAAAAGGCAAAGGGAAGAATCCCAATTTTCAAAAGCTGTAGATTTCCAAGAGACCCAGAACAGTGGCTTCCCTGGTTGTCTGGTTTCACAGACCATCCGCCAGCGTCCGCCAAAGCGGGAGAAGCTCTGCTAACAGGTGCGTAGCCGGGAGGAAAACAGAGCGTCTCCCCACGAGACGTCGCAGGGAGAGTGTGGTCTGCGGCAGACTCAGGTCTCCGTGACCGGATCTGCTGCACGCCGGGGACGGCCGTCGGAGCTAACGGGTCTGCAGTTTTCAGCCGGCCCCTTCCACTAGTGCTTGGCGACATCGGGGGCAGGAACCGCCCAACCTTGGACTGGCCGATCTGGCATAGAGGACGATGGTCAAGGGCCATTCGAGCCGGACTCCTGGCTTCTAGTCTGTAAACTTCCAAGATCACAGGGAAATATTAATGATTAGATCTCAGACAAGTCAGCCTTTATTTTAAGTCTGGGGGGGAGTAGAGCAAATTCCGTTTGTCTCCAGACATTGGTTAGGTTTCCACTCACGAGAGCAAAAAACGTGACCATTTCTGATGACCAGATTGAATGGCAACAGCTTGCCTCCAGAGATGTTTCGACACAGACATGCACATGAAGGCTTGCGAAAAGCGACAGTCCCTAGTCCTCTGCCTCTGGTTAAGAGCTTTGCTGTGTCAGTGTGCTTCATGTGTGCTTTTCAAGGACTGAAGTTGATGCCTGAGGTGAGGCTCACACAGGCGGTGTCTCGAACCCGAGCCACATCATGGGGGCGTGGGGGGTGGGAGTGCGGCTCTGCTTAGGGCACATCTCAAGGAAGAGCAGAGCGCTCCAGAAAGCAGAGCAAGAGAGCCAGGCAAGTGGATGGGGAAGCCATAGCCACAGGCAGGCCCCACGTCTGCCGGGATGAGTCGGACAAGGCAGCGGCACCCGACCTATGTGGCTCCGGGGACCGGTGCTCCTATGGGAATCTAATGCCTGGGATCTGAGGCGGAGCCGAGTGATGCTGGCACCGGGGAGCAGCTGCAGATACAGATAAAGCTTTACTCATGTCCCCCCGCCCTGCACAATTCCTGCTGTGCGGCCCGGTTCCGAACAGGCCACAGACTATACCAGTCTGAAGCCTGGGGACGGGGACCCTTGCTACAAGGAAGGGAAGACATACGACATTTAGGGCCGGTTATTTTTTTCCAGATTGTTCATTCACTCAACACTTATGAGTGTTGGAACTTCCCTGGTGGGCAACATAGACCTACCTGGTCTCTGCCTTCAAGGTGTCTACAGTCTAGAGGAGGAGAGAGATATTAATTAAATAATCGCACAACTAAACGCATCATTGCCCATTGTGCTATTTTTGACAGGCAAGCAGGGAAGTCTGCCTGGTATGGGCTCTTCCCAGAAGAAGAAGCATTTGAACCAGGACTGAAGGATGAGGAAGTCCCCAGGACTTCCTAAGCAGTGTATGTGTGGTGCATGCATTGCGTGTGTGTGTGCACACATACACTGCAGGTTGGGAGCAAGGCATTTCAGGCAGAGGGGCTGACAGTGTACTGGCCCCCAAAAAGAAGGCAGGTGTATATCTAAGAACTGAAGGGAGGGGAGTGTGACCAGGATACAGAGTGACAGGGAGACACTCAGAGAGAAAGAAGGCAGGGGCTAGACCACCCAGAGCCTTGCAGTCATGTCTGGGATGCTGGCCGTCAACCTAAGTGCAAAAGGAATTGATTGTTAATTTTATGTCTCAACTTGGCTAAACTATGTGCCCAGTTATTTGGTCAAACACCGGTATGGAGGTGTTTTTGGTGAGATTAATATTTAAATCAGGAGACTCTGAATAAAGCAGATTACCCACCATAAAGTGGGTGGTCTCATCCAATTAGCTGAAGGCCTTGAGAGCCAAGACTGAGGTTCCTGAAAGGAGAAGAGACAGCAATGCAGAAATTTGCCTACATTCTCAGGCTGCTGCCCCCTGGAGTCTGGACGCAAGATTACACATCAGCTCTTGACCGACTTTGCAGCCCGCTGGCCTACCCTACACATTTCACAGGTGCCAGCCCCCACAATCCAGTGAGCCAATTCTTTAAAGATAAATCTATATTTCTCTGTTGTTTTTTTTCTCCAGAGAACCCAAATACAGAAGCCAAGGAGGTTCTATGTTGTGCAGTAATGTGATCAGGTAGGAATTTTAAAAAAGTAATCATGTTGACTGCAGCCTCAAAGGTGGGGTTGTGGGGAGGGGAAGCAAAAAAACAGACTTAGGCCAGTTAGGAGAGGCTTGGAATACAGGCCAGGGAGGATGCTAGGCTGAAACTGGGTGACGGACGTGGTGATGGAGAGAAGTAGGTGCATTCCAGCAGCAAAGGGTGACATCGGTGATTCACAGACGTGGTAAACGGGGCACGGGTGGGTGACCAGGGTGAGTCCCGGACTCATCCTGAGGCAGGGAGCACTGGGTTGTTTTGCGAAGGTACAGTGGGGGGTGAGAGGTAGGGGAGATCACCTTTGTGATGGAATATATGCGGGCAGGGGCAGATATAGAATGGGGCCTCAGAGGAGGGCCTGGGCTGGAGATGAAGGCCTGGTAATGGCGTGGGAGAGAGGGTATGCTGAGAAGGTGTCAGATGAGAGGAGGGCCCAGGGCTGAGCCCTGGGCACCCCTGGATGGAGAGGCGAGGCTTGCTGGGGAGGTGGAGGGATGCCCCAAGTTGCTGAGTCGTTTAGTCTTTCATGCACATTCGGGAAACATGAATACTGAGTTCCCTCTGGAGGACTGACTTCAGCGTCAGCACGGCAAGGTGCCAGGGGCCTGGCAGCAGAGAAAGCCCAGGGCGTCCCCAGTGCGCCTGGCCCTCGTGCTGTCTGAGAACACTCCCCTCCCGTGTGATGAGAACTGTCTGGCCGCCCGCAGAGGAAGTGCTGGTGCGGGAGTGAAATCAGGGTTTCTGGGGACAAAGGGGGCAGTGGCTGTGACTGAGGACTGGGGCAATGGCACTCGCTCTGGGCTGGACAGGAAGCACTGGGAACGAAGCCCGGCCAGGACTGGTGCCTGGCCAGACGGGTTGACCTCCATGCCCAGAACGCTCGGACCACGTGCCCAGAGGGGGAAAGAGCGTGGGGCTGGCCCCTGTGACAGACCACAGGCTTGTCCTCAAGTAAGCAGAATAATCTAAGGATGCTCAGATTTGGGGAGGGAGCCTTCATGCAGGAGGAAGAGGGCAGGGTCGGGGAAGTCCTGGGGGATGGAGTCTGGAAGGCCACCTGGGTTGTACACACATACAGAGATTAGCCTGTCTGCCCTTGCTGGAGGCAGGGGTGGGGGTGGCGTGGGTGGGGGGATCCTAACATTTTTCAATGAGGCTGAACCCACTCTGTGGTCCTGCCTTCATGAGCAAATAGGGTACACAAGGCCAGCCATGGCTGCAGGTCAAATCCTCAGTAAGAGGAATGGAGTGGGCCAGGCCCGGAGGCTTTCTGGCTCAGAGACGGAGCGATGGAAAGAAGTGAGTAGTGTTGATGGTGTTGTGACTTGCACATGTGCCCCCAAGGCCCCCACCCGCGTATTAAGGGGTATAAAACAGTCAAAGGGCAGTGAGGATGTGACAGACGAAGAAAGGGGGACATGGTGAGTGCGGATGACAAAGCCATGTTTCACCCATGGCTCAGACTTGACCTTGCCTCTCCCGGACCACGAAGCTGTTCTGAGTTGCGGGAGCTAGTTTAGAACCACAGAGGACTTGGGTTTATTCTGGGCTTGGTCATCAAAGGGTTGTGGGACGCTTCTCCTTTCGGAGAGAACTCTGTCAAGGACAAAATATTTGTCAGATGAAAACCTGAATAGGCACTTTTTAGCCTCATGAAAACCTGACTGCTTAGGGCTTTAGGAAAAGGGAGCCTCAAAGAATGAGCTTCATGCGCTACTCAGTGCTGGTTTCATTCATTCATTCAATTATTTATTAGGTTCCTACTATATGCTAAACAATCTTCTAGGTGCTTCAAATATAGTGGTAAATAAGATAAGTCCTCTTTTTTCTTTTTCTTTTTTTTTTTTTCTTTTTTCTTTTTTCTTTTTTTTTTTTTTTTGTGGCTTATACTCTAGGGAGGGCAGGTAAGCCCTGAGTATGGATTTTTAATAATGAAAGTATACAAACAAATCACATTTACTAATAGATCTTAAACTTGGCTGATGATCAAGATCACCTAGGGCAGTAATTCCCAATCAGGGTGATTTTGACCCCCCAGGGGAAATTTGACCACAGACAGAAAAGTCTAGAAACATTTTCGGTTGTCACAGTGGGAGGGAATCCTACTGACATGGGTAGAGCCAGGGATACTGCTTAAATGTCCACAATGCACAGGACAGCCCCACAGCAAAGAACTGTCCAGCCCGAAATATCAATAGTGCTGTGGCTAAGGCACCCTGACTAGGGCTCTGCTACTCAAAGTGTGGTCCAAGGACCAGCAGCATCAGCACCACCAGGAAGTCAGCTAGAAACGAGCAATCCCAGGTCATTCAGACACACACACGTTTGAGAAGCCTTGTCGTAGATGCAAACACTTGTTAGCAAGCAGGACAAGAGCCCGGGTAAATCCCCACTCACTTCCTTTTCGGTACTCCAAAAGCACATATGTGCGAGCTTGCTTACCTGGGAGGCTTTAGAAATATGTAGATTCCTTACTCCTGAAGATTTTTACCTGCGGTAGGAGCTAAGAATGTATTTTTAGAAAAGCTCCCTGCGTACAGCTGATTAGATAGGGTTGGCATCCATGGCAAACATGCATGAACAGCTAAACTCAGGCTGAGCTGTCGTAGCTCTAGCTGGGGAACCTAAAGGGCTGGCTAAGAATGAAGACACTGGAGAGAAAGATTCATGCCGCTTACAAAGTTCTACCTTACTCAGAGCGGCGATGTGATCTAGTTAATCAAGGATGGGCTGCCTAATGCATCAGCCAGGGCAGGTTCCCAAACTGTTCATTTTTGTTGCATTTATAACAGAATAACATTTTGTTCAAAGAAAACCTTGCAAAGAACCTCATTATCCAACAAAGGCGAGAAGATTTGCAGACATGTGGCCCTGTCCAAATGTCCCTGGAGATATCTGGTCCACACCAAAAGCTCCTTGAAATCTGGTCCTGTCTAAAACATCCACGCTTAGAAAATGTCCCTGGGTTCAAACAGCCTACAACATTTATTTATATGTTGGGTTTATTTATACATTAAAAAATACTATCGTGGACCAAATGTCTTAATGGACATTTTGGACAGAACCAAACATGACCGAATACCCTGCAAAGGGCAAGAGCAGAACTCTGGCTTACGTGGGGTGGGCCCCACTTGTCTTGGGCCCTGGCACAGTTTGCAAAACAACATGACAGACAACAGCTGTGGTCTGGAGCTGGAGGTAAGAAAGTCCCTATTAAATGAAACGTCATCGAAGGAGAGATCTTGTCCTCATTTCTGTGCTCTCAAAGAGTTGAGCCATGAGTGGCCGGGCCCGGCCTGTGAACATGGCTCTCACCTGTGGCTGCGGAAGGTCAAGATCAACCTTCGCTCTGCTGCAAAAGTAAATCCATGAGTACAAACCCAACTATTCGCAAAAATAGTTCTGGAAGTGTACATGCCAGCGGATTGGAACATAGGATGGCATCGGTGAAGAGGGCTTTACTGATTTATTTATTTTTGAGCCAGTGGAGATAACTGGCCTGAGTTTCTCCACACAGAAGCTGCAATCATTTGGGTGCCTATCATTCAAGATATTGTAATTCATGGAAAGACCTGGAACTGTCAGATGCAGTGATGTTCACAGCTATCAAAAGCTCTTTCTTGGAGGCCCGTTATACATATCTCGCTAATAAATGCAACTAAAGACGGAAGAAAGAGACAGTGCTTAGTAGCTATGATCTTTTTAATTTAACTGAGTTCATCCAAAACATGCTTATAGCAAAATAAAAATGAACGACTATCTTATTTTTTTGCCATACCATATTGTGCCAAAGCCTTGCCCTTCAATGTAAAAAGAAAGAAAGGTGGCTTTGTCTCTGCAAAGTTTTAATTTCCCTCAAATTTCGTCAAAGTTCTCTGAGCACGCACACAAAACTACTGTGCTGTATAAATGAAAATCATCTCTTCTACTGAAGGCCAAAGCTAGAAAGGTTTGTGCGTGTTTCTACGCCACGGGGCGCAGCCTCTGCACTGTGAGAAACTACTAAATATTGCACAGTGATAGAGATTGATCTGGGCTGTCAGTGTTTTTCATATTATAAGACAAGTAGATGCGGACAAAGGTGAAAACCAGGCACTGGAAATCATGCTAGGGCGGGGCCGTGTTTCCTCCTTCTTACCAGGAAAATCCCATAGGCCGTTATTGAAGTATGAGTGGCACTGACATGAGGGCATTAGCAAGGACCCGCACACACGCACCAGCTGCATCGCATTCTGTACAGTAACGTTCGAAGATTTTATCTTTAACACTGAGCAAAAGAAAATATGGATGCCAGTACAGTCGCCCGGACCAATAGGTGCTATAAGTATACTCTGCTTTCGAGGGAAAAAAAAAATGCCCATTCGTTATGATCATATGCTCTTATCTCTTTAGTCAATAAGAATTGGTTAAAATGAGTACGCATCTTTAGTCAGATGACTGGTATAATGCAATCAATTGATCAATCTAAAAACTTTAAAAGTTGTTAAATACATAATATTGGTAATAACCATTTGGAAACTATAAGGGAGTAAAGTCCTATTTACAACAGAAAAAAATCACAAAACTGTAGGAATAAACCTAACAAAATGGTAGTAGGTCTCACAGGAAGAAAACTATTAAAAAATATAAAGACTTAAGAAGGTTTTGAAAAACAGGAAGAGACATTCTACATTGGAGTGCAGATTCTGTATTTTTAAATATGTCCATTTTTCCTAGGTTACTTTATGCATCTATTACAATGCTAATCAAAATCTAATATGAATTGAGGAAATTTTGGTAAACTGGAAAGAATGATTCTAGGCTTCATCTGAAAGAATAAATAGGAGAGAATATTCGTGAAAGTAAAATTATGAGGGAGAAATGATTGTCCCAGGAAAAAATGAAACACTGAAACAATATAGAACATTTCCAAATAGATGCAAATTCTGTAAGATTTGGTGTTTTATAAATGTAGCATTTCAAATCAGAGGAGAAAGCATGGGTTATTCAATAAATGGAGTTGGGACAAACAGCTAATCATTTAGGGGGAAAAATCTGAAACTGGAACCATACTTCGAATTTTATACCAAGAATTTAAATGTAAAAAATAAAAACATATGAGAACTAGGAAATATATATATAAACTTATCAGATTTGGGGTGGGAAGCCCTTTGTAAACATGTATGACAAGGCAGCACATGTAAAAAAAGATGGATAGTTCTGACTACAGAAAAAATTTTAAACCTATATGTCAAAACCTCCATAAAATGCAAATAATAAAGTAGAAACATATGTTACACATATAACAAAAGATAATATCTTTACAGAGCTCTTATAAATGATTAAGGAAAAGACAAATATTCCAGTAAGAAAAGGGCAAAAGAGATGAACAGGCAACTCACACGCACAAAAAGAAATACGGTCAGTAAATATCCTTACGAATTTTAATTACTTCTCCCAATTTCAAACAAATGAAGTCTGAGTTCAATTTTAAGTGATAACATTTAGTATTGGTGAGAGCAGGGAGAATAGGCCTGCTCAGGGACTTTTGGTGGTTATTAATATAACAACCCTTTGAGGAATGAGTTGGCGATCTATCTCAAAACCTTAAAAATGTATACAGACTTTCTGGCCCTGTAAGAACACTTTAGGCATTTGACCTAAGGAAATTGTCATGAATATTGGCTGCAATACTGTTTTTATTAGTAAAAACTGAAAACAACTCAAATGTCAACAAGAGGGAAATGGTTAAACTAGTATTACGCATGATTATTACGTAGGACCATGACACACCTATTAAAGATGAGGTAGAATGGTTCATAATATCTTAAGAGGGAAAAAAAATCTGGTTTTTCAAAATAATGTAGTGTGAGAGCATTTGAGATCTTATTCCTCAGGCAACTGTCATCAGTTTTGGCTCAAACAATCTCATAAAAATTCCAAAAACAAAACAAAATAAAGTAATGTATAATGTGAGCCCATATTTGTGTAAAAATATATTATGTGGAGAAAAAATATTGGAAGGCTACATCAAAATGGGTATCCCCGATTGGTAGGATTGATAAATTAATTAAAAACAGAATTAAATAAATTCTTTTCTATGCTTTTCAAGGTTTCTACAATTGATATGTATTAGTCTGTAATGAACAAAATAATGTTATTTTTAAAACAGAGTTTGGAAAGAGGCATAAATCATTTGCAAAAGGAATTAAGATAGTTTTTGGCTCCCTACAATTCATAGATTTAGATGTCCATGGTAGTATCTCTGCTCGTCGAAAAATAATTATAAATTCATAGTTTCATCAATAGTTTTTAATGGTATCCTCTCTATCTCTCCTAAAGACTGGCTGCAAGTAAGATGTTTTTTAGATGTTTTTGTCATTCCTTAAACTCTATGAGAAGGAGCTTATTTGACTCATCAGGGGCCACTTGGAGTTCATGGAATTTTAATTCTCCTGGGCCTCTGGCAGCCACACAGGTATGGGGCCAAGCGCAGAATTAGCTCACAACACAGATTATCTCAGCATAACATTTATCTCTAGGAAAAGTGCCTTTCGTGCTACTGGGCATTGCATTCTTTCATCTGCCAAAATAGTGTCCAGATTTTTGCGCCATGAGAAAGCCAAGGAGAAAACAGCATTTTCTGGGCATCAGGAGACTGAGTTATGTCGTCTGGACTCTGTCACCGGTGCGTGACTTCTATGGGTCCACGGATCTGCCTAGCAGGGGACTGGAAAGATGAGCAAGGAGGTTCCTGGCTGTTTTGCAGTGTAGGATTCTGCACAGGGCACAAGCTCCCCAGCCTCCCGAGTCCACTTTGCTTCGTGCTCTTCAAACGCACGTGACTAAGTTCGAATAGCACCGAGTCACTCGCCTGTGGTGTTTGCGAACCGTTACTTGTATTTTTGCTTCAGTCCCACAGCAGATGGTAAAGGGGTTAAAGGCGCACAGTAGGTAAGTGCTTCATAAATGCTCGTTAACCTACATCCAGTCCAGCCATTCAACCCATACCCTAATTCAACACCTTTCCGCTGAGAGTGATTACAGTGAAACAGCTCCCATACTCTTACTTTGGACTCTAGCCCTGAGGACGTTGTCCTTTATAATGGGAGCAGCATGGAAGGGCTCACCTCTGTTCTCCAGTATCGTACCTGGAGGGCCCTGCACCTGCCTCAGTGAACTCACCCAAACGTTGAGTTCCCTGTGCAGGTCAGAGGCCCAAACGTTGAGTTCTCCTGTGCTAGGTCTGCAAAAAGGCCAAGAATGACTGTGATGTAAAGTTGTGCACAGGACGGGCGGCAGTGGCTTCGTCTGCCCTAACTGGAGCTCGCTGGCACTTTCATAAAGGACTATGAGTGCCGTGAAATAAAAAAGCATAGGTGTGGAACAGAATTCAGATGAATTATTTATTAGCAAGCACCTCGTGATCGATAGGAGCACGGACTAGATTTCGACGAAAACAAAACAATTGCATTTTTCTTTGTATTCTTGCCAGTGCTTACCACGTGACTTGTAGTGACAGTCAGGTCACCGTGACTGTTGCATTGGCCTGGATGAGAAGCAAATGGAGCTTCTACTTCTAGAGATTAATGGTCACGTAAGGGTCGCATATTTGTACCTTTTTTTTTAAAAAAAATATATGTATGCATAACATAAAAGGCAATTCCGAAATGCCTACTGCCTCTCTCTAGTGACACAGACATATTGATACCTCTAATTTTTTTTCCCCCTTGACACATAAAGTGACTTGCTTGGGTCCCAAGCTGGGCTGACATGAAGAGTGAATCACAGTCTGAATCTTTATGCCTTCAGCTTCTGATTGTCCAAGGAAACCCTGTCGCTAATATTTTGAGACAGTCGGCTGAGACCACCAGGAAAGAACAGTTGTCACTGTCGAGAATGTGATGGTTTTGTGTTTCTTTTAATGATCTCATCAGCAGAGTAGGAGCGCCTCAGTTCTTCTGTTAACTACTTAAAGAAATATGAGTGAGAAATTCTTTGAGTTTCCAGCTCAGTTTCACCTGTGACGACCCTGGTATTCTCAGAGTGAAGCTCACCCTTGGAGCTGGGCTGCAAACTAACAGATTCTCGAGTGGTCCCAATCGGGGGGTCGCCGGGCACCCGAAGCCCCTGACCCCACCATGGCCGCTTGCTTCCCTTCCTGTCAGGCTTCTAGAGAAGTTCCAGAATGGCAGCGAAGCCCCACGGCCTGGACTAAGCCAGAAATTTGGCCCACAGAGGCCGTCAGCAGCTTGTTTTCAAAATGGGCGGAAGGGGAGGGGGCGCTGACGGGTGGCAAACCTTCCCGCCACCTGCCACCCCTGCCATTTCCCACAGAACCGGATGACAGCATCTTGCCCGAGCCTCTGGGCTGTCAGCACTCAGTCCCGGGCAGCGCCGGCCACTCTGACCCTGCCGGCTAGAGGCGGTGTCCAACCCTCACCCCTGCATTTTTTGCATCCAACGGGAAGAAATGACCAAAATTGTCGTGGACATGCCTCAGCTGACAGACAGAGGCCACCATGGACAATTTTTTTGCTGGCTGCCTCCCTGACAAGTGTCTTCCAAGAGCCAGGAACTGAAAACAAGATGCGCACATGTGCCCTGTCAGACAGACGAAATCGTGCTGGGCGTAGGCAGGGGACCCCGCTCCCCAACACACGAACAGTCAGAGCACGCCACAGGAACCGGCCACTCCCGGGCCATCTCATGTCACCAAGACCCGCCCAGCTCCCCGTCCAGCCCGGGGCCAGGATGTGGCAGGTGCTTTCCCAGCACAGGCTGAGTGGGGTCGGGTCTTCTCAGGAAGGACTCCCGCTGCTGCCATGTTGTTCCCTGGGGCACAGGAGTGCCCCCGTCCAGACCGTGGGGCAGCTTGCTTACTCCCCCAGACTCCACGGCTTGCACCAGTGACAAGGGCTCTGTCCTGTGCACTTCGAAATCTCGGAGTCCAGCCCAGTGCTCAGTACCTGGGCGACCTCAGTGGGTCCTGAGGCCACTGACCCTCACATCTGTGTCTGACTGTCCTGCCTCATGTCCTTTCACCCCCTGGGCAGCCTCCTGCCAGGAAAGGCAGAGCTCCTGAGGGGTTTCTAGCTTTTCCCCGACGTGGGCAGAGTGGGTGCTTGGGGGGAAGTGGGAGGTGGGGAGGAGACAGTAGGATGGGGATTCTGGCCTTGATGGCTTCCCAGCTGACACGACTTCCATTCTCTGAGGGGGCCGTCAAATCCCCACGGCACCGTCTATGCCTCACGCCTGTAAAATGCTCCAATGTATCTGGCGACTTTTAAGGCCACAAATCTCAAGCTTTATTGTGTAGAAGGATTATGTGGGGAATGTGCTAGAACAGATTCCCAGGCTCTACTCCTAGAGACTCTGATCCATGGGTTCGGGATATGGCCTGGAAATCTGCATTGTAATGGGCAGCTTTGGTGGCTCACCCAGGGGTCTGCAGACCTCAGAGCGACAGACAGTGGCTTATAGACTCTTCCTACCTCCCATTGTTTATCAGCCCTCTCGTGGGAGCCCGCGCCCCACATCTCCCTAGACTCCCAGGCTGACGATCCACACACCTTTCCCAGATCCCTTCAAAGGAACCTTCTGGCCCTTCCTGCCTAAAGCTCTCTGAGCCGAGGAACTGAATGAAATTCTGTTTCTCACTTAACCCATAAAACCCTCAGATATAAGAGAAAAGTAAGACTCTAGGAATCTCTCTACAGTATGGTTGAACTTGCACTCTGAAATCAGCTGTTCCAGAGCTGTGTGTAACGGCACCAGCTCCGTGCCTGGTGCATGCGTGTGCTTGGTGCCCAATAATTGTCCCAGGGTAGGACAGTGTGTCTGTCCTACACTGGGGACTTGAAGACATCACGTGCCTGATGAAAGCCCAAGTGCTGAATCAGTATCTCCAGGGGAACGTGCTCACATGTGCATAACTACACCTTCTTATTGAAAAGTAGTCCATGTATGGTTAAAAACAACAACAATAACAAAAAAACCTCCAGCAGGTAAAATGTGAAAACCGCCCAGGGATCGGCACTAACGACGGAAACCCCTGGCCTCGGCCGCTCCCTGGCACTGTGCAGCTGCTCAGTCGGTGTGCCCGACGAGGATCAGGCGGCGAAGCCTTCCGGACTTCCTCCCCGCCCCCCATCCATCCATGCAGGCGTCTCCCACCCACGGGCACGCTGTGCTGTGGGGAGCAGAGGAAACAGCAGGCCCAGGGGCTGATACCAGCTGCACGAGCCACCTTCATAACAAACAACTCTGCAGCACCAGGCTGGTCAACCCCTCCAAGCTATGGGGACCCGGGCTGCCCCCAAAAAGTCTTCCTGCGATGTGCATTTAAGCGCTGGCCATTTTTCGGTTTTAATTTCTCACGGGCTTTGATTCTAAACATGTCGTTACAGCCTCGTTCGGTGTCTCATTCCTTCCATCCTAGTGGGTTTGCGATGAGACAGACCCCCCTCCACCCTGCCACAATGCTGTATGCCGGGCTGTCATGCTCGTGTAAGCAACTGGCTGTTTCCACAGTTTCTTTAGGTCGTGCCTCTGTTGCTCATAGTGCTTCTGGGAGTCGGCAACACCAGTGAATCCCACCCTCCAGATGAGGAAACGAAGCCCCAAGAGAAGGTCCAAGGTGTGCCAAGGCCTGGCAGCTACTTAGCGGGATGCTTCACAGATGCTTGGTACAAGGACACATATTAGAGTTCATGTCATGACACTTTGTGGCTTTTCTTTTCTGTTCAGAAAAGCAATATGTGCTCATCCTAGAGAAACTGGAATGTCAGAAACATATTTAAAAAATGAGAACTTGATTTAAAATTAAAATTTTGTGGCCTGTTCAACCACACACACAAAAAAACCTGTTTATATTTCTTTCCAGTCATTTTTCTATGTTTGTATATATATCAAGATTACAATGTACATACACTTTCACATTTTGCATATTTTCATTTGACATTGTATCAAGGTCATTTTCATAAGTCATTATGTATGTCTGAAACCAATGTTTTGATGGCTTCCTCCCTAACAGTCATTACAGACGTGTACAATAATTCCTTTAACCATTTTGCTGTTGTACATTTAAGTTGCTCCTAATTCTTTACATATTATAAATAAGTCTGCAACGAACATCTTCACATTTATCTTCCAAGTAAGGTTTAGATTTTGCTCCTCAAAGCTCTGTACAGGGGGCCCTATTTCAGTTTCCTTTCATATTGGACTTCCCACCATCTTGTTATTTTGGGTCTCACAGTCACTTCTAAAACTTCTAACACTGTGGGAAGACAGCTCCAATGCTCTGTCTACAAATTTCAGGTCTTAACAAGGTTTTCTTCCGGGCTCTTTTCCTGGGCAAAACATTTACAGCTGGCATATTACAAAACAATATTTGTGACAGGCTGGAGCTTGAAATGAGGAAACACACCACAGTGAAATAAACCATTTGACTGTTACTTGAACAGAGAAGTGAGAAGCGCCCGTGGGACGTGAACAGCACTCCTCATGCGGGAAGGTGTCCCCCAAGACTGCAGAGGGGTTGAGCTCTTTCCGTTAGACAAGGGATAGCAAGTCCTGACTTCGTCAGGTTTTTTCCACCGTGCAGGCAGAGAATGGCTGCTGACGGCCAGTCGTACCAACAGAAAGTCAGGCAAGTGGCCGATTCTGGGGTGGGTTTTTGTCACACTTGCCAGGGAGTTAAGCTGGCAAGAGAAGAGAGCAACAGAGGAGAAGGCAGCCAAGTGCTGCCACATCGGCCTGTTGTCACCGACAGCTCTCAGCTCAGGAGGCTGCCGGGCCGCCAGGTGCCTGGGCTGAAACCTGCTTGTCACAAAGAGATGCTGTTGCACCTGATGACCAACTGTGTCCACCCGGTCACCCCTGCGATCTGCTTTCGTAATCGCCATCGGACTCTCTGTGTCCGTAATTACCGACATGTGCGAATAATTAGTAAAATATTGATGAAAGAAAACCAACCAGCATTTATCATCACGGAAGAGCAGTTGTTAACTACTGTTGCCTCGGGAGGGCTTCACGGGAAGGCTGAGCGGCCTCTCAGTCGTCACACTGTGTGTGTGTGTGTGTGTGTTTCGAGCTGCAATAATTCTGCAAGCCTGATTAGAAATCAGAAGTGCTCACTTTCATGTCTCCAGAAGAGCTGGCAGGGAAGTCCAGCCCCCCGAGGCTGGTGGCTGTGCAGCCCTCCCTGTGGGTCACATTTCCAGATGTTTTCCCCTCTTGCATGCGCCTCCCTCTCTTGGGCCAGCCGGGAAAGAAAAGGCGCCTCCAACGGACAGCAGACACCCCCACTCCACATGATTTGAACCCTGCTGTATTGTTTCACATCCCCGAAATTCACTGGATGAAATTTTGCAAAAATGCCATACCAATAATTTTTATTTTAGTAACGGCTCCCTAGAACCACCCTGTGCACAGTCAAGTGGAAAAACGGAATCATAAGGATCGGAACTGAGGATTTAAGATGGAAGAAATCAAACCAAACCACAATTCTTAGTCTCTCGTTGCTTTCGCCTAAATCCAATCTTTCCTTATTGACGGGCTGTTGCCTTTCCTATATTGGAAATTCCTCCTTCCTACGAACTTGAATTTCATTTCAGCACCAAAGTTATTGGTTTTGTTTGCTTCCGGAGTTGGTAACGGCTGGATGTCGGCATCCCGGATGGCCCTTTCTCGTCACTAAATGGGCCATCTGGGGCTCTCTGGGTGAGGGATGGCTCTGAAGCAGTATCCCTCCGGTAATGCACACCGGCCGAGGTGGGAAAAGAACCACAAGCCTGCATTCTTGTACACCACACGGTAACCGGGGTGACAAGGGTGGCACCAAGCTCAGAGTAATTGCCAGCCTTTCTCTGGAACGGCAGTATTGTGGTTGGGGAGTTCAGACCTCTGCGGTCCAATATGGTGGCCGCTACCTCCTGCAGCTCTTGGACACGAAAACTGTGTCTAGTCTCAATTAGGATGTGTTGTGGGTATAAAATACCTACCAGACTTGAAAGATTTAGTGCAAAGAGAATGTAAACTATCTCAATACTCTCTCAATATCAGTGACACGTTCAAAAGATAATGGTGTGAGGAACTGGGCAAAATATATTATTAAAACTATTTTCACCTGTTTCTCTTTTTTTACTACTAAAAAAATGGCTACTAGAACAATTCAAAAAGACAGATGGCTCACATTTGTAGCTCACAGTATATTTCTATTGGATAGTGCTGGATGACAGTCAGAGACACTGGTATGTGGCCTTCATTTCTTTTCTGGTCTATTCCTCCATAGATGGCAGCCTTCCCTTCCCACACCCCGTCTGAGCCCAGGCCCCACCTGTCACCTCCTGCCCAAAGCCTCTGCTTCAATACCAGCTCAACCCCAATCCCTCTCTGGGGTCCAGGGACCTGAATGACCCACTTGGACTCTTCGCCTCCAGCTTCCCTTCAAACTCTGAGAGTCCACTTGACTTTTCATACAAATTCCTGGCATTTTTGTAAGCCAGCGCAGATATTTTTGTTCCTTTCAAACCTTATTTGACCACCCGAATTTCAGACTCAATCCTGCCTTGTGGCAAGAACTCGAGCACCCGGCACCACCTTCCCTAACCCCGCCCAGCGCAGTGGGTAAGGACACGGGCTTGGGGACAAGACAGCTCACTGCCGTGGCTTTGGTGACTCTGCCATTAGTCTGAGAGACCTTTGTATGTTATTTGTCCTTTCCATGCCTCAGTTCTCCCCGTTGTCAATTGGGAATAATAGCGGCATCTGCCTCCTGGGATTGCCGAGAGGATTAAATCCACATTTGTAGCACATAAAAACACCACCGGGCATGCAGCACCTGCTGTGTGAGTACTAGCCATTCTCATTTTTTTCCTGATCCGGGATTCCGGCCTGCTGAACATTTGAGGAGCAGCTATTACCTGCCCTGACGCTGACCAGGTTCACTCGCGCTCACCCCTCACTCTTGTACACCACGCATGCCAGCCAGAGAAGTTCGGTTTGGGCCCCCGGATCTCCCTCTTCTGAAACAACACCTCCCTTCTCCTATCCGCTGTCTCCCCACCACCCCTCACTCGCCTCACCACCTCACAGCCCCCAGATACTGTCCCCTTCGCCGATTCTTATCCTCATCCTCACATCTCTAACCCAGGTCGGACGCGCTCTCTCCAGATGGCTCTCTGTGCTTACTCTCTCTCCGCTCCCTCCTGGGCCCACGCTTCCCTCTCGGAATTCAGGAGACATCAGAACACCAGTTCTCAACCAGGTCGACTCTGCCCCCTCCACCTGCGCGCAGGGGGCATTCGGCACGTCCCAGAGGCAATTTTATTGTCACGGCTGGGGGACAGGGATGCTAGTGCCGTCTACTGAGTATTGGGGTGGGGATGCTGCTAAACACCCCCGCCACGAAGAAGTCCCCGGCCCAGCCTTCGGCGGTGCAGAGTGCATCCTGTGCACTGCGATCACCTGTCTTCATTTCCTCATTGCTGTTCCTCTGTTTTGAACTTTCTGGCCATCTGCAAGCCAAGGAGAGAGGCCTTGGGAGAAACCAAACCTGCCAACACCTTGATCGTGGACGTGCGGCCTCTGGAACTGTGAGAAAATGAATTTCTGTTGTTTGAAACAGAAACCAAAGCCTTCCGTGGTCACACTTGTGTATGCCAGCCTCCAGCTGGATTCTTTTTTTTTTTTTTTTAAATGATTCGTCCATAGTCCTTAAGGCGGTGCCATGCTTAAAATGGATTGATTACTGATAATGATTCATTTTCTAACTAAACGGCCAGCCAGGAGTATTTTTCATTAGATGTCTCGCGAATGTCATCGCAAGACAGCAAACGGCCGCAGGAAATCTGAAACATTCTGCTCTCCTAGAGAGAAAAGTGCAGCTGCCTCTCCGTAGTCAACCAACCTAAAGCGTTCGTCTAGCTTCAGGAGAGGCTGGGAGGGGTCGGACAGCCTCCTGACAGCACCAGCCACATTACACAGGTGACCTGCCCGTGACGGGTTTCATTTCTCTGTTCTTTTCTAAGAGCTTGACCTTTTTGTTGGTGTCATAAGCTTACCACGTGCGATAGCGAAACCTGGCATTTGCATCTAACAGAAAATGTGTCTTTTTTTTTTTTTTTTTCTAAAATGGGAGTGGTGGTGGAAGAAGGTACAGCAAGGATCTTACCACGGATGTGGAGCCGTTCGAGGCATGGCGGCACAGAACGCGGGAACAGGACGCCTGGCGGCTCCCCTCGTCTGTCACAGGTCTGCCCCGGAAAACTGAGAATAACCAACTAGCCAGGGAGAACAGACCAGCCCTCCCACCGCACCTGCGGGGGCAGCACCCATAATGCCACGGGGGTTTACAGAGAACGCAAGCGACCACGCCCTACCTCACCCTCTCCTGGCCCAGGTGAGGAGCCGAGACAAGGTGGACGGCAGCTGCTGGCGTTCTGCGCTGCTCTCAATGACCTTTTCTCTGCACAGTGGTGAGCAGCATCGCAGGGGAGGACATACGGGTGGCCGCATCCCAAACACCCACGTCTCCCTCGCTGGCTTGGGAGCCTAGAATTCCGATCTCTCGAGGAGGCCTGCCCATCGTAGGTGGAATTCGTAATAATAAGTAGATGAAAGGTCTCTGACTTGGCGAGAATACGTGTCGTCCTTTTAGACAAGGATCGGCTGACATTCTGAGTTCAGCATAATGAGCCTGAACCGTGATAAAATGACACGAACTAAGAACAAACAAAGGATCGGAGGCCACCGCTCAGAGTGGGCCTCTTCTCTGGGTGCTTTCAAAATTCAACTGCTCGACAGAGGAGTGTTACCTGGATCCAGTCGGAAAGCCCTGGCCTCCCCCAACACCTGGGACGGCCCAACTCCCCGCTCCCCAGGGCATCGTGATACCGGAATGCGTGCATGGCATTCACGTCTTGTAAAATAACATACGCCCCGCATGTCCTCCTGCTAGGATTGTGGCTTTGGACCAAGCTTTAACCAAGCATGCAGGAGGAGGGCAGTCCCACATTGTCTGGGAGTGACAGTGGCTGCAGGTGGCTTCAGGGATCAGCCGCCCTTCGGGAGGAAGTGGCAGGCAAGCGTCTCCTGTGAGGCAGCAGTAGAGTTTTAAACGTGCTTTGCTGGCACAGGCACCCAAAGGCTCTGATAATCGTGGGATGCTGTCCTCAGCCCCTCTGCCCCCAGCCCAAGTGTGAGCTCCAGAAATCTGTGGCTGGTGTTCAATGACAGCTACCCAGATGGGTCTATGCAGAGAGGGGTTCGCTCGGTCATAAACTGTGATGCTGGCCCCCACAGCGAAAACCATGGGATGCTCGCCTTGGCTGAGTCCACCCCAGCTCATTTGGTCCAGGTGTTATTCTCATCTAAGCATCTCAAGGAATTTCCCATGTGGGTCACTACCTATATCTTAGCAAACGGACCACAGGAAGGCGATCCACCCACTCCCCAAGCATTCCCTCTGAGACGGTGAGTCTTGTGGTTGTTCGGTGCTCCAGAGATGCTTGACTCTGCCTTCAGATCTGTGGAACAGGTACGAGGGGAAAGATCTCGAAGGACAAACTGCGTCTCTGACCCAGGGATCCTCAAAGTGCAGCCTCCTGCCCAGCAGCATCAGCAACCCCTGGGCACTGGTCGGAAATGCAAATGCTGGGCCCCACCCTGACCTACGACCTACTGACTCTGAAACTCCGGGTGTGGGACCGGTGATCACCGTGGACAGGCGGAAGAGACACAAGTCTAAGAGCCAGCGGCCTAATCAAACAGCCTGGAGTCTGCCCCTACGCATTAACCGTAATAATAACGAGTCTGTCCCGGTATTTCAGACGATCCCGTTGTTTATGATGTCACGACGACACGGAGAGAAATCAGGAGGAGAGGAAGAAAGAAGAAGGAGGAACCGGTCCGGCATCACGCGCCCTGACCCGGTGCCCACGGGGACACCGCCCTGCCCGCGTCTCGGGGGCGGTTCTCGGCCTCGCACCCCACCCACGGGGAGCAGAACCGCCGTCGCTGCGTCTCCCGGAACTCAGCCCCGAGGTTCCTAGGGCGCAGGAGGGAACAGGACAAACCGGGGTGTGGGGGGTGTGGGGGGGGGGTGGGGGGGACCCGCACTCGACGGCGTGTCGTTCTAACGAAGGCAGGAACCAGGCCCCGTGGCCAGCAGACAGAGCCGTGGTGTGACCCAGGGTCAGAGGGCGCTGCCTGTGGTCTAGTTCCATCGCTCGCCCCGACCCCACAGGTGATGCCTCGGCAGCGATCGACGCTCGCAGAGGGCGCGGGCACGTAAGTGACGTGACGCGGGCGGCGACGACAGCAAGCGACGCGCAGAGGCGCAGGGACAGGAGGGCACGCCGCGGCCGGGCGAGCGGACCCCCGTCCGGACTCCAGCCACGCACCCCGAGCGACGGGGCGGGGCGCGAGACGGGTCCTCCCAGGAAAACTTCGGGGGACACCCACTGCCCCGTCGACCCCAGCGCGGTTTTCTTACTCTGGTCTCCTGTCCCGCGTGGCCGGGGCCGGGGCCCTTGGCCTGCGCCCGCCTGGCCTCCCTGGGCCCCTCCCAGCGGAGACCCCGCCAGGCCTCCTGGCCCTGGCGCATGTCCTCCCCTCGCTGAGTCCTTTGTTTCCCTTCGTTCCTCAGATGCCCTTCCTGCCCCTTCGCCCTTGTAATAAGAAAATGCCTCCCACTGCCAGGCACGGAGAGCCTGCCCACTCTTCCGATTAACCACCTCCATTGGGGGGTTTCTCACCCACCCGCTGCTCTGCCCAGCGCACCCCGCCGAGTGTGGGATGAAGCGCCTTATCTCTGACGTCCCTCTGAAACCCTCCTGGGAGACGGGCTCGCTCCTTCACTCAAAGGAGCTACTGTGTGGTCACCTTCGTCTCCCCTCCCCAGAGCACCCGTGAGAGTCCTAATGCTAGTACTCCTCCAGGGACTTCCTTAAGCATCACTTACTTTATGGCACCTACAGGTTACTCGTTGAGATGGGGCTTCTCATTCCAAACTTATTAACAGCAGACGTCATTTCTTCTAAGGAGCTGCACTTGCTAAATAACCTTCTAAAGTACTTGGGCTCCTGGGGTTTTCATGGCCACGCAAAGGAGGACGGATTTGTTCCTAGAATCCCAGGACGAGAACGCTGCAACAGAACATTGCAGTCAGTGGGGATATTGCGCGTGCAGTGAAATCGAGGCCACAGAGAACTTAATGCGCGTCTCAGGATCACACAGCAAGTGGAAGAGGCCGGGGTCAATGCAGCTTCGAGCCTGTGCCCGTAACCATAGTGTTTACTGAAAATAGAAACATACGTGGACTTTGGAATGGGTAAGGCACTATCTAAGGAGAGGGCATTATTAATAATAGCGAGTATGTGTAAGTGGTAATCAAGGATAAGACGCCATACAGGCGGCCCTGCAGGGGGGTCACTACACGGAGCCCCTCTAAGTAAATGCTTCTGTAGTTTGCCACACTCCTGGGAGCTGAAGAGAGGAAGCTGGCACTGGCCGTTGGAGAGGAAGGTCACAGCTTCGGTCACCAGTCCTGGCGGTCACCGGCGGGCAGTGGAGAGGCACTAGGGCTGAGCTTCTCAGCCGTCTTGTTTAAAATGCAGATTCTGGTTCGGGGGGGCTGGGGCCGGAGGTTCTGCTTTTCTAGCAAGCTGCCTGGTGATGTCGATGCGGCTCTTCCAGGGACCGCAGTTTGAGGAGCAAGGATTTAGGAATTCCATTTCATAAGCGAAAAAGTCCCAGGAGAGGTTAGGACCTGGAAGTGGAGTCGGGCCCGCAGGGCGGAGTCCCAGGGCCATCACTGACGGGCTCTGTGTGAGCATGGGTGGATTCGTACCTGTGTCTCTCTGAGCCTCAGCTGGCTGGTCTATAAACAAAGGAAGTTGTCCAGCATGATGTCCATGATTGCTGGAATATTCTGTGACTCAGAGCACTGCCGACCAGCAAATCTGGAGCCAGAAAGCCCTTTGATTAGACTGAAGCGGCTCTCTCGGAGCTCCGAGCTGGGGAAGGGTGGGCCCTTAATGACCATCTCCAGACCACTTGCTCCTTCCTCTGGCCACACTCTTGGACCGGTCTCGACTTCCCACCCTTTTCATGCCACTTGATCCTTTATTTCCCCTCCCTGTGGCCTCTGGCTTCCCCTGCTCCCCGCAGCTGACCTTTTCCTCACCCTGGTTATTTCATCATCCTTCCCCTTTTGTGGCCTCGTATATGAGGACTGATTATAATTATAGTACACTTCTTTTTTTTTTCAAAGTGCAGCACATCAACATTGCTCTATGCCATCATTTTGTTGATTTAACCCAAGCTCTTTAAAGAATATGACATTGGGGCAGTAAAACACACACACACACACAGAGACAGAGACAGAGAGAGAGAGGGAGGGGAAGAGAGAGAGAGAGAGAGAGAGAGAGAGAGAGAGAGAGAGAGAGAGAGATTTCCTTTATCTGAAATGAAGTGAGAACACTGCTTTTAGGGAGTTCATCAGTTCTATAGAAAAGATTCCGATCTGTACATGCGAACATATATGTAAGTCACATCTTCAACTGTGCTGAGAGAGACGCCCAGTAGATTCAGGATGGGAAATATGGAGGTCACGAACATACCTACGTGGATTTAGGAATTTAGATTCCTCGGCTTGGTGCAGTGCGAGTGCGAAAAGTGTGATCTCATCAAGTTAGACAGTCTCCCTGTCTCGATTTTTCTTCCTGTAAGGAGGAGGAACATACCACTTGCCACCCACAAAGCTAATTGGAGGACTGTGGGGACATCGGCAAAGGGCACGCATAACAGAGAGGGGTCGCGGGTGGTTTTCTATGTCAGTACCATCCTCCACCCCCAACGTCACACAGGAAACAGTCTAACCTCACAAACAAGTAAACGCATTTGCATTTGCATCAGAAGCGGGCTTCAGTTCCGACAGTGGTACCTTCCTACAAATTTGGATTTGTATAGGAAGAAGAAATTGTATAGGCTTCAATGAACTTCCCGGATGAAAAACATCCATCCTTCTAAATCCTTTGGGAAAATAAAACCCCTGGCTCCTCCCTTCCCTCAGAACTAGACCTTTCAAAATCTTGTGGTATTTCCCCAAATACCATAATTTTGAATTGTGACATCTGGTTTCCAGCTCTCCCAGGCTGAGATTTTTTTTTATTTTTTTAAGAGACAATCAGGAATGCTGGCTTTCTGAGCCGCCACCCTGCATCTGTGTGGGACACTCACTGCCTACCCTTCCTTGGCATCGGTAACCACTAGATGATTCTAGCATTTTCCCCTGAACAAGGAATCTACTTTTCCTTTTTATTCCTAGAATGCCAGTTTCTTCATGAACCTTTGTCTTTCCCAGAAGGCATTTCAGATACGGTGGGGGTGCCCCCACCCCCACCCCCCACTTGCCTTAGCCCCTTCATGAGCATCGTGGGACATCTTGACGTCACTGCAACGAATCACACTGGACAAAAGGCCCTGTACCTTCAGGCAGGTCCACGAGGGGCACCGGAGAGTCTGAAATGTCCCTGCAGTTCCTTATTCTCTGCTCACTTGGGCCCAGGATTTGAGAGCCAGGCCCTCGAGCCACAGAGTGCTGGACCTGGCTCTCTACTTCTAAGTATGGGTATGATGGGGAGAGGCAGCTGATGGGACAGGTGGCGTGGAGGGCTGAATGATGCGGACCCCTGCAGGAAGAGAGAGCACACGGGAAGTGCTACCTGCTCCAGCAAGCCCAGCAGTCCCCGGCTCAGGGCCTGGCTGCCCAAGGCAACTGGATGGTGGGCGGTCCCCTGCAGTGGTCACAAGCTCACGGACAGGCAGACCTACCTGCATTAGGCTCCCAGCTACGGCCGAAGGACCTTTGGCAAATCACTTTCCTTTCTGAGCACCGGCTTTCTCGGAAATAAAACAGGAACATTGACAGTGACCAAACAGCACCGAGAGGCTGTTGTGAGTATTAAAGGAGATCGTCGTGGAAAGAGCTTAGCCTGATGCCTGGCACGAGAGCAGCACTTAATGAAACAGCCATTAATATGATTCTACCTGTTCATAGTGGACCAATAAACCAATTACTTTACAGGAAAAGCACGGGGAATATTTCATTTTAACGGACACAGGTAAATGCTTAAGCTGGTGCAGGAAGAGAGCCCGAAAGCTGATGAAACGGCATCACGGGAACTCTGGGAAGAACAGGGCGGAGAGCAACAGGGGGGAGAGGATGATGGAGGTGGGAGGGGCCCCCTCGGGCGGGGGGTGCTTCAACTCTGAGCAGTGTGCTGGGGCCGCAGAACGTCCCCGAGACGCTGACGTGACCGCCACAAAGAGAAATGGCACGAAGGATAAACTGTGGTAATTTTGGAGGTAGGTAGGGGGTTGCAAATAAGGACTGTGGGACATGGTCAGAAAATGTCACCTTTTGAAAAAGAAAACTGGCAAAAACCCATCAAATTACCCACCTATGACGCCTCCCCTGCCCCCCCCCTTTTTTCCTGTTTTTAGTATGATCGGCAGTGTGGACATCTAGTGTAAAGCACACAAAGTGACTGCAAAGTGTTTGGAAGATTTAATCACAGATCAACCACAGACACAGAATCGTCGTGAGGCAGAAAATAAACCATCAAATCTTAAAGCAATTTTATGGTGACTATTACCATTAGAAGTAACCAACACGCAAAAAAAGACATCAATAATGGCTTAAAAAAATTCACATGGTAAAAAAGTGAATCACCAGGAAAATCTGTCTTTGTAGAAATAATAGTTCTATAAGAAAATTCATAATAGTAACTTTCATGATATAAAAAAGCCAGATTAATAAAAAAAATCTTAGTTATAAATTTCATGCAGAAACAGAAATTATTCCAATAAAAATAATTTTAGTAAAATGAAAATGGAAACGGGGAAAAACTGGAGAGAGTTTTTAGCTTTGCAATAGAGAAAACTGATTAAGGTCTTAAATTGGCATAGCAGTGTTCCCAGAAAGTATTTTCTTCGACAAAAAACTACCAGTATTGCTAAAATTCCAAGTATAATGTTTCTATTCTTGAGCACAGAGTTAGGATGTCTTTGCAGAGAACATGCTACCAAGTGGAGTTGGCGTAGAAGCTTCTGGTTCCTGGGGATCTGAGGTGGTGAGTGCCTGTGTGGCCGGCTGACAGGGTCGGAAAGCCACGCTTCCTAAACATCTCCAGAGGAGATGCAGTCCAAGGACTAACTTGGAAATAATGAAAGATAAACTTTAATCTTAGAAACGGTGACTGGTTCTGTGTATTACAAGAAAAACTGATGGATGAGAATTTGACCAAAGACTGGCGGTGGCGGGGGATGAGACAGAGATGAAGGAGAGTGAGAGACAGAGAGAAGGGAGACACATCCAGGTGCTTGCATGCACACGCATGCACACACACACACGCATGCACGCACACGCGTGCAAGCGCACACGTGCAGAAGGATTCTAGCCAGCCAGGAAAGGTGCAGAGTGGAGGCCACGAGTCTTCAGATTCTGCCACTTTCGAAAGCTGACTTTTGAAAGCTTTTTTTGATGGACTCAGCTCTCACCAAGCAAACATTAGACCACTTATCGTGTTGGGGTTACCTTGACACTGGAGAGTGTTTCCTAAGTAACCAGCCTTGTCCTGGGAGCCCCAGAGGCAAGCGCACCCACAGCTCAGCCCACAGTCGCTGCCCCTGCCTTCGCAGCCTCAGGACTGTTGATGGGCTGGAAAGAGATGATGCACATGGACCATAACAGAGGTAGGACGGCTGCTTTCCCGTTTTGATCCCTGGGAAGGTCTATCTCTAATTGAAACGAGATTCTTTGGTCCCAAATCAGTTGCTTAGTATCTGATTGTCCCTGAGTGAATTTAAAAGAGTGAATTTCTGAAACTGTAATTTCCAAGCAGGGCTCCAGCAACTCCAGTGAGACCTTCCTGGCCCCCTGATGCCATTCTTTGGTGCCTTTTTAGTGGCAACGTGAGTTATTGGGAAAGTTCTTTCCAGAAACACAAAGGGTAGGGCGTTTCAGGAGACTTGTAACAGACTCGGAGACACACAGCCTCCTCCTCACCACCCACTCCTCTCCAGAAGGCTGCAGATGGGGAAGCTGTTCAGATCCTTGGCAAATCTTCAATCAATTATTCAGATTTTTGGTTTCAAGTAGTTTTTATGGCCTTCTGTAAGTAGGGTATACCACAGGTAATTAGAGTTAACAATCCTAATAATAAAACGTTTCCCAATCTGATTTTCAATCTTCCCTTAGTTAGATAGCACGAAATAGATGCGCTAAGATTTCATGGAAACATAATCTTCTTTGTCACAGCCAAGTAATACACGGGAGGGCATCTTATGAAGCGTCAGACCCGCGTGGTACCAGCTCTGCCCTTTATTCCTATCCTGTGTCTGGTCGCTTTTTATGACAACATGTGCGTGTAGAAGGTGAAGGGAGAACGGCAGAAGAAGACTTTCTCTTCAAAAAATACAACCCTTTACTGAGCTAACCCTGACAGCCTTACAGGATGTGTGTCATTGTCACTATTCACAGATAAGAACAAGGAGGGATGAAACAGAAGGAGGACACGCAGGGGTGACACAGGGGATGACGTTTACGAAGTGCACAACGAGCCCGAAGTCACCCAACTAGTGAACGGGTGAGCCCTTCCGACCTTGCTTCTATTCCACCCTCCTCCTCTTTCCTCCTTTACTTCTGAATTTTACTGTGGTGAAACTTACATACCACAACAGTTACCCATTATAAGTGTACAATAGAAACATTTTTAGTAAATGTATTAGATTAGGCAGCCATCACCAATCTAGTTTTAGATCGTTTTTGTTACTCCAAAAAGTTCTCCCATGTCTGTGTCTGTCAACCCTCACTCCTACCCCCAGCCCAGGCAAACGTTGATCTGCTTTCTGTCTCTATAAAGATTTGCCTTTTCTGGACATTTCATAGCAACAGAATCGCACAATGCGTAATCTTTGATCTGGCTTCTTTCAGGTTGCATAATGCTTCTAAGGTTCATCCACGTTGTAGCACATGTTGACACTTTGCTCTTTGTTATTGCTAAACAGTATCTCATGTGTGGATATCCCAAATACTGCTCACCAGTTCGCCCACTGGTGAACTCCTGGGTTGCTGCCAGTTCTTGGCTATTAGGTATAATGCACATACAAGGGCATCTGTTCTCATAGCTTTTGGATATGCACCTTCCGGGGAGAACCGTTGAGTCATATGGTACCTCTGTGTTTAACTTCTTGAGGAGTTTGGAGGACCTGTTTTCCAAAGTGGCTGCATCATTTTACACTCCCGCTGGTGATGCATGAAGCTTCCCATTTCTCCACGTCCTCAGCAACATTTGTTATTGTCCATCTTTCTAATTAGAGCCACTCATGGTGGGTGTGAAGTGGTACTTCATTGTGGATTTGATTTGCATATCCCTAATAATGAATTACATTGAGCAGTTTTTCATGTGCTTATTGGCCTCCAGATATCTTCTTTGGAAAAATGTTAGGTTCGAATCCTTTACCCATTTTTAGAGGACTTGTCTTATTTTTGAATTGTAAGAGATCTTTATATATTCTAGATATAAGAACGAGATAATTTATCCGACATATGATTTGCAAATATTTTCTCCCAATCTGTAGCTTGTCATCTCATTTTCTTAATGGTGTCTTTTGAAGAACTCATGTTTTAAATCTGATGAAATTCCGTTTATCATTTTGTCCTCTTATAGACCATACTTTTGGTGTCATATCTCAGAATTCTGGGCCTAAGCCAAGGTCACAAAAATTTTCTCCTATGTTTTCTTCGGCAGTTTGATAGTTTTAGCTCTTATATTTAGGTCTCTGATGCACTTTGAATTAACTTTTGTGTATAGTGTGAGGTAAAAATTCAAATTCATCTCTTTACATACGGACAACTAATTTATTTATTATGGGTTCTTCGGATTTTTTAAATTTCTTCTTGTGCCTTTTTTCTTCTTCATCCTCTTCATAAAGTTAAAATCCTTTTCAAAATTTCCGTAGGGTCAATGCTGATGCCCCTGCTTTCGTTCCTAATTTTGGCAATTTGTATATTCTCTCTTTTGGGGGATGAGGCGGATAGTACGGTAAAGGTCTGTCAATTTTGTTGATCTCAAAGAACTAGCTTTTGGCATCACTCACATTCTCTGTTGGTTTCTGTATTCCATTTCACTAATTTCCACTCTTTAATACTTCCTCAGTACTGCTGGCTCTGTTTTTTTGCTCTTCTTTCTCTATTTGTTGAGGTGAAAGTTCCAGTTATTGTGTTTTTACGTACTCCACTCCAAACGAAGTCGGCCCCTCCGACAGGGAGGCTGCTGATCTTCAGCGCTTGCCCTGACCAGGTAGACGTCAGGTTGCGGATTGGAGCAGCCTCAGGTGAGAATGCTACAGGTACCCATGATTCTTACCTGAAGAACAATAGTTCTTCATCAATAACCACCCCTCTAGATAGTCGGATTCCAGAGCCATGAGTTGATTATTTCTGACTATTTTGTCCAGTTTCGTCATTACATTTTGGGGAGAGGCTGTGTCAGGCTGGTCATTTCTGCCACGCCGAACTCCTGTTTCTAAAGTCCCTCTTCCCTACTTCACAGGAAATGACATTTGGTTTCACCCCTTACCCCATCTGCTTCTCACAAACAAAAAAAAAACACTTATGCTGAAAAATACTTCTCTGAGAAAAAAAAAATTGAATGCACTTGAGTGAATTGCTCAACATCCTCAATGTTGATAAGGAAGAATTGAAACTGTGCCTCTGAGAACCTGCGTTTGTCATAGAGAATTCCAATGGTACTCTCGATCATCCGCTTCAAAGAAAGGCGGAAAACGGGCTCCTCATCTCGCTGATCTGACAGACGCCCCTCGTGCGCACGGGGAGGGGTGTAGGCAGCAGAATCGCAGCAGGAAGACGCCGGAGGGGCGGCGTGGAGGGCGGGCCCCTGTGGGCGCTCCTCGAGCCCAGCGATTTCAGCCCACGTGCTAACGGGATGCGGGCAGAGACCACGCAGCTTCCAGAAGCCGAGATCTGTCCCCAGAAGGGACAGGGGCCTGATCGTCCTCTCATCCCTCTGGCATGACAACTGGGAAGGAACAGGGCTGGGACCCAGGGGACGTGAGTTCGAGGCTCTGGCTCTGCCCCTTTCTCCCGTTTAACCTCTTTGGGGCTAAGTTTGCTTACTGGTAAGATGGGTGTAATGATAAAGCCCTCCTCGTGCACTTGTTTGGAAGTGATCCAGTTCAATGCTATGCTTTACCAATTATTAATGTGCTACAAATGTAAGGCTTTAAATTATGTATTAGGGCCCTGTCTTGAAGACCCAAGATGTAACGACTAAGAAAGACACTGCTGATCCTCCTTCCCCTTGTTCTCTACCTCAGGACACAAGAAGGCTGCAGCCCAGGAGACTACTCACCATACATCCCCACCTTCCCACAAGACGGGGGTGAAGGACGAGGCAGATGCTCAGAGAAGGATACAAGCATGAGTCAGAGCTTGGGGATGGTAGACCAGATGATCTCTCTAGAAAGACCCACACTTGAATCTCTTTATACTGTGGAAACGGGGGTCTTTAGGCTGAGTGAGACGGAGAAGGGAAGCCCAGGGGGCTGGAGGAACACGGTCAGAACCATCTATGTTAAATGACTTCTCACGCCCAAACCTCCATCCACACCGAGTCATCACGGCCCCTCCGTCACGCCGGTCAAATCATCAGTGCACTACAGAAGAGTTCCACACGCACAAGGGCAAACTTCTACCAGCAACACCAAGCTCTCCGTTTAACTACAGAAAAGGACTTGGAAAGTTTGTGGGGCCAGGGCTAGGATTTGTTTAACATCTTTAAAATGGATTGTAGTAGGCTTTTTAGCCTACGAGTTCAATATCTAAGGAAAAATGAAGCTCTTTGTCTCAATACCTATCACAACTATACATCTTTGTTATGATGCCGCAGTAAAGGAGATTCTGGACCCTAGCCTGGATAAACCAGACGGCGGTGGAAGACGGAACTTTCCCAGGTTTGTATTATTATGGACACCAGTGTCAGGCTACTGTGATTGCCAAAGGGGACAGAGAGCAGCCACCGACAAGTACAGAGGTCCCTCCAGACTCGGACACCGGGGTTTGTGGAGACATCAGAAAACAGAGCTCAGCAGAGGCACCTTGGCTGATGGCAGCACCAGGTCACCTCACCTCTGGCCCGCCGGCCCTTCAGCCTTACTGTGGCCACATTAAATCCCCACTCAGGTCCTCCAGCCGCTCGGGGGACTCCTTCCCCCGTCACTCGTCACTGTCCAGTGCCCTGCCCGTCCTGCACGGACGGCGCAGCCTGTCCTGCCATGCTGTGGCTGAGCGCAGGTGGGAAGGGACCGGGGGCTAAGGGCAGGCCTTCAGGGTTACCTATTTGCCGTTCCAGGTCGGCGGCTTCATCAGGTGTGGCTCGAGGCAGGACTCCAGGGTCGCTGAAGCTGGTGCGGAGCAGGGTCCCCATCACAAAGAAGAACAGAATGCCACCGACCACGGGGATGGCAGGGGTGATTTTCACCGCTAGGTACGGGCAGCTGCCAACAGGTTGGGAAGGGGAGGAAGAGGGAAAAAAGAAAAGAAAGATAATGTCAGTAATCACCGGTAAGCACTCTACATCTTCCAAGATGCCGAAAACTTCTTTGGAGAAGCAACATTGATATCCATTAAACATTCATCTATGCTAAGCAGGTACACTTGGGGATTCTCTCTCGTGGACCATTTAACCCTCCAGCCACAGCCACCCAGGCCGTCTGCGGCCACACCGCCACCCAGGAAAGGTGCTGGCAGAGGACAGAAAAAACCCCGCCCATGCCATCACGGAAAGGCGTGCAGACCTGGTACCCCTCGCACTGCAGACACAGCTCACGAATCTGCACGGCCCTCGCACCCTCCCCTGAAACTGCGTCACATAAGACGACACCAGCTTAGAACTGTCTTCATCAGACCCAGCCTCCCGTCCCGGGTCCAACGACTTAGCGCACGCAATGCCGAGAACTGCAAATTCACCCTCGAAAAGCAAGAAACCATTCATTATCAACATTTTGGAGCTAATCTGTCCAAAAGGGTTAACGAGCTATGGTCATAAACTTGCGGACCAGTTTCTCAGTGGCTGGAAGATGACGATATCACGCTCTTCCAGAAGGCCTCTGAGCTGCCATTGGTGACCATGGCCCACCTCATCCGACGAAGCCCCTTCCTGTCCTTCAGTCCCATGAGCCGACACGCAGCCAGGATCGTGGCGAGTCAGGGAGGGACACCCTTGGGACGGACTCAAGTTTATTTCCGGCAGGCTCTGGGGGTCCAGGCGCCAGGGCAGCGTGAGGCACCGCGGCCTGGCCCACTGTCACTGCCCCTTGATGCCGCAAATGTGCCGAGAGGCGGAGGGAGAAGGAGCTCAATGCCTGGAGCTGAGCGAAGGATGGGATCTGTTGTCACCATGCTCAGGAACACCGCGGGCGTCAAGGAACACAACACGGAGTCACAGCATTCCAACATCTAGAGGAGCAAGCACCTCCTAGAGGGCCCGCCTCCTCAGGGGACACCCTTCCAGATACGAAAGGCAACACAAGAGCAGAAAGGATTGCACAGCTCTGCCCGAGGCAAGGTGAGCCGGGGCTCGGTCCTGGCGGTGGTGGGGACCAGCACCCCAGGCCTGTGCGGCGCGTGCAGCAGAGGTGACGAGGTCCCTTATGGGATGGCGAGAGGATATCGGCAAGAGTCGCGGCCTCGAGGACCACAGGCCAGGATCCCCTTTGCTGAGACCAGAAATAAGCGGGTTAGAGCGCCGGGTCCTCAAGAGGCATAGCGACGTGGACATACAGACTGTCCCTGTGAAGGGAAGACCAAAGCCCTGTCCCTAATCCCCTGCTCTGCAGGGACCCAGACACTTCACAACAACTCGAAGAAGGTGGAAAAGGGACCCCAGACATGACGGGCAAGATTTCCCGCCAGCAGGTGGTCTCCAAAAAATCGTCTTATTTAGAGAGACAAAAAAATACATGACATTTCTGACATCTCTTTCATCTCTCCCACACCAACGCCCCTGCAGAAACTGAACAAAACAATCGACAAAAAACAACGCTGTGTCACGCTTTGGCTAGACTGCCAGTTATGACTTCTTTTCACAGGCTTCATGGGAAACCATAAAAAAAAAACCCATTGTCATTCTTGCATCAATGGGACCCCAATCAGACTCCCAGACACTTAAGAGCCTTTCGACGTCCTCAGAGATTCTCACAGGAGAGCAAATCTGGCAGCGAGCAAGAAGATATAAAGAACTCGCTGTGAGCCACAGGAACATAAGTGTGTCCAACTCAAGAAATCCCCTCTTGTGAAAGTATTCACTTAAACTGTGAAAAGGACTTTTTAAAATCTCATTTTGCTCTGTGTAAGAAAGAGTCATTGCTTTTCCTTGAGTGTTGAAAGGCAAATATAATTCAGTGGACTTTCAGTTTTTCTAAAAAATCTGATTGTGTGATTTCAGGTGCTGAAAAGCTTCAGGTTAAGTAAGCAAACATTTAAGAAACTGGGGACCTGGACAATAGACTAGTGGTTACCAGAGGGGACGGGGAGGGGGAGATAGATGGGGTGAAGGGGGTCGAATATGTGGTGACAGAAAGAAATCTAACTATGGGAGGTGAACACACAGTATAAATATATATATATATGCCTTACTGTTAAAATGTACAGCTGAAACTTACTGGATTTCATGACCCAATGTCACCATAAAAAATAAATAAATTTAAATTGAAAAAAAATAAAAGAAACCGGGGACCGTCAGCTGGCAAACATCACCTATGAAGCTCCTGGATTTATAGAGGGAATGTTTTTCCGCAATGGAGACCCCCCAGTCCTGACACTGGGAGAGAAGATTTTAAATAACGGCCCCACTCAGGGGCCACCCGCTCACGTGATCTGGTGCAGAACTTGCGTTTCAACTGGAGACATGTAGAAAATAAAAGTCTGGCCAGGGAATGACCATCTTCCCTTTAGAGATTTAACATAAAGTGACGATCAAAACCGCATGTGTACTGCACGGAACTCAGAGTCCCAAACGGGGCTGTCCCCCACCTCTGTGACACAGTGCCTGCCGGGGCCACAGACATTCCAGGGGGGTCTGTTTTGTTTAACGGGCAAGTTCGGATGGCCGATGGTGACCGGGAGCTTCTATGAAGAGCTGGTGTCAAAGGTCAATTGCTGCAAGCCTATCGATTAAATAAATCTGACGGCGATATCAACGCTGAGTTAATATCGAGAAACTCGAACTCTGGAAGATCATTAAAAGCATTCATGTCATAGAAATGACATTATCTTTGTTACTCTTGTCACATAAAGAGCAACCTTACCCTGTGTTAAGCCTTGGAAATGTGCTCGTGTATCGCAACCAGAAATCCACACAGTCCACGCCGAAGCATAAAAATGACCCTGGAACCAAGAGATTTCAATTCATACATATTAGTCCTAAAGTATTTTCTTAGTCTAAAAGAATCTGCTCTAAGGGCTTTTTCTAATGGTTAGGAAAATGATCGACTGTGTAGAAAAGAATTTTCTAGAATTTAAATTCAGAACTCAACAGAAGAATGCCTACTTGAAGGATGGGAAGGATAGGCCAGACCGGTGTTTTCCCTCTTGGAACAACGTGGTGCAGCTGCTCAGCGGCAGCAGGAGGAACAGCCGGACACTGTGACAGACCAGCCAGAGAGGACGCGGTCCCACCCGGGGTGCTGTGAGCTGGGATTTGTTAGCTCCGTGTGGCTCCTCCAAAGATCGACACTGCGGTGCTGTTAGAACCCTCCTGTGTGCAGGCGGTTTAGTAGGTCTTTGGCTTCAGTGTCTTCGTTTTTCCCTTTCGGGTCTGACAGGTAACTGGGGTGGCTTCAGAGTCTGCCTGTTCCAAGCTGTAAACTTCACCCCCTTAGAGCAAGATGCACTTAAGGAGTAAGCCACGTCCTGAACGATTTCTGGTGGTCCCAGGGGCACTGCATGGGGGGCTGTGACCTTTAGGGTGACGGTTCTGGAGGACTCCCCACCGCCTCCACCTTCCACGAGAGCCTCCGCTGTCCTTCAAAAGAAGAGATCAGTGTCTTTAACCTCAGTTCTCTGTCCCCTGATACATTGTCATCACGGAGACAACACGTTGTGGTTTAATTATGCACACTTGAGTGTCTATTAATCTGTTTGGCTCTGTCCAGGAAAAGGGGAGAGGAAGAGTCCAGTTGGCAAGGGAATGCTCATGACTGCTTGGGGCTTTTCTAACCGTGTGACCGATTGGCCCACGTGGAAGAATCAATCAGGCGTGAACCTGAAATACAACTTTCTCGTCCCTTTTAAAAGTGATCCTGCCGCTGTGCGAGAACTCCCGTGGGTCCCAGGACTTTCCCCGTCATGCGCTGAAGGCAAGAGGACGGCCTTCGGTCACTTTAGGGAGCAAGCCGTCTCATTCAGGAACTAGAAGTGTAAGGATCCCACTCGAGGAGGAAACTTCTGACCTGATTTTGCGTCAAACCTCCTTCACTTCCCGGCCACCCAGTCGCCCAGGCAGCCACGCGCAGTGTCTAGCCTTCGTGGCTAGCTGGGGCAGGGAGAGGAGGGGCCGGAGAGCCCTCATCTGAATAGCACTGTCACACATAGCTGTCACTCTGGGTCTACCAGTTGTTTTAAATCTGGCTCCCTCGTGTCTGCGTTCCTCAGAAGCCCCCGAGGGAAGCTAAGTGCACTGCCCATGGGGCACCGCCCCCTCCTTCCCGCTTCTTACGTAGAGAGCAGGCCGCCTTCCTCCGTCCGGCCTGGGGCTCCTCCTTCCCCCTCACCAACCCCCACTCCCATCCTCTCGGGAACCTCACGGAGGGCTGTACTGAACCCCTCAGCTCTGGACATCTGTGGCCTGGGGGACAGCTGGAGGAGCCATCTCAGCCCTCTGCCTGCCACGGGCTCCCTTTCGATCTGCCCTCACCATACTGCCCGCTCTGTGACACAGACTCTGCTCAGACGCCTGCCACGACGCCCCTTCTCGGGCCAAAGTAAGGTCAGGCTCCTTGTTCGGCGTCCACACCCCATTCCACCTACAGGTTCCAGTCTCTCCTTCTCGCCCTCCGTCCCTCTCGCCTTTCCACACCTGTGAGGACAGCTGCCCCGACCTCCGGGCCTTCCCGAACAGGCCCCGCTCACCCAGCCTCATGCCCCGTCTCACTCAGCTCGTTAAAGACTCCCCAACTTTCAAATCCCTATAAAGACTTTGCAGAAAGTTGCACTTGGCTCACCCCTGAGCAGAAGTGATGGCTTCTTTCTCCGAACCGCGGTCGTATTTTTGTTTGCTCCTTCCTGTGGTACCCGTGGCTACCCGTGGACACGCCTGAGGCACCTCACTGAAAGGCGAGTCCCGCAGGGCGAGGCTGGGTGCCACCTGTCTTCACGTCTTTCCCAGCACGAGCACAGTGCGTCACTCATGGGAAGCACTCGATAAACACTTGCCGAGTGACTGAATGAATGGGGCCCACTGACTGAATTTTACTGCAGCACAGAAAAGAGGGGGAAAGTCACTTCGGCTACACTCTCAACACCAACAACATGCCCTGTATCGAGAACTCGCTTCTCTGTCATCTGAGCTTCTACGTCCCTCCAAACAGGTGCTAAGGACCTGCCTTGTGCAGGAGCCTTCCACAGCCAGAGGAATGGATCCTCCTCAGTTCGGAGTTGAGTGTACAAGTCAAACTCGTTCCGTCAGCACCGACTAGAACCTCTAACCCCTGCACGCTCTGAAGCCCCAGCAGATGACGCACCTTCTGTTGGTGGCACTTTGTACAATATAAGGTGCCCTGTGACAGTCCCATCCTACCAGCCTCCCTGTGACAAAGCACCATGTTAGTTTCTCTTTGAAATCTTTATAAAAGCAGCAGAATTCACGCCCTCCCTCCTCCTCCCCCACCCCCCTTCCAGCAAACACGAGATCAGTGCTCCAGAGACACCTTCGAGCTGTTGCCCAGAAACAGCAGAGAAGGCCTGCGGTCCCTCCGGTAAGGACGAGGCAGTCAGCAGAGCCCGCCCACCACCCATCGCTAGCCCTGGGGAAGGAGGCGAGACCAGTGGGGAAGCTCAGCCAACCCACAACGACCCGCAGGCCCCAGTAGCCGAGGCGCTTTGGGAAGTGAGGACACTTCCCAGCCCGAGCTCAGACACACTGGAAAATGGCTCCTTCGCATTTTCTGAGCAGCGCGCACGGGTTCTTCATCTGAGTGCCATCTGCGACGAGGAAGCCTCCTTCCCCGAGGGTCTGGATTCGGTACAAGATGAGGATGCAGCTGCCAGAGCTATAAACACCAATGGAGTCCTCTTCCTGCCTGAGGCACCGTGACCTACATCCAGCCCCGGGCCGTGCGGAAAACGCGCTGAGGGCATCTCACGCGTCAGGAAGCTCAGTGGGAAAGTGCCAGGAGGGAAACAGTAAGACCCTAAGAGCGTTGTTTTCATCACGTGGGAGAAATGAGCCATCTCCGCACCAGACGAAACGAACGTGAGCATGATGAAAAGCCTTTCCGACGCGCTCCCTCCGGCCACACGCGTCAGTGTGACCCATCTGACCGTCGCCCTGATGACCCAACGCCCATCCGAACTGCCAGCTCAGGGTGCATCAGGGGCGAAGAAGGCCTTTTCAGGGAATCGGTAGAAAAGGTAGCATTGCCAAACATTAAAAGGTTTTTTTGGATTTTGGTTTTTTGGGTTGTTTTTTTTTTTTCCAGTTCAAATAGCAATCTTCTCAAATCTTCAGAAAAAATAATTATTTGTCTTTTGATGTTTAGACGTGAAGGGCAGAACATTTTCTGGGTGCTCTACTGTCTGAGACCGTGCAATCGGTGCGTTTTGCCATTAACTCTGACAAAACTATTTTTATCATCGAGCAGCACCGACATCCCAGAATCAATACTGTCGTCAATTCCGCATTCGTTTTTTAGAGAACATGGCTTCCACGTGTTGTAACTTGACATAAAACTGATTCCTTGGCCAAAAATCCTGGGACTAAATTTCTTAAACATTTCAGATAGGAAACCTGGATTTCATTATCAGACAGCTAGATCTCTCTGTTTTTCTGCAGGACGTGCTTTGGGGGAAGATTAGCTTTACTTAAACACAAAAACGAAACAGAACAGAAGAGTATTAACAAGATTGTTAGAGTAGAGACTTTAAAACCAAGTGGACCTTTGGAACAAAAAGTGGAGACTCTTTTCCCGTATCAAAACAATTCCAGTCATCTGTTAGTATTCTGCCTGCAAATGGCTATACACACAAAAGAATAAGAACCCAAAAGCATGCACTTGGCCTATGTTTGCTATTTTTGTTCTATCCTGTACATATGAGAGCTTAAGCTCGAGAACACTATTCTTTATGCATCTAAATGAGCACGCAGTTAAAGTTTGTATAGGAAGGGGAAATGGCCTTGCTGCACGCAACGAGGTTTTCAGTTTCAGAAATCACAGAGTTAACCTACTATTTTAAATTTCGGAGTCCTGATTGCAATGTATTTCCATAATAAATAGTTAAGGCAAATGATCGTAAATTGAAATACTCGAGCCAATGACTCACGTGTCTGAAATAATAACAGAGGAGCTTTGTGAAGACTGGAGGTTGTAAGGGTGGTAATAAAAATGATCATTTCCTTTTCATATGAGTCACTGTAAAATAAATGCATTTTTCATTTCTAGGCCGGGGCATAAACACCATTAGTTTTATGATTTGTTCCTTAATTACATACTTAAAAATATACCACGACAGGGCAAAGATAAGCACATTACTCGGAGACAAATGGAGGAAGAAATGGATTCAGAAATAACATCCACTCTCAACTCTAGAATAGGAAAAAAACCAAATAGACGATTTCATAAAACTTCCAAGAGAGCCAGCCCCTATTCGATACGCCATGGCAGCACCCAGTGTTTGCAAAGCCCCTCCTTACTAACTACACATAACGATGAATCTATATTGAAGAAGGGAGCTTAAATAAATAGACCCAGGGTCCAAAGGGGGAAAATATAACAAGAAGAAAACTGGAAGAAACATCTCAAGAGCGGAGAGAAGGGACGGGCGAGAGCGGAACTCCACGCACAGATCTGCAGACAGCAAGGGCGACTCGCGCATGGTCGAAAGCCCACAGGCTCATTGTGACACCAAGTCTCCTTCGACTTGGTTATGATAGCTGCGGCTTTTAGGCTCACTGAGGGAAGAAGGCAGGAGAAGGCCCCGCCCCCATCCCAGAGGACACTCCTAAGGAGTCTAGTTTCTCTCTGCGGCCCCCAGGGGTGCCTACCCCAGGGATGTCTCCAAACACAGCACGGCCTGGCCTGAAGCCCGCAGAGCTCCCATGTGACAAAGTCCGTGTCGTTATGGTTAACTCAGGGTCCCCAGACCACCTGGATTGGTCCAGTTCCATTCCCAAACACAGAACCTGGGAATCTGTAGTTTAAAAATACAGGCTTTGAATCACCTCCATCTACTATTGAGAATGTACAAGGGATTGTTAGGGAAAACTGATGTTTCAAAGTTTTTGCCAAGTGACGTTGAGTTCGATTTAAAATTCCAGGAAGCCAAAGGTTTCTGGCTAGTGTGTGTGAACCACAGGGGAAAGTGGTATTTCTCTGCCCTAAAACTGGCTCTTTAATAACCTAATGTGACTGCTCAGACCCGACGACCGTGCATGCCAGACTTTCCATTAGCGCCCTGGCTCAAGCGATCGTGGCATTTTCAGGTGGTGTATGGCCAGCGAACTAACTGGCCATAGTGACCCATCTCTTGCTTTTCTTGCTGAACCCATAAGAACCTGGCAGGACAAGAGCGGTCCCTGTGCAGAGTTCCCCGCCTCGGGGCCTGCTGGGCGTGCGTGCCGGGGTGGCCGTCATCCAGAAGAGGGATTCGCTCTGGCCCCAGACCTGAGGACCCTAAGGTGTGCATCTGAAAGGGCGTGGGCTCGCCTTTCGGCAGCTCCACACAGGGCAGCCTTAGCAGGGCTTTCGCTCTGCTCCTAAGTCTACACTTCATCCCATCTAAGGTGCCCAAATTCAGAGGCCCCGGGAAGGGAACACGTGCCAAACGAGACAACGTTCTCTGTTCGCTTGGAATTTTTAAAGTACTTATTCAAAGAGCTATTTTTAGATTTATTTAGACACCATTTAAAAACCCTATCGTGCCGCTATTTCAAAAACGTGAGTGAAATAAAATGGGCAGAGGCGACCTGACACAGCTTCACACGCAGAGTCTGACTTTTCTGAGTCGCTTTTTGACTCCGCGGTGACCAGGTCTGAGGGGTTTTCCGCCCAGGGTTGACCTGGGGGATGCCTCTCCTCGCTTCCGCTCCTGTCCCTGCTGGCTGGCCCACCCACAAGACACGCTGTGAAAGCCTGTCAGAGCATGTCACTCCCCTGCTTGAAACAACGCCCATGTCCTCTTGGAGGCCACCGAGCCACGTGGCCCGTTACCTTCTTCCCTCATCTTCTACTCCGCCCTCTTGCCCACTCTGCGTGCCTGTCCTCGGGGCCTCTGCCTCCGCCGTGTCCTCTGCCGGGGACTCGCTTCCTGCGGAGAGCCACGAGGCTCCCCCACCCCCTCCACGCCTTCGCTCACACCCCTCGTTCTCAGTAGAGCCTGCTCTGACCACACTCACAGGTACGATCTCAGCTCTCCTGCCACCAGCCCCGCTGCACCCCGGTCCCCTGCCAGGCTTCCCTTCCCCTCATTTCATCTTCCCGCGCGGCAGGGGACATGCTCACTTCTTTCCTGTCTGGCTCTCCCACTAGAAAAAAAGCTCAAAGCGATGAGGACTTTTGTCTGCTTGATCACAGATGTAACCCGGTGCCTAGGATTGGGTCCAACACACGGTCAGCCGTCAACAAATATTTGTCAAATGAACTAAAAACACACCCGACTACAAAGGGAGGTGAGATAATCCCATTTTTGTTTCAAACACACATTTACATTCAGAGTTGGGGGAAGATGCCCTAAAATATCACTTCATCGTGAGGGTGATGATGTGCGTGCTTTTTGGTGGTTTCTAAATTTTTTAAATTGAATACGACTAATTTTTGCAGTGGAAGACTACATGATTAAAAATAAAGGCAGAAAAACACTGAACTGGAAAAGGGGGGGAATTGCCAGAATATTAAAGTCTGCCAGTTCCTTTTCACAGTCAGTCGTCGATAAAAAAGATGCATCTTCCATGTTGGATCAAACCGTCAAGCGGAGCCCTCACCCTCTGCAGGTCGCCTCACATTGTCCTCATCAGACTGCCGTATTTGGGGGTATGGAGCATCATATACTGAAGAATGCAAAACCCCAGTTCTCCCCGCTCTCCAGTCTCGTCTGCACACCGTTTCTCATGGGAATTCAACTGCAGGCAGCTCCCCTGCCACCCTTACAGGTTTCCATCTGAAGGTGGACATTTACATATTACAGGAAGAGACCACGACACCCTGGTGGCCCCATGCCACAGTGAGAGATCCAAATGAAACCCAGGGGGACAGCTGAGAAGGTGGCCTGAGGTGCAGGGCCACACGCCATCCCCGGGGCACAGCCCCCCACTTCCCAGCAAGCACTCTGGAGAGTCAGAGTCTCGGGCTCCTGGCAGCTTCGCCTTCTCCTTCCTTGGGTCGGGGCTGGGTCCGAGGCTAGCAGGAGAAAGGGGGTCTTCGGGAACGAGAAGGGACGAAGAGCGACACACACAAAACCTCCCGGACGCTGGTAATGTTCACGAAGTTGAACCAAAGGCTTCGTGTCTCAGACACGAGCAACCTGCGGAGAGGCTGATTCGACACAGATACTTTCAACCAAACACAAATCGGTTTAATCGTGACATAGTCAGGAAAACCTCTTTCAAGGTGAGAAGGGCCTGCCTTGGGTTAGACCGCACAGTGCGCATCGGTGACCCTTCTCCTCTGTCCCCAGGCACCCGAGAACATCCGCTCTCTGCCGGGACATGGCCCAGAGACACCCATGGGTGCTGCTGGTCCACTCTGCACGGAACTATTGTTACTGCTGCCTGTTTCCTCCTCCCTTGCGCTCGCCGACATCCCCAGGGGACAGTCGGCTGCTGCGGGTTTCCTCAAGCAGGGAACCCCGCTTCCCCAGAACTGAGACCCGTGCCCTGGGGGGCCCCCGCCCCCACCGCCACCAGGGCCCAGGAGGCGCTGCTGCAGGAAAGTGGCCTTGGGCGTCACAGAGAAGCACTAACTCGGAACCTCCTGGCCTTGGAGTTTGGAAAGTTTCTGCCGAGACCTAGAGCAAGCACTGTGGGTGCTGGGGGCGTCCGGGGTCCCTGCGCATCATTCGTTCCTTCAGTCAACCTCCCCCACACAGCCGTGTTCATCGTGTCCAGGCGTCCCCGCGGTCGGCCGACAAGAGAAAAGGTGCAGCCTCACCAGACCTAACGGGACCCGACTCCACGGTCAGGCGAGGGGACTTGGCAGGCGGTGCGGTCACTGGTGTATCCCCAGCGCCTCAGATGCTCCTGCTGCAGACTTGGCACTTGACAAACACCTGCCGAACTGCCTGTAACAGAGTCACCTGAGCAGACCTGGGTTCATGCCGCCCGTGGTGACCGCAAGACGATTTATGGCAAAGATCGTCACGCAGTGGAAAGAATTAAAGGGAGTGTGTGGGGGGCATAGCAGACACTCATTTCAGGGTGCTCCCAGCCCTGCAGTCAGCTCTCTCCGGTGCTGCCACACCTGTCCTCACCCTAATGCCATCGTTCATTTCCTCCTATTCCCGGGGGCGGGGGAGGGCCACCTTCTTCCTTTTGCAAAGGAAAAAGAAATACCAAGTAAATATTCTTTTATGATATTACTCCAAGATGAAAGAGGAATGGAAGATCTGGTTTTCAACATACCCATCATCCTAAACCTCTTCGAATCGACAGCGGAGGATAAATACAGGTTAGAAAGAGTCGGTTGTTTAGACAGAGGTGCGTGTGAGTTCGAACAGGGAGACTATTTCAGGCATAAACTCACAAAACAGTGTGGCGTCGACAGGAAACACACCATAATTTGAAAAATACTACATGATACACTTACCCAAAAGGGAAATATGATGCGTTTGACTAGAAAAGAAAAAGGCTACACATGTATTTAAGAAAAAAGAAATGTTTTATTTCCCAAAGAGAGAGAAATAAAAACAAACTAAGGCAGGCTGATTAACAAGCCCATGAACACTCTGACCCCAAGCTGGAGGCCCCCGGAGGAAGACGGCTTCAGGAGCACAAAAGCGAACAACATTAACTTCATCAAGAGCTTTTGGGTCCTGGGTCGCCCCCGGAGCTGCTGACTTATTTTTCCCTTCTCCTGAGGGATTAGCGCTCAGCGTTCGTGAAGAAATGATTCTTTTTCTCCACCGGAAACACTGCTGGGGTACCAACTATCCTTCACGAAGTGCTCTGGCACTAAAAAAAGCAGAAGGCGTTCTTCCCCGGAGGTGGGGAGGGCTCCTGCCATGTGATCATGCGGCCCCTTAGAAGGCCAGGTCAGGGCAGACAGATGCAGAGGGGAGGCCCGCCCTGCCAGACACACAGAGGTGGTCACACAGAGGTGGTCACAGTTTTCAAAGCAGCAGGAGCCAGACAGGGAGATTGCTGGGAGAAGATGACAGTTTACATTTTTTTTGGGGGGGGGGATCAAGTTCCTATGTTTCAGGCAGTTTCACGGAAAATATTTCATGTACTCTCTACAAAAAAAAAAAAAGTATGACCTTGATATTATTGAGACGGTTTTACGGGTGAGGAAACTAAGACACGAGAGGCTCCCTGATCTGACCAGGGCCACCAGGTAGTAAATTTCAGACCCAGAAAACGCATGAGACGCAGCCTGCCAGCCCGTGACCGTTCCCGCGACGGTAGCGCAGTGAAGCCCGCACCTCGGATAGGCCCCTCTACGATTTCCTGGTGGAATAGAGTTAACAGCTGTATCTGTTTTCACCTTCTTAATAATGATCCCGATTACCATCATTAGATGAAATTCAGAAAGCCTGGCAAACCTGGAACTCGATTTAGCTTGATGATGCCTCGCCAGGTTGGGGAGAAGACCCGCTCAGGGGTTCCGGGGAGACGCCGCCTCTCAGCGAGGGTCAGCAGCAGGGGGGCAGGAGCGATTCGAGGGCCTGCCGGAGAGACAACTACGGACAGCACCCTGGCTGGCGTGGGCACTCGTGCGGGCAGGGCAGCGGGAGGTGGCCGCTCGTCCACAAAAGCCGTGGCCACGCACATGGGGGCACGAGGGAAGGGGCACAGGCCCCGGGGTGGTCTCTGCCTGTCGGGGCACACGGGAGCTCCGGCCAGTCAGGACACCCCCCAGCTTGAGTTTAGACTAATGAGGGAGCCACCCCTTCGCGACCCAAAATCAAGAACAACAAGGCTGGCAATGATCCATTCTACCAGATCGTTTTGAGACCTGAATAAGAAAAACACGTAAACACGCACCGCACAACAGGAGGGGGGCACGGTACGTGTTCTACATGAATTAGTTGAATGTGAATCTAAAGATGCTTAACTTTCATTTTGAACTTGGGGCCACCTGACAAATACTTTAAGTTGCCCTAAAAAAAATTTAAAAAAAAAAAAAACAACAAACAAACAAGAACATTTCTTTTGGGCCCTGCTTCCCAATTGCACTTGACTAACAACAATCTCCACGGGTCGGTTCCACACGGGGCACTGTTTGGGCTCCCAGAGTCCCTGTTAACCAGTGTTGCCACTGAATGGTGAGGCCTGCTCCTGTCATTTCGAAATACTTTCGTGCCGAACAAAGACAGTCTTCACTAGGCTCGTTTCAATAAAGCCAAGGCAAAGCTTTTGTTTGCGAAAAAAAAAAAGAATCTTCCTAAAATTCCAGGTTACGCCCAGGGAGTAACCTGCTCCCCATGAGAAGAGGGCGGGGCGCACAAAAATCCCACGCCCCCCACTTCCGAGAGGCCATTGTATTCTGGAACTGGACATACTGCGCCGATACACACTCCTGACAAGCCGGTGGGTGAGGCAACGAACCTCCAGGGAATGCACGCGGAAGGTCAGTAACGCCAGGCAGGCTGCCTGTTTCTACTCCATACTTCTCGGTTGTGACGATCTACTTTTTAATGAAACTCTGAAAATTCACTGACAAAAGCTAAAAAATACCATGCGTCGTTGACCAATGAATGCCTTCACCACCCCCCTCATCCAGTTGCATTTTTCCAAGTATATTTTCTGTGGTTAAACTTTCACATTGTCTCTTCGGTTTTCTTGAAGCCACACGCTTCCGAGATAAAAATCTTTTCAGTTCATTTTAAAATAGAACAGAGGGTTCCTGAGGGCTGCCCAGCGGCACACATGACTCTTAGTTAAATTTTAAAAAGAGGAAGTCAAAACACAAAATAGTGTTCCTGGGTTCTGGGGGAAATCGTGGTCCAAACCTGAAGGCATACGGTGGAGAAACATCTGGGAAAAACATATTCCATGAGCGATCACCGACAGGGATTCAGGCAGAGGACATCGTGCCTGCCTATGCTGACGGAATTTCTGGACAGTGTTTCCGCCATGAAAGGTCCAATGAATTCAACGGCCGCCAGCCCATCCTTCTGACTTTGCCAAGCAGACGGCAAAGCTGGGGAGCTGGAGAGTGGTACAGCAGAGAGGGAAAAGATCGGAAACGTGGTTTCCGGACTCGGGCCTCACCCATCCAGGGCTTGTGCCATATGTCGTCCAAACATGCAGCAGAATTAGTGAGTCCCAAAGAGCTGTCAAGTTCTGAGGATGCTCTTTGACGTTTGGAGAGACGGCCGCTGAGAGGGCTGTCACGTGACGCCATAGCACGTGACGGAAGCGCTCCTGAGACTTCGTGACGATGGGAGAAGTTATGTGCTATGATACAGCCGGTAAGAGGTTAATATCCCAAACTGTAAATAACTCATACCACTCAACAACGGAAAAGACAAACAATCCAATAAAAAGTGGGCGAAGACCTGTACAGCTATTTCTCCAAAGAGGAAACACAGATGGCCAACAGACAAATGAAAAGATGCTCAAGGTCACTAATCATCAGAGAAATGCAAATTAAAGCACAATGAGATGTCACTTGACACCTGCAGAATGGCTATTGTCAATAAGTCAAAGAACAACAAGTGTTGGCGAGGATGTGGAGAAAAGGGACCCCTCATCCATTGTTGGTGAGATTGCACATTGGTACAGCCACTATGCAAAACAGTCTGGAGGTTTCTCAAAAAATTAAAAATGGATCTGCCTTTTCATCCAGCAATTGTACTTCTGGGTATTTATCCAAAGAAAAGCAAAACAATACATTGTAAAGATCAATGCACCCCTATGTTCATGACAGCACAACTTACAATAGCCAAGATATGGTTCCTGTATATAATGGACTACTACTCAGCCATTAAAAAAAAGTGAAATCCTACCATTTTCAATGGCTTGGAGAGACCTAGAGGTGATTATGCGGAGTGAAATAAGTCAGATAGAGAAAGATAAATACCATACAATTTCACTTATACGCAGGATCTAAGGAACAAAAAGAACAAACTAATCAAAAACAGACTCACAAATATAGAGGACAATCTGGTGACAGCCAGAAGGGAGAGGGCTCGGGGGGGGGGGGGCTGGAGGAATGGGGCAAAGGGTCAAAGAAGTACAAGTCAGTAGTTGATAGATGGTCACGGGGATGGGGAGCACGGCATAGGGGATGCAGTCAGCAGTGATGCAATGGCTGGGTAGAGAGCCAGAGGAGAGAAAGAGCAGTTAGGAGGATGTTTCATAAACTATATCAATGTCTAACCAATGAACTGTATACTTGAAACTATTATTTTTTAAAAAAAATTAGGAAAAAAAAAAGCAGAAATGCACCAACTAGGGACCCTGGGGGGGGGAGGCATTTCCACACTCCAGCTATACCTCTAACTCAGTGGCAACAGCTTGTGCCTGTAGCACTTGTTCTGGACAGTTCTTGGCTCTTTCAACCGGAAGTTTCCATTGGTTTGGCTTTTGTGACCCTCTTCTTCCCTTCGTGGAGAGCATGCTTGCCACACTGTACCAGACGACGGAGCTCAGCGCTGTCTAAATGTAACCCAAGCTTTGTACAGTCACTTTTTGGATGAGAAGAATTCTTGAACAGACCCTCTGGGTCAGGCCCTAGGAAAACGGGTAAACTGAGCCAAGGGGTATCAATTGCTGCTGCTCTACAAATGAGCAGAGAGCTCAGCCTCTCCTCCGGAGGAGCCACAGGTCTGGGAGGAGGTGGGGACACTGAGGCAGCCCCCCTCCCTGACGGCAATCTGCTTCTGGTCCCCTGCTGCTTGGAGGCTCAGCTGAGGCTTCGGCCCTGGGTGCTATGGGCCTCACAGTCTGTGGGGAGAAGGTCCACAGATTCTCCAAGGGGTTTGTGACCCAAAAGTATTATGAACTACCATTCATAGGAAGGGAAGTATGTACCCTGTCCCACACAGAAGCACGCTCCTGGGCGGGCTGCTGAGGGTGCTTGCCCCAAGTGGCTCAGTGTCCCCCAGCCAGCATGCACTGCCCAGCCCCTCCCCACACCCTGGGGACCAGCAAGTAAAGCTTAATGTCTGCCCGGGCTGGAGGCCTCCATGTCCCAGTTCCCAAGTTCCTAACTAACACGGCCATTAGCTCTGCCCACAGGTCTTCAGAGTGAAACCAACCCTCTCAGCCAGCTGACCGTGGTGTACGGTGGGTCTCACAGTCACCATGTCGGGGGTGGGGAGGAAAGGGGACCGCTCTGAGGCTGCTGAGAATGCGGGGGAGGGAGGTAATGAAGCCCCTTCCCCATCCATGAGCCTGAGGGCGAGCAAGGCTCCCAACTGCTGAAACCCCTCCTACAGGAAGAAGAAGACCAGCCCAAGGCAGATGCCACAGAAGAGACTCTTCAAGTTCAACCAGGGAGCTAGAGAACGGTGCCCTTCTAAAAAACTGCAAGTCAACCAGAGAATTAATAAAGTGAGCACAAATAAACGACTCTGGCATTCCCGAAAGGTCCCCTTAAGTCTCTTTATTACCGACTGCATTTCCTTAAATCCTGCTAGACCCCACCAACATCTATTTTTCCCCCTTTTCATGTCCTAAGAAAATTTTCCCATCTCTTACACAAAAAGAGAGAACCCTTCACCAGTCTTTGTTGTCTGACGCGTTTTAAGGAACAGTCTTTCTGGAACCAGGCTGTGCCAACTTTTACGCCCTGGTGGCCTGGTATTGTTGCGAGTGGCATGAAAACACATATAGAGACAAACGTCACCGTGGCGGGATGTGCACGGCCGCCGACTGGACGCGCCGGCCTCTTCCCAGCCTCCCATTAGAACCCTTCTGGACCACACCAAGGGGAGAAGCTGTCAGGCGCAATGGGGGCTGAAGACGAGTGCTCACCACAGGCTACCTCCCCGGGCGTTTCCGTTAATACGCATCTGTCGAGGGGGATGAGCTGAGAAAGCATCTTGGGATCACACATTACACGTTACAGAAAACCGTGAAAGTCAGTTCTGTCGGCTTCTGTACATATGATTTCCTTATATTATAAAGGGCAGGAACTAACATACTGGAATGAATAGGTCCAAGACCTGAAACGAAGACTGCTTTTAATTTTCACAAAATTCAGCAGATGGCCCCCGCAAAGGGCAGCAAAGGACTTTAACACAGAAGACAGTAAAATGGCCATCAACCACTCCAGCAGTCAAAGAAGGCAAATTAAACATACCGTGTGTGTTGGGCGCATTGACAAATGCCCCCATGGCTTCAGAGAGAGGGCAGGAAGGAGGAGGGAGGGGGCGGGGATTTCCAGGGAGGAGACCTCCGAGAACCATACAAACAGTACTTTAAAATTACTTTCTAAAATAATAAAAAGAAAAAGTTCTAAAAAATGGTTTCGGTAGCTTTTCGAGATCAGAAAAAACCCAGGGACATGTCGAATCCATTCTTGTTCAGACACAGATTTACCAGTTTCTCACGAGCAGCCGAATTTAATTTGAGACAGTATATCACGTCGAAACTCTAATTGTCTGATGGTAAAATTTCTCATTTCTAGTTGGGAAAGCCATTTTTATCAGTTCGGCTTCTGACATATGATTCCTATTTATAAAGGCAGGAACTAACATACTGAATAAATAGGTCCAAGGACCTGAAACGAAGACTGCTTTTAATTTTCACAAAATTCCTATGGGTATGTACTGTAACAGGTGAGGAAAGGGAGTCGATAAGCAACATGTCAAAGGTCATCTGAGTCGTAAGCGACAAGGGCAGATCCACGGCCACCTCGTGCCAAAGCTGAGTAGCTCTGTGCAGCCCAGCTTTGCAAAAACTTTCGATGTAATTGGTTACCTCCTCAAGCAACTTTCAGCTTTAATTGGGTTAATGCAACCACCTCAAATGCTCCCCTTTATTATGGGGCCTGGGGTTCCTAAGACATGCATTCCCCACTGCTACTGGAAAGCTTGATCTGTCATTCAGTCCTCAGAGGAGGAAACTCAGCTCCTGGGGGGAGGTGTGGCTGGGAGCCAACAGCCCAACAGAGTTCAGGGTTAGCCCTTCCTTCCCCTCGCTCCCGGGTTCCACCTCTCCAGGAAACGGGGTGGCCTCTCCTTACCCCTAGGAAGCCTCCCGCTCTGAAGCTAAGAGGGTTAGAATGGCAACCTCAGGAGTCCCTTGCTTTCTGGAATTTTAGGAGCCCAGACACCGTGATGGGCATTGTAAGTTCACACTGAGCTACGAGGCCGATTCCATACCACACAACAAAACAAAAATGATCTGATTCCCTGTGCGGGCTCTGGACTCTACCTCCCGGGGTCTCCACTTCTTTGTCTGTAAAGGAAGCTGAGCTGACTGTCCCCCCATAGACCCTTGAGTTTGAATGCTCTATGGCTTTACATAAACATCTGCTCATCAGTCCATTTCCTCTCTCCCTCCTCCCCCAATTCATTTACACATTGGTAAACAAAGCAGGTGCATTTTATGTGCATTTCAATGTATGGGAATGCAAAGTAGTACAATTATAAAAATGTTACTAGAGCTTCATTTTATGTGCAAAAATTCAGATCCCTCTAAATTAAAAGAAATAATCAAGAACCATATCATTTTAAAGTTGGCAGAAAGTGAATCATCAGCCACGTTACACTCCTGCCCCAACCCCTTTTAATACTAGTATTCACTGCTACTTCCCCAGGTACGTGGAAACCCCGGCCATCCTTTGCACCAGCACCCTATGGCCAAAATGTTCATTTCACGTCTCAGAACACATGTAACTGATTTTGGCAATGACCATGTTGTTATTTACATATTTACAGCTACTATAACTTACAATCTTTGAAAAACATTCTATAGAAATGCTTACGTGTTCATTAAGAGGTAGATGCTAGGGCCAGTGTTGGAAAACATTGGAAATTTAATAACTTTGGAAAGAAAGAGATTACAAAACACTAGTAGCCTGTGTCTATCAGTATGTATTTTTTTTTAACATTTTGCTCAAAACAAGCAAGCAAGACCATTAAAGATTGTAGTTTCGTGCCTTCGAAGACCACATCTCCCTTTCCATAAATTCATTCCTATGGAAAAAAATCTCAAATTACGTGAGTGTTAAGCCAAAGAGATCTTCAGGAACCCATCTCTTGTGCAAACTACGACTGCCAGGTCACGTCTAATTAACTGTGTTCCAGCAGGACTTAGATGCTGTGACGGCTGGGAAAGAAGGACGAGAAGCAGGGACAGGCAAAGTGAACAATGGGCAGGAATCGAGGGAATAACAGCCTTCCTGAAGGTTCGCACCCAGCCAGAGTGGGGAAGGCTCTACTTCAAAGCCCCTGCCCTTCAGACCAGGACAGGATGGGGGATGGGACCCAGGGAAACACACCTTGATTAGACTCAATGTTCCAATCGTAAAGCGACCTTGGGAAGCATCCCGTGTCTGACAAACGCCCTTCCCTTCGGCTCGGCCGAAGTGCCACCCACTCCACGGAGTCTTGCCTGAGTGACACTTCCAGCTCATTACTGCCACCGATGCATCCTGGGCACCTGGCCCCTCCGCGCCCCTTTCCGCACTCCTTGATTCCTTATTTCTCTTTCTCACCAGGACTCTGAGTTTCTTGGGTGCAGGGACCACCTGGTTAGCGTTTCATCCCCAGGTCCTGGCAAAGCGACAGGCTCCAGAGAGCACTCTGTCTGTCTGTCTGTCTGTCCGATGGCACAAACCAGCTGAACCCTTTGCTTGTACAGAGGAAGAGCCGGGAGGGACTTGCCTGGGACCGCACAAGAGCAGGCCAGACCTGAGACTAGAATTCAAGTCCCCTGGCGCCCAGGCCTCACTGCTGGTCATACCGGACACAGGTGGCTCTGTGGTGTCCAGAATCCACGTCAAGGCAACGTAGGTTTCGGAGCCACAAAGCCGGGGCCTTTTAAACCATGCCCTCGTTTCTTCCCTGAGCGCATCTCTGCACAGGCAGAGAAGAACTGCTCCGCACACACTTACTGAGCATCTGAAGACAAGGACTCGCACAAGGAGAGCATCTCTCCTCTTCCCAGCGATGCCCTGTTTACTCTGGTGTTTATTCGAACCAGGTATCATTTCCTACAATAATTTCAAAGCAAAAACCAATAAAAGAATAAATATCGAGCTTCGCCTCTTCGCTTCTAGTGTGAAGTAAAGACATTGGCGTTAACGTCAGAATGGGGAAAATACGATACGAAAAATGGAGCTGAAACTCAGGTTCTCCTCTGTGGAGTTCGGCTCGCCACACTCCAGGGAAGAATAAATAAAAAACAACTCTACCTCCGCCATGCTCCTGAGGCCACCACGCCAAGGCTCCCTGTCGCTTACAGAGCCAGTTAACCGTGAACAGCTGGCAGACTGCTGGTGCTGGAGGCCCACGGAGGGACAGGAGGGACAGGAGGGACTTTCAGGTACCTCCACTGTCTCGGTCGCACCTGAACAGACCAGCTCACACCGGCTGCTCTGTGGCTGGTAGCATTGCCGCATGCCCCCACTTGAAGGGGAGGCCCCCAAAGCACACAAGTGTAAAGACTGCGCTGCTCACAGGGCACGTTCCTGGAACTCACGTGGAAATAACCACGGAGACCAGCACGGGGGAGGGGAGGGAGGGGGCGGGCGTCCTGCCCGGCACAGGGGTGACAGCCGCAGACCTGAGGCCTCCCCGGGGCTCCAGGAGATACATTTTGAGGTGGATTCTAAAAACTCAAGTGGTACTTGAGAAGACAAAATGGGCAAAGGTTTGGGGACTGGGACCGAGGTCCGGAGGGAGCGCAGGAGGGTCTGGGGACAGGTGTGCAGAGCCGGCGGGCGGGCCAGGGCGGGCTGATGGCGTTTAGTTCCTTCCACGCCTCCCGTGAACTGTAACTTGTTCATCGTCGTAGCTTTTCAGGCCTTTACTCTGCAGGCACTGACTCAGCGAGATCTCGTTTCTGGTTGTTTGTAAAGTACCGCCCCTCCCCCCCCTCCCACCCCGTTCCCGCCCCGAGGAGCGAGGCGCCCACACGCATGGCCCTTCTGATGTCTGTAAGTGACTGCCATTTGGGGCCCCCTGCTTGAATGGCAAATGTAAAACTCAACCGGCTTGAGGAAGACCCAGCAGGAGCCAGGCCTTCGACATGGGAGCCGGACTCGACCCAGGGCTGGCGGAGATGAACAAGGGAACGAGCAGGGGCAGCTGGGTGGGCTCTGTCACCCCAGGCCTCCCACACAGGGACGCGACCTCCCGCTCCGGGAAAGTAAACAAGGCTGCAAAGCAGCCTGCTGCGTGCGAAGGAGCCCAGGTCACCGCCCCTCCTTGCCTGCCAGGCTGTGTCCAAACCGCTCAGTGCTTGGGTGTGCATGCACACACGCATGTGCACATGCACGCGCGTGTGTGCACGCGCGCACACACACACCCTTCCCACGTTGTCCACAGGCAAGCCTGCGATGACTTTCCTGGCTGACCCTCTCGGTTACCAGCTCGAGCTGCGGCTAACATGGGGGCTTTGATGAAGAACACAGCCACTGCCTCCAGCTATACGTAACCACCATCCTCTCTAGGTGACGTTACCTTCTTGAAAAACAAAAACGGGAACGCAAACGCCGGCACCGTTTCTGAAACGCAGCGAGCGCCAGGATCAGAAGCGGCTCTGTGGACGAAGACCCCAGCGGGAAGCCCGAAGCCTCCAGACTGACCCTTCGCGCAGGCCAGAGCCTGGCCGACGTGCGAGCCCAGATCAGAAGCCACCGGGTCGGGCGCATCTGACAGTTTTCCAGACGCACCGCATGGGTGGCTGCTCAGCAGATATTTTGGGTGGGGCGAGAGGAGGGGATGCCTGACTCTTTGGGGCACACCCCTCCCCCACCACCCTCTAGAAAGCAGCCACTCCCACCAGGACAAGCAGTTCCCCACTTTGGGGGAACTGCTTAGGGCTCCCAGTTTCCTCAGGAGAGGTCAGTGAAGTGGGTTCAAGGCAACAAAGAACCTGTGAGTGAACCGTGAGGCCCTCCCCTGGGCCCGAAGTTCACTTCAGGGCCATGCCAAATGCCAGAGATGCCCAGGGATGCCCAGGGATGCCCGGGGATGCCCGGGATGCCCGGGGATGCCCAGGGATGCCCGGGGATGCCCGGGGATGCCCAGGGATGCCCGGGGATGCCCGGGGATGCCCGGGGATGCCCAGGGATGCCCGGGGATGCCCAGGGATGCCCGGGGATGCCCGGAGATGCCCGGGGATGCCCAGGGATGCCCGGGGATGCCCGGAGATGCCCGGGGATGCCCAGAGATGCCCGGGGATGCCCAGGGATGCCCAGAGATGCCCAGGGATGCCCAGGGATGCCCGGGGATGCCCAGAGATGCCCAGAGATGCCGGGATGCCCAGGGATGCCCGGGGATGCCCAGGGATGCCCAGAGATGCCCAGAGATGCCCGGGGATGCCCAGAGATGCCCAGAGATGCCCGGGGATGCCCAGGGATGCCCGGGGATGCCCGGGGATGCCCAGGGATGCCCGGGGATGCCCAGGGATGCCCGGGGATGCCCAGAGATGCCCAGAGATGCCCAGAGATGCCCGGGGATGCCCAGGGATGCCCGGGGATGCCCAGGGATGCCCGGGGATGCCCAGGGATGCCCAGGGATGCCCAGGGATGCCCGGGGATACCCAGGGATGCCCAGGGATGCCCAGGGATGCCCGGGGATGCCCAGGGATGCCCGGGGATGCCCAGGGATGCCCAGGGATGCCCAGGGATGCCCGGGGATGCCCAGGGATGCCCGGGGATGCCCGGGGATGCCCAGGGATGCCCGGGGATGCCCAGGGATGCCCGCTTCCGGATACGACTGAGTGTAAACACCCTTTACTCAGCACTTGCTCTCACCACTAAAGCTTTCCCATAGGGAGAAAAAGAAATCCTGCCACCGCCCCCGCTCCCCCAGGCACCTCCAGGTTGTGATGTCTGTGTACTACAGACAGGTAGGGACGAAGGGGACGGGTTTCTTCTGGACGGTGGCAGCTGCACCTGCCACTGTTTAGATAGTTACTATTCATCACGTCTGGTGACTGACACCCCAGGAAGGCCCGCGGAGGGCCCCCATTTACCAGCCCTGCGATTCTCTTGCTTTATTGCATCCCAAACCCGACCTTCTTTCTCCTTGATTTGTCTTTCCTCCCATACTGCGGTGGTAAAAACTGAAATAAACAGCCTTTGTTTTCACTTTTCATTCCAACCCAACGTTTTAGGTTCCCTTCCTCATCAAAACACTCATTCAAACAAGTACCCATGGATTCCTTAGGATGTAGATCTGAAATCTGGCAGGAAAAGGCTGGCCAAGTCCATGAGGGCACCAGGGTACGGCAGAAGCAGCACTGACCAGGCGCTCCGGGGCCTGCAGCCCATGGGAGTGGCAAGAACGTACTCCCAGAACTCTGAGATGAAACGGCCTCAGGAGAGCGAACTCGGATTCACCATATCCTTGATTCACCCCAATGACATATGGAAGGCGCTCACAGCAACACTATTTATAATCGCCCCAACTGAAAACAACCCAAATACTCACCGACGGTAGGATGTACTAATAAATTACGTATCGCTATAACGGAATCTTTTACAGCAACGATATCAAGGTACTATTCATGGCATGGGATAAAATAGACATATAAATGTAATGTCGAGCAAAAAGAGTACACTGAGTTTCATTTACATAAAGCTCAAAAACAGGCAAAATTAAACCTATGATGGCAGAGGGCTGGCCCTTGACGAGGCCATGGCTTTAAGGAGACAGAGGGCACGGGTGGGGTGCTGGGCGTGCTGTTTCTTGCTCTGAGTGCTGGCTCTCTGACTCTATAACTTTGTGAAAATTTATGAAGCTATACCACAATTCGTATGCTTCTCTGTGTACATACATCAAGAAAATGTCTACTTAAAAAATGATATATGTGCAAACATATATTGTGCCTGATTTGCTGTAAGCTCAGAAGAGAAGCCTTAAACGGGATTGTAATCCTGTGAGCCAGAACCAAATCACTTACGAAGGGCTCTGCTCAAAAACAGTGAGAGGATCTGGAGAGGGGGAAGTTTGCAGTGTTTGTCCCTCACTGGCCATCTGAGAGGGGCTCTGTTGCGGGTGGTCCATCAGGCCTCGCCGTTCCCCGATGGCATGCCATTTAAAATCATCTCTCCCGTCGTCCTCAGCCACGCGCCAACCAACCACCTTCCAATCACAAATTCCACCTCCCCAGCCCAGGTGTGAAAAGAATATTCTCGTCGCTATAAAATAGCTGTACTCCATGGCATGGCACCGTATGATACCACAGGGACCTGTCTGCCCCTGATGCGAACGCTTCTGAAAACACTGTGACAAAACTGAGTCCCCGGACTCGCCAAGACCCAGACTTTGGGTTGTAGAGACACCATCAAGCACTGCTCCTCTGAGACGTGAACCCCAGCAAATCCCGTGCTCTCGAATGCGTTACTCAAGGTGTGTTTTCTGCACCTGTGTCACCGGGGGCCACCCCACAGGGAGAGGCTGGTCGGCCTTGCTAAGGTCAAGGCCGGTGAGACTTTCCAGTGGTCAAGAGGTTTCAGGCTCAAACAGCCAGACTCTGGGATCTGTCCTTTGCCTCTGTGACATCATAACCTACTCCTTTCTGTCCCAAGGCCCACTAATTAACTCAGAAACCGAAGTCCTATACTAGGGATCCCGGGGACCCTTTCCAACCCGACTTCTCGGTGAGATAGGAATATTCAACAACAACAAACTCATCGGAGGACATTTTTGCTGTGTTGACCCCCAAAACAGAGCCCTCCATCTGTATAGGAAGCCCCAGTCCCAGAGGGGGAACCTGGGGTCTGCTCGTCACAGGGCTGACTCTGTCTGAGCACAGATGAAGGTGACATGAACAGCACAAAGAGAGAGAGAGAAATTCATGTCGTACCCGAGTTCAGAACGTGAAAATGGAAATTCCTGCAGAGGAGACAGTGGCGGACCCAGCTGCTCAGGGGCAGTGATTCCACAGTGTGTCCCGAGAGGGGAGGGCAGTGGCGTCAGCCCTGGCCTTGAGCTTGCTTGTCTGCTGGTCCCAAAAGGAACTCGGGAGCCCAGAATCCATTTATACCCTCCTGCCTTCAATATACCATATGCCAGCTCTTTTTATTTTCCTTTCTTTCTTTTAATCTCAGAATCTACGTTTTTCACACTTGGTAATGAAAACGCAACGGAATTTTGTTTCTGTCGACAGAGCCAATTCTGGCGAAGCAAACTCATTCAGGGCGCCTGGCGTGAGTGATCAGCCGCTGTCGGACAAAGGGTGACAACCGGGCTGTCCTGTGTCACCGCAGGGAAAGCAGGGTGGTCTGAAGGCCACGACAGGAGGGAGACCCCGGCAGGTCCCTCTCCTTCTCAGAGTGACAGCTGAGAAGTCACGTCTCACAGCGGGAAGAGCAGGGTGGTCTGAAGACCTCCGACAGGAGGGAGACCTGGGCGCCCCTCTTTCTCTCTGAGCCGTGATTTCCATAACGTGGGAAGATGATGTTTCTAAACCAAGTTCCCTTTCAGATCCACGACGAATGGGCGAGAAGACGCGTCGTCAGATCGGGAAAGGATGGGACTTTGATCTCTGATTCCATCATGAGTCGTGTGACTCAGGCAAGTTACCTAACCTCTCTGAACCTCGGTTTCTTAATTTGTGAAACAAAAGCAATAATCACCACGAAATAATATAATAATCACATACAATGATAATGTGGTATATGACATACAAATAATACTGTAATAATAGAAGTGGAGATTGGATGAATATATATACTCTCTCTATATAGTGGTTACTGTGGTTCGTGGTCCAGTACAAATAATAAACAGCAAAAAGTAAAGAGAGCCAGGAGTCTGCATTTCTGTTGACAGAGCCCCGGATGGGGCGTGAACCGCAATCAGGCGCAGCAGCAGCTTAGGGAACGGTGTGAACGGTTCAGAAACGGCTGAGTGACCATCAGATCTGGCCCCGACGCTTTAAATGACCCGCGGGTCTCGAAGGCCACCGCGCCACATTCGCAGCTGCGAAACAGCTCTTCCATGGGCACATCAGCGACAGCTCCCGCGATTTTAGTGCACATTGGCGGGAGCTAATGGCTCTCGGAGAAGGGGAATGGTGCTGAAGAGTCCATTTCGTTTTCACCTTACAGAGAACGGTAAGCTATCACGGAGCAATCTGTGCTTAACAGCGAGACGTCACGAGATGTAACGAGCAAGCCGGGCCGTCTCTCCTGGGGTCCTCAGCTAAAGCATCTCCTTAAAAACAAGTGTCGACTATACCTTTAAGTGGATGCATTACTTCATGAAGTACTGCATGAACTAGTTTGGAAAACTGATATGACAGTTAGCATGTGTCTTGTTCAATGTCCCCAAATGCTAGGATTTTGTTTCGTTTCTGGATTTTTTTTTTGAACTTTTTGTCTTCGATAATGAAATACACTTGTATACAAAGGCAGAAAACACAGGCCTTTCCTGAGGTTAGGAAAAAATATTTAATTGGAATATGTAAAATTTATAACTCCTTACTTATTTAGTATATTCAAATCTTAAATTCTGATGTGAAGAAAGGAGAAAAATATCAAAAGACAAATACATTTTTATCAGTTCCAACAAGTCCATCCATTTCTAAATAAACAATTAATTTATTTTTGCTCTCTTTCACCAAAGAAGCCCATGTGGGGTGTGTGTCTGTGTATATGTGTAGTGTGCGGTGTGTGTGGTATATGTGTATGGTGTGGTGTGTGTGGTGTGTGTGTGTGGTGTGTGTGTATGTGATGTATATATGTGTGGTGTGTGGTGTGTGTGGTATGTGTGCGGTGTTGTGTGTGGTGTGTATATGTGTGGCATGTGGTGTGTGTGGTGTGTATATGTGTGGTGTGTGGTGTGTGTTGGATGTAGTGTGGTGAGTGTGTGTGTGTGGTGCGTGTGTGGTATAGTGTATGTGTGTGGTTGGTGCGTGTGTGTGTGTGTGGTGTGTGTGTGGTGTGGTATGTGTGTGTGGTATGTGTGGTGTGTATGTGGCATGTAGTGTGTGTGTGTGTGGTGTGTATATGTGTGGTGTGCGGTATGGTATGGTGAGTGTGTGTGTGTTTTATGAAACACAAACTGTTCTATATAGCACAGAAATGTTACACCATCTTTGAAAGACAGATTATAAAAATCCTAAGGGAAGAAATGTCCAAGTCAAGAGCAGAGCTGCTGATGTCCCAGAAAGATGCACAGCTATGAGCTATGGAAAGGGCCCTTGGGTGGCAGGTCAGCCTGACAAGAAGTCCACCTGTGGTGGCCCGGGTAGCCAGGGGCATGGAGCCTGTGTCCAAGTGACTGTGTCAAAATCCTGGCTGCACCAGGCTGCACTGAGCATTCCCTCTCATTCTCTTGCTTGTGCGTTCCTTTTCCAAATTATTCATTAAAAATATGCAATAAGGCCAATATTAACTTCACTACAAAAACTAAAAGCGTATACTTCTGCACGTAGATGAAGACTCACTTAAGTCCTCTTTTAAAATTTATTCCTTTATTTTTTACTTCTGATCCCTGCCTCCCTAAACATGATTTTGAAGAAATTACAAACATTTTGAACTATATCTTCTATAAATCTTTATATATTATATATAGTACATATCCTTTTAATTCAAAAATCATGCATCCTCTGCTTTACTAGATAATACCAAATTTTTCCAAAGCGTTGGCCCAAACTGTAGTCCCACTAGCAGCTCGTGAGAGGTCCTGTTTCTCCACACACATCGTTTCCAATATTTTATATGGTCAGACTTCTCAATTTTTGCCAACTTAGTGGAAGTCAAACAGCAGGTCACTGTGATCCTAATGTACATTCCCTGATTACTAAGGAAGCTGAGCATGTTTTCATGCTTAGACTGTCTACCGCCTGGCTCCTAATAATTTTAGGCAATTCGTTTTGTAGCACTGCATATCAAACTGTTCATCATCCCCAAATCCTGCTTAGGATGGAAAATGAGACACATCAGGAAACACCGGTGGCTCTGAGTCTTTGTGTCATGGTCACTGCTGTTGACTCTGTAATCAGATAACTCCACCCCTGCTAAGCAGAAGCTGTGGCTTGGAGAGTTGAGCTCATCTCAGAAGGCAGGCCCATGTGGTCTAAAGGGATCCCACCCCTTCTGTCAGTAACTGGTCCCAGAGACGCCTGGGGAAAAATCCTTCCTTACTCTTACGAGCAGCAGTGAATGCGAAGCCAGGATCTATCTTTTTTCCACTGGATGTGAGAGAGGATGCAGGTGAGTCCACAGGCAGCCATCCTACGCCCACGAGGAGAACCGGTCATAGAACGAAGCTGCCTGTGCGGAAGGCAGAGCCGGCAGATGGAAGTAGCCCGGTCCTTTACGGCACCACTAAACCGCCCAGATGAACCAACACTCAACTCTCTCGCTCTGGGTGCCGATTTGTGTAAACTAAGAAATTTCCTCGTTGCTTAAGTCAATCCGAATGTGGCTTCCTGTTACTTCAACCAAAGCATCTCGATACGAGTTGTGTGATTTAAAAACAAACAACACCGACATCATTTATGAGCCATGAAGAGCGTTCCTGACTTTTGTAAAGCCAAAGGTGGATGTTTGTATATGACCCTGAGATCCCGTTTTTGTTGCCATGTTAGAAGGTGAGTGAGTGACAGGAGGTGGGGATCAGGCAGTAAGGATAATATTCAGAAATCTGGGGTTGCTGAACACAGCCTTTATTACCAAGGCAGGCCCTGAACCCACCCGAACAGGCCCACTCAGAATAGTTATGAACTAGATTCTGCTCAGGGGGCCTCCTCAGTGAACTGGCTGATGCCGCTGAAGTCTGATTGTCTTCTGATCTCTTTCCCTCAGCACCTGTGTGAAGCAGGCAGCTCACGCTCAGTCACGGTGTTCTTGGTTACTTCGCGCTGTCTTCTTGCTGTTTCATAATTACCTACTAGGTCTTCCCTTCCAGGGCGTATGTTTTCTAAAGGACGCTGTCTTCTACTTCTCAGCCTCTTTTCCACGCATGTGCACACTGGCCTGCTGGTAACTCCCGTAGGGCCTGAGAGAGCCATCTTTGAGCTCCAAGTTCTTTATTACAAGAACAACATTGCAAGACCGTTGGGTGGATCACAAACCAACCAACCAACCAAACAACAACAACAACAAAAACCCCGCATACTTGATGGATAATAAATGGCAGCCATTATGGTTATTGAACAATGTTGGGTAAGCACATGAGTGACCAATGTTTATGGTGTCTGTCTGGGTTGTGGTTAAAAGCTGAGTTTCAGCCTCAGAATCCTTTCCAAAACAGAACATAAAGTCCTCTGTCCTAAAGAGTCTGGAAATATTTCCCTCTTTGAAAGAAGTAGAGCATTATTAAATTATTTTCTTATCAATAAAGGAGAATCTGAGCAACATATATGTCAGCTGAAGAAATGATGATCTTATTATCAAATCAGATTATCATCGATTCATCATAGAACTAAGCACCAATACCCTGCTACAGGCAAAGTTTCCAGCTCCATGGACCAGTAAGATGCCAAATCCATAATCTTCACAGGGTGCTAGTCTCATCTGCGCTTTTCAAAACAAATCATATTGGCTTTAGAAATGTAGGCGCACTCTGAACACAGATGCATCCCTTCATGACCTCGTGGGTTCACAGACACAAGACAGGGCTGACACAGCTTTAATATCACAATTTAAACTGCAGTGCTATGAAATATATCTAATCACAGACTATAAATATAATCTTAAAGAATAAGAAACGATCCAAAGATATAGCTAATTTATAGTAGAACAGATTCCTGGGATAATTATTCAGAAAGAGACCAAGAAATGGTTGACACTCCCCCCCAAATCACATTATTTCAATTTTGCACATTTTTAAACAAAAGTATCCTAAAGCAATAACATTGTTATCTTAGAAAAATTTAAATATCATAAAGTATGTTGAATTATTTTTTGCAGGGGAAAAATCTGATAAACAGCCTCAGAGGAAGGAAGGAATAATAACAGAACAAAAGGAAAGGAAACAGGAAATCCAAAATGAGTCCACCCAACTTTGAATATTGTTTCTACAAGAAATTATTTAGAATTTCAAATGCCAGGACTGAGGACAGAAAAATCTGAATTTTCATTATTTGCCTCCTTTTCACCATTAACTGTCCTGATTGTGTCTAGGATTCCTATCTAGCAGAAAAAATGTAAATTAAACCAGATCTTTCCAATACGCTAAATAATGAACTTTGTAATGAACCCACAATGGGTCTCTTCTTCCTGGAAACTGCAATTTACTTTATTTTTCTAAGGAATATCTGCTGTGGTTTGGAAAGGTTGCTGAGGAAAGGTTTTTTTTTTAAAGGCGATACAAAGCAAGCAAAATCTTTATTCTGTTCTTCATCAGAAAGTATCACATTTAAAAATTCTTTTATTTTAAATCATAAAAGCCATTTAACGCTTTGCCCATTCTTCCCCTTTGTAAAGGGGTCATGAATCATATTCACTCTGGGAGTTGGGGTTATGACTGTGGCCCTTGGGATCCTCCAACTGGAGAATTAGAGCAGAGCTGCTCCCCTAATAATCGCACCCAAATCCATCCGTCAGCAGATCCCAGCAACTGTCAAAATATTCCTCATTCCAATTACTTCCTGTGCCCTCCGTCACCGGCCCCTGGCCAGTCCGCCCTGGTCTCCTCTGGAACCCTGCAAGAGCGTCTGCATTTCCCCATTCCCGCTCCTGCTCCCCAACACTCCACTCTCCATGCAACTGACATAATAATTTTTTTAAAAAAATGAGTTCCTATTATACTTAGAACAAAATCCACTATCCTGACCATGGTCTACAAGGCCCGACCCCTTCCGGCCCTTCGCTACCTCTCTGGCCGAGTCTTCTACCATTTCCCGCCTTTCCATGCGCTCCAGTCACGCTAACCTTCTCACCGTTCCTCCGCCCTCGCTTGCTGAGATTTCTGCTCAGTATTCAGGTCTTCAAAGGCGCCTTCCCAGATAACTCCGTCTGAAACAGCCTGGTCTCCCCAAGTCAGGACTCACTGCCCCATTCTCCTTAATTTCTCCTGACAGTCAACAACTGTCATGGGATCTCAAGATTACACGTGCGTTTGTGGGTTTGCTTAGTATCTGTTAACCCTACTAGAAGGTAAGCCCCCACACTGAAGGTGGGGACTCTGTCCTGCTCATTGCTAGAACCTTGTCCCCTCAAAAATGCCCAGTCCTCACTTAAATATTTGTTGAATAGTAAATGAATGAATCTATTGCAGACCAAGAAGTTACCAAATTTGAGCAAATCTCTACTTCCTAAATAAATATACCACAACTATAATTAAGCGGTGGCTTGTACGCTTCGGATGACCCAAGCAGCAGAAACGAGTACAGTGTGCGACATGGCACACACAGCCCTCATGCTGCTCCCATCCCACGAGCCACCTTACAGTCGTCCTTGGGGAATGTCAGAAACCAAACCCCCTGGAGAGGTGGGTCTCGGCTGACGGGGTCAGCAAGGGGACATCCCAGCACAGGTGTGCTCTGATCCCCAGGGAAGGCTAGCTGCAGGGGTTGTAAGAGCTGCAGAAGGTGAATGGGATGAAAACTGGGCAGGATGTGTCAGCATTTTCTGATTTTTTTTTTTTTTTAAGTTTTCGGAACTGAATACATGATCTAACCACAAACCAAACAGTGTCAAACACAGTTTCACTTTACCAAAGCTATCAAGAACCCATATGCATCGAATTAATGTTAAGGATGTGGGGTCAACATCTGCTTGGTTGTCTCTGCGTGACAGCCATGGAGCTCGGTGCAAAGCAAAGGCACGTGCAAGCGACAGGGAGCTTCAATCTAGTCATTAAGTCCCCCGTTGAAATGAGCAGACATTTGGGCCCCACCCATGGCTACACTACCCCTTTGATCTGAATTTGCTTTTTTTTTTCATTTTAACGTTTATACATGCAAAAGAAAGAACGAGGACGAGAGAGACGATGAGCAAAGTGCCAACATCGGTCTCAGTAACATTCTTGTTCTCCGTGTTCAATGGGACTGACACTTGCTGCGTGATTCCAGAGATAACGTGCCTTGAAGACCCTCCGTAAATGGAAAAATAATCTGTGCAGTGAAGATAGCTGGCAGGGTGCTTTCCTGCACCACGTCCTTTGAGTCGCTGGTTTGGACTCGGCCCCAGGCGCCGGCCGGGAGACGTACGGGAACCCCCGGCTCCGGGCAGGCCGGTGCACCCGTCCACATGCCCTCCCGTTCTCCCACCTCTGCTCACGCTCGTCCTTCCCGGGCGCCCTCCTCAGCCACACGCATCGCCTGTCAAAATCGCGCCCGTGACCGGGGCTGCGGGCAATCTTCACCCCGCACCCCCCGAGTCTGCACCGGTCACTTCCCTGAACTCTCTGTTGCTACTCATCCGTCGCCATTCATAGTGCATTTTACCATGTTCGAAGCGGTTTCACATCATTAGTTCAGGGGGCAAGACACGTATCATTATTCCAGGATCGAGAGGAAGAAAGGAAGGGTTTTTTTTTCTCTCTGAGTTAAAGGATCGACAGATGGCTCCGCTGTCGTCTGAGCTTGCTGTCTTCCTGACACAACTTGGGAGGCTGGCCGGGCTTCGCCGATCAGGTTACAGGCTTGGAGAGGAAACAAGCGTGCTCCCACGTGCTCGTGACTTTAAAATGTTTGTTGACGGGGATGGCAGAGAGAGCCTTGGAGAACTGGACCCTGGTTCTGACTCTCACCATCTTCGGTTGCATGATTGGGGGCAAGTTACTGAGATTCAGATTCCTCATCTGTCGAAATGAGGGGTCGGTTAAAAGCTGGGGCGAACTCTCTGATCCCATAACTCACAGACGATACGCCCCCAGACACTGCTTCCACTCGGCCGAATGCCTTCCAGCACCACCACCCCGAGATCTCCACGGACCTCAAATTGTCAAGTCCCCAGGTTCAAGAACTCCTGTGAGATGTGACAGAGGCCCTGGGCTGCCGCCGGCCCACAGGGACCTGCTCCTCCTGACTGCTGCCTCGTGGGGCTCGTGCGGTGGTACGCATCTCACACACGTGACCCTGACCCCGGCCCACCAGACCCACTGCCACTTGGTACAGACCATGTCCTCTGCGGGACAGTCACAGGACGGAAAGCTTACCCCCGATCCGATGGTGCCCAAATCCCACCAGCTCTGTAGATCTGCACCTTTCCAGCTCGCTATCACAGCCCAGCTTCTAGAGACATCTAAAAACTCCACCGCTTCCAGTTCCTGAAATTAATCCTGTTGGCAGAGGAACCCACAACTGGACCTAAAATGAAAATTCCTCCCCACCATTCTTGTCATGGTCATAATCACTCTCCAAAGCAAGAACTAATTCCCCAAATGAGAGAGCTCTGAAGTTCGAAGTCATGAAGTTATCTTGCGTCCGATACTGTTCTGGGCAGGCTCCTGACTCCCTCCATCCATCCTCTACCCAAAGCCCCTGGCGCCTGGTCTCTGTCATGGCAGACTTCCCACAATGCTTCTCCCTTCTCCCTCCCCCCTCCCCCATCGTGCTCACAGCGGACGGAATAACCTTTTGACCTCCACTTTGCTACGCCAGCCTACCTCCGTACCCACAAAATGTTGGATGTCACGGTGTTCACAAGAAGAGCAGATAAGAAGAAGAGATAAAGAGGAAGTGGTGAAGAAAATAACAAGCCTGGTTTCTGTGACCTGTGTCAAAGGAAGCCCTTTGAAGGCTTATGCAAGGCGGGGTGTCTACTCGTTTCCCAGGCCTGCCATAACCGAGTACCACAAACTAGGTGACTTAGACAACAGAAACTTGTTGTCTTAGCAGTTCTAGGGGCTAGAATTCCAAAATCCAGGTGTCGGCAGGGCCATGCTCTCTCCGAAGGCCTAGGGGACCACCCTCCCTGACCTCTTCTAGCTTCTGGTTTTTTCAGCAATCCTTGGGGCTGCTGGGCTTGCAGACGCTTCCTGCAGCCACGTGGCCACCTTCTGCCGGTGTCTTAGTCTGTTCTGGCTGCTATAATGAAATTCCACCCACTGGGTAGATTACAAACAGGGAAATTTCTTTCCCACAGTTCTGGAGGCTGTGAAGTCCAAGATCAAGGCACCAGTGCGGTCACACCCCGGTGAGAGCCCACTTCCTCTTCACGGCTGGAGCCCTCTCACTGGTCCCCAGGTGGTGCAAGGGCCTAGGGACTCGCTGGAGCCTCTTTTACAAGGCACTGACCCCATTCATGCCCTACACACCTCCTGAAGGCCCCACCTACTAATACCATGGCATGGGGCAACAGGAGTTCAACACATGAACTTGGGGGAACACATTCAGACTCTAGCACCCCACAGGCCTTCACGTGCTCTTCCCTCTTTGCGTGCCTGTGTCTGAGTCTGAATGTCCCCCTTTTATGAGAACATCAGTAATTGTGGATAGGAGCTTACCCGAACGACCTCATTTTAACTTGACTACCTCTGTAAGAACCCATTTCCAAATAACATCATGTTCTGAGGGTTAGGACTTCAACATATCTTTAGGGTGGGAGGGGCAGGCACAATTCAACCCTAACAGTATGGGACAGGCGCTTCCTCCCCCGTGTGGGGTGGACCAGCCCTCGATGTAACCCCCCCATCCACATCCCACACAAGCCGACCGACCTACAGAGGCTCTGGAGATAGTCTTGGGTGAACTGACTGGGCCACCGGGCTCTACTGACCCTACGCCCTCAGAACTACAAGAGGGAGACAGAGTGGGAGTCCCAGGAGCTGTGTGGTACCGGCCTGTGATTCTTGGCCCCACCCCCCAAAAAATATGTCAGGAGGAAGAGTCAGTTTTATCAGGAGAACGGGCATTCTTGGCCACGAAAGGTGTGAATTACTGCAACGCTATAAAGAAAGGTGCTTTATTAGCGAGAGGACCACAGACACTTTGTGATGTGCCCTTCTGGACCTGGGAGAAGGGTCCACTTGCGCCTTCTTACTGAACCGGTCCCCTACTCACTACGCCAGTTCCAATTTGACAGGCTTCATGGAGATCTGTCCATCGTGAGTGGGAATGTTTAAAAGGTCTTCCACCCACACACGGCCTGACTGGTGGGCAACTATCAAAATGGCATTTCATTCTTTTATCCTTCACTGACAGAGGAAGAAAATAAAGACAAGAAGAAAGCCCAAGCTTGGTCTGCCTTCTCAAAGTCCAGTCTTAACTGACACAAGAATATTTCAGATGTTAAATAATAAAAACGTTAGTTCTTTTATTTGCTGAGTTCATACAAGTTTGCTGAAAAGAGCTGGTAAATGCCATTTTTTCTTAAAACAAACCTCATGTCAAGACGTTCGGTAAACGTTTCTTGCGTACCCACCCGCCATCCTCAAATGAAAGCAAAGCCGCTTAAATACTGCTCTGGGGTTCACTACAGAAAGTTTACAACAATAAGGCAAACTTAGAGCTCACCCTAGGAAAACATTTTTAAAGGATCCCTGATCCTGCCTTTGAAAAAAAAGTGAAAAGAAACATGAGTTTCTACTTGTTGACGGCCCTTCCCGAGTTCCTCAGAGTAGCTGTACCTAAAATGTTGACTCCTGCACACGCATGTCTACAAGAAGGACTACTGAGGATTTGAGCATTTCATGTTTAATTCAAGGTGCATTTTGAGGCTTGCAATAAGAAAATGCAAAGGTTTCGCTCACCGTGATCGGATGTGCTTTTAAATTCGTGGCTTGTGACGGGGCAAGCATTCAGGCTGCCCTTTGGCCAATGTTTTATGGTGAAGCCTCCTTCGCTTCTTCCTATGACGATGATGCTTTAAGGTCATAGAATGCTGGTTTCAGAAAAGCTTATCGAGTTTAGCAACCATGAGCCCACCTGCCCCCTAACCTGCTATGGACGGCATGTTTGTCATCAGTCGAAGCCTCACCCCCAACGTGATGCTCTCTGGTGGTAGTGCCTCTGGGAGGTGCCTGAATGGATGGGATTAGTGCCCTTACAAAAGCCCCTAGAAAGTTCTTTCACCTCTTTCATCATGTGAAGTCTCTGACCCAGGAGCTGGACACTGACCAGACAGCAGGTCTGCTGGCGCCTTGACCTTGGACTTCCGGCCTCCAGAACCATGGGAAGCAACTTTCTGTTGTTTGTGAGCCACCTGGACTGTGGTGTCTTGGCATAGCAGCCCAAATGGACTGAGATACCACATGAGGAGGGCCGTGCTAGAGGACAGCTCCCTAGGCCGCACTCCCTGTCCCATCCGAGTGGCCCTGGAGCCTCCATGTGCCCCCGTGTGCCCGCACCACCCACAGCCACCGAGCAGTGACTCTGAGGAGACTGGACCCAACGCCGTGTGCTGAGTACCCCCCCCGGGGGGCCAGCATGGAAGCAGGGGCCAGCGGTCCACGGGTGACAGACGCGGTCCCTGTCCTAGGAGGGTCACGGGTTAGTGAACACCCTGCTGTGTCTACGGCCTCCAATATGCACTCGACCCAACCTGTCCTGTCCTGGCTTCCGCCTGGTCCCTCGCCCCTGCTCGCCGCCTGGTCCCACGCCCCTGGTCCTCTGCACCTAACATCTGTCAACGTCGCCCTGCATCATCCCGTTTCTTCTCGGCCACGCGCCTGGTTGTTCAACCTCAGCCGCCCTCACAGCTGGCTGAGCCGGGCCCTGCACCCTGGGGCCTCAGGGACTCCTCCCCTGCGCCCTCCGGGCCGGGCCTGTGGGCAGAACACGCCTGGCCTGAGAAGGGGCAGCCTTCGGCTCCACGTTTCCCGCACCAGCACCCACCCTGGTCGTTACTGCCCCGCTCCTAATCGCCCACCTGCTCCCCGCCGCCCAGCGAGGCTCAGGCTCCTCGTCGTGCCTTACACCGCCGCCTGCTCCCCAGGACGCCCCTCATAATTAAGGGACAATCATTCACCTGGGCTTCTCAACAGTCCCCCCAAACGCCTGCCCTGTCCTCCGTTTACGCCTTTATTAGTGGCACTCGTCTTGGCCTCCTGACTCCTCCTGACAACATGCCGTGTCCCCTCAGAGCGCACGTCCCCTGCAGCCCCATCCTGGGACACCTTGGGGCGCCGACATCGCAAACATTCGCTGATTAAAACAGGAAGTGCGGAAGCTTTGTGCTCTACTCTAATTTGGGGCTGCTCTAAAAAAAGAGTATCATAGTTACGTAGGACAACAAAATCAGAGCTTATTAAGTGACCCAAATATAGACGTTTGCACTTCTTTAGTGCTTGGTAAGAAATCTACAGATGGAAGCTTTGGACAGGGCGGGGGGGGGCGGTGCTGTTTGCAAAAACTGTCAGTCTCTTTGGGGTACACTTTTCCTACATCCATTTTAAGAGGGAAGAGAAACAAACCCAAAGAAGCAGTGCAGGAAACTGTAGCCCCACTTAATAGCCTCACACAGCTATAAAGAGAAGCTGAGATACTCATTCCAAGTTAGGTTATTTCTAGGGAAATACGATAGAGAAAAAAATGATGATTTTTTTTTTTTTGTAGCCAAGAAGACAGGAAGAAACTTTCAAGTTGTCAACGAGCATTTTATCACTTGCCTATTGGCTGGCAGTCCTCAGTGTCATTTAAATGCAGGATGTGTACTGAGGATATGAAACGGACTTGAGATTATGCATTCAGGAAATGAAATGGATTTGAGACCTTGGAGCCTACGAAATGCAATGTAACATTTTCTCTCTTTGACTGTATTACATATTTAAAAAGGTATTTCCTTTAACACTGCCTTAATGAAACAAACTGAACTGAATTGCAACAAAAGTTTTACAAGAATGGACGTTCTCAGAGGGACCACAATCTACGAGAAAAATAAGTTATGTTTCTCTCTATAAAATCTGCCCACGGTCTGGGGTCAAGTGCATGGATCTGGAAAGAATGTCAGGAACCCAGCATCTAGGCCACGTTTCCTGGGTGTCTTTTAAAACTCAGGTCACCTGTCATCTTTCAGACGGAAATAATAACAAAAGCCTGGTTGCCCCTACAGGCTGAGATGCAGATTAAAGGATGGACTCATATTACTGTTGCATCCTCACTGGGATGTCCAGACAGAAGGCCTGAAGAGCAAGGGGCGGGGCAGGGGTCAGAAGGGCACGGGAGAGGTGAGGGGCAGGACAAGCCCCTGGGACGGTCTGTCTCCCACCTCGTGTGGAACAGCTCGCTGTGCACTTCAGTCAAACAGCCCTGGCAGGGCCTGACTTGCGTCTCTCTTGACCCTGAGCAGACCCCAGCAGGACTCCGTGTCCTCTGGCCTGTGGCGGTGGAGACTGCTGTGCCTGCACTCTGGTCCTCACCACAGGGTCCTGGTGCCTGGTCCCCCACTGCGTGGTGAGCCCCGTGGGATGGCGTAACCCCATCCTGACCCCGCCGCCTTCTGCGGAGCCTGCCACTGCCACTGGCTGTCCGTCTCCCTCAAGGGACTGTCCATCCTGCCCTCAGAGGAGCCAGAGAAGGAGAAGGAGGCCCGCTCAGGCCTCAGGAAGGCCGACGTCTCCCTCCAGCACAGAGCAAGGAGACTAGAAGGCTCTATGAATATGCCCGAAACCCAAACACAGCTGGAAGCTCTAATTTAGGCTGCAGCCCTGACGGGCGCAGAGCGCATATGGCAGGTTCCCTAAGAGAAGAGAGCAATCACACGTCACGTCACGGGGTGACATATGCAAACAAACACTTCCATCAGAAGGCTTGCAGTGTTCCAGAAAACAACCTGTGGAGAGGGGAGGGGGCAGAAGGTGGAGGGGGTGGGGGAGGGGGAGCTGAGCGCTTTCCCAGAGGATTCGTGAAGGTCAAAGGCACTAGAAACCCTGATGCTGCTCCTGAGGCCTCCGGGGGGGGGGGGGGGGGGTCAGAGAGCTCCTGGAGGCGGAGGCTGGTGTCAAAAGCCACTTAACCACATCTGTGGCTTGGGCAGGTTTCTTCACTTCTCTTGGCCTCATTCATTGATTCATTCGGGCATTTTTATTTTTTTGCACACCTACTCTGTGCCAGGCTGTTCTGGGCACCAGAGCTATCAGGCCAGTCAGTGAAGAAGAAGGAGGGGAGGGAGGAGGGAGGCTCCTCTCTGATGAGCTTGGTCTGGCGCCAGGGACTGAGCGAAGCAGTCACGCTCGTTAACGGACGAGCAAACACGGAGACACGGGTGCTGAGAAAAGTCATGCTTTTTTTCAGAGTGTGAAACCCAGGGAGTGACCCAGACCAGAGGCGCAAGGCACAGGGGCTCAGCACCTTCTCTCAGGAGGCACGTGGCCCAGCTGGAAGGCCGCAGAGAGAGGCACAGGGCGAACACACCTGACCCAGCCGCTGAGCTGTGCACCCGCCTCGTCCCCGATGCCTCTCCTCCCACGCCCACCTCCAGCCCCTCGGCAAAGCCTGCGCCCTACCCCGCACCGCGTCTCGTGCCCGACCCCCTCTGCACCGCCCCCGCGCCGCCTGGTCCGGGCACCACCGTCTCTGCCTGGGCTGTTGCCAGAGCGCCTCAGTCGGTCCCCTGCTCTGCCCTTTCACGTGCCAGGAGGACCTTTCGACCCTCTCTGCTTAAAATCTTCCGACGGGTCACGTCCCACGTAGAACAAAACCCCACACTGTAACTCTGGCCCACAGGACCCTATCCCGCCATAATGCCCTACGTCCTTTCACCCCACGTCCCTTCCCACTGCCCTCCTTGCTGCTCCGAGAATATGCTCGTCCTTTGCTCTTAGGATGCACCCTCCCCCAACACCCCCCGGAACGCCTTCCCCGGCAGTCCCTCATTCCTCAGAGGCCCCACTCGTGGCCTCCTGCAGGCCTTTTCATGGCCATCCTAGCTCATCCGGATCCCCGCCCCTCCCCCCACCACACCCACAGCTCTCAGCACCTGCCTGTCCTGGTGGGAGCTTATTTCTCCCTTGTCCTAGTGGCAGGCTGCATGAGTGGGGTCTCTGCAGGGTGACGAGGAGAGTCCCGGCAGGGAGAGCAGGGCCTGACACATGACCGGACACTCCGCAAAGGAATTAAATGGCTAAACAATGGGGCTTCCTTTTATACGTGTGAGCTGCCCCACTCGCAAAAGAGCAGAATCTGCCCCCGAGGCCTCTCCCACCCAGGAAGTGACAGCTGAAGGGAAACGGCAGGGGTAGGCGGGAAAGGCAGACAGGCGGCCGAGCCCCAAGGGGGGGCAGCACCCAGGTTTCGGACCATGAGAAGGACAGGGTGGCTGGAACTCAGAGCGAGGGTGTGGGCAGCAGGACGAGGCTGCAGAGGTATCCAGGGAGAGCCCGGTCTGACTCATGCAGGAGCCACTGCTTGTTCCGACCTGGGAGGCGACAGGTGGGGCTTGCATATGGAAAGGCTCCACCTGGCCCCAGAGGATGGGGGGAGTCCTGTACTTAGGAGGGAGGTGCTGATGGTTAATACTAAGGCCGTGGCAGAGGAGGTAAGCGAGAGGGCTGGTTTTCTTCCCCTGGGAAGTAAGGTAATAATGGTGTGTGCCTGGCGGGCTGTTCTGTGGAATGAATGAGGTGACAGTCTGGTGCTCAGTCACTGCTGGCCGCTGATATTGTGATTAAGGGGAAGGTGGTTCTGGCAGGGAGGAGCGCTCTGGCTTCCATCAGCCAGCCCCAGTGGGTGAGAGCAGAGCGCTTCTGAAAATGGCAAATCCGCACGAGAGATAATTCAATAATCAAAATAATTAATCGTCAGGATTACGACCGAGCTGCTTGCCACTTACAGACTCTGTGATTACAATCACTCTCAGCCCGTCCCAAGTCCATTCCGATTTCCTATTATCTGCCTGTTTACGGAGCCAGTTAATGGGGTGACAGCCAAGGCCACATGTCACTAAAGCACCTTATTGCTAGACTCGAGCCAAATTAAGGGTCCTGAGGCTTGGGGACTCTCCACCAAAATGGCTGAGTTGAGCCTTCAATTTCTGAGTTTAACAAATGAAATTTTAATGCGGAAATTCATATTCAGCTCATTCACTGAAGTTGATTAAAAAAGTGAAAGAGGAACCCTATATGATCTCATTACACATGTATTCATTAAGTTCTACATTTTTCCATTTGCAAAGCCTTTCGATTAATTTATCTCCTTCCTTTCCATTTCCAGGGACACTAACCTAGTCCAATCAATCAGTCCATAAATATTTATTGAATACTTGCTACATGCAAAGCAGCGGCCAGGTGCTGTGGGGGAGGATGAATGTGCTTCCTGCCCTTGACTCGAAGAATACAGAAAACGCTCCAAATGCAGGCTCTATCCCCCCAAAAGAGTACAGTTTCACTGAGAAGGAACCACCTGTGCGCCTGGCCATGCCGAACACGTCTCTCAACCTCCCATTTGCACGGTGGGTATACAGCCCTGAATGTGGTAGTACAGGGTAAAGTGACAAATGGGGACCCTGGCTGAGGAGGCCAGAAGTGTCCTCTGTTAAGGAGGAAGTACGGTGCTCCCCCACACCCCATCTTCCTCATGACCATGACAATGGCGGCTGCAGCTCAGACCCTCAGGACACACCCCCAGGGGACAACCTGCCCCCTCCTCCATTCCTCCCTCCGTCTGTCCTACCCACCCCCCTTCTCCTCCCCTCACCAATTTCCATCAGTTCTAACCACTCACGGACCTCCGGACCTCACACCCGCCTGACTCCCGTGCCACCCATCTATCTCTTCACGCTGAGCACGGCAGGTTCCGACAGAAAGCCCTGAAAGACTTCAGGGAGTGGGCCATTTCTATGGGGTGACACACAGCAGGCAAGCTTCCAGGGAGGTGGACGGGGGGAAACTCAGGTGGGACGGGGAGGGAGGGCGTTGCAGGCCTGTTACCAGCAGAAACACGGCGTCAAGGCCTCAAGGCCGCTGGCTGCACTCAGTGACCAGCACCAAGGGGCCTGGCCGAAGCAGGGCTTTGCTCAAACGACAGTTACGGAGACTGCTGGGTGCAGGCACTGTGCTGGGGCTGACGGAGGGAGGTGGGCACAACAGTGTGGGCCTCAGGCTCAGACACGGTTAGGAAGGCAGACGCACCCAAGAGGGAGTCGCGTCCCTCTGTACTGACCTTGAACTTGCAATTTAAACGGGAGCAGCAGCATTTGGATTATTCGGGTATTTTACTGTTCCAAACAATAATTCAGGAAAAGATTTGTCTGTTTCTCTTTGCCACTTATTGAATTATAGTATTTTCTTAGGACAAAATTCTAGAATGGGACATTAGGGTCCAGGATATGATTTTTTTTTTTTTTAGAACTTTGATTCATCAATTGCTCTAATGCTCACCAAAAAGTGCACCAATGTATATACCCAGAAGCAGTATATGGGAGACCCCAATCTCCTACCCTGTCGGCATGTTGCCTGCTGATTAAATGGTTGCTATTAATCTCATAGGTGAGAAATGGGCTCTCTTTTTCAGTTCTTTGATTATTACTGAGATTAACCAGTCTCTCTTACTTTGTTATCATTTGTATTTCTTTGTGTGTGTGTGTAAATTGCCTGTACAATATATTTAAGCCGTTTTTCTACTAAGTGAAAGTTTTTGTTGTATCGTTCTCAAGATATAATCTTTTATCTAACAAGTATCTTGTAAATACTTTCCCATCCTTATCTGTAAACTTAAGAGGGTTTGTTTTTGCCCAAATTTTAAATTTAATGTAGTAAAATGTACCTATCTTTTCTGACTTTCTTGGAATGCTTATAAATGCCTTCTTCACCCAATATTATATAGTTACTGACAGTTTTTCAACTACCTTTATGTTTGTACTTAAATTAAAATTTAATCCATCTAGATTTGATGTAAAGTTTATCATAAACATCTGAGTTTATAATAAATTAAATTCTTATATGTTTTGGTCTTATTCTGTCATTAACCTTTCTGTCTATCCTAAATAAGAACCACACAGCTTTATCATTATTAAAAAATAAATTATTTATAAACAAAAATGCTCCCTGTCCTCCCACCTCTCATTACTTACTTTTCAGAGTTATTCCAAATATGCTCACACATTTTTTTTCTTTCAGAAGAACTCAAGGATAATGCCAAAAATTCCTCCTGAAAATCATGCTGTAATTAAACTAGAATTCTATGAAACGTATAGACTAATTTTAGGGAGAATTGACATCTTTACTATATTGAATTTTCTATCTAGATACTTAGTATAATTCTCCACATTCAAATATGCTTTTGTATCCCTCAGTGGGTTTTATGTTTTTTCCCTGTGCGTGCCGAATGTTTCTTTAAAGTTTTTTCCTATGTCTAAATTATTATGGTATTGGGTTTAAATTATGAATAATTTTCATTATCTTTTTAGTTGCTCATTGTATTAAGGAAGCATTTTTTTAAAAATCTATAAATGGCCATCTGAGATATCTCTTTCACAGTTTCGGTTCTCTTCCTAGAAAAAGATGAACAATCACATTTCTGGCAAATAATGATAATTTTGCCTCTTTCTTCCCACTACTTTTTTTTTTTTAATTTCCTTACCTAATTGATTGGCTGTCATTTCAAGAAGAATTTTAAGTGACAGTGCTCAAGGGAACACCCTTGTCTTCCTCTTAACTTGATGAGAATGTTTCAACATTGAAAATGAAGCTGTCTGTGTTAACAACCATCGAATCCACTTGTGGGATCCCTCAGCCTGTATCTTTGCCACTTGATCTAAATGGATGTCGTTGGTCATATGGTCATAGTTTATCATGCTGTTTAAGAAACTGGAGGTTTTCAAGCTACCCAGTGAATCAACGCCAAACTCGAACCTTCTCAAACTAGCTCGTAGGGAGTTCCGGTGACGAAGCCGCCCCTTCCTCACACAAGGACGTCCACATTCACCTGCCCCTGGATTTCCCACCGTGGCTCCGCCTCTCACCGGGAAGCAATGAATCACCAGGGAGTCAGGCTGGGACCTGTGCTGTACAAACCACTGGTGGCAAGACCCCGCGTAATTTCTCTCAGCCTTGTTTATCTCGCATGGAACACGGGACACTTTCCTCGCGGTATTATGCTAAGATTTAAAGAAGATAAATTGCGTAAAGCTCCCAGCAAAGCGCTTGGTATTTACAGGTATTGATCATTGGTAGTTATTACTCTTCACTCTCATTGCAACGCTGTCACTTCGGCTCGTCCATCTCCTCTGTGGCTTTATTCAGGCACCCTCCCCACCCCCACACCTCCTCACCAAAGCTTTAATCTTTCCCGTTCTCCATACAAAGCAACACGGACACTTCCTTCAAAGTCCAACTCGTGCTCAACTTCTCTAAGTACTTCTTGACTTAATGAATGTGCTCCCAAACTCTCCCGTGTGTATTTTATATATGATTTTTTAGATATGATTCATGTTATATTTTATATATGATTCATGTTATATTATGTACTTGATTATATGCTGTCTGCAGAATTTCCTAGATAATTACAAGTGGCAATCACTTGTTGGTTGCATGTAGTTACATCTTGCCTTTCTAGTGAGATTAAAAGGTTTTTAAGGCCAAGGTGATCCATCTGCTGTTCTTTGTCGCCCAGAGACCTGGGCGCCTTGAATAATGCCATGAATCTCGATGTAGAATACATGCTTGCTTAATTCCTTTCCAAATATATTAAGTGGATAAAATTAGCCAATTTTTCTAATTCAAATCCAAGCATTTAAAACAGAATTGGAAAACTGTGGCTAAACAATGATCACATCTGTTTAAAGACAGCACAAGTAATTTTTAAGACCTTCATAAACCTCCCCCCACCCTGGGGCATGAAACGATCTGCTTCGTCTCCCTCCCCCCCCCCCCGCCATCCCCACTTCAGTAAAGGGCATAACCACCCCTCTATTTCCCTATCTATAAACCTAGAGGTTTCCCTTGACCCCTCCCTTTCTTTCACCCCCCGTCCCATCCCACTGACATCGGCAAAGAGGTTTGACTCCCAGACCTGTCCACCGCCATCCACCTCTCCTTCCAGCGCCCGGTCCGGGTCACCTGATCTCAGCAGTTCCGTAATGCCTCCTTCTGCCACTCTTCCCTCCAACCCCTCCTCACCCGACAGGAGAGCAGCTTTCAAAACCACCTGTCGTGTCCTGTCGCTCCGATCACAGTCCTTCAGCGACTTCCCATCCCACCGGGAGGGAAATCCACGCTTCTCTCTGAGCTCAGCCCCTGGCCCTACAGCCTTTGCTCCCAGCGCCCCGGCCACAGCCTTGCCAGACCCCTTCTCCTTCCTCCCACCTCAGGCCTTTCCTCTCCATCCTCCGAGGTCGATTCCCCAGCCCAGCCGCAGATGCTTTTCTCTGGCTCACACCCCGCGGCTTCCTCCCTCTCCGTCATGGTGTCTCACTTGCTCTGGTCTGCTCTTCGCGTGAGACCACAAGCCCCACGGAGGAGGAACCCCTAGTGCCTTACCTGTATGAAACACCTGGGAGGTGGCCACTAAGTGCCTGTTGAGGGCATGAAGATGCCCAACCAAGGAAACCTCGTTCTAAAACGTGCCAGAGAAATAGCTGCTCTGTTGGCCTCGCAGGATGTTGCAAGGGCTGAAGAAAAACCGTCTGTGACGACAATGCTTTGAAATCTTCATTGTCTTCAGAAAAAAGGCAAGGCACTCCTGCTCTCATCCTGGACGTGTTAAGACGGGCTGCAGTACGCCCGGCCGAGTCCGGCCCAGCCAGGCGGTGCTCTGGGTTCTAGTCTCACCGAGTCCAGCGCCCTTCTCAGACCAACCACCGCCACCCATTTCAACCCCCCAGAAGGCCTCAACAGATTTCCATTCTACGCCGACAACGCTTTTAAAATGCTCAGCTCCTAAGAAAGGAGAGTGAGGCGGCAACGTTTTGAAACTATTCAGTGACAGCCACTGAAAGGATTACAAGCAGGTATTTTTCTTTTTTTAAACGTGCCCATTTTTTCTTACAGACTTCAGAAACCAACACGTCTTATCAGGGGAGATTTTTTCCCTCTGGTAGAGGCTGACGCCATTTCAACGTTGGTGAAGAAAGCGGTTCGGTGGGACTTAGTTCGAACGTCACAACTATGTCCCCAGCAACGTCTTCATTTTCTAGTCGTGCGACTGTCTTCGCACTCACAAGACACACACGCTCAGGGAACGTTCAGACATTAAACAGGGGATCGCGGCAGGGGGCCAGCCACCCTGAGGCGCCTCCGGGCCAGGCTCGCAGTCCAGACCCTGGGGAGTGGGGGGGGGCTGCCCTGAGCCCGGCACACGCCCGCCTGGGCGAACGCGCGCTGGTTGTAAAGCGAAGCCCCTATAACGAATGAACCCGCATTCTACCAGGTCTGATCCCTTGCGGACGGCCGTGTTCTTCTACCTTCCTGCAGGGAAGCAGGCACTGACATGACGTTGGGTGACCCAGGGGCCCTTGGGAGAAGAGGAGCCAAGGAGAAACGTGGCCTTCCTCTGCAACGAGAGAAGCATTGGGACTACTTCAGATTTGAAAATTAAGCTCTTAAATATGCCTGAAAAGGGACACTATTCAGACATCCTGCGTTTTGGGTTGAACTTCCTGGCTTTCCTGTAGGATGGCAGCTCTATCACATGCTACATCCTCGTGTGTAAACACACGCGTTCCACACCCTCTCCCAGAACCAGCACAAACTCACAAACTCAGGGGTTTCTGGACCACGGGGAAGTGGATTTCAGAGGCAAAGGCCCCCAAGAGTGTGCCCTGGAATCCTTGCCGAGATTCAGCAAAAGGGGAGCCTGGCTCCGTGACACCCATGCTAGGGGACCCCCAGGCCTGACGACAGATCACAGCGGAGGAGAGAAGCTCCGTGAGCATTTTCCCTACCACCCCTTCACTCCTCTCCCAGAAATGAAGGCGTAAGTCGGCTGCTAAACGCAGGTCAGGCTGGAAAGAGAGACGTGGGTGCTCAGGACCCCCAGGAGGCGGATAGGGGATGCATGTGGGGTTGGCTGTCTCCCCCTGGGAGGGGACAGTGTGAATTCTCAGGTCCCACGTGGGCGGAACTGGGGAGAAAGCACTTCTAAGGATGCGTCCACGTCCACCAGGAAGACCAGATGGCTGGCTCACAGCCCCCAGCCTGCGCCACCGCGTGGCTGGCTGGGGAGAGGAAAACCTGAACGAGCTGCTTGGAAGCAGGTGGAGAAGGCAGCTCTGGGGCACCGCCTGGGGGGCGGGGGTGGCCCCGGGAAAGCGCAAACAGCTACGCTGGCCCTCAGGAGGCTGCTGGCCCGTCTGCCATCCTCCTTCAGCTCCTGCCTGGCTCTCAGACCCCTAACAAGAGCAACAGCTATAGCCACGCTGATAAAACCTCAACTCCACATCAGACCCCGTGCTTCTAGAAGGCAGTGGGCACAGAGGTTAAATGCTGAGATGGGTTTCATCCCAGCTCCACCACTGACGAACCGTGCGGCTTTAGCCGAGGCAGCGTCCATGCTGGGAGGCTAAGCATTTCGCCTCGCGGGGCTGCTGTGAGGATTAAGGGGCATGATGCCCAGCAGAGGCAACGAGTAAAGACTCAAACACTGCAAGCCGATGTTACTTGTTTCCTTATTTCACTTTTTCTTTAATCCTCACAGGTGTGCAAAGAAACTGAGGTCCGAGGCCCCAAGAAGGGCTAAGAGTGGACAGGAGACAGAAGACCAGGTCTGTCGGACTCCACCCGCCACTCACACACCAGCCGGAGCTGTGCTGGGACCGAGTCTACCCAGTAAGAACCACCTGGCTGACCTTGAGCAGGTGCCATTTGCCCTTCAACCTCTCTACCCCATCGTGCCTCCCTCCCCCGGCCGAAAGCCTTCTGAAATATATCCAAGATGACACCCACATCCCCCACGAGAGAGCCAAGGCCAGGGGGCTAAGGGAGATTGCTGTGCCCCATCGGAAAGAGACAGGGACAGAGAGAAATGAGTGCGAGCGACAGAGTTTGCACGGAGGAAAAAAAGTTCGAAGACCCAAGCTCACATTTCACTCTTTTAATGAATATGCATGTCCTTCTAGAAGTTACTTAACCTAAGTCTCAACACATTCACTGGCAACGTGAGGCTGACCCCAATTATGTACCTCGGCTTAGGCATGCGGTCAGTGGCTGCCACTATTATACTTACCTCCCAGCCCACTCTCTGCCATTCTCCCTCGGTCACCTCGCCCAGACACGAGGGACGGCTACCCCGCACACCACCCTGCCTCTTTTCCTCCCTTCACTCATTCTGTCCCTGAGCCTCACCCACCCCTCACCTACTTCTTACTCGGTTAGAGGGCTTTTCTCTTTTCAAGAGGCCCCCCAGCATCACCTTCGCAGGGAAGGGCCCCGCCCGCCGTGAGTGCCCAGGGCGTCAGCCGCCCGCTGCTGCCTGACTGCTGGCTGCACCACCCTATCCCACAGGTGCGTTTTGCCCCTCCTCCACTGGACTGGGGTCCTTCAGAGCACAGTCGGCATCGTCTCTCTCTGGACCCCGGTTGCTAGCACTTCGCAGGCGCTCTCTCTACCTGCTTGCTGAAGTGAGAACAGAAGTGTACATACATTAATTCTTCAGATCCAACCTGAAGAATTAAAACACACACCCAGGAACAAGAATCAGAACTGTGGAATTTCAGCGCTGGAAGGAACACGCACATTCATCTTGTCCGCTGCCCTCGCGTCGTGTGAAGATTTGTCTCCTAGAGTTTGTCAGCTGCCCGAGATAATACAGGTAGGAGATGCCTGGCCTGGCAAGTCTAACCAGAATGCAAATACTCAAGGAAGAGTTGGGTATCGTCATGGAGCTAGGCTTAGGGACGTAAGCTTAGATGCCTATTTGGCTGTAACAATGGGATGACCCTTATACGCATCTGGTTTCTCTTAAGAGTCACCAAGAACACGCCTAGGACTCGGTCACACAGAGACCCAGGGACCCTCACATAACTGACAGCATGCAGCAATACGAACCGCTCACTGGCACGCAAATGCAGTCATCTTTCCCAAGTGCCCAACGGAACACAAATCAGAAATACGGGAGTTCCAGGTGTGATTTTTAAATTATAATTTTTAAAAAGGTTCAGCTTTTTAAAATTCAATCACTGCAGCTCTGCACATCTCTGCCAGAGACATAAAATCGATGTAGGAAAAACACGTTTTTCAGTCCAGGACAGGCCAGGGGAGCCAGAAAATCAGCACTTAAAAAAAATAATAATAATAATAAAAACCTAACCACATAAATAAATGGGGGGAAAGTCTAAAGAAATAACATTTTGGCTAAGGACTCAGAAAGGCAACTTTTTACTAGAAGGAAAGATACCAGCAGGACAAGGAAAATTATATTCTAAACTGTCTTGCTCCTATATTCCCTCGTGGAAATCTTTCTCTGGGGTGCTCTGCAGAAAGTGAAGCCCTGCCCCACCAGGAGTCCACAGCCTGGGTCTGCTGCGGTAACCCAGGTATGGCAGGGGCTGTCCCCAAGCCCAAACCTCCGGAAGTTGGTCATCACGGGTTGGGGTCGGGGCCTGAGAGTCTATGATTCCAACATCCGTATTATTTTAAAATAAACCGAATCCTCTCATTTCCATCTGCTTCACGATCCCTAATTATCACGTAGTGCGGAATTTTCAAAGGGAGGGTTTTGGGCCCCAGTTTGGTTCAGCTGTGTCTGTAGCCCCAAAGGCCTTGGACGCCTTAGTGTATTTTTCATCCCACGGAAGGCTTTTAGCAGGTCACACATAGGAATAAACAAGGAGAACTCTAAGTCATGCGTCTCACGGTCCTCCAAAGCCAGACAGCCTGGCCTCCCGCTGTAGCGAGTGTGCGCACGCACCCGGCACGCGAGCGAAACAGGGTGGCGGGGGCCCTGCCGGAGCCCCACTTCCCGAACCCCTCGTCTCGTCGGTAACTGCGGCGGGAACACGGCTAACTGCGGCACTAGCTGGTGATGATCGTGCAGCAGTCGGAGGGGTGTGCACGTCACGGTCGACTGCGACTCCCACCGTGAGCCTACGTCCGCACTGGCATCGCCCCACGGTGAGCGACGGTACATAAAAGAAAGTCAAGTCACCAGCTCAAGAAAAATAGAGTTTGAAGAGCATATTCCATGCAGCGTGAAGGGCAGCTCTCCTAAGAAGATGGACGGGCGCCCTGCCCGAGGCGTCCGGGCAGACAGACCCGTGAGTGAGAACGGCTCTTCCGTCAGGCACGCCTCGCCCGGACACGCTCACAGGGCTTGGGCAGCGCGGAGAGCAGCATCCCCAAAAGTGAGTGCGTCCAAGAAGGGCTGAGCTGGCAGGGCTCCTGTGCTTCCGTGCGACAGCGCACTGCCTTTCCGCACGGTCCGGCGGGCCCGTGAGAGACTGAGGCTGGAAGAGCCACCTGCCCAAACGGGTGCAGCCGGCACGCTGCGACGGCCCCGCTGAGGCCTGTCCCTCGCGCCCCATTTCACCTCGCTGGATGCACGCTGGGGATCGTCAGGTCTCGTCAAATCCTGACTAGCGAACAGGGCAGACTGTTCACACCGAGGCAGTGCTCAGGCCCGTTCGGCTGGGGTGACCAAGGGCTGCGAAGAGGGTGCCGACCGGCCTGGACAGAACATAGAGCATTTTAAGGCAGAAACAGTGAATGAAGTACAGATACTAGAATGTTCCACACACTCGTTAGGTGTCCTCGCCACTCGGGCGTTCAAACCAAACATTCCCAACCCGCTACGATCAGAGGCCAAGTTTACAGTGCAGCATAATTTCCCAGAAAAAGTCCAACTCCCAGAATGTGGAGACAATCAGATCATGAAATCACTTTTTCTTGAGTGTTTTCTAGGTAGTACAGATGGGAATGTTACGTGCCAAGAACTAGTCAAGTTGTGAAAAAAAAAAAAAGTTTTACCAGCTTAATCCCTTCCTCAAGATTCATTCTCTGGACTCCAACCTTCACTGCCTACACATACACTAACACCTGATGTGGGAAGGCAGCAGTCGTTATTAAAAGCAATTTTATGACACCACTTCATGGTACCCACCCTCATCAGCGCCCTCCGTGTGAAGAAGCTTCATCGTGGCCCGTAGAACAGACGTGAGCATGACAGAAAGCAGCAGGTGGGCCCCCACAGGTGGATGCTTCACGGCCAACTCATTCACACATTTGGCCAATTAATATATTTACTGATCCCCTACCATGTGCCAGGCACAGTTCTAAGGGCTGGCACTGAAGCGATGGATAAGGTCCTTGCCGTCACAGGGCAATAAATGAGCAATGAACCCAGATTCATTGGGCCAGTTCAATTATGAGGGTGGAAATTACGGTCATGCATCACTTAATGACAGGGATACGTTCTGAGAAACGCATCATTAGGCGATTTTGTCCTCGTGCAAACATCACAGAGTGCACTTAAACACACCTGGGTGATACAGCCTACTACACACCGAGGCTCTAGGGTGTGAGCCTATATCTGGTAGGATTGCCTGTATCTGCTAGGCTACCAACCTGTACAGCACGTTACTGTACTGAATATTGACTGAACACAATGATAAGCATCTGTGAATCTAAACATATCTAGGCATAGAAAAGGTATGGTAACAAATGGTATAAAATATGGTGCACCCGTATAGGGCACTTACCACGAATGGAGCTGGCAGGACTGGAAGGTGCCCCGGGTGAGTTCGGGAGCAATGGCGAGTGAACGTGACAGCCGGGACATCACTGTACACTACAGTATACGTTCTAAACACTGGACGCCAGCGTCACCACAGACACATAAATAATGAGTTATTGCTGCAACATTAGGGTGGCCACATGTCACTAGGCAATAGGAATTTTTCCAATTCCAGCATCATCTTATGGGACCACCGTCATATATGTGGCCCGTTCTTGACCAAAATGTCAACGCAAGCATGCAAACCTATGTCAAACTTCTAAACGTGATTCTTTTCACCACTCTTATTTCTAAACAATGAGAGAAATTCAAAGCAACCCGAATAGCACAATGAAAATAAGACCGTGCTGAAAGACATGTCAACACGACAAAGAGTTTCAAGGACACGTACAAGGTAGGTGGCATTCTAAGGAACTGTGTGTGGCGCCAGGCTCAAGGGCAGAGAAGAGAGTGACACGTGCCCCGATTCAGCATAAGAGGAGATGGTTCGCTGAAACTAAGGTCAGGAAAGCAAAAGAAGTCCTGGAGTCCCACTTCCTCTCCTGGAGAGGCCGTCACCGGTGCTGGTGGCTGTTGTCATCACCCAACAAGCCACCGTCAACCTTCCAACTCCTCTCCTTGCACCTCCACTATCACTGCTCCAGCCCCAGCCACCACATCTCACCGGGACAATGGGGACAGCCTCCTACTTGATGTCTTTTCTGCCACCCCTGCCTCCTACATCAGTTAGGGTCCCAAGGGGGAAAAAAAGGGGGTGATTGGAGACAGCTTCATGAGGAGGTTCTCAACCAAAGTGTAGGCAGAATTAAGGGAACCGAAAAGAGAGGACTCGGGCACGCCTCGTGAGGGCAGTTGACATTCCAAGGAGGGCTGAGGTGCACAGCGATGACACAGTTGCCCTCAGAAAGGGCTTCGTTTAAAGCCACTTTCCTCAGAGGGCCTTCCAGACACACACACGTGATCCAAACAGTGGCGGCCAGCAGTGGCGGGAGCGGTCAGCTGGAGTAGGCCATGAGCGAGTTCCCAGACCGAAAGGAATTTCAAGTCCTCCCTAAACGCCACCGAAAGTCGGTCTGCTGTCTGGCACCAGTCCGTGCAGGCTCCTCTTCCTCGGGACCCTGCCACCCCCCTGCCCTGGGTCCACCAGGGAACCCAACAGCCCACCTCTTCTAAGCAGTTCATTGGCTCTTCACAGCAGCATGTGACAGAGACAGAGACAGAGTCACCGGGAAGAACCTCATTTTCCTGGAGCACGACCCCCAAAAATGCTTCCTCCGGATCCCAAAGCAAGAGTGTGAGAGAGCGGAGAGCTGCGGCTCATCCTGACGTGTTTTATGGCACCAGGGAGGCACGTGGTGTTGGGATTAAGAGCATGGGCCTGGAGGGGAACCTCCGATGGCCTGGAGGACACCCACAGTGGACGGAGAAGGTGCTGGCTCCCGCAGCCTCACAGAGCAGCCCCCACCTCTTTGTCCCTGCTCCCCAGCCCCCCGGAGCCAGGCCGCTCAGGCCCAGGTGGCCCTCCAGCAGCTGTCGGTCCCCGAGAATACTGGCTGCTCCCCCTTTCTCTCCTCCTTTCGGGAGCACAGGCGAACGTGATAAGAGCCAGGGTGCTCTGACTCACGGGGGCAGGCGGAAAGCCCCGCTTTGTCCGATTCGTGTGCAAACCGCAGAAATTACTCCGTCGTCACTGCCACTGAGATTCCAGCTCTCCTCCGGCTGGGAGGGGATCAGGGCGGTGTCTGACGGGGCGCGTCCCATACACCCCACTTTATACATATCCGGGATGGTGTGAATTCCCTCCCTGACACGTCTGCCCCCATGACACCGGGCTTGGGTTCCAGGACACTTCGGTTTCCACCTTCCACGGGGAAAACCAGCCGCCTGCAGAGCAGAAGCCTGAGGCAAAAGCAGTGGCTGAAAATCTGCTCAAACTCTGAGAGCCTCTTCTGTAAAAGAGCCTGAGGGAAATCGAGAAGGGGTTAGGGAAGAGGGCAGCAAATTCCAGACCAGGAAGTCTCTGCAGGAAACACCCCTCCTCTCTCCCCCACTGGGGTGTGAGTAGAGGACTCACCTTCCCAACGACAGGTGACAGCCAACTAAAAATATGAACACGGCAAAAAAAATCTTTAGGCCCATAAAGAAGTAAATTTTTTACACCGTACTTATGATGCGTCAATCACGGTTCTAAGAGCTTCACATCTGTGTATTTATTTAATCCTCAAAACGTCCTTATGAAGTAGGTGCTATAACTCCATTTCCCATAAAAGGGATCTGGGGCACAGAGAGGCTGGGTGATTTGCCCAAGATCACACAGCTGGTTAGCAGCTGAGCCAGGACCTGAACCCAGGAAGCTCCCCTCCGGGCCCCTGCTCTGAATCCCAGCCTTGCTGACTGACAGATTACAGTGGGATCCTGGAAGGAGAAGTCTGCGATTCAGTGCAGTTGGCTGACGTCATGTCTCCCCACAGATCACCCCTGGGCGCCACTGGGTGGCAGGGGTCATAGCTCTAACTCAAAATCTATGCTAGATCGTCATAATTCGCGGCTAAAAAACAAACACACACATTACGTTGATATATTTGACAGCTTATGCTCAAACTGATCTTAAATGAAACGGTATTGAAACGGTCTTCCACCTAGATTTTTTTTCTATGAGCATTTATTAAATTATTAAATAATAATGAACATTTGTTAAGCATTTACTAAGTCCTAGGCACTTTTCTAAGTGTTAGGCATACGAAGCTAAACTTTCTAGTGGGCCTGCCACTCAGTTACTGGCAGCAGACCCTGGTAAACAAGAACAATCTGGACCAGTAGTGTCCTTAACGGGACCTCTCCAGAAATAGCTAAGCTTCTTTCTACTCTTAGACCATCTCGTGTGTGCACAAGGCTACTAAAATCCAGTCAGATCGAAGTGTATTGTCATCCACTTCATGGAAAATTACCTTCAGCAAATATGATTCGGAAATAAGGAGAGTACAATGTGAAAACAGAAGTCTCAATCTCATCTACCTTCTTTTATTAAAAAAATAAATAAAACTAGTATCGCGGTTAATGCCGGGGAAAGTTAAGAGTCTATGAGATTGCTTTAAGAGAGGCATAGCTATGTTGGTAAAGTTTTAGTTTAGATGGTGGGTTTCTGAGGGTTGTTTTATTACTCTGCCTCATAGCTTACATATATGCTAGCAAACAATACATAATACAAAACTCTATAATTGTCTAACTTTTCTTAATCATAATTGTTTCCAAGTAGAGGTGACCGAAGACTTAATATATTGCAGACTCCTAAGCACGAGTTTAATGCAAAGGTCTCCAATGATATGCTTCTGAATTAGGACCTTCCCATCAATACAGAATGTGGCACTGAACTCTTAATTACCTAGTAGCTCTGTGTTAAAGTCAAATTGACTTAAATAGACAGATAGATTAAGTAAACAGCAAAGGGTATTTAATTAAAATCTTCTGGGATAAAACTCACAGTACCAAACACAATAGAAAATTGCTCCTTATTTTGCATATGTCAAAAGAAAGTTAATATCATCTGTACAAAAACGATAAAACTCCTAATGTATTAATGAAAAGAGTGGGAAAAGCCTTTCTTGCGTGTCCCAGCAACATCAATGACAAAGATCCTAGAGCAACAGACAGGGTTACAACTTCCTGAATGTAAATAAACATTACAGCTATGCGATCCAGAGCTACATAACTGAAATAGGGAAAATTTCAAATAATTATTTGCAATTGTATCTTTATTGTAATCCCTCTTTGCCAATGCAGGCCTAATAAGGCCTGTTCAGCCCAGTCAGCCTTTTTTTCTTATGAGAAGTTTAAAGCACGTTTAGACTTCCTATCTATATTTAACTTGGGGAATTGCTACCTGTATGGATTCATGGGCACATATGCACAACTCAAAAGTAAATACAACTCTTAAAATGGGCCCTGGATTTTCAGAAGCAGCCATCATCTTGCCCTCTTTGCTTCTGAGGGTTCGTTTTATTACTTTGCCTCATAGCTTTAGTGCCCACGAAGCATTAATTTTACTCTGCGAATCGACACACAGTGAACTCGGCACAGCACTGCCGATCAGCGCTGTCCGGTCCACATCCGCCACGTGTGCCGGGCGCACCTGAGAGTAAAGCCGCCCTTTGTCTCCACCTGTAAGGACCGCGTAAGTGCCTCTCCGGTTCGACCTCCATCACTCCGCTATGAGTTCCTCAAACGCACGCCTGCTAAGACAGATGTTTCCAATTGCCTTTTTCATAGAACAGTGCCACCTGGAAAACGAGCAGGCCTGACCAAAAAAAAAAAAATCAGCTCTAGAGTGATTTTCTTTCTTTTTTTTCTTAATTCATAGAGTAAATGTGGATTCTGGCATGAAAACTGTGTTGTCTTCTCCCAGAACCAAGGCTCCACTCCACTGATTTGCTGGGTCAAGCAGTATAGTCTGAGGTCAAAGCAGGAATTGTTCTTGGTCCTGGAGACTCACGCATTCATCAACAAGCACTTATCTCTGCAAAAGGCCCATCACACCCATATAACTCTGTACATGCTGGGCTGGAGATACAGTGGTTTCCAGGCCTGCGTTAACTTCCCCAAGTCTCCTTCCAGGGACGAGGAGCAGCCTGGGGGCATGCACTTCTGTCCAGTAGCTGGGTCCTGCAGCCACACTGTCTGCTGCCACTAGTCACAGGCCTCGGGCGGCAGCACACAGGAAACCAGAGCCATGCCCGGCTGTGGACAGGGGCTGTCCAGACCAGAGGCCCCTTCGCTGGTGGCAGGGAGAGCCGGACAGCGATGGAAGTGCTCTTCCCTGTGCCCACGCAGGGGCTGTCCCCACCCGCAGGAATGGCATACGCATTCTCCAATCAGGAAAACAGCAGCACCATGCTGAGGGCTTTACCTGCGGCGTTTCATGTGACCCATGAGCGTGGCACCACTGTCACACCCATTGTACAGATGAAGGGACAGGCACAGAGGGGCTCAGACAAACCATGAGCAGCCGGCTTGGTGGGGGTGGGCAGCGGCGGGTGGGGGTGGGAGGGAGGCTTTTTCAAAGGCTGAAACGATTAAACTTCTGTTCGTTCCCGCTACTCCAGCTTCCAAGACTGTCATTTCCCCCCAGGTGCTTTACAGCCACCGTGCTCAGCAAAACAGGTTCCGTTTTCTGCACAAAGCAACCATTCTCCCAGCTATTTCGAGCCCGCAAACTCGGTTTTAGATAGCTCCCTCCTGCGATAATCTCTTCCTTCTCACATGAGACGGGACTAACCAGTGCCAACCTGCTTCTGCACATATGCTGGGATTCCCCTGTGGAGGCCAGTTGTGCAATGGAAAACCCCATTCCTCGGGGAAGAAGCTAGTGTGTGGGGTGTGTGTGGTGGGGGGGGGGAAGGGGTGTTCCACAGGAAGGGGAGACTCAGGAACCAGAAGTCCAGCAGACAGAAATCACCAGGAAAATGTGAGCATACAGACCGGCAGACCATATTTAAAGCTAGATTCTTCACACATCTTGCTTTTTGTCATCTGACAAACACACCTTGAAGGTCTTCCTCCCCGGGACAAAGTCCTGTCCTCACGCACCTAGTCAGAAGCCTTCGGGAGAGCATAAAACCAGATTCCTGGACCCCACTCCAGACCCTTCCAGTCCTGGGTGAGGATGTAAGAATCTCAGCTTGAAATTAGGTCCTAGGAGATTCTGAAGACCATGGAGCGATTCTGTGTCAGGTGCGGGAACAGACCCCAAAATTACAGAAATGGAAAAGACTCATTCCCCACATCCAAGGCCTTCACACCTCTGAAGGAGACCGACACGGTGACCCCCCTAACAATCGCAAAAGGCCAGTGGTCAGGCTGACCAGCTCCAGATCTGAAGAGCTTTCTACGCCTAAAGAGTTGTTCAGGTTGCAATACTTTACAGCCCTACTCACACCAGAGTCATCATAATGTGCGAGCATGCGCTTAATGCTGGAACGTGATGATGTATTATTTTTGCTTTTAGAAAACACTTCCTTTTATCTCTGACTCACTGGGTTCAGAAACCGGATATAATCTACGTAGGATTTTTTACTGGTGTTAACAGTGGTATCGACGTATCTAACCTTAAAATTTCTGAATAGTTTTTCGGTTCATAAATAAATGAGTGCATTTAGGATATTTTTCTGATGTTTTTCTATATGTAAAATAATAATAGGTTTTAAAACTATGTAAGTAACATTGAAGAACATTCATAATTCTACAACTCTAATACAACTGCCATTTTTTGGTATTTTTATTTCCAGTGTTTTTTTTTATCTGCACTTACTTGAACATCCTTGTGGTCAATGAATACCTAGACCTTTATAACACGTTTTTAATCAATATACTATTGTGGGCATATTGTTTGTTGTTATATACTCTTGTTATTTTATGGCTATATAACATTTCATAAAGTCAATGTATCATTATTTACTTAACCATTCTCCTATGTTTGGACATTTAATTTTGTCTCTTCCCAGTTTTTCAAATGTATAAATAACAGTGTCTTAAAATGTGTTGACTTTCCACCCTTAGGATAGAATCCAGACATTGGCTTATCTAGGGAAAATAGAGTTGAAAGATGGTGGAATATCGGGCTTTTGTGTGTGTGTGTGTGGTGTGGAGCCTTAGTCCGTGACTCAGACACAAGCTCTGACTCTCACCAGGTGCAAGATCGCGGGTCCTCTGATGTGTCTGAGCCTCAAATTTCTCATCCATTACATAGGAATAAAAATATCTACTTCATAGGGGATGCTGAGCTAATTAAAAGAGTAAGAATGAACTTCGCGCATAGCTGGTCCTCAACAGATTGTACCTATTACTTTTATAAAACATTTATCCTCCCAGACATAAAACAGGAAAATCTGCGAAATCTTCCGACATTAGCAAAATGAGTCACGAAAGTGCAAGGTCTCCTCCGAGCCACTTCATCTGAAACTCAGACAATCATTCTGAAAGCGTGCGTTGCCTTCTGGGGCGACATGGGTCTGGGGAGCTGCTGCCATCAGGGGAACTGTTTGAGGGGGGATGCAGTATTCGCTGTCGCAGCCCTGTAAATGCCGCGTGGCCTGCGATCCTTGAGACAAGCCCTGTTCCTCGCTGGGAGGCACCCGCACCTCAGCAGGCCGCCGGGCGGACGGCTTGTGCTGTACACACACGCCCTTCCTCCGGCCACCCCGAGCGCGTCTGGGGGACCGGGGAGCTGCAGCTCGACGACAGCTGGCCTTCACGAATGTGCGGGGCTGCCCCCTCAGCGTCCAGGGCTGAGATGAGTTCTAGTGACCGCTGGCAGTTGCAACTCAGCGCAGAGCTGGCCACCAGCCACAGTGGCCAAGGCTCCCTCCGACCAAGCCTCCTGCGTGTTCTGCTCCTGACAGCCGCCCCGTCTTCCCCGTCACCCCCTGCCCCCGACGCCTTCTCTGCTGCTGCCCTTCACGCTCCGTAAGCCAGGACTTGCTAGCTCCTATTTTTCCTAATAGCAGTGATTTCCAAACTTTCTGGAATGCTGATAACCTGTCCTTTGTTTTTCTGATGTGACGTTTTTCCTCTCATCCCCAACGTGCTGTCTAGTATACAGTTATTTAACAGGGTTAATGATCTTCCAGGTATTATTCAAAAGAACCAAAAAAATGGAAACCACCCAAATGTCCATAAGTGGATAAACACAGTGATGCATCCGTACAACGGGATGTTATTTGGCCATAAGAAGGAATGAAATACCGATACTTGCTACAACATGGATGAACCTTTAAAACATGCTAAACGAGAGAAGCCAGACAGACAAGGTCACAGATTATATGATTCTATTCACACGAAGTGTTCAGAACAGGCCAATCCACAGAGACGGAAAGTAGATGCTGGTTCCCTACGAGCAGGGTGGGCAGGACATGGCGACGGACTGCTAATGGTCACGGGGTTTCTTTGGGGGCTAATGAAAAGGTTCTAAAATCAGACACCGGTGACGGCTGCACAAGCCTGAGCACACGAAAAGCCACTAAAGGGTATGCCTTACATGGGTGACTCTCAGGGTGCATCAATTGTATCTCATGGTCATTATTTTTTTTAAAACCCTTCAAGTACAAGAATATTATGACACCTGTTAAAATAGATGAAGACACCCTGGGATGCTTCCGAACCAGAGATGACACGCCTTGCGGAATGTGCCTCGTGGTGGCATCTGCAAACTCAGACGGAGAAGAGGCTGAGTGTAAAGTGACAGGGGTGGGGACCCTGGCCACCCGGAACACCCGCCCGCAGTCCAGGGAAGGCAGCCACCACACGCTGCTACCGACGATGGCCCCTCAGGCCCAGTGTCGTCAGTTTTCACACTTTTTAGGAAAAGTCAAAATGCTTGAGTTCTCCTTGAAATTCTCTTTGGGATTTTGTAACTCACTCCAAGTTTTTCAGAAACACAGACGTGACTTCTGCCTTTTACTGCTCAGACAGCAGACGCTGCCTGAATGCCTACTGTGTGCCAGCCGTCCCAGCCCGGGCTGCAGCGGTGGCGGGGCTTTGGGGACAGGCTCTCTTTTTCCGTGGACTGAACTATGAAGGGGCAGATGGCACTGCACAGAATGTACTGCGCTGTCCCAAGAGCGTGGCGAACTGAGGCCCTGAGTTGCCCTGGAAACCGGTATTGGTAGCAGACACGCTCACACAGGTGGGGAGCTGGCAACACAGAGGTTGCAAAGGAACCTGAGAGATGGGGGAGTGCTCCGGGGTGGCTGTGGACCAGGGCAGGGCAGAACAAGCCTAAATTGCCGAGCCTGAGGAAGACTGAGGCACAGAGGCCAACCTGCCCTCAGGGCACAAATATCTTAGTACATTATATTTTAACAACAGCTTCATGGCACACTGAGCGAAAGACCAACCTTGGGAGGTTCCTGTTTTTCTCACTGTCTTTTGCTAAATGGAAATGATGCTAGGAGGCTCTGGTGGTGCAAAGCAGTCCCTCCCGGGAAGAGGGGCTCTAACTAGCCCGTTTCATTTCATCCCGCAATGCGCGCGGAGTTCCTGGGGAAGACGCGTTGTTAGGGGTGGTCACTGTTTTGATGGGCTCGGCCCTTTGACTGTGTCCACTGTGGCTCGCCTCCACCCCCCAGTTCTGTTCTCCAGGAGATAGTTCCCAGAGGGGCTCTCCCAAATAACTGTGAGGCAGGACCTCGGAACTGACATGCTAGTAACAGCTGTGGAGAGGGGACCTAACTGGACCCCACTCAGCTTGTGTGGTCAGGAGTGACCTAAAACTACCCGCCTCTGAACTTTCGTGGCACAATGGGAGAGCTGAACACGGTCGTGGTTTTCTAAAACAAAACGAAGTCTCTCTTTGTTAATTGGTCCAATCCAATAAGCAATCACCGAACTGTGAGAGGAAAAAAAAAAAAGTTACTTTTTTCAATGCCATTTGGTAGCTCAAAGGTGGCTGCAAATTCTTTGCTTAACGGCCAGTGAGAAGTCAAACCGAATTGCCTTCCCTCTATCTGGGCAAGTCTCCGTGACCTGCTCAACCAAGAAAAGGTGACAGAGACTGTTCTCGGGTTTCCAAGGCTAGCTCATAAGAAGTCTTGAAGTTTCAGCCTCGGTCTCTTGGAACACTGCCTCTGAAGTCTGACTCCCCAAGACCAACCACCAAGCCGTGAGGAAGCTAAAGGGAATCACGCGGAAAAGCACAGGGGCTAGGCCGGCCTCCGCTGTTCCCGCCAACCCACACACGAGTCACCCCTGTGTGAAGAAGCCATGGGCTTCCAGCTTCGTCAATATGGGACCGAAAGCGCATGAAATACCCTCACCCCAAACTGCCCAGCCAAACCAAGCCAACCCAAAGAACCACGCGATGGTATGACAAAGCTTGTTCTGAGCCACTAAGTTTGGGGGTGGTTTATTAAACAATAACAGATCATTCAAATAGGCAAAAAAAAAAAAAATAGAATGTGATTACTTGTCATAAATCTTCATTTACAGAAAGAGGGAAAAAATAGTGAATTTGGACCAAATGATAGTTCCACATATATTCACCCTACAATCTACTTCATAAGTTAAAGATGTCACTTAAAGAGTAGAAGTAGTCATTAAAACAGTCAATAATATTTATTGAACACCACTATGTGCAAAACTAAGAAGCAGAATATTTAATCAGAAGAAACAATTTAACAATTCCTGCTCTGAATGAACTATATGTAGACAGAGGAGTAGAAAAGGGTAAAGAAACGAGTTATTTCTAAGGTGGAAGGAATTATTCAGCATACGTCATTGAGAACGAAGTACACAAGTGAATTAAAATATAATTACAAGCTGAACATTCCAGGTTGCAGCCTTCTCAAGAGCAGGAAAAGATTCGAACCAACCTCTGGGAACTTCAGAACTTCCAGGTTGATGAAGGATTGTCAACATATATTTGTGGCGGAAATGGTGAAACACTTAAGCATGAACTGAATGTCTATTACCGATTTTTTAAAGATAGTTGCTTATTAGCATTTTCTAAGTTTCATCCGTAATGTGATTTTTTTAGATCTGAGCAATAGAAGCTTGGGGTGGGAGGAGCTGGGGGATGGGACAAAGAGCTCCACAGCATCTGCCGGGCTTGAGAATTACTTCACACGTCACTCTGACCTGGAAGGACCTTTTGGGGTGAGAATGCTGGATGGGCCCACTGGTTTGTTTTCCTTTGGGATAATTCTCTCTCTAGGATCAATACCTATTTCTTCTGCTGAGGTCTTGGGGGGTAGGCACAGAGGAGTTTTGGTAAAAACACAGTTATCCACACAGAAACGTATAAGAGCAAGGCTGTGGGCACAAGGAACAATTTCCAAAAGTCAATATTGTACTTACGCCATATTCCAGACACCAAAGAAACAAGAGAAACAGCTAGCTGTGATGTTTCTTATTTTTCTCAGGTCTCCACTTTCCAAACTACGCGTTGCCCACGGCAGGTCTAGCTGGCGGCCCGCCTGCCTGCTCGGGGGCAACTCTGCACGTCCAACGGAGCGGCTTTAGGGAGGTGGGTGCTCTACCATGCGATCTGCACACCCCTACTCGAACTCAGCCGACACGAGAATCCCTCTGGAAAGGACGCCGCCCTCCAGAATCAAGTGTCTTTACGGGCTTCCAGAAAACTTCCTGAGAAATGAAACAGGACCATTTTCTTCTTAATAACTGCGTGAGGGTCTCAGCCCAACACTGATAGAGGCACCCCCTAATCTGCCGTGGACGGCTCACACCCAGCACCTCGCAGTGGGTGCTCCAGCTCAAACCTGTCTGCACGAAGAACGGGAGGGCAGGGCCAAGGACACCCGCCAGGCCCTTTGCACTGGGCACTTCATCCCCTTGTCCAAGTTCGTCAGGAGCAGATTTAAGGGGCAGACATCTACCTAGAGGCAAATTATAAACACCGTTCTCATTTCTGAGACATACAGCACGCAGCAGCAAAGCAAGCCTCCCAACAGGTTCTCGAAGAGATCTTTAGAAGCCGGCAAACATGTGAAACTTCTTTCCTTCACCAAAAAAGACCCAGACGTTTATAAAAAGTCCTGGGAATCTGCACCCCGTCAGCAAAAACTCTGAGAACAAGAGACGACACTGCTCCTTCCCTCCCCAACCCCCCGATGCGGCAGAAGACAGCATAACAACAACAAAGAGAAAGAAAAACAAAGTCTGTCTCTTAAGTCAGAACATAATTCGGGCTCAGGGCTTTGAGGAAATTTCACTGTTAAAATTCTCAGAGGAACCACGACTGCACGTGTCACGTCAGAGGCTATAGAAACCTACAGCTGAACAGCACCTGAAAAATACTCGAGGAAAGCGAGAATATGTGAACAGGCCACGCCCACCAACTCTGAAATCACGGAGCTAAGTAGACCACTTGGAAGGAAGGAGGTAAATTTAAGGTAAAGAGGAGAAAGGGCTGACCCAACATGAAGAACGTGAAACTCACCTCATGGGAGAGTGAGGGGGAAGGAACGCTAAGCAAGCTCAGGGAAAATTTAAAGTCATGGACCTAGAGTGCATTGTCTCTTTGTTCTGTTTGTGTGTTTGTTTGAGTTTGGCTCTACCTTTTTAAAATTGTGGTGATAACGCAACACAAGATCTCATCTCTCACCGAATTTCTGAGTGCACAAGACAGGACCGCTAGTGACAGGCACCGTGCTGCAGAGCACAGCTCCAGGACCAACCGCCCTGCGTAACGGAAACTTCACACGCGCTGAAGGGCAACTCCCTACTTCCCCCTCCTCCCAGCCCGGACCACCACCCTCCCCTCTCCGCTTCTATGAGTTCGGCTATCTGAGACTGCTCGTCAAAGGGCTGTCATTCGCCCTTCTGTGTCTGGCACATTTAACTTCACGTAAGGTCCTCCGGGTTCATCAATGTTGTTGCCTGTGGCCGGCTTTCCTTCTTTTTTTTTTTTGCAAGGCTGAATAATATTCCCCTGTATGCACATACCACAGGTTTTAAATTCGGTCATCCATCGATGGACGTTGAGGTGGTTTCCATTCCTTGGCTGTTAGAAGCAGTGCCATGATGAACGTGGGGGTCATCTCAAGGAAATGAGGTGGTCCGATGCATGCCCACAGGGGCTCCCCGGAGCCATGGCACAGGCCAGGCCAGGCTCCCACCCAACAGGGCTTTAAATTTTTTTCTGAAACTTGAACAGTATCCTATAAAGCAGTTTCAGTCTCTTCATGTGTGAGGACCCAAAATCCAGAAGCACTGTGCCTCCGGCAGGGGCTGGGCGCCCCTACGGGTTATATAAACTGCTAACTCTGGAAGCCCTGGCTGTGTACGCAGAGGCTGGCTGGGGAGGTACTTCCTGATGTCCCCTTTAGGGTGGAAGGGGGTGTCACTAGGTGGCTGGCCACACACCGCTCACCCCCCAGCACTGTCCCCCTCTCTGTTCTTCTGTCTTCGCCCTTCTTTCGCAGCAAGGAAGTGTCCGGCTGTGCCCAGCACCTCCCTGCCCTCAGGCCAGGACAAGCACCTCCATCGGTACGCACAGTCCCCAAGATGACAGGTGCCCTCATATTTTTACTTCAAATGCAGAAGGAGAATGCGTCTGTAAGGGTAAAGGCGGGGGCTCCTAACTTAAAGATCCTAATGCAAAATATAGCTGTTAACAGAGAGATAAGTATGAAGTATGACGAGAGAGTGTGCTTTTTACCGATCTGAATGCCTTTGCCCCTGGGAATGACATGAGCAATGGGGCTTGGGCTGGTACACGCATATCCAATGAGTTCAGGAAAGCAAAGTTCCAAAACACACAGCCATCTGCCTGATTCCTATGTCTTGCTACAGCTGTATCCTGATGTCTCTCTTAAAGCTACTTTTAGTATCCATCATTATTCAGCAAGGAGGAAGAAGAATCCACATCAAACGTATTCGTAGAAGCACAGAGACTGTGCCCACAAGTCGACTGCTGTTCAAAGGCACCCTCCCCCATACAGACAGGCCCCTCACCCCCCGGTACCATTCAAGGTTAGATGCCTAAAACCCCTGCCACAGTTTAATCTGATTCAGTGAGATGGTGCTCATGGCAGAGGCCACCTGGGAACTTCCCAGGACCCCTGGAATGTGTGTGTGGTTCCAAATTCCAAAAACAGAAGGACACAGAAATGACATCAGCGTCTCCACTACAAACGACATGTGCGTTTTAATTTTAACCAGCCCTGACTGCGCTTCTTGCTAAGTCCATCGCTGTGGCTCGCAGGCAGGAAAAGGAGCCTTCTTAAGCACATGCGCATCTTACTCATTGTCCAAACAGGAAAAAATAGGTCCAGGAACAATCTGCCTGCCTCCTGTGGTTACCAGCCCCGGCTCACAGAGGAGGCACAGCTGACCAGCGGAGGTGAGAGGGCGCGTGGCAAGTCTCGAGCCACTCCCCCTGGAAACCCTGCCTCACTCATTTTTTTCTAACGAAGCAAATGGATCCTGTCTATGCACAGGCCCAGTGTGAGTCATGTTCTTTTCTGCCTCCGTGTAAGTCAAGTGTGCAAGTAAGGACTGGAACTTCTGATGACAAGCATACATGGCCCAGACCTCTACGACGCTTTTCGATGGAAGGACTCCTACACGGGGTGAGGACCTAGATGCAACGCCACCGAGATGATCCCTCTCCGACTCAGTGGCTTTATTTTTTAAGTCCTCAAGCAATAAGCTTCTTCAAAACGCCTGGTCGTGGGAATTCAAAAATCGCTATGGGGGTATCAACAGTGATCTCTGCAGAAGTGGAAACGGGAAGGTGTCTTTTTAAAAGCGTCACAGTTCCATGCTGACGGGTCGATTCGGAGGACGGAAGCGCAGGCCTTGCGCATTGACTGTCCCCCTCACCTCACTTAGGGATGCACAGGCCACCTCCCCCCGCCCCAGGTTCTCCAGGCTTCCGCCATTCTGCAGATTCCAATCCTGAGGCTCTCCCCCGATGCCCCTGCTCCCAGCCGCAGCCCCCACCCCCGCCCCCGCAAACCCCAGCCCTGCCCATAGCAGTTGACGGGCAGTGTTCACTGGTGAGCAACGCCTGGACAACCTTGGTCAAGCTTCACTGGCACACAATGGAAGGTGTCTCCTTCTTCTGTAACTCACGTTGCCCACCCCCCCAGCAAAGCTTCCAAACTTCCAGTCACCACCACAGAAACAAGGAATTCGTCTCCCTCCTAACGCGTGGAAAAATCTTAAAGGATGGCAGGGAAGGGGATGCGGAGAGAAGCCAAGGAGAGACAAACTTATTCCGCTTATGAGGCCTGGTGCCACCATGAGACAAGAATTTGGAAGGCTGCCATTCAGAAACAGTAGGCGCTGTGACGCACACTTTCAACATTTCATAAATGTCAAGAATTTGTTTTCTAGAAAACTCTTCCATAGACACCTTTGGAGAAACACCTTTGACCTAGGACTCTCTAAGTTGACATATGGATCAATACTTCTCTGACACAGAGTTCAGAATAGCAGGTTCCTACCCATCTCAAGGACAGAAAATATTTTTTAATGTTAAAAAATTATTTTACATCTTTTGATTATTAAGAAAATAGGTAATTAGAGAAGACTATCACGAATTCGGTAAGGATTTTAGTTGAATTTGCGTAACTGGTCACACGGAACCTATACGCGCTCGAAAAACATGCAGTTACACACACATATACGTAACGTGTACTATTTCGTGTCCCTTGCAGTGATCCCCCAGGCTCAGGCCCCCAGGCCAGAAACCTCTGTGAATTCCGAAAACCAGAATTGTGCCAGGTAATCCCAAAGGAATTTCGGATTGACATTTTTAAGAGAGAGGGAGAAAAGAAGCAAAATCATTTATTATTAATTTAAGTGTTTCCTCTCGTGACACCCTTACGTTCCTGTTCCACGTAAGCGATGTCGACGGAAAAGATTTTCCTACCCTTTTCTGGTGATCAACCCATCAACACACATCAAATAAAGGAAGGTGCTAAGGACGCTACTCCTGGGGATGATTAGAGTCTAATTAAAACCCACAACATCAATGCCACACCGAACGGGGGAGGGAAAAAATCACCATGGGAACTACAAAGAGGAAAAAAAAAAAGACTTGTTAGCGATCATAGAAAATTACCCTGAATAACCCTCCCTCCCTCCAGCCCCCCACAAAAAAAAAAAAAAAAACAACAACAACAACAAAAAACACCCTCCTCTCGGCTTACACAGAAATAAATGCCAGTACCCGGATTCTCACACATACTGATGGTACGAGGAGAAACATCCCCAAGTACATGGGGTGGGAGGGTGGGCGCCAGACACCGGCTGCTCACCCACCTTTCCCGTGGAGCCGGTGGGGGCAGATGTGCTCCTCAGGGTTTTAGGAGCTGGTTTCTTGGTGTTGTTTTAATCTGTTCACATTTGCTCTTCGCTGTCACCAGGACACAGACAAGCCGCCCTGGAGGTCAGGCTCCTTTCTGGGGGACCCTCCCTCGATGCTACATTTGGCTAGGAGGGAGCAGGAGGGGCCGGGCAGCGGCTGCTGGATGAGACTCCTCTGAACAACCGGCAATGCAGACTCTGTGCGGAAGCCACCTGTCAGCCCCCGAAGCGGGCCCTGTGCCAAGGGCACCTCACTTCTAGGCATGATTTTCGACATGAATCTCATCTACTAGCAGCCAACAGAAAAATCACATGTCGACACTTTTGAGTTTATGAAAAAAAGCAGGGAGGGAGCATGGAAATGACTGCTACGGATTCCAGGGAATATTGTGCAATCTTTACTTGATTTCCGTGTATTCTTACTCGCTGACAAAGGCCAAAAGGGAGAGACTCTGCAGGCTCTTTCGTCCATTTTAAAACGTTGCCGGATACTTCTCCAGAATTCTTAGCGCAAACTGTCAGGTTCACATTCTGGTTACAGAAAATCTCATCCCCAGATGACCTTGACCAACCCAACTCACAAAACAGATTTTATGGCACCAACTCCATTCCTGCCCCCGAGCCCCAGGAGTGGCTCTGCACTCCAGGTGTCTGTGCTGTGGCCAAGCCAGTGAAGTCCCTGTGGCCCGATCTGGGGTCCCAACCTGGGGCTCTCACGATGTGTGGCTGTCGACTCAGGTTTTTTTACCAGCGTGGATAAGGAACGGAATCACCAATCGTGATGCTACCTCACGGCAACTTAAAACAGAGGCGGACAGAAACGAAATAGTTAAACGAACTCTCTGAACGGTAGCAAAATCCTTCTTGAACCTCCTCCCTTCTCGGCAAATTTCCAAAGGTAAAAACAAAAAAAAGTGATTAAAAGAGTAGGCTGGCATGGGACAGTTGATCTCTTTTTACCCACCCTGCACTCTGAAGAAGTATAAATCGCCAAGGGAGAGACGGCAACGCTGGCCTTTTTTTCTGGAGAGTTTTTAAAGTGCTGTCCAATAAATGACGTCATGGCATGCCCCTCACAGCTCTGGGTGCCGCACCGGGGCGCTGCCTTCCTTCCCACTTGGCACAAACCAAGCGTCCACAGCGCTGGGAACAGCCTCGCCCACTGTGAACTCTGCCAGGCCTTGATCCTCACCTGCCACCACCCAGCTGCAAAATGAGCAAGGAGAGAGCCGCCCGGACCACACACAATGCCAAATTGGCACCTGCGTTACAGCAAATCAACTGAAAAGCATCAAGAGAGTCTTTTTGGGCCCCGAAGAGTGATTACAAACTCGAAAGGCTAATGGGACAGACACGCGGCGGGAAATGCCTTTGCTCAGCTCCGTTCAGAATCCCATGCCAGGAGCCGGGCGGCGGCAGCTTCCCCGGGAAGCAGAAATCAGGAAAAGCGGCTCCAGCAGCAGGCCCCTCCGAGGGCAGAAGAGGATGTGTTTTCCCAACAGCGAATATCATCTGCAAACATCAGTGAACAATCATGACACCGAGCCACCGCCACAAAAGCAAAAGCCCCCCGCCCCCCGCCACCTTTCTTCTGTTCTTTCTCTCTGATGCCTCCAGTCAATTCTCTTCTCTCCTCCCCGAGTCCGATTTAGGGGTGTGGACTGGTACGTGGCAGCTACCAAAGAATGTCATTTGACACTGAGATCAGTGCCTGGGAGTGCACTGCCCAGACACACAATGGGCCACCGTGTTTCTCTGACTCCCCGTCTAAATTGACGGCTCTATCTGAGGGGAGAGGCTGGGTCCCACCGTCACTGTCTCTCTAACAAGAGCAGCTCGTGTCCCCAGCTGGCTGTGAGAAAGGTTACATTCTCTGCTCCGCCTGAAGAAAACGGGGCCAGCCCCTGCACGGCATGAGGCCTGCGTAAAAGAGTCAGAAGCTGGGAGTCCCCCACCCCGCCCACCATCACAGCAAGACTTCCCAACCTCACTGCGCCTCTAGAAGCCAGAAAACAAAACACAAACGAACGAGAAGCCCAGCATCCTCAGGGCCTCCAGACTTCAGAAAAATCCCTGAGAAAACCACTCTCCCCAAAACCTAATGGGGATTTCATGTGTGCTTTACCTGCTTCATTCAGAGGGAAGGGGTGAAGGTGGCGATGGGAAGGGACCTCGACTCAGGACGGATCCTCCATGCGATGTGACTCTTCGAGGCCCAACTGCTTTCCTCCTCGCCTTGTCCTTTTGGGTTTCTGAATCTTCTGCCCTACGACACGGTGACTGAGCATCCGGGAGCACCTCTGCGGCCCACGTTGACAGTCATTCCAGGCAGACGAGGCTGTCCGCACCGGGTGGCGTCGGAAACCCTGCGGTCCCCAGAATCCTGCCAATGCGAGTGGGAAATGCCTCGAGGACTTCAGAAGACAATGGCAGGGTGCTGGGTTCGCTTCCGAACGCTTTTTGCTGCTCTCCAGGTGGCCTGGCCGCACCTCCCGGGACACGCGGCTGGAGCAACGGCAGGGGCATAGCTCTCCCATTAGCGATAAATGAGATTGTTTCAATGATGCGACACCTCAACAGGCCTGTTTTCAGCCGAAGTAGCCCACGGCCTGTTCCAGGGCTGTCGAAGGCACTAACAAAAGGATGCTTTCGGTCCCGACCGAAATCAATACTGTGCTTAGACTGTGGCTTAGAGAGCAGTTAAGCAGGACGTCAGCATCAATAGAGTGCTAAGGAAAGAAAATACCAGGATGGCCTGCAGGGCGCCGGCAAATAATCCTTCGTTAACGTGGAGAAAACTTTGTCAAAAATTTTCAGACTTGAAATGTGTTGGATGAAAAAAATGGAGCACTTATCTGTTTGCTTTTAATGTTGTTCATGTTTAAAGACACATTAGAAGCATTTTTAAATTGTGATATTATGTTGCGTTTTTCTTCTTTATTTTATGGATAAACACGTTTCGCAGCCAGGATCTTTCAGAATTAAAGAGCATGAACCTGTTACCATAAAGCATTTAGAGATGACAGAAAATTACTCTGATATCAGAGGAAAAGTACGTTCGCAAGGAGCAAAGACTGAGCTCACGGCAGGGAAATCAGACAATGCTTAAAAGCGGCAGGCGGTATCTTTTGACTTCTTTTCTTGTCCCTTGACTCTGGTGGTGGCGATGGCTGGAGCTGGAGCAGCCACCTTGGACTATGAGGTAATCTCAGGAATGAAAGCCAGCTACAGCTAACAACAAAAAGGGGCCTGTGGACCTGCGGACGGCCACCCCAAATCCTACAAAAGCCCTAAGAACCTGGATGTACAAGCGACAGTAGAATTGACTGCTATTCAATAAATCCACCTCATAAACAGAAGCTTCGTAGGACAGGAGACTTCATTACAGAAAAAACTAAACATGAAGGCAGCGGGGGGAGGTGGGCAAAAGAATATTTTGTTTATTACCCTCCACTAGAGAATCTACTGCAATTTATTTAAAAAGAACATTTCCATGTTTTAGTGATCTTTATGAAAACTTGTCAAACATCTTTCTTTTCAATTTACTTTATAAAACCGAAGCCCAAAATTTCCTTGACAGTACAGAAAATTAAGATATCATAAGCTCTACCCAAAGCAAAGGTTGGGCTGAACACGGGGCTACTGTATTTTAAAATTAGCATAAGGCGCTGCATCTACTTTTAAATCCTCATAATTGGGTTAGGCAATTTCAATCCTGGAACACACACTACCTGCACACACAGACACACTTCCAAGAAAAAAAATCCCACCTCAGAGATGTTATTGCTTGGAGAGCGAGGAGTTTAAGCAAAGGTGGTATGTTTCAGGTTGCAGGTGGCTAAGCCAGTTTCTTCAAGACTGACACGCAAAGCCGATGGTTGAAGTGGTTCACGGACAAACTGCAGGCTTTCAAGTGAGTCCATTTGTAGAAAAATCCTAAGTGCATTCGGAAATTGGTAGGACAGGTGGTGGGCAACTTGCAAGTACTGACAAAACACCCATCAGAAACTGGAAGTCTGTCTGGGCCAAGGTTCGGTTCGGGTGGAGGGAGGGGCTGGCCGGGCACTGTGACCTCGGCCTCAGAACTTGCTGACGTGGTATCGGTAGCGTGCGAAGTCGGGCCAGCACCACCAGAGTCATCTCGACTTTCTGGACCACTCTCGGAGCTGACAGGACAAGACCAGCAGCCCTCTGCACTGGCCCCCACAGCCCCGGGGACCCCGCGCATCCCTCGGGGCCTCGGCAGGCACTTTCTTTCCCTTACCCTGCTTTCTTGCTTCCTCTCAGAAGTATCTGCCATCTTCAATCATTGATATTCAAGAAATAAGGCTTCCAGAACATAACCTGAGTCTGGGGCTTTTTGTTTTTCAGTTTCTGTGAAATGCTTCCGCTCTAAAGAATTGAGTGTGGTTTATCAGAACCAAGTGCTCTCTTAAACAATTCTTTTTTACTGTAGTCTAGCAGTAAAGTACTATTATTTCATCATTCCATGTATTGATTTATTAGTAAATGCTTATTGGATAAATAGATATTAAACCAATGTTGACTGAATAGAGGGCCTCCTATGTGGCAGCACTGTCTCAGGAACTGGGATACACTGCCCTTTTGGAGCTATAGTCCAACTCACAGGATGACTCTGCTTTTACTGTTAAGGAGCAGGCATAGATTTTACCTTTCTCTGTCCCAGATGGCAACACATGACAGGGAAAATGGACAGGGTCATTATTCTTCCATTTGCCACTTCTCCAAATACCTCAAAAATTGTTATTATTTCCGACATTGATCTGGCTAAATTTATCAAAAGAAGATGCACCAAGGATTAGCATTTGTAAGCTCTGATGAAGGTCAAGATCACAGCAAAGGTCGATGGGTTTCTTTGGAAGTCATAAGCATGGCGTAGGCCCTCCAGTGCATTCATCTCAGCATTCCACCCTGACGGGAGGTCAGATCCCGCTCGGAAAGGGCACGATCAAGCTCTACAGGCACACGCAAACACAAGGCCGGATTTCTGACACCAAAATCTCTCCTCCGGGCGACAGTAATGATGAAATAAAAACACTAACAAACTTTTGTTTGATCCATAATATAGGTAAGCAGTTAAAATCCGAGTAAAATAAAATGCTGATTATGGGCTTGTGCCTTCAGGAAATCTAAGCTGAGACTCTCCTCGGCTGGGTAATATTTACGGGACGCACAAGCTGCCTTCTCCTTCACCGCCATTCGCACACCTGAAGCAGCCGACCTGAGTCTAGCCTACAGATGCGAAGGGGGATGTTGAAACGCAATTGTCAAGAGACGTAAATAGCCTTGCAGTAAATATACAACGTTTTTAGAAACTGGGTTTTTTTTTTTTTAAATCTCTGGAAATAATAAGGTTGATCTATGCAAGGGCTGGAGAGTTCCAGAACCTTCAGTTTGTGAAGAAACATCCCACGCTAAAGTGAAAGGAGAACAGTGAGTGATCCTGAAGTTCATGAAGCAAACTGGGGACGTACTTCCTTCTGCAGTTCTTCGTGGATTTCATGGACTCACAAACTATTCCTGTTCAAATACGTTTATTTGCTAACATTTATCAATATTTCCTGACGTTGTTATCATGTCTCTTAAATGCCTCAACAGACAGGGCTCATGATCTGCTATGGAAAAATCTGCAGATTAGTCTGGCTTGACAAATAGCAGAAACGGGTAAGTTCCTTAAGCTCACCTAGTCGGCCCCCAGCACAGGCCTCTGATTAGACAGAAAGCAGATGCAATGGCTGAGCCTCCATAATCCTCATGCTTATCAATTCTTATGATACGCCAGATACTGCTAAGTCCTTTACATGTAAAATCTCATTTAGTCCTCAAAACAGTCCTGTGAGGTTTACACAAGTATCATCCCCACTTCTGAGGTCCGAACACCGGGGCCCCAAGAAGTTAAAACCTGCTCGAGAGCACGAGGTTAGCAAGTGGAAAGGCTGAGATGCAAACCATAGATCTGTCTGACGTCACAGCCCAACTATGTATGGAGGAAACCTCCAGGTGGTGGTTGGCATGAGGGCCCTGCTCTCTGGGTGAATCTGCCCATCAACGAAATGTTGAAAGGAATTACGGCGTCACCTGATTCCACTTGGAGAGGAATACAGTGCCCCAGGACTGACAGTCCAAGGGAAAACAACGAAAAGTGGGCTTAAAGTTCCATGAAAGAAGTCAGACACAAAAGACATGCGGTATGATTCCACTGACATGAACCTATGACAGCAGATCTGTGGCTGCCAGGAGATGGGGGTACGGACTGACTTTAAAGGGGCACAAAGGATAGAGAAGGTCTTGATTATAGCCGTCAAGATGTCTGCCTGACTGGATAGATTTGTCGGACTCATCTAACTGTTCATGTGAAATGGGTTGGATTTTATGTAAACTATACCTCGATGAATCTGATTTTTAAAGCGGACATAAAAGGAAATTGAATTATATTCATGGAAATTGCAAGGTATAGTCTTTATAGTCTTTTTAAAATCTACATTTCAGGTAAACCGATGTTCGGTGGGAAACCCGTGAATGTGTTTGAAGAACCGTGGCTGAAGTTTCCTATTTCTTCATCGACCTCATCTCACCTCACAGGACATTTCCCTTCTCTGAATGGCAAACGTGTGTGGTTGTTTATAAGATCAGGTTCTTGGGGTGGGAGGGGGGCAAGGTGGGGGGGGGCAAAGAGACCTGCACTTGATTGTCACTCTTGGTGTGGCCCCTTGGCCTCAAGCTGTGTGACCTTGGGCAAGTCACAAAACTTCTCTGAGCCTAAATTTCCTCTTCGATAAAATGGGGACAATAGTGTCTCTCTGTACGGGTTGATGAGGACGAAATCAGCTAACCATAAATGAAAGCGCTTTCATTTTTAGTAAGGTGACAAAGGTGCCCCTTTAAAAAAAGAGAAAACCAGTCTCTTCAAGATATTGAGAGTCTATCCTAGTCTAGCACCTGCGGTCGAAGCCATACATTCTCAAGTTTTATTAAATTTCTTATTTGTCCTCTCGTTGCTCCAAGCACACAGCTGAAATCTGACCTCCTGTTTTGTTCACTGCGCTCAGTCACACGCTCGGCACACTCGATGGCCACGTCAGGGTCATCGGCAATAGAAGGTGATAACAAGAGGGGAAAAGGGTAGCTCGATACACACAGGTAGAGGCAAACGCAGTATAAACTGAAAAAATACAGCACGTGCGGAAATGAACTCAATGTTGAGCAAGAACATTTTTATGGTTATTTTGTGGGTGCTGTACTCAATTTACTTAATAGACAGATTGCCTTTTATCCCCCAGCACACGCACTACTCTAGACAGGAAAATTATTCATGAAGTAAAGGGATAAGCTTCATGGTGGGACAAAGTTTCACTCTGTAATTATCCCAAATATATCCTTTCAGTTACTCAAAGTCAGGTCTAAGCATCACAGTTACAAAGAAATCAAATAAAATATTTTTCAAACACTGCTGGCAAAAGCTGACAGTGTCCATGGGGAGAGAAGCCTCAGGATTTGTCACATAGAATAAAAGAACAAAAGAGGTCCACTCCCCCTGTTAGAAATCATGGTAAGAGACTTAAACGAAACGGGTTTATCTTCCTTGGCAAACGTCGTCATAAGGACCTGGAAGGTCAAGTTCTAATTTGGGATTCTTGGCTCCGAGGCATGCCTCATCCAGCCCCTAGCCCTGGCCTTCCTCTTGCCACGGCTCTGTTCCCTGTCCCTCATGTGGGGACAGCCCAGCCTGCACATCCAAGGGCTGTTCACCCCACCCACCTTCCGTAAGAGCCCCCTAGCCCCGCCTTCAGTCCTAGGGCCGCGGAGCAGCACGGGGAAGAGCCTGCATGGCCACCGAAAGTGGGTTCAAGGTCATCTGGACAAGGCAGTCCAGGTCCCGGTACCCAGATCGGGTCTCCCGGAAGAGGGAGGTGCGTCCATTTGGCCCCTTGGACTCCCCACCCCTCGCCCTCTCACAGAGCAACAGAAGGGCCCGAGCAAGGTCCTGGAACTAAATGCACAAAGAAGACCTTCAGCAGATAAAACGGCATTATATTCAGACACCATTTATTTATAAACACATATATCTATGCGTATGTTTATATGCATATATGCATAAGTGCATCGGTCCGTAATTCTGACACAGCAAGTCACTGATTATGTGATACAGACAGTATGTCAGGGAGTTAGAAAAGGAAGATACAGACCAACTAACGGATGAAGAACAAAAATTGAGGGACGGTAGGAGATGAGCTGGGTGTTTAAGAAAAGATAGGGAGAGGATGTATGGAAAAGGCTCGAGCAGAGTGTGAAGACAGTGCATGCATAAGTAAAAACAGGTGAGTTTCTCATAGAATATCTAGATCCAGGTAAGGACTGAGCAGATGCCAGGTGCCCCTGACGTAATAAAGATCACCAAATATAGACTTAGTGGCAGGAAGTGAAAGGGAAGTATGGCCAAGGCAGTTTTGTTTCAGAAGACGGCTATCGGCAGAGACGTGGGATCGAATGAACATGAAGGGGCGTTGGTAAAACCGGAGTGGTCGCCCGAACGCACTGCACACCAACCGACTGGTTCTTTCGGACCGGCACTGAGCCGGGAGCCTGAGCTGGTGGGGAGGGGCTGGCCCTGGAGATGGCTTCGTGCTGGACCAGGTGCTATCAGAAGGATATTAAGTTTGATGTCTTGTTTCATAATATCTAGGCATTTGGCAGCATTCGGTTGTCTCCCTAACTCCCCACCCCCACCCTACTGACCCCACCTCTCTGGCTTTTCCAAACTAAAACCACCTCGCCTCAGTTTTTTTTTTTTTTTCCTGCATCTAAATATAGTTGGTTGGTTGGGGTTTTAACACAACAACATTAAAGGCCCAGCACAAAAAAAGTGGAAGGGAGACGTTTCACTTTCGGACCAGACTATTTCAATAGACTTCCCAGATGATTTCCACAGGACACGAGGCTTAAAAGGACATCTCTCCGTCACATGCATGGTCCCCTGCACTGTTGCGGCCCCTTCGCCCTCCTAAGATGGCAGAGGAGGATCCCGACTCAACTGTGACAAGCGGTTGGGCCGAAGCAAGGCGCTGCACCCCTGCCACACCAGCACTGGCCTCTCCACCCCGAGCCCAAACGCATCCTCTGGCGCTTTAAAAATAGAAACTCTTTTGGCCAGACAACCGCATGCGATGGAACTGTAACAGGAAGAAGACGGCAGCAAGACAAATGAACCGAGGTTTCATCTATTTCTAGCCCGACTTGGTTTTGTTTATTTTTAATAAACTGGAATAGCCCCTGGCTAATCAAAACTGCTGCAAGAAGGTGGTAGAAGACAGAAACGAGGGTAACTCTTAGAATCCCTCTCTCTCTCTGAGTGTATTCATTTATCCCCAGTAATTCAGAGCTATTATTTTCCATGGTGTTACATACAGATAAATTATATCTATCGAAACTGGGGGGGAAGGGCAGTGCTAAAACTCTTTGCCAGGAGTCACTGGGAGTGTCCCCTGGTCCCTGCCACAGGCCCCAGGGCTGTGACCCGCCCAGAGTCCCTGTTCACGGCTCCCCATGGACTCTTCCCCCTGGGGTCTTTGTCCCTTCTGTGTTGAGCCTAACTTCTGGCCACATGTTTGCGTCGGGACTTTGCCTTGGTCATTACATTGATCCTCCTGCCTGACCCTTCGCTCTGGCAGTGGGACCGTAACCTGCGTGACCTGCATCACCTAAGTTGCCTTCAAACCAGTAACCAGAGGAAATGACTATTTCCGTTTTTCCCAGTGATGTTCTTTGACCAAGTTCTGGATAAAGCTTCCTTGAAAAAGACTGAGAATTGTTGCTAGGAAAAAAAAGAAAAGAAAAAAACCCACCGGGAGCCCTGCCAATGGCAGAGGATGCGGGATGCCTCTAAGAGGACACCTGCCGAGTAAAAGCCAGAATGAGAAGGGGCAGTTACGGCCCAGGAGGCCTCGCCATGATGGCTTCCAGTTTAGGGCCCCTGGGCTTTCTCTGCAGGGGCAACAAAGGCATAATATTGTTCGATGCCCTCCAGGCCATGCTTTCTCCATCAGGCTAAAAGAGCCCTTGGCAAGCTGCCAGGCAAATGGTGTCCTGCAAACATTTCTTTTCTCTTTAGTTAATGGAAATAGTATTTACTTAGCCATGGACAAACAGGTGCCCTGGGAGAAAGGGGCTTAGAGACCTAAGAGGAGTTCTGAAAGCCTGGGGAACGAACACTTGTATTCCATGACTAATCTACTCATCTTTCTCCGACCAAACTCATTCTCTAACAACAGCCACAGTTCCTGCCTCATTAATGAATGTCGCATGGGGAGGCTTTCGAACGACATCCTGATTACTACGTGTGCATTGGACAGAGCGCTGCTTCCAACATTCTGAGTGAGGCTGGGCAAGAAGCATCACTGAGACCACTTTATAGGTAATGAAACAGAGGCATCATGGGGTTGAAAAGACTTGTACCACCAGTTAACTAAAGGCTCATGCTGCACTTTAAAATACTCAGGGCTCAGGGCCTGCACCACCTCTTTTTATAAACTTCCGTCTCCATCATGTAACTCGAGAGCGAAGACATTTATGTTAACACAAAATACTGTTCCTACAGTATTGAGGAACAAAATATGTGTACCGAGGAACAAACAGGTTCACACGTAACACCTGTTGGAAGATTCAAAATGCACAAGAAATGAATAATGGCTCCCTGAGTGGAATGAGGGAAGTTGGGAGACAGGGACAGAAGACTTTTCACTGAATATTCTTTTGTCCTTTCTGAATTCTGAACACTGTGAGTGTGGCGTCTATTGCATAAATGAATATCTAATGCTGTTTACATAGTTTTAAATAAGAAGTTGCCTCCAGGTAGCTCTGAAAAACTTATCCAAAGTTAAATAGGAAAGTGCCTTACAGCCTTATTCCCGAGTTCTCATCCACACACCAGATCTATTCACCGGAGCTGGGATTTCCAGGTGAGTTCACTTCCCGCCCTCCCTAGTTAACCCTCTGGTGACCAGGTGACCTGATGGACTCCAGTACCCTAGCTGTGACACAGAGATTTGAAGTCACGGCTATGGGTTCTGCTCTACAGTCACCTGCCTTCCTCTGGAAAAGTGTCCACTGAGATTCCTGTCAACCCACTGTCACCTTCCTAACCCAGACTCTGGCTCTCTCATCGTCCAGGGCCACACTATGCCTCAGCCTGGCGGGAGACCACACATTCAAAGTTATGGGCCTCAAACACTCTGAAGGTCACGGTCATGCTTCTCAAGTCAAGACAGTCCTCAGAGTTTCTTACACAAGAGACTGGAGAATCAACTGCTCTGCTGTTTCCCACGGCTCCTGCAGTGGTGCCAAAGAGAGTTCAGATACTGGAAGGGAGAGCAAGGATCGCAAACTTAGTCACACAGAGCATATTTCCAGACCAAGATCGAATATCTCAGCCGAGCTGGTAACATCAGTGCAGACCGCCCCGTTACCCGGGCCAAGAGAAGGTGCAGACTGCCGGCCTCTCCAGGGGTTATACTGACACCTCCCACTGTCCCCATCCTCAAGAACACTATGCGCCCCCACCCTCTGTCACAGGACCTGCAATGCATCCTGGTAGGAAGAATAGACCTCTAGCTCCACAGTCCAGACCAGCCATGGGACTAGTTTGGGCCAACAGTACGTGACCGAATGTGACACCTGCCACATCACAGGAGAAGCTTTACGCTGTGGTTTCATGCGGCATCTCGCTCCTGCCCTGTCATGAGAATGGCACGTCCAGACACATGCTGCTCCATGCTGGGCTGTGCAGCCTGAAGAGCAGCCCCGTGCTACATGAGCAAGAGATAAACGTTCCTAGTTGAAAGCCAGTGAATTTTTGGAACCGTGTGTTACAGTGGCCAAGCTGACTGGTGCACGGCCCTGAGTCACGAGTCCCGTGACAGCTGGGTTTGATCTGCAACTTCCTCGCACATGTGCGAGTGTGGTCCTGCTGTGGCTCACGGGAAGGGTTTAGGCGACCAACAGTGATACCCAACATGCTTGAGCTATTTTTAATCAATCACAGAGAGAACTGGATCGTCGTCGGGACCGATGATCGCTAATAAAGCTTCACACAGATCCTGGCGCTGAGTAAGAATTCAATACATATTACTGACTATTATCAATAGTTATTAATTCTGTGCCCATGGTCATCAAGTGGAGCTATTTCATGTTCTTTTTCACTTAACAATTTTACCTCCCTAATGCTCTCCATTAATAAATGAAGAACTGTGGCTGAGATTTGCGGGACCTTTTTTCCTAATTCAATCCTCCATGTGCGGAAGAAGGAAATGAAGTCTACACATGCCTTGAACCTGGGCTCACGTGAAACACGGGGTCTTTTCTGTATGGCAATAACACATGCACACACTAGAGAAGGGAGACTTTTTTCTTTTAGCCTTTACTTTTTTTTTTTTTTGTTTTTATCCAAGAGGCTTTGTCTACATTTGTACATGTGCTTGTCAGAGAGAAATTATCATAGGAAATTTTCCTTCCTTACTCCCACACAACACATCTGCCAATCCAACACTTGCAGAAGCAGCAAGCAACGAGGAGGCTACAGCCTCGGAGAACAAATAACCAAATTAACAGAAAGTTGGAAATAAGAACCAGTATTTGGTGTCTGCCTGGTAACAACTTCCGGCTGAAGAGCTCTCCTCTCAAATATCAGAAACCCGCTGGGACAGGACGCAGGATTCACAGAGCCCAGAAAGACCCAGGCCCCCGGCGATCCTTCCAGATACAAGGCCACGTCTATTTTCTGGCTCTGCCATGAGCCCCACCTCCTAAAAACTGCGAGGCCCTTCTTTCCGACATCCACAAGCAACGTACTTGCAGACATAAAACTATGATCATGACACACACAAAAGAGGCAGAAACGGAAGTCGGGGGGACGAGCAGGTTTACTCTGGCCCAGCAACGCAAGACCCGAAGACCCTACAACCGGGAAAGACCCGAATACGTCACGCAGCCGCTTGGCTCCCTGACAACATTTCAAGTTCTAACACAGGAGGCTGTCCACCCTGCGTGCAGGATGAGGGTACTAGATAGTTACCGACGACCTACTGTGTGCCAAGCACGGTGCCAGGTTCCGCAGGACACACAAAAATGGGTACCTGTCGTTAATTACTCACGAAGCTGCCTTTAGGGGACGTGTGCTGATTATGAACAATATTGCTCATCATTCATTCAGTGAACAAATATTTGCTGAGCCCCAGCTATAACTGGGCCCCATTCTTGATACTGAGGTTCAGCAGAAAATAAAACAGATTTTAAAATTCTACCCTCAAGAAGCCTACATGTTAATTGTAAGAAAGGGGTAGTGAGCAAGATTAAAAAAAAAAAAAAAGTAAAACATTCATTAGGTTAGATAGCAATAAGAATACAGAATTAAAAATAAACTAGGGAAAGGGGATATGATTGCAGGGGGATTTCCACGTTAAACGGGGTGTCTGTGGCAGTGGGGGGCAGGACAGAAGGAGACATTTGCCTAAACAGCTGAAGGAAGAGAGGGAAGAAGCCATACGAACGTCCAGGGAAAAGAATTCCCAGCAAAGGGAGCAATTCCCAGCAAGTGCCAGGCCATGCAGGAGAGTGGCTGGGCATGGGGGCAGCAGCCAGGAAGCCAGGGCAGCGGAGGACATGGGCCCGGGGGACAGTGGGACCTGAGCTGACTGGGGCAGGTCAGACAGGTGAGCTCACTCATCTTCCAGCCATCGTAACGGCGTCGATTCTGAGCAGAGAAACAACATGGCTCAATCGGTATTTTAAAAGATCACTTGTTGCTGTGTTGAGAACAGGGTTGGAGATGGGGTGGGGCGGGGGACGGGGAGACCCACTGGAAGGGTAATGATGACAGAGGCCTGGATGCAAGACAGCGGTGGAGGTGGTGACCGATGTCCAGCGACAGCCACGTGCATGGCTGCATTAGGGCAGTTTTACCCTGGCATCACTGTCTAGAGCTGGGGACCGAGCGTGTGCAGTATTTAATCCCTGGACGGGCAACACGGAGAAGTGGGGACACACCTGCCACGCACCTGAGCAACCATGTCCTCATTTATAAAGCAGGGACAACAAAAATCAGAGTGGCCGGACCCAGCAATGACCACGGGTGGCCACGAACACCATGGAGGCCACTAGAGATGACTCTGGAAGCCCACCCGTGTTCTTCTCAGACACAGACACAGCAGACCAGGAAGCTCTTTCTGGGCAAAAATGACCAATCGCAGTGAGAGACCAGGAAGCTCTTTCTGGGCAAAAACTTCGAGATGACTGGAACTCAGGAGGCACAGCTGCCAATAAGACGACACTCTTTACAAAAAACAACAAAAACAAAAACAAAAACAAAAACAAAAAACAAACCTTGAAGCTCCTCATTGAAAAAACCCCTCACACGGGTAGAGTAAGAACAGGCCCGCAGGTCTGTGTCCTCTTGTGGTGACATGACAGGGGCCTCGGTCACACCTCTGCTCTTCTCCCGACAACCTCGCATTCCCTTTGCAATTGAACAACAAAACTGAACACAGCATCCTGGTACGGGCCTGATAAACGGCCGGAGGGAAGATAACGCCCTGACCGACCACGTCATGCTGCTATTAATACACTGAAGCACGTCTGTTTCGAGGAAACACCACAGTCCTCCCTCAGCACCCAGAAAGACGCCCGGACCTGTCAGAGTGTATCTGTCTGTGACCATGACTGTCCTGGCAGCGTGGGGGTTGTGTTTGAACTCGTCTTGGTCAAGCCTCTGTTGTGTGGACGGGTTGTTTCTGATAACACAGATTTCAAGTCCACTTTGAACTCAATTTCCATCTTTCAAGATATGAACAAACCCACCAAATTTAGGGCTAGCTGTAAATGTTACAAACATGCCTGCCTTTACTTCATCCAGGTTATCGAAAATAAATTAAATAACGTGTGCTTACGTAGTGCACATTCAAGTTCGAAAGACATGTGCGCAAGCTCTCCTCCCCTGTGTGAGGGACACAGGAGAGAGGCACCTGGCACCCCTGAGGCTTGTCATGATTGGAGGAGCTCACCTTGCTGGCCTCACAAGGCAAAAGGGTTAACACATAACTCTGCAGCAGACTCAGCTCTGCTACTTACGGGGGCGACCTCGTTACTGGGGATGACCTCAGGTAAGTGGCTCATTCTTTCTTTGACTCAGATTCCTACCTGTATCATAGGGACAACCCTAGGACGTCCCTCACAGGGGTGAGCTGAGGATGCATGAGAATACATATAGAATATTTAGTAAAGCACGCCCATACTCAGTAAATAGACTCACAGGAAGTTGCAAAAATGGTACAGAGGGTCCCATGCCCCCATGGTGTGACATATAAGCTTGATCTTTTTTTCGATCGTCACACGTTTTGAGGTGGATCATTATCAGTCTGATTGCACAGCTAGGGAAACTAAGGCTTACAGAAGTGAGCTCACGGCCCCGGGCCACGGCCAGTAATCGGTGTGGTTCTAGAACCCACACTCGCATTATCCAGCGCATCGCACCTCTTGTGGAGAGGGACTGGGAAGAAAATGCGCAGGGACAAAGGAGCACACCGGCCTCCCATTCTGATACAGGCAGCCTGCCAGGATAGCTCCCCTTGGTACACATCTGAGGCGTATGGAAATATCCCTTAAAAAACGAAAATAACTGATATGGCAGTGCAGTGTTTGGAGGAGTGAATGAAAGCTCTGTCAATATTCATGTTGAACTTTCAGGACCCACTACAGCCATGCCACCCTGAACAAGCCCGATCTGGTCGGATCTCGGAAGCTAAGCAGGGTCGGGCCTGGTTAATACTTGGATGGGAGACCACCTAGGAAGACCAGGTGCTGTAGGCGTAAAAAAAAAAAAATAAGGGATTGTAAGCTGACAAGGTCCTTGCAATCTGTGAGGTCAACCAAAGGTTGCCTCACCTAAAAAAAGAGAGAAAGAAAAAAGAAAAAAAAAAAGAAATTTCAGGACCCTCAGGGTGACAGGTAGTCACTTCCCACCAAGCTTTGCAGAGGTTCCCCAAGAGAAGCCCCTGAACCCTGAAGTCCATAAGCTAAACTCACTCCTGGCAATTCGGGCTCTCAGGTAGGGAGTTGGGAATTTTAAGAGCAATTTTAAGTATAGGAAACATTTATATACCACATACTGTGGGCCAGCCACTTAACATTTATTACCTAAGAAAGTCCTATCAGTGTCTCCATTTTAATGATGGGGAAACTGAGGCACGGGGCGGTTAAGTAGTTCACTTGAGATGACACAGCTGATAAGTGGTGTGGCTGGGATCTGAACCCGGGCAGCCTGGCTGTGCGGCTCATGCTCTAGCCGCTACTCATCTTGCCATTCTGAGACTACAAGGGCCTAATGAACCCCAAGTCGATGGATGCTTCATCCATTCCCACATGGCTCCACAGGATCCCATGGAGTTCAGCCTTCATTAGTTTATTGTTCATGCACGAACTGTCTCCTAAACTGGCTCCTAGGGTGGAGCAGGAAGAATCCTGCTTTCACTTTTCCGGTCCCTTCCACAGGGCTTAGTCCAGTGAGAAGAACGGTCTTAGGGGGACACTCTGTGTGGCTCTGCCATGCAGGTGTTCCAGGAGGTCGGCACCCCCCTGCTCTTCCCGGGGTCCTGGCTCCTCCCTCAGTGCCTGTGTGCAAATGGCTGAGTGACCTAACTTCCCAATAAAGTTAAGCCATAAATCAACACCTGTCAGGACTTCTCCATCGTCTTTTAGCGTGGGCTATCTCAGAACCGGTCCTTCTCCAATCTTCACAAAGCTTCTCATGTCTTCTACAAATTCTGAGAAATGGTTTCTAGTGCTCTGAATCTGTAGTTGCCATTTTCTTTGTAAGGACCCTAAGATGTTTTGAGAATGAAGGAGGGGAATATTTAGCAGGAAATAGGAAATGTAAATGACTACACTGAACGGAGGAAATGACCGAGTCACCTTGGCTGGGGAACCGTACCAGCCCTAAGCGACAGGGTGCTAAAGTCGCTTAGTGACCCTCACATCCACTTCAATAAAGACTCCTGTCGGCAAGATGATTCTTTGAGGGGCGAAGCGGCTTACCTCAGCCTGAATACTCAATTCTAGATGAATTTAGCTCTTGGAACTCGCCACAGTCTGGACAAGGCCCTGAATTTGTCACTTATAAAATATATTCGTCCAAAGCATTCCCTGCTAGCTACCCCCCCCCCACAGCCAAATACAGCAAATACAGAGATAGCTTTGGCTCGAACCACTACTGGAAACAGTATTCTGACTTCCTGACACCAACACTAATATTTTGGCTGCTTCTCACAGGACATCCAGACTTTGGGATTTCAAAAACAATGCCTGGGATAAGGGAGGAATATCCTGTGGTACAATAGAAGGAAAAAAAAAATTATTTTTATTCCCTCAGCGAGTCCTTTCAGAAAGGCACACGCGTCTCTCACTACAATGTTAAAATGGAAAGTTCGATGTCGATGTTACTATGGTGATGTGTGCATCCACAAACGCACGGAGATTTCAGCCTTGTGCCGTGCTGTAGGTAGCTGTGAAGGTGGTTTAACTTCAGTTGATGAAACACGCAGAGATTCATCTATACCTGGCGTTGCTGCCAAGAGTCTCACTGATTTTCTGCACTTTCAAATGCAACTCAAAAGTCCAGATTTTAATCTTGCAATCTCTAAAATTCTCGTATTTGGCTAATTCAGAGATTTCCTTGCTCCTTCAGCAAAACGAAAATAATCACTTCATATAAAAAACAATCCTATTTCTAGAACCTATGAGAACTTTCCATAAAGCATTCTTATCTTAAATGCTTCCTTTCTTCTTGCCCAAAAAAGCCCAAGTTTGTGTGACACTCGGCATCCGATTCGAGAAGCATATTTTTCTGAGTAAACACTATCTTATACTCTTCCACTTTCTCATGTCTTTTTGAAGATTTAGAAAATTTTCACAATAGGATTAATGAAAACTACATAAAATCCTTAATGTCACCGAACTGCACACCTAAAAATGGTTAAAATGGTCAATTTTGTTACATATATTCTACTTTAAAAAAAAAATTACATGATACATGGATGGATCTAGACGGTATTATGCTGAGTGAAATAAGTCAGAGAAAGATAAATGCCACATGATTTCACTTATACGTGGAATCTAAAAAACAAAATACATGAACAAACAAAACAGAAACAAACTCCGAGATACAGAGAACATTTTGATGGTTGCCAGATGGAGGGGGGAGGGGCGAAGGGTGAAACGAGGGAAGGAATTAAGAAGTACAAATCGCCAGTTTTAAAAATAATCACAGAATGTAAAGCACAGCACAGGGAACACGGGTGATGATATTGCAAAAACTATGCATGGTGTCACATACTAGACGTATCGGGGGATCACGTCGTAAGTTATATGAATGTCTAATCACTGGGTTGTACACCTGAAACTCACATAATGTCGTATGTCAAGTGTAATTGAAAGATTTAAAAGATTATTTGAAAAAATATTTAAAAAATTAAATTATATCATTGTTCAGTATACATAACTTCCAACTAACCTAATCCCCTTTGTAGAAAAACTAAATCATGTAGAAACACCAAGGTCAGTAACTTGAACCAACTTTTGCCTTCTCGTCTTCAAAACTCCCACCTCCGTGATCCCATGATTTCACAGGGGGAACAGAGCATGCACAGGACTATCTTTCCCAGTTTTAAATATACATATTTATTATCCCATGGCTGTCAGCAACATAGTTGTGTGGCAGAGCCAGTAGCCTTCAATATACATATTTGAATGCATTTCCCCTGACATAGGAAGTCATTTTATGAGTAATAAGGCAACGCTGAGGCCGAGCCTTTAAAGGAAGGGTTCTTACTCTGGGGCCTCCAGGGACCCACAACCCACTAAAGGGACCCAAGGCTATATAGGAACATCAAGAATATTCCTGGAAGGGGACTCCTTCCTTCCTTTTAAAAACCTCAATCTCACGCAAAGACAAACCATTTAAGGCTGGGGAAAGCACGGAGTGAGGGCTGTCCAAGACGCCCCGAACGTGGCTCGGCGTCCGCCTCTGCTATACAGGGAACCTGGGCATCCTCTGTGGGGGGGGGCGGCGGGGGCGGGGATGGCCTCCTTACGGAAGCGCACAGCCATTAACCTAGTTTAGGGTTCCTGCTTTGTCTCCGCGCATGCCATCTGAAAATGAAAATGTGCCGTTCGGCCTAAACCATGTGATGGAGAAACAATGGCCCCAGCAAAAGGCACTGACGGGATGCCCGCCACAGGGCCCCAGGCATGCCGATTATGGGGAAAACCTGGCTTGCCTCAGGAAGCCCGGCAGTCACAGGTCAAGGCCGTGCAAGCTAGTCCAGTTGTCACCAGCTCCCATGCATGACCAAAGCCCTTTCTCAGCGGCTGCCATGTCTCGTCACCATGTCTCGCTGGGTGAAGGCCTCCCCTGCTCAGCCAGCCCCATGCCTGCCACGCCAGCCCCACAGCTCGGATGTTAGTTAACTTCCAAGCTATCTCACGAGATTGTACCTTCATGATCTCCATCTTATAAACAAGGAAGAAATGGGGGATCAGAAACATTCAATGAGTGATCCCAGGCCCCACAGCTGACACCTGGTAGGGCTGTGAGAACCGGCCTCTGTCGACTCTTTGGCTTGGTGTCACACGCTTCTCATGGTGTGACTTCCCCGCACTGTCCTGCCTCATCAGCTACTGCTCAGTGTCCTCTCCTTGCCCAAGACGGCAAAAACAAACCGGACCCCGCCCAGCTCGTCACACCCATGCTAGTCTCTCTGCCTAAGACCTCCTTCCTCCACATCTGCACCCACCCCAACTGTCCATCCAAACGGGACAGGCCGAGCACGTACCCGCCACTCTGCCAGGCCTTCGGGCGCAGCGCAGAAAGGAGAAACAGAACAGGAGCAGGGAGGGGGGATGCTCCCCGCCCCCCGCCCTACTGAGCTTACATCTAATCTAGAGACAAGCACAGGTCAAGGAAGCACATATCCGTCTGCGTCCTAGCGTATCCTCAAGGTCCGTCCCGATACCATCTACTCCATAAAGCTGTCTGGGGCACCCCCTTCCCTCCCACTCAAACCACATCTCCACACATGCGAGCATGTTCCCCACGGTGCCCCCTTACTCTTGCCTTCTTCCTGATTTACATACTTACCAATTCTGCCTGGATTAGGGAGACCAGCTCCCCAAGGGCAGGACGTATGTCTTCAAACCCTATACCTACCTCTTACCACCTGGTGACTTCACAGAGCCTCAGTTTCCCCATCTGGAAAGCTCTTAAGATCAGTGTGAGGATTCAGTGGGCTAAACGTCTGTAACATTCCGAAAACCTGAAAATCCTGCCCCTGTGAACACAAGCTTCTTCGGCTATGATGGCAGAGACGCCCTGTGTTCCGGATGCCACACGCAGCTCGCATTATGTCTTTGAATGAAGGTCAAAACAAATGAGCCACCGGAGACCCCGAGGCACCTCATTGTCTGAAGGCTTTGCTGGCAGTCCAGGAATGGAAACCCAGAGCAGGTCCCCTCTCCCGAGACGACAGCCAGCAGCCCAGACAGGGCTATTACGAAACATGTCACGGAGGATTCTCTCCGTCGCGGACCAGGTCCAGTTTCATTAAGCAAATAGCTCCATGGGCACTATAAATAAAGGGGGGTGCCCGGAGCCGCACATTGTTTTTTTTAAAACTCGGCTCTTCCCATAACGCAAAGCTTACTGAGTGGTCGTCTTCACGTGGCCCAATCCCCACTGACAGAAATCTGATCAACTAAATAGAATTGGGTGAAAGATCCATTTTGAACGTACCCAGAGGCTAGTAAATGAAAGCCCTGTTGTAGCTCTTACTGTGGCCTAAACCGTTCATAGAAGGTGTGTTTTCAGTGACCCAAATACAATGTCTCAGACACCTCAGGGCATGACAAGAAACACTAACTAGTGGAGAGCGACCACCACCGCGCTGAAATCACTTTATGGGATGCCGTCCTCACGGGACTAATGGGTGGAAGAAAGGAGAATGCCAGGGCCTCTCTGGCCACCGTTTGGGCTGCTAGGAAACACCCAGCTCCTGGGGGGTGGCAGGGGGGGGCGGACCCCGCGGGTGAAGGAGACAATAGGAGGGCCCGGCACGCCCCCCAGTTGTAATCTGTTCAGGACATCAGAATAGCTCCAGGACCCTGAACTCAAAATATAACAGAGCTATTGCACAAAAGTACGCAATGTATAAATATGCATTCTATAAGCTAGCTTCTCTTATTTTTAGCTTATTGGTAATTAATTATACATTAGATATAATTCTACTTTTCTTATTATTTTCTTTTGTTGTGGGAGGCTGTCGTCTGAGAGCTGGGTTTTTCTAAGACCCTTTAGCCTCTCTCTTGGCAATGTCAAACACCACACCCTGAGCCCGGGCTCACAGCGACTTGCGACGCATATGCTTGGCTAAGTCACATACTGATACAATTACCGGGGACAAAGTGCACGGATGGAGGGACTGGGTCTCTTTTTTCGGAGTCACTGCTATTTCCTTTACCCAAAAGTCCGTTTCTCCCTCAGGAAAAATGCGAGCCAGCCACTGGAAGACATCAAAGCGTCCTCCATTTCCACGGCACATGTCATGTCACAGCTTGTTAATGTCCACTGGAAAAGGACGCTTGTCGAGGTCACTGAGGGCCACCAGCTGTGCTCGGAACTGGGAGCGGGTGCATATGTGCATGTCTGCACACGTCACTGTGTCCTGCTGCTGTTACCAAAACCTGCCCTTCCAGTCTCCCAGCCACACAATCAGAGACTCTCTCGAGCTGGAGGGACCCTGGGCTCACCGGGTCCATTCTCCACACTGTAACCAGGATGAAATGGTCTCTAGGCATCAGACGGCTGACGGCTGCTCCAAATGCCTTGCCCCAGGCCAGCCTCTCAGAGCCCGAAGCCTCTGGTTTTGTCTCAGTCACTATTTCTGTAACCTTTTTCCCCTTTCTTTAGTGAATACCTATGAGTTTCAGCTTTGAGAGAGAGAGGGGAAAAAAAAAAAAGCATTATCCAAGAGGGGGCTATAATTATTCAGAGAAAACTTTCCTTTTTTCATCCTCAGGAAAGACACACAATGAGATTTGGTATTTAGCCTGCCAACGTGTGCCCACATCAAATTAAAATAATTAGTTATAAAGGCCAACTTAATTCAATTATGAATCCTTATTACCCAAATAAGTCTTGAGAAATAGCGTGATCATGCCAGCAGCGTGCTCGATTTCGTGCCCAAAGGCAGACGCACCATCTGCTAAGGCGCATGACGAGGTTTTCAAAGGAAAGTGACCCCGGGCCACTGAAAACCTTCCTTAGGAACAGATACGGGACCTGAGAGGCCACGGCCACGGGATGCCGAGACGAGTCCTCCCCCTCCAGAGTCGATCTGGAAGCGTAAAGACGCCTTCTTCCCGTCCCACGTGAGCAGTGGGGACGGTGCTCCTTTTGGAACAACCATCTGGATTCAAAAAACACAGAAATGGTCCCAAAAAATAGCACATGCTTAAATGTCAGGGGTACACGGCGACTTCGAAAAGCGTGGAAAAGCTGCTTTTCCTGCTACCTTTTTTTTTTTTTTGATATATTCCTTTAGTAGTCAGTTTAAGTGGCGTGAAAGCCATTTTGCCATTCATAAAACCATACGGAAATAGCTCTAATTAGATTTCCAGTACCAAAGAGGTCTGCCCCTCTGCAGTCTTGACACCTTTTAGCCCATCTCGCAGGAAATCGAATTTTAAATTTTAATGGAAATTATCCAAGAAATCGCCTCCTATTGGAAGGCAACCAGACAGAGAAAATAAATTGCTCAGAAAAGCAGTCGAACCTCGGCTGACTGACGAACTCCTCTGTAAGCATCACGCCTTCCATGCAGCTACTAACGCCCTTGGTAGAAGCACTGGGCAGATGCGTCCTCCAGACAGGAAGCTCCGTGGAGCAAAGGCTCTACCCTATTCTCTTTGTCCCACACAGTCTCTTATTCAAATGATATTTTATTAATAAAGGAATGAATCATGTGATTATTCATTCCACACAGTGGTCGTGCATCCACTCTGTCAAGCACTGAATACATGAGGGTGAGTAAGACAAGCTTGCCTTTGTTTGCCTAAAATGTTTTCCACTGATTTTAAAAATCAAACACAGCGCAAGAAGCCTCACACTGTGCCTTCCATAAATTTCACCCCAAACATAAAGCAACTGCATGTGAACTTGCTTCCTCCCGTGGCCTCCTCAGAGCCAGCTCATGAGTCCCCTTACTTTTCAGGATTGTCCCTGGCTGAGCGCTTCCACGAGCACGAGGAAAGAATTAAAGCAATGTTTCTTTAAAAAGCTAAAGGAAAAATGTCAGGTGCTCATTGGTTTATTGTGACCACTGGTTCAGATCAAGTTTCCTAAGGAGCCTAAGTGACCATGGGCAGCCCTGACAGCTAACAGGCTTCAACACAACCCATGCTAGTAATAACGTGGAAATGAGCGTCCGAACCCCATCAAATATACTAAGATCATTAAACTCCCTTCGAACAAAACCCTTGTCCATGGAGCGGCTCCTCCCAGCCCTGAGACGCTCCCGTGTTGGATGCTGATCCCTGTACTGCCGTTCTGTGATGGAGGTAGGAAACGTGAGCACACAGAGGACCCCCAGCGCTAGGTGCCTGCCACTGACCTCCTGTCTCTGCGTGGCTCCTGAGAGGAGAACCTGAGGGCTGACCTCCAGGCCCCGCCAGGCAGACCACCTGAGTCATCTACTGATGAATGATGAACCCCGAGCCCTGCTTGCTTCCTCTCCAAACAGGGACAGTGATGGCACCAACATCGGACAGCTGTTTCGAAGATGAAATCCAAGCGAGACGGCACAGAGCCTGGCGAGGGCTCTCTGTTCCCGCTCCCCCCACTCGCGCGCTCTCACCCCGTGTTCCGCACACAATCTGGCAGGTGGGGGTAGGTGAGCCAGAAGAAGACAGCTGCTATTTACAGACAACTTCACCGAGCAGAGCGGCAACACGGCGACAGCCCTGCACACGCAGCACGCCAGAGCTCCGCAACCTGGCCGTACATTCAACCCCGCCAAGCCAGCTGTCAGACGGGTCCCCCTCCAGGGATGGCTATGCATACGGAACCCACTCTGTGTGAATGGAACATTCATCACGTCCATGACATGCTCACAGCACACATGCCCAGCCTGCCTGTAGTCCCCTCCACATTCAAAAGCTTTGGCAGGGGCCACCAGTGATTGGCGATCTCAGAATGAACCAGAGGTGGTAGGCAGAATGATGGCCCCACAAGACGCCCATGCCCTAGCCCCTGGAAAATAGAAACATGTCAGCTCATACGGCAAAGGGGAATAAAGGTTGCAGATGGAGTTAAACTCGGCTAATCATCTAACTCTAAGACAGGGAGGTTATCCTGGATTATCTCAGAGGGCCCTATGTAACCTCGAGAATCCTTAGAAGTGGAAGAGAAAATTGGAAGCAAGGACAGAGAGAAGGCAGCATGAGGTGGACTTGGGCCAATGTTGCTGGCTCTGAAAATAGAGGAATAAGGCCACAAGCCAAGGAAAGTGGCAGCTTCTAGATGCTCAGAAGGACAAGGAAACAGACTCTCCCTCAGGGGTTCCAGGAGGAACCCAGCCTGTCGGCATGTTGATTTCAGCCCAGTAAGACCCATTTTGGACTTCTGAACTATAAGATAATAATTGGTGGTAACTTGTTACAGCAATAGGAAACTGATACACCATATTACCTAATCCAGATCTTTAGAGCGGAAATTACATAAACCTTAGTGACAGCAGTTTCTCGGGCACTCTCCTTTATACCTGATGGTCCTCTTACTATTCTGAGGTTCAGCTTTTGGTTTGGAGCCGGTTACCTCTATCCATCCTAACGGGCATCTTCACTGAGTCACTTTCCAGATCCCTCAAGAGGTTGTTTTCAAAAGGGAGGAAAAGAGATGGCTGCTGAAATCCTGGGATGAAGTATGGTTCCTTAGCTCTGCCTTATTCCAGCCCAGATTTGTGAGATCAGAGCTTCCTTCCCTCCTTTCTCTCTAGCTCCTCTCTGTTCCTTCTTTCCTTCCTTCCACAACTAGCTATTGAGCACCTAATACATACTGCATTCTGCTCGAGGCAAGGGAATACAAGAATGAATAAATAATCCTCGATCTTCATCCAAAGGGCTCATTAAAGACTTCCCATCCACCTGGATCAGTGATTTCACTTTGGACCACAGCAATAAACACATTTTTTACAACACAGTCTAACACACAACACACACACAAACACACACAAAACTAAACAAAAATTTTACAAAACAACACCCTTCCCAAAGGAAATATACTATATTTCCTAGTCCATCCCATTCTATTCTCTTCTGTTCCAAATTCTGACCGGCAATCTATTAAATCGATTTCATAACTCAGGAATGGATTATATCTCTTAATTGTACAAATTTTGACTTTGGAGTCTTGATGCCTGTGCCTGGATGCTCATTATACAGACCCAAGGAGGAGGGCCCTCAGAAACTTCATCAAGGCACTAGCAAACCCCAAACCGTTCCTTCTGGCTGCCCACCACCACCCACACCGGGTGAGATGACTCAGGCTCTCATTCAGATCCCAGTGGTTTTGATTGTAACAGTCACCAACTCTCCCCAGCCCCCCTCCCCCAAGCCCGCACACAGCATCTCATCACCCTTTGATACGAAGGGAAGGAATTCAGGTACTGAACGTGAAAACCTGTGACTCACTGTTCCCATCAACCAGGTACATGACTATAAATGTCACTCGAGTGAGATCACAGCAAGGGGCTCCGGGCAACAAGAGCAGCACCTGACGGGCAGGTTCCGGGAGCTGGGACCCCCTGATCGTTCACTTGGAACCACGGGAAGAAGAGGAGGCTTGAGGTGAAGAGGAAATGCTGGAACGTTGGAACAGAACTCCCAGCGGCTGGAAACCTGCTATAATTAACTCCAGTAATCACCCACCACACACTGGGAAGGCAACCAGGGAACAGGCAAAAAGGATCTGGCCTCCAGCCTCATGAGCCTGAGCCGAAGGTGACAAGCCGAGCAGGAACGGGCCTGGCCTCATGTGCCCCGGCAGAAGTGCCGCTCCCCTGGCTTTGGGGGGTGGGGGGGAGGGGCTTGCCGTGAAGAGCGGCTGAGGAAGTCACGGCACCCTTTTATGTAACAGCACCTGATCTGCACGGAGATTTTTTAAAATGGGAAACTTCCCTCTCGATGGCTTGTCATTCCACCTAATGACACATATTAAAGCTTATCATCGCACAGGCTCTAATTTTAGACTGATACCAGTTCACGGATCACTGGTTTAGAAAAACACTACCCCGCTTTGCAAATGCGGTCCACCCTCCGGAGCAGATCCGACTGCAGAGGAGCTGGCCAGGCGGGAGGGGGGGCCGGGGCGGAGGGGGCCACCCCGGCGTGGGGTGCACAGCCGCACCCCTCCCGCCCCGCGTGGGTGCCGCCCTGAGGAGGGGAAAGCCACCATCACGGTGGCGATTTCGGCGTCGGGCCACATTCCCGCATGGCCCGTGCAGGGATTTCCTCAGTCTCCCCACGGTTCCTCTGGCAGAAGACGCTGAGGGGGCGCGGGTGTGCGGGACGCAGCGCACGGGGGTGGGGGACCGCAAGACAGAACCGCCCGCGGGCAGGAGCTCCGCGTTCCCGCCAGCACAGCGCCCCGCCCGCCGCCTCCGATCGTCCCTTCACGCTATCGGAGCAAGAGCGACCACCGCAGTCCCACCACGCACTGTCTGTCTGTCCTCTGGGGCCCGGACGCCCCAGGCAGGATCTTGATGCAACGCTGTTTCCACATTCGGACGGAAGGCGCCGGGTCCATGGCATATCAGTTCTGACCCTCGCTCCTGCGGGATTCATAACCCGGGCACCCTGCTCTCCGTGACGTGCCCACCGACTCACTCTGCTCTCACTCCGCTATCTCAGCAGGCAGACTCCCCCATGCCCGTGCACCCCTCGCTTCTCCCCACTTCCCTCTGACAGCCCAGGTCCGGGGTCATCACTTCCGTTTCTCACATGCCATCTCCTGGTCTTACATTTTCTCTGCTAAGTCTTCTGACCCTTAAAAAAAAAAAAAAACACCAAGCCAACCATCCCCTTCCACACACCAACCCCACTCCCAGGCCCTGCCGGAGAAAACCACAAAGCAGGGAGCAGAGTCCCCAAAACACAAGTGGTCTCCAACCAGAGAGGTCCCGGAATCCTGCCACACCTCTAGAGACACTTCCCTTCCTATTTCATCCAGTGACACTTTCAAACTTTGAACCCTCAACATCTCACTTGGCCTCTGATCACACCGAGAAAATCAAGGCCATTAGATGAGCACCACTGCCCTTCCGCCTGTCCTTCCTTTTTTCTGCCTCTCACCCGACTTAGGGGCGGGATGGCCCTCCCCGTCCAAGGCTAACGCCCCCCACCCTCCGCTCTGCATGCCCTCCTTTCCTCCCTGGGGCCCTCGTTCTCCAGCCAGTCCCTTCCCCACCCATATCTTCTCCCTTCTCCTTTGGACCAAGCCTTCCGCTACCTTCTCCTCCAGAGACTGTCTTCGATTTCTCCTTCGCTCTTACGAATGCGTGGTCTACAGGGGCTGCTACACTTCCTACCCCAGCCTCTACCCTTCGACCCCCACAACATCCCCATTTCCACCGATGACACGCTTACTAAAGGTGCCGATGCCCTCCGAGGGGCCAACCACAGCAGCTCCCCTCGGTCCTCTTCCCACTCACCCTCTCTGCAGGACCTGACTCTAGTTTCCACTCCCTGCTTCCGGAAACGCCCTTCCCACGTGGTGCCCAGGTCCCCTTCCTCTGTTTTCCTTCTCTCTCGTCACCATTCCCTTCCGGTCTCATTCGCAGGCTCTGCTCCTCCTCTCTCACCTTTAAAGTCGCTTTCCTCCACAAGTCTCCTTTGACTGGTTCTTCGACACTCTGCTTGGATTCTCCCAGGTGATTCCCCAATCCAGAGCCCCTGCTGCACACTCGCCTCAGCTCCAAACACACATACCCGGCGACCCACCGGTCATCTCCCCTCAGTCTCTTACATGTCCCTCACACTCAACAGGTCACCAGCTCCAGGTTGGTCTGAAAACAGAGAACGGAACGCAGCGCCTGGCACCCTGGGGGCATGCCACAAACGATCATTGAATGGTTGTCCCAAACCAAAGGCATCATTGTTCCCCCCTCAAAACAGTTCTTTTTGGAATCCCCATCTCAGCAAAAAGCACCATCAAATCACCCAAGAAGAGACCTCAGAGTACCTCAGATGTCCCTTTCCTGTCCCCACCCTCTGTCTCCATTCGGTGGTCAAACCACAAAGCTTTTACCTCCACGTCTCTCAGGTCCAGTCCCTCCTTCCCACCCCCAGGCCTGTCACCTGATGCCCGGCTCTCACCATCTGCATGTGAACCAGCATGATGGCCACCTGGTATTCATCACCCAAGGCATGTCACGATCTGACTCTGTCCGGCTCTCCAGGAAGAAGGAAGGGCACAGGTCGGAGGATTGAGGGGCCTGCCGTGAGCGAGTGACTCCTGAGATGAGCTTGGAAAGACAGTAGGAGCTGTTCAGGCAAAGAAAGTTGGGTTGAGGTGGGAGGCAGAGTGACGACCGTGACAGAAGGGAACAGGTGTCCCAGGGCCCTACGTTTGGAAGGGGCAGGCATGCTCTAAAAGCTACAGGCACCCAGTCTGGCTGGAGCTGAGGAGCAAAACGGCACAAGTTTCCTCTTTAGAACAATGAGAAGCAGGGGACTGGCATGATCAGGTCTGAATTTTTAAAGCCCCCTCTGTAAAAATGCTGTATTAACGAAGTCCTGATGGCTACTTCCCTAACACGATAAAATACATCTATCTCAGCCTAAAACTCAGCAAGTAGGACGGGAACACTGGTAGCATTTCAGCTCGGGAACAGACAAAATGTCCACTGTCGTGGTTCTCTGAGGAGCTGGCCAACACACCTGAGTGGGAGAGAAATTATAAATTTACAATCAGAAAAAAAAAGGTAAAATTATCACTATCTGCACATGATTTTTTGTATAGCTAAACTCCCTCCCTCTCCCCAAAGAATCCCCTAAGCAACTATACAAACCATAAGAAAATTCAGCAAAATGGAAGGAGCAAATTCCTATGTAGAAATCAAGTAACTTGCTTGTATAGAAACAATAACCAGTTAGAAGAGGCGGAAGAAGACAGGCCTCCACTTACAATAGGAACAACAGAGTGAAATTCTTAAGGATAAATGTAACAACTGGACAAGAGCCGTCGGAAGAGAATTTAGACTGACCTGCGGGATGCAGAAGACTTGAAAGCATGTGGACAGGAAAAGTCAACATCACGAAAAGGATTCTTCCTAAATTAATTTATAAACATAATGCAGTCCCAAGAAAAATAATGGCATTGTTTTAAAGATTTTGAACAATTTATGTTAGCGTTTATGTGATTATATGGTTACACTGTGGCTATGCAGCAAAAAATGAACGTGGACGGGGCGTTGGTGGGTGAGTCAGACTTCACAGTGGTCCCAAGAGAGAGACGAAGAAAAGCTGGGCCTGGGCCCAGGGGCTTGGGGTGGAATGCAGAGGAGATATGTTTGAGAGATATTCATAAGACGGGGGGATTGTTTGGACAGGGGAGGTGAGAGAGAGATATCCTGTTTCAGGTGTGCATATTTTACTAATTAATCAAATCTCCTGCAAATGTATCCCCTTTGCTAAAATCACGGCTCGTGCTGGTGTTTCTGAGCCGTGGGCCTCGAAACAAATACAATGAGGTCCTCCGGAAAGGCTCTTTAACTAGCTGTTCATAGCACAGGGAGACACCGATTCTGCCTTCTGATTCTCTTCATTAGGTGTTGGATGTGGAGCCTTGGTGGGAAGAATGGCCACAATCTCCAAAAGCCTGACCTTTCCCTCACTGTGCCCTTTACCCCTTGTGATTCAAAATTGTGCTAGAAAGAAACAGGGCAGTGATTATGTTTGACTTTGACCTAATCAGACTTGATATTTACCTTAGCTGGGGCTGGACATTTCCTCCCCCTCCCCATATCTGTACTCTTCCTATTTAATAAACAAATAAATCCCTAATGTTCAACAAAAGCCCTCACCTCCACTGGTCTGTCATTCTGCCAGAGACGTCTCCCTTTAAGGTTTGTCTTTCTCCCCTGCTCAGATCTCTTTCCAACACGTTTTCAAACAGCACAAAGTGAGTTTAAATATATCACATAGTGGTTGCCTCTCAAACATCTGCAGAAATTATTTCAGAGGCTGTGTTATGTGATATGGAAAAGAAGTCTATTTGTTTTGGGTACAAGGCATGTGTCTGTTAAAACTCAGGTGAAATAAGCCAATGCTTTGGGGAAAGCAAGTTTAGACGCAGCCTACCTCACACACCTGCCAGGCCCGCCTTTATTCAGGGGCTACACAAAGCACTAATGAGGTGTCTGAGCCTGGTGCTCTGAAACTTTCTACCCCCAAGTCGCCCAGGGTCTTATTAAGTTCAGATCCTCAGTCTCCAGGTCTAGGAGGCCCGGGACTCTTCATTTCGAATGAGCTCCTAGGTGATATCTTCCTACCAAACCTCAGCTGGCATCTGGAGTAGCCAGAGTCTACACAGGCTCAGCAACTTAGAAGCCACATTTCTCAAGAGTTAACCTGCAGATTGAGGCTCATTCTCCTGCTGTAGAAAACAGAGGCTTTGCCATTACTTTATGTCAAGAAACCTCAGATATCACAAGTGGATGTAAAGTCTCTTCAGACTTTGACTATCTGGAGGGCAGGATACCCCATCTCACTCCAACCTAGATGCTATATTTGCTGAAAAAGTCATACTTAGAAAATGCTGCAATGCTCAGTAACGCCTCACCAGTGTGGATTAAATAAAAGGGAAGCTTTAATGGTGAAATTTTAAAAATACGATCGGGTTTATGACTTTCAATTTCAGAGTAAGCAAGCTTCAGGGCTTTGAAAAACAGTTTGCCCTTAAGTATTTCATGTACTTCCCGTATGGATCATGTTGGTCCTGTTTCATTTATGCTATGGAAAAAAAAAAAAAAAAAAGGTCTAGATCTTCTCAACCCCTTTGAATTATCACAAATTCTAAATTAAAAAAAAAAAAATTTCCAAAGTCCTCCTGCATGTAATATCAGGAACCATTTGTCAGGGGGCTTCATTTAACCCGTTCTTGAGGTAGAAAAACCGAGGCCTAAAGTCACATGAAAAGTCACCAGAGAACTCAAGGTCAGTGCCATTTTCAGGACCCTATTAAGCTAAGGAATGTTGATGGCAATAAATTCTACCCACTCAAGTAAGCAGCTGCCTTGAGGGAAGGTATGTGTGTCTCCTGACAAACACATACTCTCACAGTCGAGTTGTTTGGCCTTGGAAAACATGTTCCTTATCAACTGAAAAACCGAATGCACAAGAGTTATCAACGGCTTTTTAAAGAGAAGTAAAGTGCACACATTTAAGCTGTTTCTCCTGCATCCCTAAGGCCAGCAGGGTAGTCATATTGCGGAGAGTGACACTCCGTTTTGTAAGAAAACGTGCAAAATAGAGAAAAGTAGAGATTTAAAACATACCAAATAAAAATACATAAAAACACAGAATCAGGTCTATGCAAAGGCCTTACACATATCACCGTGGCCTCTTCCTGGTCAACATAAATAGGGCTTACCCTGCCCAACCCAATAATGGGGGGAAAAAACTGAAAAACGTGCGACATCTTTAAAACTCATTAAATTGAAATAGAACTCACAGTATGATAAATATTAATAACCATGATGTTTTCAATTAACTTGGGTTTTATTAGGACTAGTCACCTAGTAACCTTCCACTGATCACACTCCCGCCCTGTAAGGCTACGGCAGCGGCTGAGCTCGGCTCTCCCACAGCGAACTTGTCCCTTCGATGCATTTCAATCCGGGTCGGGGAGCATCAAGGTGCAGAATCCAGAAATGGGCACGGAATTTAAAAGAAAAAAAAAAAGCCTGGAACACTCGTTGGACAGGTAGGGGAAACATCTGGCAGAGAGGAAGAAACAGAGTTTGCATCGCTCCGCTGACGGTAACACATTCATCTTGAAAACAGGGGGAGTTTTCTGACGTTGGACCCTCAAACCGGCCCCCTATGCCACTGTGTCCCTTAAATTCAGACCGCTGAAGAAACACGATCCAACCCCTGCAGGACGAAGTGGGACCCGGTAGAAGGGTCTCAGCCCTGAGGAACCAGCTCCGGCCAAGGAGCCCCTCCCGCGACCCCACCCTCATTTCCCCCTCTCCGGGCTGCCTTGTTCTTGTCTGCGTCTCCAGCCCCCACCCCCAGCCTCTCCGCACTGCTCTCCCGGGGGCGGGGCTTGTTTCGTCCCCTGGGGTCTGGCACAGTGTCTGGCATCGGGGTCAGAGATAAATGTGCTTCCGCCCCCCCCCCCCACCAGGCCAGTAACCAGGGCTGAGCTTCCTCGTGACTGTGCGCCACGGTGTCCTCATTTACCAAGTGGTCCCCAGGGGGTGTGGGTGGAAAAGGTAATAATGACGATAATAATAGATCCCCGATGCATAAATTAGTCCGAACAGTCTTGTTCCCTAACACGGCTGGCCTCCGCTATCTCACGTCAGCCTGTGGCACCGTGAAGTTCCCAGTGAAGTTCAATGTGAAGACGCCTTCAGCCAGTGCGCCCGGCCAGCCCTTACTGCCCATCCGTACTGAGGTCCGGAGCAGCGGGACTTGGGCGGGATCCGGGATCTCTGATGAAAGGGAGGAATGGCAACAGCAAAGAGGACCACATGTGTGGGGGGGGGCATCCCGCTTGCAAGTGGCTCGAAGCAGGTGTTGGTTCTTCTTCCGTGGTTTTCATAGTCAAAATCCTGGCAGGCAAGAACTGCTTCTCCAGCACTAACTGAAGAATGATGCGCCGGGCTCCACGAAGCTCTTTAAAATCTCCTCCCCCCAAACCTTCCCCTTGCTTATCGCACCATCTCCCCATCCAAGTGAAATTACTTAACTCACAGGATCTTCGCAAAGAGAATGAATAACCCTTAAAATTCCGCTCGAGTCCTTCCGGATTAATGATTTCCACAGTGGAGGAAAGGCAGGCGGCTCCGGACCCGACAGGCAAGCCCGACCTACTTCGCGGCTTTATATAGGTGCCTGTACCACACGCCGACCTGACTCCTGGCCGAACTTCTGAGCGATCCAAGAAAAACCAGGTTTTGAAAAAAATGGAAAATGTGTGCCTAAATATATGCAAACGGAAAAAAAAAAAAAAATCTCCCGAGGAAAGAAGATCATTCTGAATGTTAAAAGGGGACGAGGAATTGGAAAGAGCGAAAAGACTTAGCGGACTCCACTTTTCCTTAACCACGATGTCGCCTGCTCCGCCGAGGCCTGACACTTCGCGCCGTGCACGCACGGCCGCCCGTGTCACCGGGGGCGAGCGCCCAGGGGAGCGGGCCTGCGCTGCACACCGTCAGAGCCACCACGGGGACCAGGACGTCGTCTCGGCTCCTGCTCCATGTCACAAAACTGTACCTCCCTCGGAGCTCTGGTTGCCGCTACCTTTCACCCATCTTCCTAACGCGTTTAAGAAGTGGCCATCATCGTTCTGACAAATTCTTTTCTCATTAGCTTTTCTCCCACGAAGCACACCCCACCTGTTCCACACTACCGAAGCACCATTCTTTACTCAATAAGCCTGCTGGATGGCCCTCGTCATTCGTGCCACGACACCGCCCTATCTGTTGATTTACCTCAGGGTGATTTTTTAATTCTTTCCCATCCCTTGCGAAGCTCTTTGATAAAATGATAATAAAGACAGCATCGATAAACTGTTATGACCATATGAATTACTAAGATTACTTAATAGCTATTTAGAGCCCAGAACACAAAGAGAAATTTTTTTTAAAGTAGTAATCCGTTGATTTATTGACAGTGTATTGATTGAAAGTGCTGGGTAAGTCCAAAATATTATTGGCATAGTTCTCTCGACAGTCGGTTGGGCCAGCCCAGCACCCACCTTCTCTGCCAATATCCTCCCATCATCCTCTCAGGTCATTAAGTCCTTGAATCCCCATAGAAGTGACTTTAGCTATAATTAGCGAGCCGAACAACTATTCGAGAAATGTATGGGAAACCAATTTAATGCTACTAAAATATCTAGAAAACTTGTGGCTCAGATAGGCAGGAAGAATAAAGAGAATTCCGGATTCAATCAGGCAGTTAAGAGATTTGTGAATGAGCTGGAGACTTGAACCCGGGGTCCAGAACTGAGTCTTCCCAAACGGGACATTAAAAATGGAAAACGCTTGTGCAAAAGAATGTCAGAAGGCTCTCGCTTGAACTCAGAGAAACACACCACCGACCGTAGAGCGTGGACGTCGAGTGTCCTCTGACATCACGGAGACTATAAACAAGGCTGCACGCGTCCGTCGGTGGCTCGGGCAGAATGCCCCTACACATATGCGGCCCACGGGTCTCTCGGCCTGGACTGCAGCCACCGCCCAGCAGATGGTCAGCATCTCACAGTCACATGTGGCCCCCCCGGGACCCTGACTGCAGCACCAACACCCCCCACAGGACTCCCACCTCCCCAGCAGAGCATGCCCTCCAGCGGAACATCCACGGGTTTCCCTTGAAAGGTGAGAAGGAGTGAACCGGTCCTAATAATCAAAGTTCCGGCCGGCCGCACCACAAAGACTGTCGTATCACCAGGGCTGGAAGAAACCTTAGAGGCCACTAGGTCATTTGTACAGATGAACAGAGGGAAGCCCAGAGAGAGAAGCGGGGCTGGCCGCAGGCGTCCAGCTGGGCAGCAGCAGCGCTAGGACCAGAATCCAGCATTCTCTCCAAGAACCCGTCACGGTTCCAGACGACCAAGTGTCCGAAGTCACGTTAGATTTTATTCTTAGAGAAACAAGCCAAATACTCAATGCCCCACGCACAGGGCCTGCCATCCCAACTTAGCAAATAATCTCTAGACCTTTCTCTCACTTTTGAAAGGAGGGGAAGAAGCAGGGCTCGAAATTCTGCCATGTTAATCAAGCCCAGGTCTTCAGCTCTCAGCAATCGGTGGGCTGGTCAGGGCGGCTGGACGTGTCTCCATCCTCGGCGCTGACCCTTCCTCACGCCCCGCGCCGGCCCGGGCAGATGGAGCACGGGCCGTGTCCACGGCAGAGACGATGCCTGACTACCACTCCGTGCAGCACCTGAGGAGGGTTCTGTCACCACAGACGCTTCCCGCAGGTGTGAGGGAAATTCAGCCTCAGCCCCGATTCGTTTAAAGTTCCACAGTGACGCCCCTTGGTGGGCTCTGCCCACCTAAAACCGGGCTTGTGAGTCAAAGAGTAATTGGGTGAAAATGGATGTTTGTCACTCAGCGTCTCTGCTCTCCGCTCTGGTCCGTCATCTGAAACGGCTGACTACCTTCCTCTTCTTCATCTTTTTCTTACCGTCCCCTGCCTTGGTAAACACCAGGAGCGTTTAGTATTTAAAGATATAGCTATAGAGTTCAATTTGGTCTAAAGCATCATTACCAGCATTAAATACTGTTTATTTATGGACGCCCCTCACCACCCCCGCCGCCCAAAGAAGCACAAGATAATGTCCTCATGTTTGTAGCACTAAATGTGAAGCACTGTTATCATCACCCGGGCTAAAATCCAAGGTAAATGGACCATGTCAGAGGACAAACGAGAACGTCACAGGAATTTTAAAGTAAACCCATGGCCACTGTCAGCTACGTTCTGGACTTTCAGAGTTGGACACTGCCTTCCTCCGAGTCTCCTCCCAGAGGCTCCCTGGAGAAGTGTCCCCTCCCCAAGGCCAGCTGGCCACCCAGGCTTTGGAATCCCACCCTCCTGCCTTCTCAGGAACTCTACGCTATCAAACAAACGGACTCTTTCTCTTAGAGCCAGTTGGAACCTTGTAAGTTTACTTACATCTCTTCGACTGAAAAAAAAATAAAAAGCTTCTTGGCCTCATCTTCCTTCCAGCTGCTGACCTGTCGCTACTCTCCCCGGCACGGCCACACTGTCAAGGAGCTGGCTGCTTCCTGCCTCCCACTAATTCTCAGCCCCCCCCCAATCCAGCGTCCCCACCATCATTCCACCAGAAGAGCCTTCGTTAAGGTCAGTGACAACCCCCAGGTCACTGAATCGACGGTCCTCTGTAGCAAGGGCATCCAATTCTGTTGATCACCCCCTTGCTGTAACATTATCTTTCCTTGTCCCTAAGGACAGAAGCCCCTCCTTATCCTCCTCATCCCCCTCTGCGACTTCTCAGCATCTGTGACCTCCTCCTTGGCCCAACCTCTACATGTCCCAGGAGGCCTGCTCTCATTTAAACTTTCTCCTTAGATGCAATCGCTCCCTGTAACACACAGATGAGAGGTTAGACAGAAGCACCTCAAACTCAAAAAGTCCCTCTCTCTCTCTCTCTCTCTCTCCCCACCCCTTCCCACCATCCATTCAATGCTGCAAACCAGGAACACGGGAGTCACCCATGACCCCTCCTCCTCCTTCACCCCTATCCCCACATCTAACCAAAGCGCAGGCATCTAGGCTTTCTCCAAGATGCCTCACATCAATCTACTTTCCATCTCCTCCGCCACACCTGGTCCATGCCCCACCTGCTTTTCCTCAACGGCTCCCTAATTCTCTCCCCTCACTAATCAGCTCCCCCCGCTTAAACCAGATTCAGTTGAAAGCACCCTTTGGATAGTGTGCTACCTCCCATCTGATAGCTCCCTATCTCTCCCCTAAAAGACCTGCTGTCCTACCTTCTCTCAGTCCCTCCACAGTGCCATGAGGGAAGCTCTCCCAACTCCCCAACTTCACCTAGTAACTCCACCTCATTCTCCAGCCTCAGCTCCCTGGGAGAAGCCTGGCCTGGCCTGGCCTTCCCCGCCACCCCCACCCCAGCAGAAGAAACAGCTCCACTATGCTCTCCTGACACCGGATGCTTCATTTTTATCAGAATTCACTGCGGCTCTAATTTTTTATTTCCATCTGATTTTTGGGTTAGTATCTTTGCCTGTCCCTACTTCTACGGCAGCCTTGAGAATGCACATCCCACAGCTCCTATCGCAGGGAGCATAAAGGACCAGGAGAGCCCAGCGCCACGCCTGGAAATCCATCTCGGAATGTGTGTGCCTGCGGGGCATGGTCAATGCCTCGGTCAAGGACTGGATGCAGCGAAAATACTCAGACAGACCCTTTCCTGGCAGACCGGGGACCCCTTGTCTCAACAACTGTGACAAACCTCCCAGGACCACACAGGATGCTTCTACACAAGCTTCTCTCCCTTCCGCCCTAACGAGGGGCCAGACTTGCGGGGTCTAAAGGCTCTCCCCGAGTTTCCGACTTCCCCCCCATCTTCTCCCCTGTTAGGGCGTTTCCCCTCATGACATCCTGTCACATGATCCCTTGCTTCTGCTTCTCCAAGGGCCCAGGCTAAACATGACCCTCCAACTCTAAGCCCCACGAGTGCAAGGACCTTGCCTGTTTGGTGGCCCGGTTAATTTCCAACACCTGTCGCAGCCATACCGAAGGCGTCTCTCTGGGGGATTCGCAAGCAAATCGATTACTACATCGCTTTTGAAGGAACCCAGTCCACAAACATCCAACCCTCGTGTTGGGTCCCGCCTGTAAAACATGGAGTAAATCCTCGAGGCAGTCCCTGGAAGAGGGCAAGTTCCCCAGGACTGGCAGCGAGTCACACTGCCGTTGTCACACCGCGACGTGAGTGACGCCTTACTCTCAGTGACTAGTGAACACAAGCCGACAAAGCAGCGCGGGGGACCTCCATGGTGTCGTCCTCCCCCGTGAGCTGGCCCTCGCCCTTCTGGAGAAGGGACAGTGGCCTTTCACAGACAGGCAGCTTGTGCCCCGGAGCAAGCGGCGTGACCCTGGGAAACCACCGCTGGTGGAGCTCTGGGCACAGGCAGGAAATTGCCAGAGAAGGAGAAGAATAACTTGTGGGTAGAAAAGAGATTCGAGGTTCCATGGAGACAGGCTTCAGACGGTAAGAGACATTTGCGAAAACGCGGGGTCGGGAGCTTTTCTGCACCCACACATCCTTCCCACCAAGTGTCTGAATGTGAGAAAATTTTGGCTGCCTCCTGACTTTTAACAAAATGCTTTAAAAGAGAGGTACCTAAAAAAGAAAAAAAAAAAAAGAAAGCAAGCATCACTCTGAAAGAACACTGTATGCTATTTCAGGTCATTTTAAAACGAGGCACGAAGGCATTCTTCTTCCTGGGGGCAAACTGTCTAAGGCGGTGACATTGAGGCATAGAGTATAAGGAAGACGGAACGAGAGAAACGGAATCCGACCAGAAGACGCTAAATGACGAGGTGAGAACAGGCGCTGTTCACCAGTTCTCGCTCTCTCTCTCCATGTAATCAAGCTTTGGTCGCTTCGCATGAGCCAAACCTCTGCATTTCAGAGAGTCGTCCTCCTCGAGATGTGTGGTGTCATAAAGATAACTCGCCTGAGAGGCAGAGAGAAGCCGGAAAATGACCTGGCTACCCCTCCCCTCCCAGCGGCGCCCCGCATAACCACCACTTCCACAAACATCTGATGAGCCTCCTCCACCCTATACGCGCCACTCCCCTGGCTCTGAAAACCTGCTGCAGAAAGAGATGGCCTCCCTCCCTGGTTCACTCCCCGCCTCACTGCCGAGACTTTATTTGCGGAGTCTCACTCCAATCTGTCCTTCAGCTGCGTTGGTGCAGGTTTCAAACAGCCAAACCCACCGGCTCCCAAAACACAGATTTGAAAGCTATTAGATCTGCAGCCTCTGGGGCGGAAAAAAAAAAAAAAATACTGATTTCCATAACCTTTTTTTCCCTCGACAGACCTTATTTTCCACTGCTGTGTGATCACTGGTACTTCAAATTTATTCCCAGAACTTCAGGCCCCAAACCTGACCTATTATTTCGCTCTGCTTCTACCCTGTGTGAATATCTAGCTGGACTCTCCCTGAGGTGAGCCCTTCATCCTCCTGTCTGCAAAGTCGCTGTAGCCGTCTCATCGTTTTCACCGACTGTGGAAGGCAATAACCACTCCGAGCTAAGACGATACCCATTGCAAAGTGTACCCCGTTACGCGGTGACTGATAAAACAGTCAACAAACCTCAGGTCCAATGCTCACCTTCCCACTCGCTCCCCAGATTCACGCTAACCCACTGATAAGGACCAATGTGTGGTCTAACACATTGGTTGCACCTCAGATGAACTTGGATGTTTGAAATGAGTATAGACTCAGGATCAGTAGTAAAAATCGTAGAGATCACTCTCAACCTTTTCATGGCTCCCTTCCTTCGCTTATTTTCCTTAAACTTAACCTTCTCACGGATCTTATTATCTATGTAAGAAAGTACCATCACCAACCTGCCCCAAGAGTGGCATCCTACCAACTAAAGGAAGTCAGGAGACACAGGGTGATGAACTGGACTGTAGACCTTATGCAAACTGCAGCATGTTTCCTGTGCGCTCACTTATTCGCTATGAGTTTGCATATAATTTTATGACATTTTATCACCTTAGGTTAATCAAGATGCAGAACTGTCCCAGCAACGCAAAGGAAGTCCTTGTGATGTCCTGTACAGTCACACCATCCCTCCCCATCCTAACCCCTGACAACCACGTGTCCCTTCTCCATCTCTACAATCTTGTCATTTTGAGCATGTTACCCTTTTCCCGTTTGCCCCAAGATAACTCGCAGATTACAGTCCTAACCTCACCCCAAAAGTTTACTGTGAAATATCTCACTTTTATTTTTATTTTCATATCACTCTAGCATATCAATAGTCTTTGGAAACAAAAGACATCATTCTATTTATAGCCTTCCATTTTTAGCAGTTCGATCGCTAAAAATGTCAACTCCTAAAAACGTAGCATTTCTACCCAAGTTGAATTTTTTTTCTAAACTAGAAAAGGGATAAATGGTATCACACAATATATAAACTCTTGAGATTGGCTTCTTTTGCTCATTGGTAACTTTTAATAGATAACGTCTCCTGAGTTTTATCACTATTCCCACCACCTCAGACGAAGCCCCAAGATTCTGATTCACTAGGTCTCAGGTGGGACCCGAAAGATTTAAAAAGCTTCCCAGGAAATCGTTATGAACTACGGCGTATAGGCCAGTGGCCTGGACTGTTTCTTCCTAAGTAATGGATAACTGTGGCGTTAAAGATAGAATCGAATCCCTTGCTAAGACAGGTAACATCACACCCATGACTTCCCCCACCTGCCATATCCGACAGAGCTTCCAAGAGAACTGGCCTAGCCTGTCATCACTGCTTTCTCATACAGCTGCACTGGCTTATACGTCCTAACCTGTTCTTTCTAAGGCGCCGGATACCTGAGTTTGTGACAAGGTTTTTTTTTTTTTTTTTTTTTCAAAATTCTTTCTGGCTCAGAGGTCTGCATGTTTTTATACAGAAATTCTGTCTTTCTCATTCAGAAGTCATTTTTTCAAACTAAATAAACTCCAAAAAAAATCCAGTCAATTCACTAGACAAAAATTCCCTCTGCCCAATGGGTGCCTATCACGTTGATGGAAACACTATATATATGCAGGGCACTTCGAATCCAAGGTTGCCAATAATACTGCTACTATGAAAAGCCGGTGCATAACCTAATGCGTGACACCTGGGTACCCGACAAGCAGGACTCTCTCTCTCTCTTCTCTCTGTTTCCCTTTCTGACCTGCACACAGACAGGCACGGTTTCTTCTGCACACTAGGTAGTCAGCTCAGTGGGGTCTCAGCATCACTGAAGAAATGGACAGGGGAGGACTGGAGTGAAATGAAGCAGGCTGCGTGTCCAGTTGCGCAGTGTGTGCACTGAACAAGGGCATTACAGTTAAGGGGCAAGATCTACATTGTAAACATCACAGAATTACACCTTTGTTTTGATCATTTTCCAGCAGAGAGGAATGCCGATTTTGATAAAAATATTTATATAATAACAATTTTCCAATGGCTGAAAATAAACCATCTCAAAGAAGGAATGGCTTCCTGAAATTTAGACAGAGGTGCCATTTAAGATGGAGCAATCAGGGCTCAGCTGAGGAACCCCTGGCTTGAATAGCTATTCTTTTTGAGTCTAGAACATTCCCTCCGCTAACTCAGCAAGCCAAATTCCACCCAACTCTTGGAACTAAATGCTTCCAAAATCATATACCTGCGGACCCAACATAGAGTCAGGAATGGCCAAACAGACTCATGGGTCCCTTTGACTTTAGAATTCTTTCAACCCCTTTCTCCTTCTTGTGACCCTCCCAGAGCCCTTCCTTCCTGGATCCCAATCCCTGCACCACCCCTCACCATCCTCAACAGCAGCTTCCTGTGTAGCGCCTCAGGCCTGGAGGGAAAGTGATATGTTAATGTACTCTCTGGAGCTGGCATGATTCAGAATTCGTGTGTTGCCTCTCCCACTGGGAATTAATATTTAAAAGAGTGAGCCCACCAAAGACAAGGCTTAACTCGGCAAATGACACCAAGGGTGGTATTATCCCGATTAGAAAGAGCAACAAATCGGAGAAGATTGGGGTGGTCAGAGTGGAGGTGGGGGAGGGAATTACCCAGAATTCTCAGTTGAAACCCCACCTACGCCTTAATCTGCATGTAGCACACAGTGCATACCCCTTTCCATCACACTAAATTATGACAAAATCATGACAAAATTTCTTTGCCTACACAGTGTTTTATTTTTAAGGTCAATCATTAAATCCAAGGACTGAACCCCAGCCAGGTTGTTGTAATCAAGAATCGCTTATATTTCAGGAAAATCATTGCTCCAAATCCAGCTTCCTATGCAAAAATATATTGTGGTTATTATCGACAACATCACACACTTTCCATATCATCATCATCAATATAGACTCTTGGAGAGGCTTGCTGACCACACGGTCACACTCCAAAAGAGGAAAAGAAAAAAAAAACCACTAAAATAAACAACAGTTTTGACTCTGCTTGGGGAAGGTTTTGCATTAGATCTTGGTGGCGTAAAAATGTTCCCAGATGGATTTCTCTCCCTTCTTTCACGTTTCTGGATTCTGATCCTAGGATAATATATTCTTGAGCTACTTAGAATGTATTTGTTCCATGAGCCAGGAAAATAAATAAGTCAAACAGAAGAGATTTGGCTCCATTGCTCTTCGCACCCCGAGGCTGAACTCCCCCACTCCTGAAGGCCTGTGTGTAAATGCTGTGCAGTGACTGGCTCGGGGAAACCAGATTTCACCTGCTGCTTTTCATGCACTTGAACGGCCTTTTTTTTTTTTTTTTTTTTTGAGCTGTCAGTGGTGAAGAAGGAATTCATTCATTACCTCAAGTCCTGATGAGACAATCTATCGACAGCAAAAGAGTGTATAAGGAAGCAAAGGAAATATCAACAAGTGAACTCAGGAGTTACCTGTTTTCACAATTTTTCTGTAAATTTACAACATGTGAAAATAAAAGTTTATTTAAAAACAAGTCATCTGACCAAAGAAAAGTGTGCATAAGCCAAGCACAGGGCTAAGCGTTTCAGGTACATCCTTTCCTTGAATCGCCGCCAGGAAGCTGTCGGAAGCCACTATTATTCCATTTTTAAAGGAGAAAAATGAGGCTCAGACAGCTGCACCTTTGAGGGACATGGGGAGAGACTCTCAATAAAGCAGCTCACAAATATCCACGAAGGCTCCTGTCAGCGTGGGGCGTCTTCACAGAGCAAAACGACTAATTATCATAGGGGACATAAACTGGTTCCCAGCAAACACCCATTCTCCGCTTCCAGGAAAGACTACGTTTTAGGGACAACAGGCTCTTATGATGGATGACTTGATCTGTTTTCTCATCAGCAAAATGGGACTGATAACAGAACCTCTTATCAAGGTCATGCAGGATTAGGTAAGACAACACAGAGAGCCCTCAGAGGCGCCGGGCACTTACGGGCAGGCCATACTGGGGGAGGTCCCCCGTGCTTTTATCCTGCTCTGTGCCGTCTGTGCTGGGCACCTGTCTGGGCAGGTGCCGGTGCTGGCGGTGCCGGCTTAGCAGGACACCAGGACGGGCAGGGACAATCTCGCTCCCGTGCCAGGCCTGCCGCCTTCCTCCTCCCCATCGCCGTGGCTGAGTGTGCATGTGAGAGTGTCACATTAGCTAATGAGATCATACTTGCTAAACTAAGCTAAGCTAATGAGCTCCGCTTAGCTAATCAGCTCAAAAGAAAAGAGCTTTCTTTGTTGGTGAGTGGGCAGCCCCCATAGCTCATTCGTACGCCGCTCGTCGTCGGGGACAAGGAATGTGTTGTGAGTTTTACCACAGAACCAACGTGACAGATGAGGGCAGAGTTCTCAGGCTAGCCCCACACCGTGTTTAATCTTTAAGGACGAGAACAACCATGCAGGAGGTCTGGGCCCACTTGCTGTGCGTCTGTGGTTTGGAAAAGAAAGAAATTGACTCTTGTCCCCTCTCCTGGGCACACGGGTTAAATGAGGCTCAAAAATGTATGAAACAAAAGAAAATGAACATCAGTGACTGTTCCGTTCTAACCTAACTAAACAACCACAAATTTCACAAAATGAATACTTTGGTGCATCACCTGGAAGGTTATTTACTTTCATTACAGCTCATGACGTATCAAAATGGTAATAGCCAAAAGCGACAAAACAAAGAAATTTTGTTAAAACCCCTTTCCCACCCATGAGCGCAGACTAGGACTTCTATTTGCATTTCCTTGTATAAGACCTTTAATGAAAGCAGATGTTCTACAATCAGCCAAAGCCACGGACTCGGGTAAAGATCAGCCTAATTTTCATAGCACAAGACAACATGGCCAGTCCGGAAAGCGATAGTAAATGTACATCAACGGCCTGAGAACATTAATATCTTCACATGAAGGATGAAAGAGTGTCTTTCTCACCACTTTTTCCAAGAAAGAAATAAAGCTTAAAACAAAAAATTATCAAAAAAAAAATTTTTCATGCCAGACTCGTTTTGTCAGCAGTTTCTAAGGATGGAGACTACGTTCCCCCTCACGACCTGCGACACCTTCCTGCCATTAAAGAGACAGAATGCAGTGAGGAAGCCCCAGCCTGGGGACCAGAAGGTGCACATCCTCCCCCTACCTCTGCCTGTCACGCAGCTGTGTGACCTGGACTGAGTCATCTAGACTCCGAGAAGCCTCCAGCTTCCTCATCTCTAATACGGGGGAATGGGTCACCGGTTTTACCACGACATAATCAGACATAAAAGGAAAGGCTTGCCATAGTTAGCTAGTAAAACTCTAGAATACGGTTTATGAAGAGATTGACTAGCATCAGCTCTAATCACGAAAAAAGCATTCTTCGAAAAGCACTTATTTTTACATATTTTTATGCTGCCTCAAAAAAAAAGTGCTTAGAAAGCCCATTATTTAAAAGACTCCCGTTTCTGTCTTTGACCTCTGTGTCTGAACATTGGGTCACTGGTAACAGTCATTTCAGAGCCTCTCGTGAAAGGCGTCAGCATCAGGCCTCCGGCGACCGTAAGGAAGGGGGTGCATGCAAACGCTGCCTGCGGGGGAACCTGGGGACGGATGTGAGTGCCTGGCAGGCAGGTGGGAGGGGTGGCCCCTCCCCGCCAGGGCCTCACTGTTTTAGTGCAGTTCCAGAAGCAGAGACATGTGCACACAGGAGGGCCACTGCCCGGGCTGGCTGCAGGCTCAGAGGAGCCCAGCTCTAGAAGTGCAAAGTGTGCGGGCGACAAGAGAGTCTGTTTCTAGCTCGTTCTCCTTCGCGAGCCTATTGACCTTCCAGGGAGGGTCAGTTTTCTTCATGGGAGTGCCAGCAACCACCACTGCTTTTTACTTCTGAAACCAGAATCTTAAGAAGAGAAAGGTGAGAATTATGAGACGCGACCTGAGCCCAGACGACGAGAGGGCACAGCCCTACGGCAACACGTGAAAGACGATGCGAACACGCTTATTTTTCATCTCATGGCATGGTGCTCGTTCAGAGACTCGGAAAATGCTGACCTTGGCCCAGACAACAGACCACGGCACGTCGATTTACACAGCATACATACAATCTCCCGGGCATGGCACCTTGAGCTTGGCATGCAGTAAATACTCAATACATCTTTCTGGAGTAGAGAGACCAAGATATAGTAGCAAAAGTAAAATAAGAGTGAAAACCTCACAAAGAAAGATATGGAAATGAATAAGCCTGAAGGAATGAAAACGAGTAAAGTCTATGCAGAGAGATGACTTCACCTATTTGTCTTAAGTGCTGTAATTAGGAAAGCAAAGGCCGACCGACCAGTCTGAAAAACGGTCATCTTCGGTTCCCTATGAATATCGCAGAGGTTCATAAACGTCTTCGTTACTTTGATCAACGTGTAAGACCAGACACTTCACGTGACACCATTTTCCTTCGGAGGCTGAACTAACCTGTGTGTACTGTGGCAATGAGCAAGCTGTGTGCCGAAGCTGCACCTGACATCTACTGCCCAGACACACAGTCAGAGCTTTACTCCTCCAGGTGTGGGCCAGTGCAGGTGCCGAGAACAGCCCCTTTGGGAGAGGAACCACTGTGACTACGGAAAGCTTTCTCTGACCAAAAATGGAAAATAAATGAGAATGGCAATATTTGTTCTAAAGTAAAGAAGAAATAGTTCCATTTCATGCAATCTACTGCACTCCTGTAAAACATGTCCACAGTCTTCCTAACTCAAAAGAGAGAGTACTTCCTTAAGCTTTTTTCTAGAGCATCACTCATTACTCCCATGAGTCTGTCTTAGGTGGAGAGAAGGGAGGAGGGAAACAATGAAAGATTTACAAATCTTCCTTGGGGGAGACGGGTCTATCCCACACCAAGAAGGAAATTTAGGTACCTGTCAGGTGCGACCTGGTCTCCAGCCTCGTCTTCCTTCCTCTTCTCCACCCAGAGGCAGGCGGGCTCACAGGCCCAAAGACACAGACCCACAGGGGCTGGAGCAGCAGCAGCCTGACGGTCAGGGACCGTCCCTCGCCCGCAGGCCACCACTCCACCCTGACACTGTGTCCAGTCCTGGGACCCCATCCTGACCCTGGTCCCGTCAAGGTTCCTGCACTCCCAGAACTGGAGCCTCGCCTGGCACTTCTGGGCCCCGCTGGTCCTCCTGGGCTCAAAGCTGCTTGCCGAACCTCAGACCTGGGCCTGCACCCTCCATGGCACCTCCCTGTGCCAAACTCTACCACAGGAAGTCGCCCTGATCCCAATCGTTGCCTGCCAGGCTGGGTTCCCTCTTTCCCCCTGCAGTTAGCTGTTTTGTTTCCACCACAGCTTGGACCACCCCACTGGGCAGCTGACCTATCTGCACCCTCCAGCTGTCGTGACCTGTAGTGCACAGCCATCAGCCTGACAGATAACCCCATCCTGCCTCTCCCGTCCATTCTTTCAGGAAGGAAGCATCCGTTCCCCTGGCTGCTGGAATGTTCACTTCTGCCAGCTGTAGGCCAAGTCCCTCTCAGGAAACTGCCTGGCCCAAGGCCTTGCTCCTTTCCTGGGCGGCCCACATCAGCGGCTAGTTATGGAGGGGTAGGTTATGAAGGCTGCTCCCCTGCCTGGCAGATCGGGAGAACGTACTGCAAATGCATCTGCCCAGTGCTGCTCCCATCATGGCCCCACAGTGCTGATCTGAGAACACACCCCGGTAAAAGTCCTGCAGGCAAACCTCTGTCTCAGGGTCTGCGTCCCTGGGGACTCTACGCGTGACGTTAACTGGGCCAGTCCATCCCTGAGACAGTCTGCTGCACCTCATTCTGAATTCCTTAGGAATTCTGCAGATAACCAAGGGGTCCACCTTATTCCCCCTCTCAGGGGGTTGTATAAAGGTCTCTAGCATCTCAAGTCCAGTTTAACATGGAGAGCTATAAGGATTAGGAGTGCGGTAGACAGAATCATGGCCACCCAAAGATGTCCGCATCCCAACTGGGGCACATGCTACCTTACATCGCAAAAGGGACTTCGCGATTAAATAAAGACCTTAAGATGGGAATTATTCTGGGTCATCCGGGTGGGCCCCGTCTAATCACACAGGTTCTTGGATGTGGAGAGAGCCTTTCCTGGCTGTGGTCGGAGGGAGACGTAACTACAGAGGAAAGGCACAGAGAGACGGACCGTCGCTGGCCGCGGAGACAGAGAGGGGGCCACACGTCAGCCCTGGAAGCTGGGAAAGGCGAGGGAACAGGCTTTGCCCCGGTGCACCAGCAAAGGAGGCGGCCCTGCTGACACCTGGATCTTGGTCCGGGAGACCCGTGTCAGACTTCTGACCTCCAGAATTGGACGATAACCGATTTGTGGCATTTTCAGCTGCGAAGTATGTGGTAGTTTGGCAATAATGGAAAATCAGTGCAGGGGAAAGAGAGAACTCACTTATTTACACTCGTCACCGCTCCCCTTGGATGCTGGATGGGGCTCCCACTCAGGAAAACTTGAGAAGCTTCCTGAAAACACCAACTGAGGTCAAAATTCAGGAAAAAAAAGCGTTAACCCTGACTAAATAACAACTTTGCAACGATGAGTGGGTTTCTTTAGCTATCAGTATTTACTTGTAAAAAGACAACAGCACATCTTTTAAAATATCTGTGCAAAATATGCTTAGAGCGAATGGAACAGGAGCACAAATACAAGCTCAGCATGTCCCCTAAACAGACTGCCATCACCATTCGAACGTGTGTGTTAGGGCCATTCTGGAATTTAATTTGCATGGGTTGCTATCTTAATAAGGAGCAGGAAAATTTATATCAAGTGGGTAAGTATGAGATAATCTGAGTAAAGAATTCTCCTCCCTGGTTAGAAAGACAAATAGACTATATATAGCTGCAGAATTTAACTTGACTTTGGCTTATATGTGCAAAAATGCCCTTATCTGCCATCAAGAATGTGTGTATGGGAAATGCATGGCATTAAAAGACCCCAGAATAGCACCGTTCAGGATGATAAATTGTGTTGGTTATGTAACTCTGAGTCCCACTCGAACGATCAGATCTCTGGGCATCGGTAGCTGTCCGCTTGCCTGCTGCCGGGTGGCATGGTTCTGGAGGCCCAGGGCCACCGCGTGGTTACTGGAGAGGCCTCGTACGTCAAAAGCAAGGAGGGCAGGTGAGCCAGGCCTCGGGCCTTCTGGGAGACCGGGGGAAGTGTGAACACCCTCACGCCCAACAGTGTCGAGGCGGAGTGCCCACCAGGCCAGTGTTTCCACATTCGCCCCCCACCCCCAGCAGACGGGACTGCTCCATGCAAAGATCTGAGAAAGAGCAGGCTCATCCATCGCTCCTCAGGGAACTGCGAGAAAACAGAAAGGCCGTGACCACGTTTTTGAACCCTGTTGTGTGGACTTGCTTTTCCATACAATGGGCGCGTGGGTCTGTCACGATGACTGTAACTCTCACAGCACGGAAGGGAGCGTGGGAAAGGAAGCTGGGACGGTGGGCCAGGCGTGGGCTGACGACGGCCTAGACGCAAACTCCTTTCCCACAGGGACACATGTGACAGAGGGCACCTCCCGAGAGCGACCTGGGGTTTGACACAACTGCGGATGCGTTCTCCAGCTGCGACCCCTCCCTCTCCTACACAAGAGCACGCTGACATGGAGGTGGTGAGTGAGCAGAGCTAACCCTGACTTTACCGTTAACTGAAAAATTCTCCAACTTCAGCGCTATAACCTCAGTGTTGTCAGTCACATGTCCGTTGCTGCACATGCCAAACCCATCTCCACCTGAGAGTAAGTTCTGATGGTAAGTTCTCCAGGTGCTATGGCTGTCTAATAAACCTCCCCAAAACACAGTGGCTTAAAACAACAACATTCTGGTCACAGATCGGCCATGTGGGTAGAGCTTGGCAGGGGGAGCTCATGTCTGCTCCCCTAAGCGTCGACTGTGGTGGCTCAAAGACGGGGGTGGGGGAAGAGGGGGCTTACTCACTCACATGTCTGCCAGCGAACACACAAGCAGCCAGAGGTTGGAAGAGCTGGAGGCATCCGTGGGCATTTCTATCTCTACATGGCCTTAGAGTCTCTCCACACAGTGTCTGCATTATGTGTCTCGGCTGCTTAAACGGCAGCTCAGGCCTCCAAGGGTGCATGGGGTGGAGGACGGGGCGCCTGCCTGCACACCAGGTGGAAGCTCTATCACAATTCTAACCCAGCCTCCTCACACAGCACCACTTCAGCCATGTTCAAGTCTTCGGAACTGAGTCACTAAGCCTGGCCCATGTTCGGGGAGAAGAATTACTCTCCATCTTTTTTTATGGGAAGAGGGTTAAAGATTTTGTGAAAATGTTTGAAAACTATCGCATTAAGCACGGAAACAGAGAGGAAGAATGCAGTCTAACAGACATTTTTAAAAAAGGATTAGTAGAGAGTGTGATGACTGAAAGTAGGTGAGGAAGGGTGAAAGGGAGAACACTTCCAGAATGAATTCTGGGGATGAGGAGGGCGTTGTCTTTCCTGAGCCATCAACAACACGGTTTTCAATGACTTACTTTCTGGGCATCAGGGAACACCTGGGCAGAGATCTCCACAGGCAAGAAGAATTGTAAGACAGAGGGCAGGTGGCCCAAGCAAGGGACAGAGAGAGATGAAAGTCACACTGTGAAAGGCGAGAGGGATCACCACGATGATTCAAACTTGCTTGAGAAACTAAGAAAGGCAGAAGGGAATGAACAAGATTAACAAAGGGCAAGGAGGAAAGAACAGACATAATACAGGAGGAAGAGAAATAACTAAAGGTAAGGAGAAAACAAACACACTAGAAGCTAAAGAAAGAAGCAGCTTCAAATGGAGAGGAAGTAATCACAAGCTCGTACCATGGAGAACAACGGGGGGAGGAGGGCTGTAAAACAGGACACTGGACTTCGTTAAGGAAGAAGCCAGGAACACACACCTTGGGGACTCATTCGATTCCTACTATCTGTATGAGGAGAGGCAATAATTCCTCATCTCAGCAAGAACTAATTCCTCTAACAGACTAGTGCTTTATGTTAAAAAAGAAAAGAAAAGAAAAGAAAAGAAAAGAAAAGAAAAGAAAAGAAAAGAAAAGAAAAGAAAAAGCTATCTCCCTGTATTTGCGAGAAGTACCTGAAAACCACTAACAAGACAGTGTAACTTATGGAGCTTAAAATCTTTCCCAATCGAGTTAGACCACCATTCCTCCGCTGATAAGGCTATCTCCAGGTGAACCAGGTCCAGCAGCAGAGGGCAGTTGGCTACTCCCTCCCCTATCTGCCACCTGACGCACCCATCGCATTCTGAAGATTCGCAACAGCACGACCAGTCCCCCGGGAATCTGAAGTCAGCAGTTTAAAAAACCCAGTTTCAAGATGTATAGAGATTATTGTATTCCTGGTTTTAAATGATGTGATGTGTTCTCTCCAAATGTGCTTAAAATGTTCTAAAATAAAACATTTCTTACGTAGCAGAAGTGCTGAAAGCAAGTCTACTACAAAAATCTCTAATGCAGGACAGGGAAGTCTGTCCTAACGGGAGGCTGGCTCTCAGCTGTGAAAGGCCAAGGAAGTAGAGGCAAAGATAGGTGTAAATTAAGGACAGTGCAACATCTATGGACTGGAAGAATGGAATTAAGGAAAAGGGACAGATGGAAACACACACACACACACACACACACACACACACACACACACAGAGCTGTCACCTTTCTCTTCGCTCTGGGGCTGAACATGGCAGAGGAAGAGATTTTCTGGGTCACCTACAGCATTCAGGGAGACAGAAAGAGTGTGTAAGGCTGTGAGGGGCTGCCTGTCAATCAGAAGTCCCTTCTATCAGGACTGTCAACTAAAGCCTGAGAAGAGTAGGTCGGTAACGGAACGTTAATTACAAGGACTCTGAGGGGCTCTGTCCAAACTAGGCATGAGATCAGAGAAGAGCTCCAAACCCAGGGTATTATATATAATTAAGGGGGTGGGCGGGTGGGGTGGGGGGAGAGAATTAAGTCTTTCTTTTCAAAATCAAAGAAAAACTAGCATCAAATTAAACGATGAAGATAAAGATGAAATTTTTTTATAAAAGTACCTCACTTATCATAAGGACGTATATTTCTTTAAACCTTGCCCTCAATTGTATACAACTTCAATGATTAGTTGACAGACATGATTTACCTATCACTTTGATAAATACTTTCTCATCGTGTAAAACATGATAGACTGAATCTCATGCTAATCTCAGTTACCCAGACCTAAGCACTGGATCTAGATGTCACAGTCACTGCCAGGACACACTAAGAAGAAATCAAAATCTATGAAGAGTCATCCTTGCATATTCCACCCTGAAAAATAATAGTAAATACCAAGGATCAATGAGAGATCAAAGAAAGATTAGGAAAAGTATGAAGAACATATTTGAGCACATTTACACAAATCAAATATCATAGTAATAAAAACTAATTACTATATATGCACCAACATAAATAAATATGAGAAACACAATATTAAGTTTTAAAAATCACAAATTGAAAGTTCAAAGCGCCATCACTCCTATTCTAACAATGAGAACAAGATGGATTAGTTACAAAAGCACAGTTTTTTAAATATATCAGGGAACTGAGGGTGTGAACAAGTCTAAATGTATTCAGCCCTTCCCAAAAGAAAAGAAAGAGTTCAACATCTGCTTTCATTCTTAGCAAAGTTCCAGGAAGAACAGAAATTCACCATACACAGGAGTAAGGAGAAGCCAAGAAGTTTTTAACCAAGTTTAAAGGCCACATGTGGACTGTCCCATATGGATTAGAATTCTAAGAAGCCTCTCAGCCACAGAGTAAGTCCACACCACCTGCCAACTCTTTCCCATAGATCATCACCAAACGCACAGCAAGAGCACACCAAAGGCTGGAGGCAGGAGGGGTGAGTCGGGAGACATCTGCTCTGATGCCCATGGGACCTTGCCCAAGTGTAGGGCAGGGATCAGAACATCAAAACTGAACAAATCTCTCTTAGGTACTTCGGGCCTTCGCCCAGGGTAGCAGTTTCTAAAAGCTAGAGTCAGACAGCTAGACTGAGAGAGACGTCCTGAGGTGTAGAATGCTGAGGCAGGGCAGAAAGCAAAGAAATTTCCCCAGTAACCCAAAAGCTGGGAGGCTGGCTAAAAAGCAGAAATCTTCCTGTTTGTTAAGTTGGTACTACGCAATGAAGTGTAAAGAAATCTTCAGAATTTTGCTATGGCTGAGATCACAATCTCTGCTAAGGAGAAAGTCCTGATTCTGCCCTCAAAATATTTTTGATGAAATTAATCTAACGCTCAGTTGAAACCCATGTCCATTTCAATGACAAATGAGATTCACTCAGTCTACTCACCAGTGGCCTGAAAAAAGAGCATGCACTTTTAAATTACCAGTCTTTACAATTCTTTTACATACAATATTTCATGCAATAAAAAATTACGAAGTGCACAAAGAAGAGAGAAAATATAACTCATAGTCAAGAGAAGGAATAGACAAAAGAAGCAGGACCAGAGAAAATATAGATGTTGGATCATTAGGCAAGGATTTTAAAATAACTACAAAAAAATGTTACATGAAACAGTAGCAAATACGGACAGAAACAGATGGGGCATTCCAGTGGAAGAATGAAAATTATGTTTTAAACTATATAAAAAAACTATTTGTAAAACATAGAAATGTTCAAAATAAAAAATAAGATATCAAAATGGCTTAACATAGACAGGACAGAGCAGAAGACATTAACAGTAATTAAGCCGAAATACTAAGAGAAAAAACATTTTTAAAAAATGGAATAACTATAGACATATGGGACTACATAAAATAGTATCATATAAAAATGGACAGATTTCCAGGAGAAGAGAGAAAAGGGGCTAAAAGAAATATTTGAAGAAATAATGGATGAAAAAGTTCCAAAACTGATGCAAGGTATTAATCCACAGATCCAAGCAGCTTAGCAAACTCCAAGAAGGATAACTATCAGGAAAACCACATTTTGGCATATCATTGTTCTGCTGTTGAAAACAAAAGATCACGAAAAAATCAGCTGGAAAAAAACTGACCCACTACATATAGAGGAAAATGCTAAAAATAATAGTTTCCTTCTCATCGGAAATAAAAGGGGGCATATTTAGTAAAAACTAAACAATATGTGTTAAGATGGTCCCCAACACTTACCTGAACCAACTGACATTTCATCAGATCCAAATTCCTGGATGTAACTAATTTTAAGTATCTACTGTCCACCCCTGTTTTCCCTCTCCTAACCAGCTGCAAAAGAATGAATGCACTTCCTTGAAACCCTTAATTTAAATTCTCTTTCTAACACATAATAACTGCCATTAATAAAGCATGTGTAACAGTGTACTGCAAAAGAAAACTCCAGATTCTGTAGATATTACCCATTAAATAACTGACCATCACTACCCTATTACAGAAACCTACAGGAGTCCTTTATGCATCATATGGTATCACTCCCCACTAGTTGAGAGAGAAGACAATGAAACGTAAGTAGTCAATAGTATCCTTAAGAGTTGTAGTAGATGAATTCAAGTATCCAAAGAACCTATAAAATGCGAAATATTTAGGTGCTAGTGGTTGTTAGGGAACATTCATATACACCACAGAGCACTTTATTTGCTTAAAACATTTAGTTAAAAAATAAGGAAAAACTAGATAGAAGTCTTGGTTAGCCAAGAAAACATCTACTATGCTAATAGCGAATGTTCAGTGGTGGGTGCTGATGGCCATTACTATCATCTGCTTTTGACCCTGGGCTATTCTACGATGCACGTCTTGGCCAGAATTTGGCCAAAAGAAGATGGAATGCTTTCCTGATGTTTTCTAAGATGGTGGAGAACTTAACGCAGTTCTGAATAGCACGATAAGGTGAGGTCCTTGTATGCTATAAAGGGAATACCTTCCGCTAGAAAATAAAGGATTTCCAATCTATAAAGGAGAAATTATTGGAAATGGCACTTTTGTTTAGGGAGGACAATCCCTTGTTCCATCTTCAAGGCAAAAATAATCACAGTTCCACTGACTACTAATTATTCATCAGTTGCAGCAGGCCCTCAAATAATGCCACTTTGTTCAGTGTCATTCATTATGATGTTGATGAGATGCCTTAGGAATTTAACTCTTAGCAATTAGCCCATGGTAAACTGGTTGTGTTATATATTTCATTTAAAGTCACAGGACCTACTGATGACCTTAAGTCGGGACTTACTGTATTTCACATGGGTGTTAGCCCAAGAAAGAAGGAGAAGGAAGGGGAACTAAGGGAGGGGAGTTGGAGAGAAGGAAAGAGGGGGAAAGAAAGGAAGAGGGGAAGAAAAAAAAACATGGCTTTAAAAAAAAAATCACCAATGAACTTCTAGTCATGAGAAATTTAAGAACGGGTCCATATTGTCAAGTGTTTCAGCCCCAGGAACGTCTCCAAACTGTCCGTGGAGACAACACAGAACCAGGACACAGTCAAGTCCAAGATCTGAGCAGGCCTCCCCTCGCCTCATGGGATTCTCCCGAAAACATGAACCTCCTCGGACCTCCCAGGCCATCTCCTGCTTTACCCCGGTCGTCAAGAAACTCTGAAGTGTCACTACTTCAGAACCAAAGGCTTCCGTTACAAAATTGCAACTCTACACAAAAGCAGGTCGTGTGTGTGTGTGTGTGTGTCTGTGTCTGTGTGTGTGTGTGTGTGTGTGTGTGTGTCGTGCGTCAGAGAGAAAGAGAGAAGCCGCTTGACAACGTTCCGTGATCTTGTCAAACTGCAATTCTGGGGATGCGAGGAGGAGGAAAGGGCAGTGAATCTCTGAGGAGCCAGCCCCTCAAGGCGCAGAGGACTGTCTCGGTGGCACTGCAACCCACGCCCTCCCTTCCCCCTTGAACACAGCTGTGAAATGCTGTCACTTTATATCCATACTCTGTATACGCCGAACAAAAAATGCCGAAGACAAATGGCCCTGTCCTACTTGGAAGAGAGTAGCAAGCCGAATCAGGTTGCTTCAAGTAGCTTTCTTTGCGGACTTCACGGTTCTGAGATGATAGCTCCAAAATGGAAAGGAAACCCAGTCCCCGCTTCTTGTGGGTTCCCTCAGTGTTCCTGCTCAGGGTCTGGAGAAGGGCAGTCCCCAGACATCCCTAGAGGACCCCATTGTGAAGGGACAAGAGTGAAGCCACTCCCTGGACTCATATGAAGGTCTTTATTTTCACTGCAGACTGCACAGTTCTGCACTTTTGCAGCCCTAATATGCCATCACTGTCATGCTTGCTTATTGAGCCACATACCCCCTCCTTCGAAGGCTCTCAGAAAAGGGTGACCAGAGTCCTAGAGAGGCTACTTCTAAGGTTTCCTCTCATCGCAGGCACTGTTCATTGAACACTCTCTTTTATACATCAGACCCCGTACTAAGTACCCTTTTGCGTTTAATTTTCATAACATGTGAAGGTAGATATTCTTAATTCCATTTAACAGATTGAGAAACTGAGACTTTATCAAGTCAGATAATTTTCCCAGGGTCATACTTCTGGTAAGAATCTCAGAATCTGTTCTTCCAAATAACCACTATCCTATTTTCAAGAAAGAGCAGCGCAGTGAGTAGGAAGGGGGCTGGCTTTGCAGCTGGAAGCCCTGCCACTAACCAGTGAGTGCCTGCAGGTGGTCGTTTAACCTCCCCAAGCCTCTGCCACTTCACCTCCAATGTGGGAATAATAATTTCTACCCTTCCTTTCTCCTAGGGTTGAAAATAATATCAACACCTGTTGTGCGTTCCAGTAAATCCCCTTCTCCTGGACAAACTTCTTGTCCATGTGTTCAGGGTCGGGAACGAGAGGGGGGTGGGGCAGAGCCGCGGGATAAGGAGGCCTAAAACTACTGCAGAAGTTACATGTCTTCTTTCCAGATTTTGAATTTTTGCCTTTGTGTAACTATACGGGGAAGTGTGGACTCTGATGTTTGAAAATGAATTCTAGTATTAAAGTTATCTAGATGTGAAATTAATAAAAATAGGCTACCACAGGCTACCACATAGTATGTGCTCAATAAATAACCGAAGGAAGGACAGAAGGCAGGCAGACAAAACTGGCATTTTTCTTTAATCTCTTATCTGTTAGCCTGTTGATATTTCATTACCTATGCATGTAACTAATTGTTTCTCTGAGTCTCTATTCAAATTAATTTGGCAAAAGTTATTTAACCTCACTCTGCCATTAGCAATGATAAAGAACTTAAAAGCAATACAGTGACAAATATTAGCCAAACCATAACATTCTATAGTCTGAACAGCCCTATGATTTTTCTCAGCTAGGGCATCATGTTAATGGGCCCACCTTCCTAAAACGTCAAATTGCCTAACTGAAGCAACGCGCGTGGAGACCAAACACGCACACATAGGCAAACACACATACACACGTGCCTGATGTAAAAATGAAGCCAATAATAGCTAATAAGACCCCAGTGCACATGTTTATTCCTACAGCCATCCGGAACACAGTGCTAACGCAGAAAAGACCCATGATGACCTGCTAGTGAGAACTTTGGGGGAACTCTTGGAAGGAACACTCACAGAGATGAAGTGAAAATGAATTTATGATGGTTTGGTTAAAAGCAATGTTTGAACGAAGACAATAAAAAAATGGTAATAACTAGGGGTGGGGAGGCTATGGAGACCCCTAACCATAGACTTGGATGCATAAAGAAAATAAAATGTCCATCGTTCTACGTGAACACACTTGTGGCTGAAGCTCTGCAACACAATCACAAAATTAACCCATTTTCTCTACTCACATCAATGCAGATGCCTTCGAAACTCTGCTAACATTCGGAACACGGCGAATACTTTCTGTGTAACAGACCACCTCTGACGAAAGCCACCATTAAAAGGATGGCATTTCCATGCAAACACATGGCATCATCAGCCCGCTGTCTCAGAATGCAAACTCATCGGGCACCTGTAGCCCCTTCCTCAGCTCCCCAGGTCTCAGGACAAGAGGCTGGTTTCTGATGGGGATGCAGGAAGCAACAGCAGCAGCAGAAGGAACCTTCCGAAAGCCTCTTCACAAGCCTTACCATCCCATCCCCAGGTACCCCGACAAACGCCAACTCGTCGCAATTGTGCACGAACGTTAAACTTCTAGGAGAGACCTGGAGACTTCACACAGGTGGAAATGAAGGAGCCGTGTGTGAGAAAGCCTGGGGGAGGGTGTGGCCCAAATAGAGATCTCTCTCCTCACCTGTTCTAACTCAGCCTGTTAAAAGCCTTCATCTTAGTGTGATGCCCAGATACAAAGTATTTTCCCACAGAGTCAGAGGACTTAAGTAAAAATTGTTACATTGTTACACTGTCAAGAGCTCCTACAATTCCAATTGAGACTGCATTTGGAATATCAAACTCCAGTACAAAATCAGAGCCCATTAATACTTATCAGAGACCAAAGCAAAGAAACACAGAAGGTTCTAATTAACCCTATCCAACTGAAGTAGATTAAAGTATCCTGCCCCATTATAACCAGGATATGGGAAATGCAAAGAACTCCCAAGAATATATTGCTTTTTTTTTTTTCCATTGGGGGACTAGCTACAACTTTCATTGAGCATTAGATTACCAGGAATTACATAAGCAGCCTGCATTGAAAATGCTGGACCTCACAAGAGCAATCGAAATTGCTTCTGGAATGTGGTTAAACTGCTTTATCTAACACCATTAATAAATAAGAAGGTCTTTCATTAGTTGGCAGAAGCATAGTTGCTACTGGCCAATTTGATTTTCCTGAAAATGGTGAAGACTCACTTGCACTTTTTTCCAGAAAAAAAAAAAGAAAAGAAAAGAAAAGAAAAAGAAAAGCCCTTATAGTCCCAAAGTATTGTTTCCGGAATCAGAAAGTTGCCAGGCAGTGTCAATTTTTCTGAACAGGCCTAAAGTCTCCTTTCACCTGTTCCCGAATATTGGGAGGGGAGGGTTAAAGTGTTTGTTTGGAAACACATTCTGTTGAAACTTTTTTTAAAACTGAAGAGTTTAGAAACCTCAGAGTTTAAAAAAAAAAGAAAAGAAAAAAAGAAACGAAACCTCGTGGTAAATCAGAAATTGTTGATCAAGAATAAACATCTAAGGAGAAGGAAAACTGAAATTATCCTTCCAGGCCACATTGGGTGGCTTACACCTTGAAATCTAATTGAAGAAACAAGATTCTTCATTATTCAGCGAAGGTATGTCGAAGGTTTGTTTAGTCAACTGAGCTTAACAAGCAGGCCCCACAAGCTTGTGAGCCAGAAGGAAGTCGATCTATTTATCTCTGACTTAAAATCTGCCTCCTGCCCTTTCCCACAGGGTACCTCTGGCTGCTCTGCTAGTCTCCAAACTCAGTAGAGTCAGCGCCAAGAATCAGTCACCTGCGAGGTACCGGCCGCCCAAGCCCTGGGAGTAACAAGGCCAACACACCTTACAAGTGTCCCCACTCCCCTCTCCTCTCTCCTAGAGCCCGACCCAGAACTGCGTTATCTCCGGGGACCGAGAAGCAAATAGACCTTCGAAAGAAAAAGAGGGACGGAAGGCTCGTATTATAGAACAATATTCAGCAGCTAAGCCTTCTAGAAAACGAAAGTAGCGAGGGGAGGCGCGGGGGTCGGGGGGGGGGGGGCGAAGGGAGCCGGGCGCGGGGAGCTTTCGCCGCCACTTACTCGAAGGCGAAGAAGAGTCCGCTAGTGACCAGGATGAGGATGAGAGTCAGGTAGAAGACGCCCGTCTGCCGGGCCATCATGATCCTCCCGTTGCAGAAGAACTTGTTTCTTCCCGGGAAAACCTCCCATTTCCTCCGGGCCGCGATTTTCTTCTTCTTGTGGGGCGACTCCATGGGGGAGGAGCTGTGGGTGCTGATCTGACTGTACTCGCAGTCTTTCATGGGCCCGCCGCCGCCGGGAGGCATCCACGAGGGCAGACGGCGGGGGGCGCGCACCCCCAGGAGCCCCCCGGCCGCGCGGGCCCCGCCGAGCCACGACCGCCGCCGGCCGCCCGGCCGCCCCCGAGCCGTGGCGCCGCGGCCCCTAAGCGCGTTCTGGGCTCGGCGACAACTTTGCGGAGGACACCCAGGTTAACCCCTCGGGGAGCCCAGCTGTCATAGCCGGATCCCCTTCCTGGAGGGACGGTGCCCGCCCGCAGCCCGCGGCGGCGGTCCTCAGTCGCTTCCAGCCCGCGTGCGGGGGCGCCGGGACCCCGCGGGGCGCCGGGGACCGCTCGGCCGGTCCCGGGCTCGCCGCGCGCCCGCCCCCTCGCACAGCCGCTGGCTCGGTCCCTCGCTCGGTCCCGCCGCCCGCGGCCCGCCGGCCGCGCCTCGGCTCCGGCCCGCCGACCCCCGAGCGCTGCGCCCCGTGGGGACGCGAGGCGGCGGCCGCGGCACAGGGTTCCACGAGAGCCACTTCGGCGCCTCAGCCAGGTTTATTCTAATCCTTCCTCCCGGCGGCGGATCCTCCCCAGGAGAGAGCGATGGAAACTGGGAGGCCGCTCGTGGCACCGGCAACCCCTCCCAGGGGTGGGGACACCAAGCACGTTATTCTGTCAGGAGCGGGCTCGGCGACAGCCCGGGCGCCGCTCGCGCCGCGACCCCGCGCCGCCGCGCCTGGCAGCCGAGCCGAGCCGAGTCGCGGCCCCCGCGCGGAGCTGCCGGGACCGCCCGAGCCGAGGGTCGCGGTGGAGGCTCGCGGGCTGCGCGACCAGGGCCCCGGGCTCCCTCCTGCCCCATAGGAGCCGGGCCGAGCGCGAGCAGGGCCGCCGCGGGGCGGCGGAGCGCGTCTCAGGGCCGCGGGGCGAGCGCCACAGACACTTGTTTGCAAGGCTCAAGCCGGCGCGCGCGCGGCGCTCCGAGCGGGTCCGCCTCCTGCCGGCCGGGTGGGCGGTGGCCCGCGCCCTGCCAGCTCGGCCCCTCCTCCCGCTCCTCCTCCCAGCGAAGCCCGGCAGTGGCTCGGCCCGGTCGGCCCCGCGCTGCCCCGGGAGGGCGCCTGGCTCCCTCCGGTACAGCCGGAGGACGGCTCGGCCCCGCGGCGGCGTGCGCTCTCCGTCCACGCCTATCGGCCCCCGCTCCTCCCGGGTCGTTCCCGGCAGCAGCTGCCGCCTCGGGACACACACACTCTCGCACCGCGACACGCAAACCCATTCTTGCTACTCCCGGGGACCTGAGGAACCCGCGCAGAGAGGTGACCCTCCCCGGCCTGCCCCGGCCTTCCACTTCCTCCCCCAGCAGGGCGCGAGGTCGAGTTGCGGGAGGCTCTACTGCTGCCGGGGAGTGGGGCGGGGAGCCCCGGCAGCAACAGGATGGGAAGATACGGCACGAGACAGGCGAGACTCCGGGATGGGGACTGCAGGCGGGGGACTCGGGGCCGGGTTTCCATGATTCCCGCGGGGAGAGGGGGTGAGCGGTGCGGTCTGGGTCCCCTCCGGCCTGGGCTCCTGCCTCCCGCCCGCAGGACAAGCCCCGCAGTTGCCAGGCGCTGCGTGGGCTGCTGCCTCCCTTCGACAGGGGCGCTCGGAATTTGCTCGCTTTATTTCTCTCCTTTCCCCTGGAGCCCCCGCGGCAGCAGAGGGACCGCCCGCGCGTCCCCGCCCCGCCGGACAGCCCCGGCCGATCCGCTCGTGCGCTCACGCCCTCCCTGGCTTTGCCGCGGGGTCTGAGCCCTCCGGTGGTGGGCACAGCCCTTGGACAGCCGACAGCGAGGGCAGCGGGGCGGGGACGCTCGGTTTTCCGAGCCCCACTTTCCTTTCTCGGCCCATTGGGATGTGTAGTTCTTCTCGCCGTCCGGCTCCGAGAGAAACATGACTTGTGGACCCAAAAAACTACAAATCCCTACATCCCTCGCGACGAGGGCGGGAGAGGCACGGTGCTGGGCATTTCTGGTGCTGGGTGGTTGGAAAAGAGAACGAACAAAGTGAATGGTAGGGATTGGCCGTTTCTTCTCTGTGCAGGAACTTAACACGTTACACACGTTCTTCATCCAGTCTTAAGCACAGCCCTCCGAGACACGATTGTATCCCGCTCAGAGAACCCTTGACTACCAGCCAGAAATCACAAAGCGCCGGGGTGGTAGAGATGGGATTGAACCCAGAGCCTTGAGACTTTCCCTTACAAAGCCTGGGTGAGCAGTGTCAAAGGGAGATGAGATTGATTTATCCAAGAGAAAAAGAATTGAGACCAGTTAGGAAGAGCTTCCTGTGGCAAGGAAGAAGTAGTGGGATGGCAATTAAAGAATGACAGGAAATTATAAGGAGTTATGGGAGAAAAAACGGAATTTACAAGCGTCCATTCCAAAGCAGGTTAGGGGAATGGGTAGGATCTTATACAACGAGAATTGGGTTCCAATGGTTTGGGCTATTACATGATGGACAAGCATCTTATGGGGACAATTAAGTACTCTGTGGCTGCACTGCTTAAAAAAGAAAACAACTGGCTAGCCTCAGACACTTCAAGTGAAAGCTTTCATATGCTTTCCTGTCCTTGAGCTCATGTGATCATGGGATATTATTCGATTTATTACAAGCACTTTTTTTGAGTGTGTCTAGTTAATATACTAGATCCATTGACTTGATGGCTTTTTAAAAGACTCTCATTCTTGTTCTCAATTAAGACCTAATTTTTCTAGCATTGTGGTTATGCTTTTTAGTAGTTGTCTGTTAGGGGCACATCTAAATATTTGCATGTGCTTTAAATTACTCCAGCCTATCCACCTCCAAAAAACACAAGGGTATCAATGAACCAATATTGGGAAACTGTTGAAAATTATTAAACATCTATTGCAGCAAATTAGTATAAACTTAGCAGCTTAAAACAACACAGATTTATTATCTCATGGTTTCTTTGGCCAGGTGTCCAGGTACCTGGAGTCCTCTGCTCTGGGTCTCACACCTGCCATCCAGGTGTTGGCCAGGCTGCGTTCCCATCTGGAGCTCAACTGAACAAGAATCAGCTTCCCCATCACTCAGGTCACTGGCAGAATTCCATTCCTTGCAGCTATTGCCCTGAAGACCCTGGCTTTTTGCTGGCTGTCAGCCAGGGACTGCTCTCAGCTCATAGTGGGCACCTGGAGTTCATTGTCAGGTGGGCTTTCTCAACATGGCTGCTTCAACAAGCCAGCAAGGACAGTCTCCAGAGAGTCTGCTAGCAAAATGGACTCTTCTTATATAACAAAGTAATCACACAAGGGTGACATCAAACGTGCCATATTCTATTGGTGAGAAAGCAAGTCACAGGTTTCCCATATACTCAGGGGAGGGGATTATACACACAAGGGTGTGGACACTGGGATGAAGGGCCACTCTAAGGTCTGTCCCCACAGTGTACAAAGCGGTCTGTTATGCTGTTCTTATCTGCTACTTCTGCTTATGTTTATGTTTGAAACTTTCCTTAAAAAGAATTATTTCTTTTAATTACACCTAAATTACAAGTAAGTTTCTAGATAAGCTGATATGATTGTTTACAGTTGTCTTCCCAGGAATTCCTTGTTTCCTCTCAGTCCATGTTTACTCAAACCTAGGGCAATTAATTCACATCAGACACATACCTAAAGCAGTTCACAGGAACCTGGCATGATAGCCGAGGGTTTTCGTTCACCACCTAAAAGCTACTCTGTAAGGTGTGGTATAGTTCGTTCATTTCGCAGTTATTTATTTAGGAGCCTAGTTGGTGCTAAGTACTGTTTTAGCAGAAGGGATAGCAAAGGAGATAGAAGCTTGTATGCTGGGCCTAGAGGGAGAGGTGGAGCGACCAAACAATAAATGCAAATAAAATGCAAACGATGAAAGCAAATAAGTGACTAGATGATAAGACAATTTCAGAGACTGATTATAAGAACAACAACAAAAAAGAAAAGAAAAGAAAAAACACACAGAGTTGCGGGATAGTGAAACGAGTGAGCCAGAGACCTCGTGGAGGAGATATTTGAGCAGAGAACCAAACGGTAAAAAATGTCAAGCGCAGCAGCCTCAAGGCAGATCAAGCCTAGAAAGTTCTAGGGGAGCAAAGAAAAAAGTCTGGCTGGAATGGAATGAGGGACAGAGTGCACAATAAAGGAGTAAGGCTAAGACGTTACGAGCCTGGTGAGGCCTCTGGAATTGATTCTCCGTTAACTGGGAAGTCACTTAATCTGTGACCGGCGTTGTATTAAGTGTCAAGGGATCAGAAAAAAGAGTAACAGACAGTACTTGCCCTCAGGGAATATACAGATTCCAAACTATAATTCAGTGCATCTAGAATTAAAGACCAAAATGATTGTTTTGCATATGAGGGAATGGAGACCCCAAGAAGGAGCCGCCTGCTAAAAATTCCTCGAGAATGCCCCACAATTACAAGTAATCTATAAATGAATCTTGAATTGAAAGAGTTTCTCTGATGTAAAGCTTTAGAAAACTAACAAAAATTTATTTAGTGCCTGTCATGTGCTCAGCAGTTTGATGAAGAGATTAAATATGACATAGAAGCTACAATATAGTTCAGGAGACAAGATCAAGACACATGAGAAAGAAAATAATATAATAAAAATAACTATCTTTTCTAGAGTAGTTTCTCATATTAGCCAATATCCCACCCTGGATCTTTATATATTTAGCTCATTAAATCCAGAGGACAGTCCAATGAAGCAAAGATTATTATTTTTATTTCACAGAGGGGGAAACTGAAGATCAAAGAAGTTAGGTGATTTGCCCAAGGTTTCATTCACAGCTAGAACGTCCCCAAGTCAGGATTCGAGGCCAGGTATGTGTATGTCTGATTCCTACTTTTTCTTCTCTAGCGCATTACTCAATAGAAAGAATATACCATGTCTGACTGACTGCCAGCTGAATAGAGAATCTTCATTTCATAGGAAAGAGGAATCTGTGAGGCCTAGGCTGTAGCAAAGTACGATGCCAGTGACAATTTGGATAGGTAGAACAAAAGAGGTCAGGATCTCGGAAACGGGAATGGTGAGAAAACATGTGATGTTTCTAGTTGGAGAAGACTCCACAAGGATTCAAGGGCAAGTAGTTTACTTGGGAGGGGATTCCAGAAAACACCACCAGGATAGTGAGGAGGTGCAATAGGGAGGGGAAGGAACCTATGAAGCCTGCATGATGAGCACGTTACACCATGGGCGGCTGGCTGACGCTCTGACCCTCCAGGAACTCGGGAAGTGGTGCAGAACCTGCCTCACAGTCACCCTACCTGAGGGGCAAGGAAGCTGAACTTCATCCACCAACTCATCCGTTACTAGTTGAGCATGCCTTCTGGAAGCAAGAACTCTACCTTCTTTACATTTGACCATCTGCCTAAAGCTTCCATAGCCATCACGGCCATGAGCACCAAGCTGGCCCTACCTTGACAGCTGGTAGTGTCTATAATTCTTGTGGGCCTTTCCCTGTTCTCATCTGACTCATGGATCCACCGACAATAGGGATGATGTTGTCAACAAAATTAGAGCTTAGTTCCTTTCATCTGAGAAGCTCAAAGCGTTCCACAAATCCACCTCGGTAATTTTCAGAATACCTCCAGGCAGCCAAGAGGAAGTACGATCTTATCCTTGGAGAAGGGAGAAGACACTCAGATCCCAGGACGTTATGTGAGGTCCATGCCTCCCGGGGCCAGGAGGAGTGTGCGCTCAGGGTGGTCAGAGTATGTGGAGGTCAAAGGGACACGGTCCTAGAAGGAAAGCTTTGCAAGCACCAGAAAGGGACGTCCTCTGAGAGTTCTAAACTGGCAGGAAGTGACTGCTGAAACCCCCACACCACCCAAATCCCTCAGGAAACCAGCCACCTTAATCCCTTCCAACCCAGGGAGCCTGCTCCCATTTTTACGGGCGCTCAGCACATCTGGGGAGAATCTTGTGTCAAAACCCGTTTAAAGTGATAGACTCACACTGCAAGAAAGAAATTGAACGAGACAGAAAAAATTTAATCCAAAGTTTTCTTGTAATTTTCCCCCAAATGACTTTTGCTTGCCCTTTTTAGCACTAAAAAAAAATCACTTTCTAGTATTTTTTTAAAAATAATACATGAGCAGTGAAAAAATTGTATTATAAAAAAAGAAATCATATTACACATAAATGCTAAAAATGGAAAAGTTGTTCAAATTCCCATTAGCTTAACAACCATAAACATTGTTCCCCATCCTTGTTTAATTCATTTATGCATAGATACACCTGTATGAATATAACTATGTCATTTAACAAAAATGGAATCCTGTCGTGCGTGCTTTCATCCTGCATGCTTTTCTTTATGACAACCGTATTTTTCCTCTTACCCCTCCGGCCCCACTTTTTCCCAGTTTGGTGCATGTTCTTCTCCAGGCTCATTTAATTATGAGCAAATATACACACAGCCCATATTCCAATGTTATCAGTTGTCCTAACAATGTTGTTCGTAGTTCTTTTTTCCCAGTTCAGGATCATACACGGCACTTAGTCAACAGGTACCTTGAGTCTCCTTTCTTATGGAAACTTTCCACCCCCTTCCTTTTAGTGTCTTGCTCTTGACATTTTAGAAAACTACAGACCATTTATTTTGTACGACGTCACTGAGTTTGGGTTTGTCTGGCATTTTCCCACAGGGAAATCCAGGACAGTGCTGTAGGCAGGGTTCCGCCATGGGCACGCAGGCAGCATTGCTGAAATCACAAGATGCTCGCCTGGCTCAGGCCTGATACTGCGTCTGGGCCCACGGTTCCTCGCACACCGATGAGAGCTTTTTTGAAGGAGCGTGTCCATACTGATTCCAGCTGCAGGTGCTGGATAAATACAGAATGTGCCTGAAGCCCAAGCCAAAACTGACACCTAAAATACAGACACTTGTTAATCGAGAGGCAAAGAAGTATGTACTCGGTTTCTGAGAAGCAAAAATCAAGAAGGGCAAAGGTTCCCAAACCCTTTCGTTGATGACTTATCAAACGGGCACCAGAACAGTAAACATAATGGTAAAAGGAGAAGCTTCCTATCGGCTATGAGAAACAAGGTCACCACGCCTCAAAGTAAACCCGGACAGGAGACGCCGGAGCGTCCAGCCGGGAGGTTTGCAAGTCTGGTCTCAAAGGTGAGAATCCAGCCTCCGTTTCCACAGTACCTACATCTGCACAGTCACCGCCCACTTACTCCTCAAAGGACATGAGCAAAACTAAGAAACACTTACCTCAACTAAAAATACTGCTCAGACAAAGTGGATTTCAGAAACTTTTTGTCTCTTCAGTAAAGATTGACTTTTGAGAAATGTCTAATGCTATTTCTGAACAAAAGCGACTCAAAGATGCAATTTGTTTGACTTGAGTTTATTCTCTGAATACATGGAAACCAGGTCCGAGAACAGACTTTTCTTGGCATTCTCGGCATTTCGGGCAAATAAGAACCTCATTGGATAATAACCGAAAACTACTTACCTCAAAGGTTGGTTGGGGGCGCAAAAAAAAAAATGTGTGAAAGTGCCTTGTAAATAGTAAATTCATATGCAGGTAATAATCTTATTTTTGTTAGTTTTCCTCTTTTTAGCAGTTTTCACTGTTATCATTTTCTTTCAAAGGAAGTTTTTTTTTCTGGGGGTCAATCGACTGGTTGCTAATTCAGAAAAAAATATGTCTTCTCACTCACCCACAAACGTCTGCATAACTATATTTTAGTAAAATCTGAAGATTATTCCTACTCGGGTTGTAAAATTATCAGAGATGTTCTTAATTATAACATTATTTAATAAGATAAGGAGTACAAACATTTTCTAGAAATTTTCATTTTTATAACTTGTGTTATCCCTATAATAATATTTCACCTTAAAGACATTTTACTGTGTTTACTGGTACAGACTTATTTCTGGGTTTAAAATTATTTCAGAATATAACATGGTAACTTATACTTCAGTTATCTTACATCTTTTCTAGAACACTGTAGATATAAGTTTTTGTTAACAAACTAGGATTGTTTTCAACTTTTCTGTTTCGCTCTTTAGGTGAGTTAGGAAAAAATCATATTATGCATTTTTGGTAGGAGTATCAGTGAAGTGATGTTGTGTCTTTCTCAGCATTAGCTCAAAAGGCCCGTGATGTTGGTTTGTCCCAATATTTGTGATATTCATTTTGATCATTGATGTGAAATGATTTCAGTGGGTTTTCCCAATATAAAGTTATTTTTTCCTTTGTACTTAGTAATTACAAAGACTAAATACCTTGTTCTTCATCAAATGCTTACTCACTAATTTTAATATCTATTGATGATTTTCTAATTCTGTTTCTCTTCCTTCCTTCCTTCCTTCCTTCTTCCTTCCTTCCTTCCTTTTTTCCTTCCTTCCTTCCTTCCTTCCTTCCTTCCTTCCTTCCTTCCTTCCTTCCTCCTTTCCTCCTTCCTTTCTTCTTTCTTTTGTCATTCTCTCTCCCTTAACCTCTCCCCCTCTCTCTCCTTCTACCACTCTCACCATCTCTTTTTTACCATGTCCCCACCCCCTGCTTCCTTGGCATGGTATGAAAAGGAAAGCCTTTCCCTTTTCCTCCATTTCTGTATTTATTTATTCACTGGTTTATTTGTGTCAGTATGGCCTCATGGATGCTTATATTATTTAATGGGTTATAATCTATTATTATCAATAGTTCTTTTAATATTCAAACTTCTAGATTTGGCTAGCAAGAGCCCCTTCACACTAATTCCCATATAATTGCTTCCCTACTAACTGACTCAAACAGGTACTCCAGGCTCATCCTGTACTTTCTCTGTCTCAGCCCTGAAATCTGTCATTTCTCCAAGGAGTCTTAATTCCTTTTAGTGGAAAAAATGTGCATGTTTATATATTTCTATTTCTATCTCTATAAAAACATAAACATGTGTATTTACTTTTTTCAATGTTAAAATTCATGTTTTCAAAATGAAACATGCAATTCCAGGAAAAAACTACAGACTATATAGCATGCTTCTCACTTCCCATATTTGTAGCTCCTTCCTCCCATTGTCCTCAATATATTTATTCATTTCCTCAAGCCTAGAATATTAAAAAAAAAAGGTTGCAGGATTGCTAACCCATGTCACCACGAAAAGCAAACCAGCAAACTAGAGTTAAATAATTCTTTACAGTTTATTCTTTTTTTAAATTATACCCCTCAAAAAAGAGTGGGCATTTTTGCATTGTTCCCAAACTTGGAAGGGAAGCATCAAATATTTCATCATTACATATGATGTTACCTTCAGGATTTTTATAGGTGCCCATTATTAATTTGAGGAGGTTTTCTTCTATTCTGGTTTGCTGAAAGTGTTTATATGTGTTCCCCATATGTGATAGATCATAAAAAGTGTTACACTCAAGACTTTGCTTTTTAGTTTGACTGTGATATGTCCAGGGATTGTTTTCTTTGTTTATCTTGAAGAATTCTTAGATCAGTAAAGTTTTATTTTTCACACAATTTGGGAAATGTTTGCTTATTGTTTTTTGAACATGTGTGTGACCCCGTTCTCTTTCCTCTCATCTGGGACTGCAATGACACATTTGTTAAACTGCTTGATATTGTCCTATAGGTTAATAAGAGTCTGTGTATTTACTTTTTAAAAAGTCTTTTTTGTGTGGTTTGTCATATCCGTCTTCAAGTTCACTGACACTTTCTGCCATCTCCAATTTGCCATTAAATCCGTGCAAAGAATTTTTTGTTTCAGATACTTTATTTTTCAGTTCTTGAATTTTAATTTGATTCCTTTTTAGAGTTTTTCTTTCAGGCCAAGCTTTGTACATCTGTTTAATTATTGTGATCATTTTTCCTTTAAGTCCTTGAACATATTTATGAGTGCTCTTTTAAAGTCCTGGTTTGTTAATTCCTGCATCTGAGTTATCTCATGGTTGATATCTATTGGGTTTTTTTTTTTCTTGTTCATGGATCACTTTTTCTTGATTCTTCACATATCTAGTAAATTTTTATTGTTACTGTACATTATCAATAGTACATTGTTGAGAATATGGATTTTGTTTTCTTACTTCAGATTGTTTTTTTCTTTCTGACAGTTAATTTACTGACAGAGCAGCTTGAATCTCTCAAGGTTTGCTTTTAACCTTTGTAGTACGAGTAGTATTTACTCTAGGGCTAGAGTAACCCTGTCCAGGGAGTGTTGAGTTTGGGGATGGATGTTCAAGGAGGTCTCTCCACTCTGGCTGGTTGGAATGCCTATGTGTCTCAGCACTGTGCAATCTCCAGGCCTAATGGTGTCTTGCCCTTGCATTTTCAGTTCAGTGTATGGTTAAAGATGTAGGAAGACCGCTAAACAGATTTTTAGGGCTCCTTTTATGTGTAGGTTCCTTTATTCTGATACTCTGTGTCACAAGCTCCAGCTGTCGGAGCAGCCTCCAGAGATCAGACTACTATAGGAGTGTGGGCCCTTCTCCCTTACCAGGGTCCGTGGCAGACAGCCAAGATGATTTTGATGCCCACTTCATTTTCTGCCTGTTGTTCAACATCAAAATTGATACATTTCAATTAGTTACCTAACCACTTATGGGGAGAGGGATATATCTGTTAGGTACCAGTTATTCTGTCACGGCTGGCAGTGGAAACCTCACGGTAGATTCTTACAAATGTTCTGCAGACACACGATCAATTGTGTCCTACTAGGGAAACTAACAAAGCACAGTGCTGCTCTTTCGCCCACGGATCAGTGGGTTTCCTCAGACCACGCTCCTTTCAGAAGGACCTTCCTTATGCTCATCCAGTTTCTCCACCTCTGGTCTTCATACTCCCTTACTCGGAGGCGAAGAGCCTTATGCTGACTTCCTGTCTGGATACTGAGAAGGTCAGAGTCTAGGTCATCCATTAAGTCTCAGCAGTTTACTACTGAAGATAGGAGTAGAAGTTGGTAGTTAAATTGAAATCAGAGGGGACAGTAAGGACTTACTCAAATGGCCTTTTTTCCTACCCAACGCAACTTGACTACAAACCCTCCCTGAATAAATAAGAGAGGGGCGTTTGTTGAGCATCTTTGAATACTTCTCCTCCCCATTGTGTAGTGCAAAATTTAATAGTAAATGTTGATAATAATGTTGATAAAAACCACAGATGAAACAATACTAAATGCTGGCGAGGAGGTGAAACAATGGAACTCTCATCTCATGTACCTGTCTAGGTCACTAGCACTATTCAGGAGATCAGGAGAGACAGGTACCAGAGCATTCACTAAGCATTGTGTTTTTAAAGAGTAAACAAATTAAAATTTAAAACAACACATATATCCATTAGTAGGAAACTTGATAAATAAATTGTGGATAAATAAATGGTGATTTGCATTTATACACCAGAATATTATACAGAGTGAAATGGAAAAATTAGAACTATAAGAATAAATATGTAAACTTTGAAAATATGAAAGGAGAAATTTGATGAATGTTATATACATATATTATGTCTTTTATATGAAACATAACACGATATCTTGTTTGTGGTTATACATGTATAGTTACTTTCCAGAAAAGTATCCAGAGTGATGCTGAACACAAAGTTCAGGATATTTGTTCTCTCTGAAAAAGAAAGAGGAGGAAAGGAAGAAAAAGAGGGTCTGGAGTTTAAGCTGTATGGTTGATACGGGGGAGATTATTATATTTTTATCATCTAAACTTTTTTATAATTCTGCAATATTTATTAATTTTTTTTTGAAGAACAGAATTCCTTTTCACTTGATACCCCGATTTGTTTAGAAATGAATAAGAGAGTTTTCAAACAATAAGTTTTCTTGAATGAAAATCCATCCTCAGAAACCACCAAATGTCAGGAAATTTTTCTTTTGACATTTCCTATCCTATAGTTCATGAGTCCATTTCTGGCCTTGTCCTCCAGGGATGAGGGAGGTCTACATTCACATACCAAAATACAGGACAGCGCTTTATTAGCAGGGTTGATTATCGCGGTTTAGGTGGAATATAGGAGCCATCAAGCACAGGTTAGAAGGGACACCAGGAAAAGAAGGAAGGCGTGCTTAATTCACTAGTAAAGCATCAATAGGGTAAAGTGCTAAGTTATACATTAATATTTGTCAGGCCCCCATGATGGCTTTGTCCACATGTACAACCATCACCACAAGAAAAACTTAACCATGTTACTTAATCTCAATATCTGCTATCCTCCTGGCAAAAGGGAAACTGGCTAATAAAAATTCCATTTTTTTCAACTTTGGCATCTTAACAGTGAAACTAATCTATCTAGGTTAACACCAGTATTGAGTGAGCTTGAGGCAAACTTTTGAAAAATGTCTCCTAGGCTGAAAAAAGGAATATGAAATGGGAGAACTGAGAAGAAAAAGGAAGACAAAAGGAGTCTCAATAATATGAAAAAGGTGAAGTTTGAACCAGGAAACTGTTGGGTACCCAAGGTAAATTTGAGGATATTGATGAACTATCTCTTATTCATCCGTGCTCAGAGTTTCAGACATATGCTATACTCAATAAGTGAGAACCAGTCTCTGATGCTAAGTGTAGTGACCAAAGGGTGACTAAGGGCTCCACCACAGGGCAGAGTGGAACAATGGCCACAAGGATGATGCACACAGTGGAGCATCGTGCCACAGCCGAAGGAATAACTAATTGTGAGCAGTTTCACGAGAGAAGCTGGCATTTAGCCTGGACTTTTACCGAAACTCTACTCATCCTCAATCAAAGAGATGAAAAGAAAATTTCAAAACCAAGGATGAAAGACGGCCGTGGAGTCATTTAAATGTTTGTAAAAAAAAAAAATGGCATGCGTGAAGAATTATTTTAAAAAATATATGTGTTACAGGCTGAAGCGTGCCTCCCCCCTCACCTCCGGAAGTCATATGTTGACGTCCTAACCTTCAGTCCCTCAGAATGGCTGTGCTGGGGGATAATGGCTTCACTCACGGTGGGCCCTAATCCGTTTTCACAGACACACACAGAGGAAGATCATGGGAAGACAGAAAGAAGACAGCCAGCCAGCCATTAGCCCAGGCGAGAGGCTGGAAAGAAGCTAACCTTGCTGACCTCTTGATCTCAGATCTCTAGCGTCCAGACTTGTCAGAAAATAAATTTGTGTTATTTAAGCCACCTAGTCTGTGGCACTTTGTCTTGGCAGCGCTGGCTAACTAACATAATACGGTACACTTAAAATCATGGTAAAAATCCTATAACGTTTAAGCCATATCATTTTATTGAGTTTTTCAAAGCACGCTATCAAAGACATGGATAGAGTGATCCAATTTTTATAAAATCACGTAACTATATGCACATAGGTAGAAAAAAGATGACAAATGTTGTCTCTGATGTTTGTGTGATTTTTAAAGTTTTCTCCATTAGCTTTTCTGCATTGGTCCATTATTTTAATAAGCATGTCAGCAGTCAGAGTCAAGGGAGAATAAATATATAGAGCAAGGAAAGAATGTAGCTCAAGGCAGAACCTTGGGGAATGCTAGTATTTAAGGGACAGAGGTAGGAGCAAACGGAAGCAACAAAGAAGGATGGATGAGGGAGGAGGAAACCCAGGGTGTAATTCCAAAGAGGCTGACAGAGGGCAAGGCTTCAGAAGGAACAGGGTGCTCTCGCCACTGTCAAACGCCGCGGAGCTGCGGCAGGTGGCAGTTCTGGTGGGAACACGCTGCACGGGGAAGCTGGGAGGTCACGCTGTCCTCTGGGAGCAATTGGAAGGAGTGCTGGGGCCAGTTCACAAAAGTCTGTGGAGAGAGAAGACAGTGAGGAAGGAAGGCAGCAAAGCCATGAATACTTAAAAGAATTACAGACTGTCATCATCATACTAAGAATAGCCTGAATACAAACCCGGGTATGGAGATGCCAGTTACCCTAGAAACTCAGGGAAGGGTACCTTAGCAACATGTGCCGAGATGCTGTATTCTGCACAGTACCTAAGATGCTTCTGGATGCATTCTAGTGTATTCTGTCCATCAGCCTGTAGTCTTTGCTTCAAGGGAAAGATGTTGCTGTAAACCAAAGGTCTTGACAATGAAATCACTTAGTAGCCCCTCTAGAATAACAAAGGGGATGGCCCCAACCTGCATATTGTGACAGGAAAGCATTTGGAAACTCATTTGACTACGGGGAACATGCTTTCTTGTCTGGTTTCCCGACCTCGTAGCCAGGTGCCCTTGGGATGAGGACCCACAAAACCCACATAGACAAGAGACGAGGAAAGAGGGAGAGGAAGGAGGCAAGTGTTTAAAAAGTGTGCCAGGCCCTGCTCTTTCTTCCTCCATCTTATTTAGGTAGCCCTAGGACAGCATACCATCAATGTTACAAGAAAAAATATACACGCATACACACACACTTACCAATCTATTTTATTTGAGTACCCTGCTCTAAGCAGCACACTATCCACTTTACTTGAATTATTTACTTTTTACACAATCACAATCAGGTAGGTGCTGTTACTAACTCCTTTTTATAAATGAGGCTTAGAAAAGTTATGTTATTTGAGACCACACAAACTGTTTGAGGTAAGGTCATTTCCTGGCGGCAAAGTGGCTTTCGACATTCTCTCTCCCGCTGAGAAAGCTGTGCCCTGGTGGTACACATTAGGCCCATACAGAGTTAACGCCACCAAAAAGCAGCTTATAAATGTCAGGCGTTCCCTCCCAGCAGAGCAATCAGAAGATTTCTGAAAGGAGATAGCTTTCAACTTTAGCTTTGAAGGGTCGAAAAATTTCTAGTCAGGGGAGGTTCCTTTGACCACAAAATCAAAACATCATCTGTTTTTCCTGCCTTTGCGTTATTCCTTCCCAGCTCTTTTTAAGCTGTCTCTAAACAGCAAGGCATCCGTAGTGCCACCATCGTCTTATTCCCATCATCTTACATTTCCTTCTGGACACTGACATTCCTTGGCAATAGCGGACAGAGCTGGGCATGCTCGGATGCTCGGATGCTCAGATGCCAAAGCAGGCTTTCATTGCTAAACAGCTGTAGCAAGGATACCTGGTCATGGTGACCGGTAAAGGACAATAGCCACTTTCCTTTGGATAGATATCTCTGAGTGCTGTGGAGACCAGCTTCCCGGGGAGGCACTAGCTGAGACAACCAGAATTCACTCCAGAGGCATTTCTGAGCACGGCTCTGTCCCAGGATGGAGGTGTTATTTAAAATCACCTTTAATTTTCTCTGTTAAATAAAATTCCCAAGTGCTTTGTCTCTTTAAAGTTGGAGGGGAGAGGGATTGAGTGGTCAATGTCACATCTGTGAGCAAGTGGCTGAGTCCATTCCTGACTCAGGCATTGTCAGGGCATATTCCCCAGACCTCTCTAGTGCCCATGTTGGACCCTGCTTCCTCTGAATTTCTCTCTGATTGGCTGAGCTGCTCCAACAGAAAGCGGAAAGTGATCATTAAGATGAATCAGTTTTTTAAAGATGAAAAACATTTCACATTGCTCACCATCAGATGTCTGTAATGCCATAATCTGAATGATAGCATAACCGGAGGGAGAGGATGTGTTTTTAGAAAGGTTCTGCAAGCAGTGAGTTATTTCTGGATACCTATAGAAAACAAGTCAAAGCTACTAAGAAAAAATTACAGAGTCCTTTGCTCTTATCAAAGACAAAGTATTTCTTATGAGAAGAAAATCTTGTGATCATTGGTTGGTAACTCAGTCTGCTGAAAGAAACCATAGCCCTTAAGAACAGAAAAGTCTCCATAGATAAAAATTACAACATTTGACTGCAGTGCCAGGTTTTCACATTTTTAACTTATAGAAAAAGCTTAAGATGTTTCAAAACCTCTTTTGAGCATGTGTAGTGTGCTTGAAACTATATCCTCATATTCAGAAGGGGAGTTTAGTTTTAATAACAGTTTAGATTACATAATTGAAAAAAAAAAGTATTCTAGAATTGTGATGAGAAAATGAGATACTGAAATGATTGTGGCTTTAACTGTTCCTAGAGCAGGATGGGTCACCGTAAGGGACCACTCACGACCCTCACCTCCAACCTCCCCAGAGTGCATTAAGTGGACCCCTGAGGTACCATCTATTCTGTGCTGTGAAACCAAAGTAGCTGATCTTGAAACACTTCATCTGTTATTTTATGTGATTTCAAAACCTGGATACCTAAAGTGTCATTTTTTTCCCAGTTTAAAAATAATGCTATTTTTATTGTTGTTTCCTATGGAAACCGTTCCCCTAGGCCTGGCAACAGCCATATCTGAACAAGGACTTGTTTATTTAAGCCATTTGCCCTTGTTGAGCTTCAGATGATACAAACACTTATTTTACCCCAATGGATTCTTCAAGGCTAATCCCTGCCCATTGGGGAATCAGCTAATGCTGCCATAGCCACCCTCCCAGCTGCTAAGCAGCCAAGGAAAACCATTCTGTTCCCCCCAGAGATCAGTTTGGGGAATTTCGGGTCTTCGGGGACTAATGGAAAGTTACAGAAGCCGGGACCAAATTGTCAGAACTCTCCAAATCTGCTTGAGGTCAAATGTTGAATAAAGCAGCGAGACTCAGAAGACATAGAAGCATCACAAGAAGCCTTCCATGTTTACACGAGAGAGGAGGAATATTCCTTTAGCATAATACATGTTTCTGACAACATATTTTTCTTCTTTAAGCATTAAAGAATGGGAAATTTCTACTTGTACCCAGGTACAAATAGCTTGTATCAGACTAAACACTCCCACAAAAACAGCTATAAAAACAGCCCCTCTGAATTAAAAAAAAAAAAAAAAAAAGCTATGAAAACAATGGAGAGTAACCAAAGCGGTGAGACTTAGGGGTTGAGGTTCTGGAGAGACATAAAATGCACTGAGGTGCTCCAGAGAGTTTCCACTGATATTTCCCCCAGGTACTTTGCTGAGGAGATGAGAGATGCTAGGTCAATAGACAGACGTATATACACACGTCAATTGTCAAGTACTGCTAGAGTCTCGCCGGGCTAGGGAGAAAAAAGTCAGCATTAGAGGCTATCAAACTGATGCAGGACAGGGCAAATTCCCCTGAGTAGGGGGAATTCAAGCCCTGCACTGAGAGAGAAGAGTGTTCTTGGCAGAACGTAAGAAAGAATTCAAACACACCAAAGTAAGAGTCAAAAGGAAGGCTTGTTAGAGAAGCAGTAATGCTCTGTAGAGCATGGTGTCCTCTCAGAGGCAAAGACTGAGAGAGCCTAAGAGAGACTCAGAGGCACAGAGACAAAAGGGAGAGACAGGGACACTGAGAGAGACAGAGCAAAGACACTGAGAGGGACCTACAGTAGGGAATTCAGTTTATACATCCTTCTTTAGTTCCTGTGTGTCACAGGTTAAAGACTTTGTTTACCCATATCCTTTGATACAGGCGCACAGTGAGGAAGGATAAGAGTATGTCGTGTGAAAAGGTAGGAATATGGAGTGTGAGAGGTCTGCTGGCACTTCTCAGTCTTCAATCCATAGGTTCCCCATGGTTTTAGCCATAGGGAAAGAATGATTTTATTTTGGGTAGGGCGTCACTTAGAGACTGTTTTTTCTGTTTTCCCTTCAGGTGTGGGGAAGTGGGTTGTTAGCAGTCCCAGCAGAAATCTTCCTTTGTTCTGCAGGCTTCCTGGGGCCTGGCTGCAGGACTGATCAGCATATTGCAGTCTCTGAATGTAGCTTGATTTAACATCTTAGTGCTCTTGTTTCCTCCCTACATTAAAGCTGAAGGATGTGAGCAGCCAGCATCCTGGAGTAGTGAGCTCCACATTCCCTGTACGATTTCCTCTCAAGGCATTAACCTATTTTTAAATTAAGTAGACATAGGCCAAGAGATAGAAACCAAGCAACCATACAACAGAAAGCTTCCCAGACTAAAAGGGTTACTAGAGATTTTAATGATCTCATGGTGCTAGGAAGACAAGACTTGGAATTCTGGGACACCCCCCCAAAAAAAGAGGAGTCCTGGCACATTCTCCAAACTCTCAGTTGAGACCCTGAAGGGTTACTCATAGGAGTGAGGGTGGGATAACTCTGAAATAGAACAAAACCTGAAATTCAGCTCTGATCAGCTCAATTCCTAATTGGATCAAGGAGATCTGCTTATCAAAACAAAATTAAGTCCTCTCTGTAGGATAATCATCATCATCTAGAGTCTCTATAATTTTTATACACCTTGTCCATCATTCAATCCAAATTACCAGGCATGCCAAAAAATATGACCAATGATGAAAATTCAAGAGGGAAAAATAAAAAGCCATGACAATAGAAAGAGAAACACATGTGATCCAGATATTGAGATACTCAGACACAGGCTTTAAAATAACTGCATTTGAAATGGTCATGAAAAAATAGTTAAAGTATGGAGGATTTCACTAAGAACTGAATCTATAAAACGAGGTATTAAATGGCAGTTCCAGAACTGAAAAAAATAATACCTGAATTGAGAAGGCAAAAACTACATTTCGTGATGGATGAAAAGCAGAAGAGAGAATTAGCAAAGTGGAAGATAAGCCCGTTCAAAAATCTAATTGAAGTACAGAGGGCAAAAAAGTACGGAAATGGAGAGAAGAGTGAAAGAGATATATGGGACCTGGCGGGAAAACCCTAATATGTGTGTAATTAACATTCCAGGAGAGGAGAAACAATGGTGCAAAAACTATTTCCAGAAACTAACAAAAGCTATTAACCACATATTCAGCAAATTCTATGACCTCTAAACAAGACGAATACAAAAGCCAGCCACACTTAGGCACCTCACGATAAGACTACTGAAAGTCAGAGTTAAAGAAAAAAGACGATCAAAATTTTTTTAAGAAAAATATCTTAATAGTAAATAGAGAGAAAAGACATAGAACCCTCAAATGGGGCAGTGATAAGACAACTCTGAAGCAAACATCATACTTCTGTATCTTGCAAAAAAAAAATTAGTAAATGAAATTTAAAAGACCATGCCATTTACAAGAACAGCAAAAAAAGCATCAAATAGATAGGAATACATCAAATAGAAGATGTGCACGTTCTTTTCACTGAACACTTCAAAGCATAACTGAGAGAATTGTAAATAGACCTAGATAAATGAAAGAACGTACCGAGTTCATAGATCAGGAGACCCAATATTTTAAGGGTTAATTCTATCCAAGTCAAACTGTAGATTCAGTGCAACCCCAGTGAAAAATGCCTGTAGGTTTTTAATAAAATTGGAAATTGACAAATCGATTTTCAATTTTACATGGAAATGCAAAGGCAAGAAAAGTGAAAATAAATCTTGACGAAGGAAAAAAGTCGAAGGCGTGCTAACAGGTATCAAGCATTATTATAAAGCTAAATCAAAAAACTGTGGCCTTGGCAAAAAGAAATAAAACAGATCCCACTGGAATATGACAGAGAGTTCGAAAATAAAAGGCAATCTTTTCAATAAATGATGGTGGATCGATATAGGAAAAAATTAACCTAAATCTCCTACCTACACCCCAAAATCTGTTCCAAATAGATCATAGACCTAACTGTAAAATAATACAGCTTCTATAAAATAACCTAGGACAATGTCTTCATCACCTGGGTTCTCAAACAAGGCATTAAAAACACTAAATGCAAAGGAGAAGGCAGAAAATTGGACATTACTAAAATTAAGAATTTCTGTTTATCAAAAGACACCATTAAGATAATGAAAGGCAAGCAACGAGCCGTGAGAATACATAAATAATGAACATATACGTATGTGTGTGTCCTCTAAAGAGCTGAGGAAGCAGAGAATCCAATTAAAAAATGGACAAAAGGCTTGCACAGTCTCTTCAAAAAAAAAAAGAGTGTATCCAAATGCACAATTAGTACATGAAAAGCTGTTCAACATCATTAGTCATCAGGAAAATGAATATTAGATGCACAGGAAAATGCCACCACTCGCTACTCAGCAGAATGGCTACAATGAAAAGGACTGCAATACCAAGTACTGGTGACGGCATGAGCAGCTAACCTCCCATTACCGCTGCTAGGAAGACAAATCGGTACAGATGCTGTGGCAAATTTAAAAATGGCCACGGATTCTTCCCATCTCTGTAAGCACTTACAATTGGCACGTACAATTTGCAACGGACTCTGCAGTTTCTTTCTCCAAAAGGTCCACATCCCTGCTCCTCGAATCTGGGCCTGGCCATGTGACATACTATTTTTAATTGGTCGGACTAAAAATAGCACAAATAGCCATCAAGAGTAGAATACATAAATAAATTGTGAAATCGTCATGTTATGGGATACTCTACAGCAATAAAATTGAACAAACCATTGCTAAATGCTCAGCATGAATGAATCTCACAAATGCCATGTTAAGTTTTTTAAAGAGACATACACAAAAGTCTACATATTGCATGATTTCATGTATAAAAAATTCACAAACTAGGAAATATCTGCAGTGACAGCAACCAGAAAAATAGTTACCATGGAAAAGGTTTGGCCTGGGAGGAAGCATGGGGGAATTTCTGAGTGCTGGTAATGTTTTATACCTTGATCCACTCAATTCTGTTTACTCTGTAAAATATTCATTGAATGGGTATCAAAGATACAGTGCCCTTTCCTGTGTGTTGTACTTCTATTTAAAAAGTATAAACATTACCAAGAAATGGTTCTCAGCCCTATTCTTTACCATGTCTTCTTCAGGGAGATTATCTACCCACACACATTGTTAGTTTCAGATTTCTGCTGATAACTTAACCTCTATCCGCTGGCCCTATCTATCACTCTCCAGCCCTTCCACAGACATCTGTCATTACATGATCCATTATTATGGTGAACGCGGCGTCTAAAACTGAACGAGCTTCACCTGCCCCGCATGTTTGGGTTCGTGATGTTCCTCATTTCTAGGTACCTTCTCTGGCAACTATCTCTCTTGCTCTTCACATCATATTGTCAAGTCCTGTCAAGTCCTCTCAAGCCTTCTTTTGAATTTCCTACAACTGGGTCTCTTTCTCCTTTCCACTTGGTCACTCAGAGTTCAGAGGCAGGAGACAGAAGCCACTCCAGTTATCTTAAGCAGAAAGAGATTTGATACAGGGGATTTAGGGCTGCAAGAATCATTCGGGGCTGGAGGAGTCATCTTCAGGATGCCCTCCAAGAATGACCCTAAAGTAAGACCACAAAACTGGACCTCCAGTGGAGTTCTATCTCTGCCACAATCAGGCCAGTGGGTGGCAGGCAGCTGCCCCCGGAAGTGCTGAGTTAAAAAACACCCCATCCCAGCTGCACTCCAGATATCAGGAAGCCACCCAGTCAGCCCACAAAGGTATCCAAAACCCATAACACTAGTGACTGGACACTTTGGAATAAACCCAATCTATCCACAAACTTGGTTGCCACAGCAACTACCAAGGTGAGAAAGATGCCCCCATCTCACTCCCACTTCAGGAAAGTGCACCTGATTAGTGGAATGTAATTCACAGGCAGAACAGGAGCCGCATAGGAGTCTGGGCATGTAGCTTTGGCTTTCTCATCTCTGTGCTACCGGAAAGCCCGTAGAGTGAGATTGAAATAAGTAACGAGGGTCGATCCGCCATGTCCATGACACGTTCCTTCTGCCCCTTAGTCGTGCAGTGGACCTCTCCTCAGTGTCTGCTGGGTACCTGGGATGGGCTAGGTGCTGGAAAAACAAAACAAAACAAAAGACATAGTTTCTGACCTCAAGGAGCTCTTGGTCTAGAAAGGGAGAGAAAGGTCACAACCTATGATCACAAACCCGTATGCGGAAGGGTTGCGTTGAGGCTGTGTGTTAAGATGTTTCTACCTTATTATTCTGTTATTCCCTCTATCCCTGGGAGATAAGTGAGCTTTCCCAGAAGAGGCCCAAACATATTTCTTAATCCTTGATATTATCATTTCCTTTGTCTCCATCCTGCCTTACTAAAAATCTTGCAAAAGAACTCACTCATGACTATTAGTAGATAACAGTCAATTTAAGTTAGACAAAAAGGTCCTCCTAATAAATTTCCTTTTTACTGTCAAGTACATTTTTAAGAAATTAAGTTAACAAATTAAAATCCTTAGGCTGCCTTTGAAAATCACGGATAAGTTTTATACCAATTATTTGCAGGGTGGTACTTCTAAAGGATATTGAGTGTGTTTTGGAAACTCTGTTGACATGTGTATTAATTAAACCGCTCCAAGTTTGTTTACACAATTGGTCTAGAATATATTATCTTGTTAATGAAGGAAAACATCTTTTATTCAATCCCTGACCCATTTAATTGGAATCCACATAATTTATATTTTACCTTTGCTCAGTTTAACTAAAGTCACTACATAGAGGGCATCGTGCTTGCTTCATCATAGCCAGCTCTGAGACACCAGCTGTGACCTTTGGGTGTCCATGCACGTCAGCGGGTTCTTAACTGGGTACCTACCCCCTTCATGTCATGCCTGTCCTTTTCTGCCCATAGTGGGTCTTTATTGGGAGATGCTGTTTGTAGTTTATGTATCCGGGTGTGATTGCAGCTGGATAAGCCAGTGGATGACTGAGATAGAGCTGGTGTGTCATTCTAATAGTACCAACTCTTCCCTTTGGGAGCTGCTTCATTCTTTGGCTCAAAATACGCCACTCCACTTCTAATTACTGCCGGCCGGGTAAGTATACCTTCTGTTATGTCCTGTCAGGGCCCAGATCTATGCATTGCTGAAGCTGAGTAATGTTCATCATCTTTAAAAGACAAATTAGAGTTCCTTTAGACCGGCTACCACATGAACTTGAGGCAGAGCTGAGTGGTAATGGTGTCTCTATAGCACTGGACAAAGAGTAGTAGCTCTTATTACTCTTGGACAGCAAAAAGCATCTCAGCAAAAGCATCAAGTGGGCAATTTTGAGGGTGGAGGGGTGGTGTCTTGGGCTCCGTCAGGTATGGTCTGGTCCCATCCAATGCTGTCCCCTGTTGCTGAGGACATCTCTTTTTAGGAAGAGTGTGTGTGGCTTTCTTGTGGCACATCTACCCCAGAGGCCCCTCTTATAAGCAGTGTAAGTCCCTGCTCCCTTCTACAGAGACAATGGCATGTCTCACTGCTTGTCCTCAAGGCCACATGGGCAGAGCCTCCACTAATCTCATAAAGCTGCAGGGACCTCTGAGTCTCCTGGACAAAAGCTTTGGAGAACTAGAAAAGAGGGAGGCATGCCAGATTTTCGAACCGAGTCCTTGCGCCTCCAAGTTCAAATTACAGCTCCTAGTCTACTCACACACCTAGTGAAATATTTGATTTTACCCTTTCTTTCATTAATAACCAATTATATCAAGTTGAACAGACGAACCTCCCTTAAACAATCACTGCTATTTACATTTTGGTTAATTAACTTTCCTCAAATATGTTAAACTGCGGTTATAAAGTTAATATGTTCAGTTTTCTTTCGAACTACTTCAAATGCCGATCCTGAGCAGCAAAGCCTTCCCAAGTACTTAAACACCTGTAATAAAGCTAACAAATAAAACTATAAATACTGTGACTCTCAAATTCACGTAAATATTCCAATTAGTTTATAAATTAATCAAATTTTTGTACTTAATTTAAATCACGAGTCTAAAATCAATTACTTAATTATGCATTTTAAATTGGAATCACAAGGCTAGTCAGTCTTCGTCCTAATACATTCAATTTATTACAAACAGCGAAATCCAAGTACACCCAGATTTTCTCAACGATTTCGAGTGTATTTCTGAACTGCACAAAAGTCTGAGTATTGAGGGTTGGTCTACTTCGATATCTCCACGCCTAAGTCTGAGCTTTCCTAGGGCTAGAAATACAGTTCACCTATTGAGAGATCAATGTCATCATTCCCCAAAACCTGCGTGGTCTTCTCAGGACGTCGGAATCACGGATTGGCCGGGCAGCTGTGTCCTGGAAGAGCCCGCATGCGTCTGACCCTGAAGTTGTCCTGGGCGATGCTACCTGCAGCACTGGGGAACCCAGGAGCCTTTCTTGTCGTTGGACAACAGGGGACTCCCAGTCCTCCCCCTGCAGGGGGTGTTAATCGTGAAGATGCCTCAGTTCAAGTGGCAGCAGGACCTAACCCTCCAAACTTCTCTCAGCATCCCTGCCCCTGGAGCACGGGGGAAACCAGCCTCCGTGTTACGGGGCCGGTCAGCCTTCTCTAGTCCCTCCTACCTGTTTGGTTCGGAATCCCTTCCGTCTTCCTGTCTGGCCAGGCCGCGACTCTTAACAGGCGTTTCATTCCGAATGGTTCTGCACCTGTGCCGAGCCACCGTCTGACCAGTGTCCCTCCGCACCAGGGTCCTGCCGCAGCGCCCTGCCAGAGTGGTCTCTAGCGGGGTGCTGACCTTAGCCACCTAGACGAGGAGCGGCAGCCACTCGCTGTGTTCCAACAGCCCTCCAAACCTCTCATCTACACACATCAGGTGTTCTTCCCGGCGACGAACACCACCACAAAGCGACGGGCTGGAAGAAGGGAAGTTATCAACATGGGTTTGTACCTATCAGAGAGACCAGTCATGCATTCACGTCACAGAGCCGTCTCTCAGGTCTGCGCAGCCCTGACCACCCCGGGGGTTCGCAGGGTATGTAGCCCAGAGAGACGCAGCACCTGCTGCCTGTTCCAATAATCTGCCCTCAGCCATAGAAGGCTTCCGCCCTGGCTGGCTGTGTGACCTGGAGCAAGAGATGACTAATTCTATGGACAAGTGTCCTCCCATGTCAAATGGGACAAAAGTGTCTAGCCCACAGGTATGGGGATGAAATGACTTCACGTGGGAAAGCACTTGGCACAGCGCCTGGCCCTGAGCGTGTGCTCCGTGAATGATAACTAGTACTGTCTTCACCGAATGCGTTTTTAATTTCAGGTGTGTGACTAGTCAGCTCGGCTGCCCTGTTACAGTAGCACAGACCGGGAGGCTGAAACAGCAGAAATGTATTTCTCCTTGTTTTGGAGGCTGGAAGACGTCTGATATCAAGGTGCCAGTCTGAGAGCCCTTTTCTGGCTTGCCACCCTCTGGCTGCGTCCTCACATGGTGGAGAGAGAACAAGAGCCAGTCTCTTCCTCTCATAAGGACACGAATCGCATCCCGAGGGCCCTGCCCTCATGATCTCATCCGACCACGATCACCTCCCATAGGCCTCACCTCCAAATGCCATCACACACTGGGGGCAGGACTCCACTGTATGGATTTTGGGGATACAGACATTCCACCCATAACTGTTTTTTTTTTTTTTTGCCTGAAATTTTACTGGGCTTGACTTTATTTTGTATCTCTTGAAAATGATACATTCCTGAAACCACGCGTAGCGGGGCCTTGAGGGAGCACAGCCAGGCATTGTCAAAATTGTCCTCGATGTGTTTCTCCTTTCAAAGAACAAAACATCCCTTCAGGGAGTGATGGGTCACGTCCCACTTGCGCCGGCAGATCTGTCCTCATTCTCCCTGCCCGTCTCTGTGCTCCAAAGAGCTCTTTGGGGTCCCTTTCGGAGATGATTTCTGTGAGGGTTTGGCCATCAGGAGGCGCCGGGGCATGCTGGAGGGCAGGCAGCAGGGCTGTCTTCCCCTGCTCCCTTCCCGCGTCTGTGCCTGGGTCTGGGACAGTCAGTGTCCCTACACGGTCACACCTCCTGCCACAGGGAGCACCTTCTACCTGACTCAATCTCACTGTGTGGCATTTCCCTCAGGCCCAGGGCGTATAAGAGCTTCCCACTGTTGTAGCTTCTGGGTGTCTTGACTGCACCCTCCCTCCCCCCACTTCGTGGCCCCTCTTAACTCTGCCTGCTTCTCTGTAAAGAGTCTCTTCATTAAAGTCTTCTGTTCAACTACCTGAGAACTTGCTTATCTTCTCCTGAGCCCTGGTCGATAGATATACTTATAATAAATTTCAATATTTTTCCATGCAGCCTACTTCCCAATCAGTCATGCTCTTAGTTTAATAAAATATTTTCCATCATTAAAAAAAGAAATCCTGGAGAATTTCCAACTGGCACATGTGGCTTTTGCAAGGTCATGATGATAATAGCCTTAAGGGAAATAGTCATTTTTAGTATAACTAGGAATTGAGACTGAGAAGTATAGTAAAGGAAATACAATCCTTGCTCATGGCTTGATGTATTAAGAAAAATGAAAAATAGGCAGTTAGAAGCCTTCTCACTGCTGCCTCCCTTAAAGGCAAAGTACTAATTATCTCTTTATAGGACTCTGACACTTACTCCTCGGCCACTATTTAGAGGCTACTGTGAGGCAACCCCTCATCCCCCACCCCTCGCCCACCATCTATCTTGGAAATTGGGGAAATAAGATTATTCTCAAAGAGTTAACTTTAAATCACTTGTACTGATCAGAACAGAGAGATGCAAAGCCACCTTAAAAAGCAGAAGGATTCTTAGAACTATAAGGCTTGGCTTTAGCTTGACCAAATATATTAAATTGTCTGAAGCAGAAATGCGTCAGTAAGAAGAGGCCAGCAAAAGGAGATCACAGCGGCAGACATCAGCTGTGCTCACAGAATTACCCTGCAGAGGAATAAGCTTAAAAAACTCAGAAGGCCCTGATAGCCTTATTGTGAGACAGGCACCTCGGCGTATCTCAGCCAGACGCCATGAAACAATCAATTCTTCTACTCCCCGATCCCAACTCTGTGCTCACCAAGAAACATTTTTACAGTAACGACTTTCTTATTTCAAAAGCAATGCCTGTTTCTTACCAAAATAATCAGACCATGTGGACCAGGCCCAGGGATGACAGTAACACCTTGATTTATTTTCTTCCTTGTCGTTTTCATACACATACATACACAAACATACGTATTCACAAAAATAGAAAGGTTTCCTCCTTTCTGAGCTGGTTTTCAACTTGCTCGTCACTTAATAATGAGTAATGAATAATGAATACCTTTGTGTGTCAACAAATATGCCTCTACCATAGTAGGTTAATGGATACGCACTTTTTTTAGGTGGGGCGATCATAATTTATTTAAGCAGAGCTCCCTTATTATACATTTCTTCCATCTTCATAATTTTGCAGTTACCAACAGCACTGCGAGAGACACCCTTGCAGCAAAGCTTTGCACTTTCATTAACCATTTCGCTGCATGGATTTCCAAAGGACATGAACATTCCAAGACTCCAGGGACGTTTTGCCAGATTGCTTTCCGGAAAATATATTGCTCCAGTGTTTGCCAATGTTTATAGTTGATAAATCATTAGGTTGTTATGCTAATTTGTATTTTTCTGATTACTAGTGAAGCTGGATTTTCTTTTTCATGAATTTATTAGACATTTGAATTTCTTATTTTTAAATCCTCCTATTTATATCCTTTGCCCATTTTTATTAGAATATCTGTCTCTTATCTCTTATTATTACAGGGGTCTTTACATTAATAAGGACTTAACTTTTGTGATATGTAGTATAAATGTTTTTCCCAGTTTGTTATTTTCCCTTTATTGCAATATGGTGTTTTGGCTTACGCTCAGACTCAGGAATGAATCTGACTCTTATATAACAGAACCCACTCTACTGGCTCAAACAAAGAGGACTAATTATCTCACATGGCAAGTTCCTATTAAGGAGGCAGCAGCCGGAACTGGTTCAGAGGGCTGACGCCGCGAGGGCTCACATCCCAGCCTCTACTGGCCTCCTCCTGCTCATCCTCTGATGATAACGGCACAGCTCTTACTTACGCCCATGGGTGAAAACCGGTCACATGGCCGCTCCCAGCAGCAAGTGAGGTAGGCAAGGGGAAGATGGAATTAAGCGAGCAAATTTACACAGTCCACCATAGAGCCGTTTTAAGACTTACCTGGTCATATCGGCTTATGTTTATTCCTTTGGTTTCCTGCTTAGAAAGTCCTTCCCCAACTCAAGGATGTAGTCCAGTAGATAGCCATCTGTATTTTCTTCCATGCTTTTATGGGTTCGTTGGAACATGAGGTAGAATTCAAACTTTTTTCTCCCATAATTGGCCAGTTGTCCCAAAATCATGTTTTGACTTTCTCCACTGATTTGAAATATCTGAATGGGCTACTGAGCTATTAGGTACACTTAAGTCCATTTTGGTACTTACTCTTCTGTTCCATGGATCTAGTTAATTACTCCTGTGCTATGGCGGGGACTTCAATGCCGTTTATCATGCATTTCAACATTGCAGGGCAAGGCTCCACTCATTATATTGCTTTTTCAAAAATTTCTTGACCATTCCTGAATAATAATTATTCAGATGAATTTTTCAATCATTCTGTCAAGTTTTTTAAAGGATCCCATTCGGACTTCAACTGGAAATGCATTAAATTTATTGGTTGAGAAGAATCGACAGAACAGTTAAGTTTTCTGAACTAGAGATGTGCTGCAGTCAAGTCTTCTTTCATGTGTCAGTAAATTGTGTGATCATCACATGGTGGGATATTTATTCTCTATTTTGTATGTTAATTCGTTAGAGCTAATACATGGGAAAGCTAAAGATTTTTATAAGATCAATCTTATAGATGGGCCACCTTACTGACCCCTCAATTAATTCTGAAAGTTCTCCTTATTTGTTATTTGGCTACTTAATCTGCCTTAGTAAGTAATTCTGCTTATTACCTGGCTTCCTGTTATGGTTCTTACCGTGTTTTTCATTACACCATGTTAAACTCAAGCCTGATTAATGGGGTTCTTCCCTGAGAGATAAATCGGCTCTTGCTCTCCTGCCAAACCGTGTTTCACTGACGGCAGAGCTGAGTTAGCCCACGTTCTGCAGCATAAGCCTTCTTAGAAGTTCTAACCTGCCACCAGGCAGGAACTTCTTCAATGTCATATCCACCAGATATTAACCCAACTTCTGCACAGAAAGTCCTAGTAATAGGAAACAGTCAGATTCAAGGTACCTAATTCCATTTGGGGGACATTTCAAATTTTTAGAAGCATCTCATTTACAGGGACAGAATCTACCTAGTCTAGTTTCTCCATATGTTTCCCAGGAGATTCTACCTTCTTTCCCACAACTATTTTTTTCTTCAATAACACAGTGAAGAGTTCCCACCGTCCAAGTTACTCTCCCTACACCTGCCCTTTTTGCTGAGGATGCTCCCTAAAAGAGTACCAGAGTGGATGGACCGAGTGGGGACACCTGTCACAGGCAGGCACACAACTACCTTCACTGTTTCAGCATCGTTGGCAACTGAATGGTCCATGCTTTTTTCACAAGAATGAATTAGGCCAAATCTTTCCATCCTACACGTGTGTATTTTCTGAAAATTTGATTTATCCCTGTTAAAGTTCATTTTGTTTTTGACTTTTGTTTTGGTCTGCTCATGTAATCTTGAGACATTTCTCTCACTCATCTCATTCAGTAAATAACTAAACCTTCCTGTTGTGTGCCTCCTGTAAAATTTAATAGGCATACCTTCTGGGCTCTGGGTCCAAGTTGCCTACAGATACGTTGAAATGGCCAGAGCTGTGGAGAGAGCAGCAGCATGCCTCAGGTGCTTCCCTCCAGGTGATACATCAGTCAATACGGCAGCGCATAGTGCCCGACCAGCTTTAAGTACAACCAACCTTATTGACAAAATCATGAAAGGAAGGACTTTGTCCAATGTCTACTGAAATTAGAGTGCCGTGCTGCCCAGAGTTCTGTTTCTCCATCAGTGATGGATCTGGCTTATAGGTTTAGCATTACAATAGAGCGGGCAGGGTATACAGGGAAAAGCCAGGACCTGGGATAAAATATGACTCCTGGAGTGAAACGCGCCAGGGCTGGGGGTAGAACTGACCACAAGTAATGATGGGAAGCATGGCCAGCCCCTCAGCTCCTGGCAGCCGTGGGGCCTTGGCTTCTGGAGGGTGTGTGAGTGGGAAAGCACGCCGCTATTCAACGATCTACTGATGTAAAACAGCTTTATGCGAAAGAGGGGCACATTTTTCCAATTCTAGCAAGGAGGCCATAGCGGCTAGTGACAGCACCGTGAAAGATCGCTCCAGCTACAGTGTGGCAGCCAGAGGAAAGGGGACCTTAAAGGACAGCTTCAGGACATCAGAGGAGGATAGCAGAGTTCCAGAAGAGGAGGAGAGTCAAAACACGTGCTGCCAGATGTGTTGCAGATGGGGTGAACCATGCAATAAAGAGTTGCTGGCCGACGGGTGACTGTCTTTAGGTCTGGAGGTGATCCCGGGCCATTTTCCTTTGGCCAGGGTAACTGGGTCATGTGACACAAAACATATTACATAAGTGGAACTGCATATAGCCATTTTCCTCAGAAGCTGAGATGACTGGCATACAACACATCACGGAATTTCTCCAGGATGTTCTGACCCACAGCACACTGAATTCCTTTAAGAGAAATTATGTGTAAGGTAGAATGTGCCCAAGCCAACTGGTTGCTTTACAGTCAGGGGTCAAGATGGACCTGCTGCTGGACCTGTAATAGAAGAATCTGAGTGAAATCCTTCCTGGATACAAGATCATGTGCTACATGACCTCTCAAAGTCACTCTCATTTCCACAGTCATGCCACTCTGTGAAAAGCAACCAAATAAGGATAGATAGATATATAGCAGGGCTTGAAATAGTAAGTCTAATTCTACTGTAAGTCAGTCTATTTTGGTTTTTTCAACTCTACCAATGTAAAGTGTGCTTTGGGGACTGCATTTTTCTTCCTAATTAATTGGAATGAAGTAGAGCATTCATGACCATTCTGGCTTCCTCCCCCCCCCCCCGCCCCAACAAATAGCTCTTTCTTCTCTCTTAGAATGTGAAGAATAGTCTAAATTTGACATGGGAAAGTGAGATATTATTTTTGGCTTCAGTAGAATTAAACCCTATATCCCCAAGAGATCAGGTCCTTGCTCTTCCAACCACCCTTCAGGTTCAGACTAATGGCAGAGCGGAGACATTAAATTTTATCCCTGACCTTGAGCTCCAAGAGGAAGGAGAGACCTTGCTCTCTGTCCTCTAAACAGAATAGCTGGATCACAGAGTTTAGGGCAGTAGAAAGAATCCTAGTGACCAACTAGTACAGTATTTCTCAAACTGTAGTCTAAGGTGCACCAGATCCTGCTAAACTAAGGTGAAAATAACATACAGAATCACTGCTTACTGTGCCCTCCTGAAGACTTCGAGAAGCGTGAGGCAAAGAAAATTTGTGATCCCTAACAGCGTCTGGAATTGGCATGTCATGAAACATGCTTTAAAGAGTACTGATCTATTCAATCTTTCCCTCACTTTACAGAGGAGGAAAGTAAAGTCCTTATTAAGAAACATGGAGAAAATCATCCCCAACTACTGGCAGGGCTGGGATCTAGCCCTTGGCTTCCAGACAACTAGTCCAGGCTCTTTCTATCACCTTGAAAGAGTCACCGTTAATGGCAGTAGCTTTGATGTATCCTCTAGCACATTTTTATTGTCTGGAATTTGAGATTGTATTTATTTATAGTGCACTCAGCAATGGATCCATCAAATGCTTTGAACGTTTTATAAAAGGCATTGGGCCCTGTACAGTTGACCTAAATAAAACACTATATTTTAAATGGCATGTAATTTACTATATAGTGAAATATTTTGCCGTGCTATATAATCACATTCTAAGAGGTTATTCCTTTTATATGCGAGAGTAAATCAAAGGGGTCAAATCTCAGTTGAATATGTGACTAAAACGGAAATAGACTGTCCAGTGAAAAGTAACCATAGATACTTCTTTTTGTGATGCAGAGAGCAATAGCTGGCAAGCCAAAATGATTTTTTAAAAATTTCTAAAATCCATGTATACATATTTTTTAGATAATGTAAATTCAAGTAGTTTGACTATGCTGGCACTCTTCAGAAGCGACATTTTTCTGACTTATTCTCTAAATCCCAAAGGCATTTTGAATCTATATACACTTCTTTTTAATCATGCAATTGCTTCTGAGACTCAAGCCCTGGATGCTTTAGAATTTTTCTCAAGATTTTTTTCTTCTATCTTAATACACTCGAGGGATAAGATACACTCTCATCAGCAGGAATATTTTAAATTGGTTTCTAGCCTCTGAATATCAGTTTTCAAATGTTTCCAAAGCCAAAACTGCCCATGTGTTACCTTTCTGTGAACTAGAAAAGGTACCCCTTCTCAGGGCAGTTGCAACTCTGCACCAGGCACAGTCTTGGTGAGCAAAGGTTGGATTCAGCCTCACCTGTCCCCTCTGCCCTGCCCCTCACCCCCGCCATCCCGAGGCCCTTCTTCAAATGAACAAGTTGCACAGCCCCATCTGCTTCCCCTGCCTCTCCTCCAGGCCCCCACCCCTGTAGGGATGAACCAATTCCCACCTGCAGACAACCTTCATCCTGACCGGAATCACACTCTGTTTAGGGACCTGGGGCCTTGCAACTCACCTTTCTGACTCAGCACCCCAGCACTCCGGGGCTGATAGCTGGGCTCCTGACTGTCCTCATTTCAGTGCCCTTGCTGTTTTAACAGGGTTTGCAATCACAGTTACCACCTCTGGATCTTCAGGTCTGCCCGAGATCAGGATGCCATTATCCATGGATGAATCTCTTGGTGGTGCTGGCCTTCCTGCCTACAGTTCTGAACCCCCTTCCCTGCCCCGCATCTGTGACGCCATGGTCTCTCTGTAGGAATCCTTCCATTGCATCTCACAGCTAGACCGCCTGCACTGCAGACCCCTCTTGCCATGACACTCGAGGCTGTGCTCTGTGCCCCAGAACAAGCCTGCTTGCTTGCCAGGCATCTCCAGGGGCCTCGGATGCTGAGCTTACTTCTGGGAACTAGACTCTGCCCCACACGCCCCCTTGGAATTCTGAGACCCCTCATGCAAATTCAGCACAGGCTCAGACCAGTCTCCTGGCCCTCTCCATCCATACGGACAATAACAGCGATATGCAGAGGGGTGACCCAAGCACTGCAGATTTCATAAGAAAGAAATAAAAATGTTGTTTAGTCCATATTTTACTTATTAAGGCAGAAAGCAGAAGAAATATAGTAAGAATATTGACCACAAAGGTTGAAACAAAAAGGTGCTTTGATAAAATTCTCACTCAGAAAATGAAAGTCATGGAATTATAAGCTCAATGAGCCAAGGGCTGTGTCTCCTTAGTTCATCAAAGTCAGTCCAGTGCCCAAGAGCATAGTAGGTGCTCAGTTAATACTGCGGAATGAATGAAAATAGAAATCAGCCTAAACACAGCATTTGATCAAGAAATTTTCATTAGTTCATCATACATGTTATAAGATCGGTTTTTAGTCATTTCATAGCTTATACTTTTTAATACATCAGAATAGGAGAGGATAATTAATAAAAAAAATAAACACAATAAACTTAGTAAGCATTTAATAACACAGTGATTGATATCATGGATCTTACTAGGAAATATGGGTGAAACACATTTGCCTGTATGTGAAATACCAGCAAAATGATAGTGCATACAAGGAAATATGTTTTACTTTCAGCAGAGACTGAGAGATTTTCGATGATTGTGATACACACAGCGCTAAATATAATAACACTTGACATTGCCAGAATACTTGACAATTTACCAAATGCTTGAACATCTGTGATCATGTTTGATCCTCACAACAAGACAGAAGAATACAGTTAAAAGAAGTTATATGCATCACTCTTTTATAAGAAAATATCTAGTGGTTTATAAAATATAACCACTTTCAAAAAGATTTCCACTTTATCATTAACGGTTACAATTCAACTGATAGCATAGAAAGAGACAGGAAAGATATTCTCTACAATAAAGAAAAATTGAAAGGAAGGAGTCCATAATGGCGACTTTCATTTACCGCGATGAAGGCAGACTTCTATTATTCGACCTGAGACAGTTATACAATACAATTCCAAGAGATAAGCAATGAGATACCGGAAGTGAGTAATGAGACTTGAGCTTTGGAAGTCTAGTTTCAGCTCATGGAGGAGAAATTATTACCGCACTTACCATTTATATTGCACTGCATTGATTGTAGTGCATGTCAAAGTAGCTATAACTCTGGGAATCCAGAGCAGCTACTGGGAAGAATTCAAGGGCTTATAACAACAGCAGACTGGAGATGCAGATTCTGCCAGCCCAGAGCCGCCTTCCAACACGTGCTTCTCACTGCTGCTCCCTTGCCTTCCAACGGTGTCGTCGCTGGATATCTTGCTGGACAGTTTGGTGAGTTGCTTTGGAAACCTACGTAACACTTCTATTTAAACAGAAAAATGCCTCTTTTAAGTAAGATGATACATTTCTAAAGTATTTTTATTGTTTTCCTTTCTTTTTTGTCCTTTTCACAAAATTAATATGTCTCGTACTAAAATGTTTTCAAATGAAATACATAAAAATGTTTCTTTGGTCAGCATTTTATTTATTAAGGCAGACAATAGAAGAAATACAATTAGCAAGTTTACCTCCTCACACTTTTTTCAAGTTAATCTCTGTTAATAATTCAGTGTAAAGTCCAGGAGATCTTTTCTTCTGTGCACACACTTAATTCATCAATAACTTATAAAGATCTCTGCACTATATTTTGACTATCTTATATCAAGTAGCATGGAGAAAAATGACCAATATGGGACCCTTATATTTTAAAAAGAATTCAGCCTCATACTTTAAGAATAGAGAAATTGAAGAGAAAATGTTTTAAAAATAGACAGGGGAAAAAAAAGCCCATCAGTGTTTGGAACTAGCTCAAGTGAGGGCTACCCGAATTCTGGGAACTTTAATAATAACAGGTTTCTAGCTGTCAAAATTTGAAACAGAATCTGCAGGGCCAAAAGGTTTGAAACAAGAATGTGGTCAGACACGTCACTGGTATGAACCTTCAGCTGACTAAAACAAACACCAAAGTAGCAATGGAGTCTATCTCAGAAACACTTGCTTTCCCAGCAGCCTCCTTGGCTTGCATGACATTTCTATTACTTTTTCCTGAAAGGGAATCAAGCTTCCATTGAAACAAGAGTCTTGCTCTAATTACATGGAGCACTGAAGTTCCACAACTTTCCCATCACTGGTTTTCACGCTTGGAAGTATCTGTCTTACTGTTCTAGAATTAGCACCCGCATCTTGTAGAAACTGTGTTGCAAATGTTTGCGAGTCACCTGTTTGGAGCTTGTATCATGCATTTCCATAGAAACTGGACTACAGGGGATTTGGGAGTTCCTAGAGCCAGCCAGTTAACCAAAGAGACAGCACCTGAGGTACCTAATTGTGTGCACTGTAGAAGTATGAGACCTTGGTTAACGCTGTCTTTAAAATACGTTTTCTTTAAGGAGTTCTAACTTGGAGTGCCTGGAACATGGTTCTAATCTCAGGGACTCCTTGTCCTTGCGCTTTACCAGTTTCCCGGGTCCTGGAATCACCTTCTCTCAGGACCTGGGACAGCAGTCTCAGTGGTGCGAAGGGGAAGGGCCCCCCCCCAACCCCACAGTGAGGAATGGGGTCATAATCCCCCCAACACTCCCTCCCTCACTCCACCAGTTCGCCCTGTCAAAGGAACTCTCAGTCTCTCCACTTCTAGGTGTGTATTTGAGGAAGATCCTCGAAATGCAAATTGCTCACCTTAGGCAAATATTACCTGGTTTGCTTGTCTGCTCTCTGTGTACTGGGAAAGTGAGCTTCCTTGTAGGAAAGAGGAAAGTGTCCTTTACTTTTGGGAGTCAGAAAGAAGGTAGCAGTATGCAAGCCGCAACCTCAAGAATGAAGCATGTTTGCAATTAGTGTCTCAAAACAGAACCAGCCTCTAGAGGACAGCCTCTGAAGTGTCCCTCGATTTAAAGATATGTTATCACTCTTTTGTTCCTTTAGTAAACAGTAACAAAATCCTTAAAATACAAAGTTTCTGTACTTTTTTGGGGACAGCAAAGGCAGGAAGAGTTGAGGAGTCAGCACTTTTTATCTCTAAACAATCTTGGGAGAGCAAATTTCCAAGTGTAAATGAGATTTTAAGACGTGTAACGCGTAGCAACATGGCAGAGAGATGTCCTCAAAGTGGAACCAGCGCATCTACAACATCTGGGAGCTTATTAGACATGCAGTTCTCAGGCCTCACCCTAACCAAACTGAGTCAAAAATCCTGGGAGTGAGGCCGGTCATCTGTGGTCAAGAAGCCCTTCCAGGAGATTCCAGTTTTCAAGTTCAAGCTTGAGGACCACTGGGCAGTATGTAAGGACTTGAAGAGAGCAGCTTTTATGCCTTGGCTCTGCCACGTAACGGCTATGTGAGCTGAGAAAGTTAATCTGAGTTTATGGAGAAGGATAAATGAGATAATATATTTGAAGTACCTAGCACAATGACAGACATATAGAAAGCACCCAGTGTGTGCAGAAGGAAAACGTTGAGTCCTAAGACCTTCAACAAGTCAGCACAGCATTTACCAGTTTAAAGGGCCTGTTTAGACTCTGGCATTGTGTTTCAAGGAATTCGAAGTTTAGATAAATTCTGTATCATTGCATCCATTTGAAATACATGAGCTAACACATATTGAGTATTTATTTGTGCCAAGCACTATGCTAACTTCTTTTTTATATTGCTTCATTTAATTCTCACAGCAACCGTATGACTACATACTATCAGTTTCTTTATGTTACAGATGAGGAAACTGAGGTATAGAGAGCCTAAATAACCCAAACAAGTTCACGCAGCTGAAAAGTGATTTCAGACCTGAACCCAGGTTTGAGCAATCAACTGCATTTAACTGATGCAAAAACTGATGCATTCATTTACTCATTCATCCAATATTCATTTACTATCCACAACTAGGCAATACCCTGGGAGGTGGGGAATATAAAAATGAATAAAGATCTCCATCGCCATCCTCAAGAAGTTGATGGCTGTTTGGTTGTTGTTTTGAGTGAACAAATGACAGATTGCCTCATTTAAAAAGATGATGTCATGTGTCTGTTTTAAGAGGCTGAAAAGATTTTCCAAGACTAGGAGCCTCCTCCTCTCAATGGCCATTTGCAGACTGAAGACCAAGCTGTCTGCGAGGCGCCAGCGTTTTCCCGCTGGAACAGCTCGAGCTCAGCCTTGCAGCTCCCTGTTAGCGACCCTCAGAGGGCCTCTTCTCTCCCCGCTGCGTTTTATCATTCACTTCAGTTTAAAAAAGCCTTTCACTCCTGCCTCAGGCTGATCAGTCAAACCTCGGGGAAGGAGGCGCATCACTGAAGAGCTGGTAGGGTGACTCTCTTCCAGGGATAGAACCTGTCACACCTAAAGTGACGACTGTCACGGAATTTCTCAGAAAATGACAAAGAAAAGACTGAGGCCTGCTTCTTAGAATCGTGAGGTGTTAACGCCGCCCACCCAAATCTCTGCACAAAGTTTAAGGGTGATGAGGAAACTGAGTTCCAGAGTCTCGAAGCAGGTAAAGACAGGGCTCCTGGCACAATCTGTGACCCCTCACTGCCTCCTAGAGTCAGGGCTGATGATCGTTTCAAGTAGACACAGTATTGAGGGCAGCGATCACTACCTTGGAGCTAGCAAATGACCTTCCCTGGGAGACGGCCTGGGTGGACACCGTCCCCGGGGCCGGGCTGGGGGACACCGCTACCACATCTTCCCCGCCCTGCAGCGAGGAGTCAGGGTTTGGGGACAGCGGCCGTTCCCCGGACAGGTATTCAGGTGGTACAGGGGTAAGAGCGGAACCTTTCTCCTCCGCCTCGCTCTCACTCCACCCGGGCCCAGTCGAAGCGGGACGCAGTAGCGGAGGCAATAAACATGGAGGCCGCGGGCGCTGCGCGGGCCAGCGGTCCTCTGGGTCGGAGCCTCCGGGATGCACCGACGACCGGCTTTTCCTGGTTAAAGGTGTGGTGAGCTGAGCTGCGGGTGTCGGGGCGAGCTAACCCCGGACTCTGCCTGTGCTGGGGCGGGCAGTCCCACTCACACCCCGCCCTGGGAGACCTTCGCCTGGGTTTGCCCCCTGAGTTTAGCCCGTGGGGTCCGGCGGCCTGGGGGTCCGTGGTGCTGCGGGACGGGGGGCTCCTCTGGGCTGGGCGCTGGTCCCGCGAGCGGTTCTGTGTGTGCTGCATTTCCCCCATCCCCTCTGCAGTTCCTCTCGTGCCCTCCCTTTTCTAACTCCCACTATTTGCCTTTATCCTCCCCGAGAGAAACTTCACGCCGCTGTCCGGTCGAAGGGACCCCGCGCGCCTTCCCTGCCCTTGGCAATGATACCTCGGAATGACCTCAGGAACCAGAGGTCATGAGGTCATGCAGATTTCACAGCCGCTGTCATTTACCTTTGGCAAGAGCTGTTTAGCCTCATTTTTCGAATTTCAAAAGTGATTTTGAATGTAATTTAAGTAGTACTTGCCGCTTGTGTACACCTTATTAACTTAAGGGTTTTTTTTTCCCCCTTTACTCTCTCTCCCCACCCTCCACGCCCTACTCCCCACACTCTCTCGGCAGGTGGAATTTTCCTTGGTACTGTTGCTGCAGCGGGAATGCTAGCTGGATTTGTTACAACATTATCATTAGCCAAAAGGAAAAGTCCCGAATGGTTCAATAAGGTTTGTGACCTCAAAATCTATTCATAGTATTGTTATTGTTTATAAATAAATAGCTGTTTTTCATAGGAAAAATAAAATGTTGATGGCCTTTCATGTTGCTTTTAGAAACAAACCTATATACATCTCAAAGATTGAACAAAGGCACAAATTAAATCAGTGGTCTTTATTTTCATTTAAAAAGAAGTAATTTCTTAAATTTTATCAGCTATTTCTTAAATATTAGAAATGTGCTTTCTTAAATTTTAGCAGAACAAGACTTTGAAAGCTCATCCAGTACATTTCCGGTTCACAACATGACTTTTAGTCTAAATCTAGGGATTCACTATCAATTGTAAGAGGCCTCAATATTTTATGTATCACTCAGAAAGAAAAAGCGATACCAACTAAACTCTTGACACAGTGCTGATTGCAAGAGGCATTTCTATCTCAGATGTTAAAATGTTGAAATAAAGTGCGTCTTAGTAGCAGTTAAAAACATGTCTGCTCCTTGAACCCAGAGACCATACCCGCTTGTGCATTGCTGCAGCCCCCCTCTAGAAAAGTGTCTGGTACACGGTAGGTGCCAATTAAATGACTACTTAAGTCAGAAACTCTTTACTCCATGAGTATGATTGAACAATCGCTATCAGGGTTATGTGTAGCTTATTTCCCTAGTTGATAAGAAATTTCTTCATATTTGCTTGTAGTTACTTGTTCTTATGTATTGTACTGTCTCTGCCCTTCCCACCCCATATGGTTTATCCATTACTTTATTGCTTCAGCAAATGTTAGCTTGGACTCTTTTATGTGTTAGGCACTATGATAGCTAGGTGTAAGCGATACAAAAATGAGCAAAACATATCTGCCTCACAGGAAGCTAGCATCTGGTATAAGAGACAGATACTAAACAGTCACATAAATAATTATATAATTACAATTTGATGTTTGCTTTAGAACAGTTACATGAAAAATCATAACCAGTTGAATTCCCTTCCCACTTATATGTACCTTTAATAACCTAATAATCATAGTTAAGCCTTATGAATACTGTAATGGCAAGAGACCACATTAAAAGTACATTTGGATCCCTCTATGAATATCAGGGCTTATATGGAGCTTTCCAAATCACTTCTCTGAACCTTATAGTCATTTCTCCCTATACTGTAGAATATATTCAGAGCGGAATATATCTTGTGGCAGAATTTAGTAAAACCTAACTCATAGAAGGCCTATAATAGTGGAGTTTGGTTTGATTTCCAAGCTTAAATTTTCACGTTAACCTTTGGGTCACAGATCTTTGTGAGAATCTGATGAAAGCTAGGAATTCCTTCTCAGGAAAAAAGCACATACACGTGTTCGCAACTTTGCATTTGATATTGTTGTTCTAAGATTTGATGATCACATATGCACTTTATGGCCTAATACAGTGGTTTTCAAACTATGGCCCACAGAAGCCTGGGGATCCTTGAGACCCTTTTGGGAATCTGTAAAGTCAAAACTTTTCGTAACAATGCTAAAACATTTGCAGTGATGGTACAGAAGCGATGGGGGGTAAAACCGCTGGTGCCTTAGTATAATCAAGGTTGTGCCCTGAACTGTACTAGCAGTCATTGTGTTCTTCATTACCGTGCGCCCGTAGCGTTTTTTTTAAAAGCCATTATTGCATAAGAATTTCTTGTTGAAGCAGTAAAATTATGTTATCATGTTTTGACCCTCGAATGTACCTCTTTAATCTGTGTGAACAAATGAGAAGTTCGCATAAAGTGTTTCTGTTTTATATCAAGGATTTTTTTTTCTAGGAAAAGAGATTGTGTGGTTGAGTTGCACGCTGAACTAGCTGCTTTTTTTCATGGCATGTCATTTTTACTTGAAAGAACTACTGACAAACTATAGTTATTCAGAAGTGGGCATTTGGCAGACATTTTCTTAAAAATGAACAAAATGAGCCTGTCTCTTCAAGCAAGCATTGTCGGTATTCGTTGCCACCGATCAAATTTGAGCTTTCCAGTGAAAATTAGGTTTTAGGAAATTTGTATCTGCTATTATGAGTTTAACAGCAGCTCAATACTTAAAGGCTTTTCTGATGAGATTGGAAGTAATATTAATGATGTGATTTTTTTAATATTTAATGAATGGTGTCAACATTTGAAAGATATGTATAACCTGGTAAATCAATATTTTCTGAATGATCATGATTCATGGATAGTCAAAGTGCAAAATAGACTAATGGATTTTAATGTAACAAAGTACAGAATTCATTGATATGACTTCAGATTCCGAATTACAGCTAACCTTTAGAAAGCTATCTGTCAAGTTTTGGTGTAGCAGCAGTTTGAAGGCTATTAAAATACTCCTCCCTTGTCCAACCACATATCTGTGAGAGGCTGGATTTTCTTCATATACTTCAACCAAAAAGCATTGCAACAGATCCAGTTTCACAGAAGCATATTGAAAATCCAACTATCTTTTATTAAGCCAGGCATTTAAAAGAATAACAAAAAATGTAAAACACTGCCTCTCTTTGCACTAAATTTTATTGTTTTAGCAGACGATTATTTTTATAAAAATATATTTATATTAATCTATAATGAGTTTCTTGTTTTAAAATGAATTAATAAGTAAAATTCAAGAATTTCTTAATTTTTAATACATTAGATATCAGTCAATATAATTCATATAATTAGAAATCTTTGAGATCCAAGTATAAATGGATCCTGAGACCAGAAAGTTTCAGAGCCACTATCATGGATGATTAAATATGTAAAATTCTGCCTTCCCTCTGGGAAAACATTTGAATTAGAACATTACCAGGGATGCAGACTGTTTGAGAGCTAACGGGGCTTGTAGATGAGCTCAGAAGTTCTGGAGCAGCTAATGAGTTTATACTGAGCTAGCACCAGTTTAAGGATACTGCCACTCAGGCAGTATACTCCAAAGTCGCTGCCTGTCGGTTTTCTCTAACAATAATACCTAACATTTGATTGTTTACCGTGAACTAGATGCTGTTAGTAGGGTTAGGATTCATTTAACCCCCGTCACAGCCCTATGAGGTGGTATATCGTACTGTTGGGCCAGTTAAACTGAGGCACAGGAGATTAAGCAATCTGCTCATCATTGGCACTCTGTTCATCTTTGGATTACATCTGGGGAATAAATAATGCTATTTTTTAAACTATTTAAATGGATTTCTGTCCACTAGCTTGGGAATCTGGGTATTAATCATAATACAGGTTCAGATCACAACCAAAAAGGACTTTAAAATGGTCAGGTTTCAGTTAGGGATTGCCTACACTGTTGTTATTTCAGGAAAATGAGAATCCTTCCTTTAATGTCTTATTTGCATTCTCTTAGCTGAGTCTCTTGCTAGACGGAGTTGAGAGCAATAGTAAGTGCTGAGTAAACATTTATTTTTCTTTCTCCTTCTTAAGTAGAAATAGAAAGGCACAAGCTAAGGTGGCCAAAATAGTCTACTCGTGAGTTTCTTTGGTCGATTAAAATAATCAAGGTTTTTTAAAAAATTGGTACATAGCCCATTTGTATAACATCAGTCTCATAAAATGATTGTGAGACTAATTAAGGCACTATGAGCAAAAATAATGTACATATTATATGTCTATTTGATTTAAATGATTGAAGCAAATACAGAATAATATATACACACACAAATAGTTAAGTAATATGGTTCCCCTGCTTATCTTCATATTACAGCATGGTAAAATTCTTAAAATAACTCAGTTATTTCAAGACCCATTTATATAATGAGTAAATAACATAGACAAGTCATCTTTCTGCTATAGCTACAACTTCTGATAAATTATAAAAATAAATCTTTAAAAAATATTTTGTATACACTATAAAAACAGCCACTATTTATATGATGTAAAGAACATATCAAAATGTATCGGATAAGAATGCTCCATAGGGGAAAAAACTAGATTGAACATTCTTTTTAAATATCAGTTTAATATGCATTAAATTCATCCCAAGATTAAACTGAAACTAAAAACATGAACCTTCTTTTTCGGTATACAGTTGACTTTCTGACAAATTAAACAGTTGCTCTTGATCATCCCTGCACCTGTGAGTAATAGATTCATTCTTGTCGCCTGCTAGAAGGTAAGGGGCACCCATGTCCTAGGCATAAGATGTATCACACAGCTTTCACCTAGAGAATAATTTTTGTGTTTTATCTTGGGATATTAAATGCCATAAGTACAATGTGATTTGTCAGATTCAGCTTCCATATGCATGTGCCTTCATGCCTTTGTTTTAATTCAAATTAAAAACATAAACAATGTGGCAGCGAGCAAAAATGTGGCTTTCATTATGCACATGTGACTAGCATATGTATTTATATCTAAAGCTCTTTTAAAACAACATTTTTTTTTTTGGCACGTCTTTCCCTGCAGCAAATCATCTAATGTTCATTTTGAAAATTCTGAGCAAAATTTATGAAGGTCATGTGACATACACTCCAGAGGAAAAGCTTGTGACTAGACTTTTAAAACCTTAATAAGGACAGATCAATTTTTAATATCGTTTTCACTAAAATTCATTTTTGGAAGTATGTAGAAATAATAACTCATTTCATCTCACAATCAATTTCTGAGGCTGATATACAAATATAACATGTACTGTTTTTAAAAAATCTAAAAGTTTGAGAAAATTAAGATTTTATTGGGAATATTGCTGTGTCATTAGGGTTATTTTTATACATAGTTATCTTTATTTAGTAAAACAAATGTGGATTTATATACACTTAAAAATATATGTACAAATATTATACGTATATAATTTCACTCCTTCCCAGGGAAATAAGGAATTTTTAATTTAAGTTTCTAAAATAAAATGTAGGCCAAAGCACTTAAACTGACTCCAGTTTAAGAATATGTGGTTAATGGTACTGCTTTTGGATGGAAATTCAGGCCAGTTAGAACTTAGTGCATTAATGTGAGCTCTGTGGCATTTGAGGAACTCTGAAATTATAGCAATATGAGAAAATGAATATGATAAGAGAGTATATTGTTTTATCATAGAAATTAGCTAAAGAAATAATTCTTGAAAGTTCGATTGGGTCTAAGGTATATCTCAGCGGGGACTGGGTCTCTACTGGGTCCAGGCATGCTCTGGCATGGGATAGAAGTAAATGAAGTTTCTGTGTGCCAGCAGTAACACAAAGTGCATGTGTAAACAAACTTATTAAGAAATGTGTTGAGCAAAAAGAAAAGATATAAAAACACACAAAAAGAAATGTGTTGAACAATATAAAAAATTATTCTAAAGAAGAAAAGGATTTAAATAGAAATCCATTTCCAGGTGAAAGACAGGATGTTATACATTTGCTATCTCTTATCAGATTAGCTAATTAGTTTGATGTCATTTTAATGAAAATGCCAATGAGTGGGTTTTTTCTCCGGTTTGGGGTTTAGAGAAATCTTGACAGAATGTTCAAGGGTTTTTCTGGAAGAATTAATAGGCAGAAACAAAGAAAATTTTGAAAAAGTAATGAGTACAATGTACTTTCTGGATATTAAGACTTTATGATTCTATAATGAAATCTGTGACTCTGGCATAAAAATAGATAATAAATTAGTGGCACAAAAAGTAGATATAAGCCTCTCTGTATGTAAGTTTCTCAAATAAGTTGGGAGAAGGATTAATTGATGGAGTGATGCTGGGCAGTTGCTAAGGTATTTGGGAAGTAAACTCCCTGTAGTCATCAGCTCCCGTCAAAACCAAAATAAATAACCAGATGATCTCAAAAGTTAGGGGTAAAAAGAAGAGACAATTTAAAAATAAAAATACAACTAAAAGAAAAATGACTATAATTTTTGAATAGAGGAAGTTTTTGTAAGCTTAAGTACATTAGAATGCACTTCGACCAAAAACAAAAAAGCAAAACAGAAGGAGTTAAAAGTAGACCAAACTGGAGAAATAGGATAGCACATATGATAGATATAAAGGCTAAAGGACATTAATATATAAGAGGGAAAATGTTCATTCTCAGTAATGTGGAAATGTAAGCTATAAATAGTTTTATATAAATTTCAAAGGTTTCTCTTGGGATATTTTTGTATGTTTACTTTTTTTTTTAACAGTCATGTTAAACACTCCCCAAATATGTATTCATTCTGAATTGATTTTTACCCCACCCTTTCCACCCTCATTTCAGGGAAGCGTGGCCACCGCCGCCCTCCCGGAGAGCGGGTCTTCCCTGGCCTTGCGAGCCCTGGGCTGGGGCTCGCTGTGTGCCTGGTGCGGGGTTGGTGTGATCAGCTTTGCAGTGTGGAAGGCGCTGGGCGTTCACAGTGTGAGTAACCACAGTCCCGTCATTGATATCTGGAGTGTTTAGTCTGCTTTCTGAGGTCTAAATCTTCCTGATCTTAAAATTTGCATAGTTTGTTCACTGTCTTGGGAAGTGATGACAGATGTGGCTAAATTCTTACTAATAGCTAGGCAATTTCTCATAACTAGTAAATTATATCAATAATTTAAATATTTGAAGGTGGTAAAACTTCAAATATATTTAAATAATGACTAATTCATACCAGATGTTTATTTTACATGAATTGGTATTAGCTACTTGTTCAGTAAAATTACTTAATTTGGAACAACTTTCTATGCTGTGTTCAACATCCATACATATAAATATCCTAAAATAGTTAACAGCATTTTAAAATCATTTAAATTATTAATGTGTTTACATATTATTGGAAAAAATCCAAAGAGTCAGTGTGTGTGTGATTTATACCCCAAGCTAAAGAACTCTACATTCGGAATGACTGGCTTCTGTGTTATTAAGCCCCTAGTAGGAAGTTCTTGGACCAGGCTCTTTGTGACAGGTAAAAATTGATGGTGGTTTGGAATAAGTGGCAGCAGTGATGCAAAGAGGTTCTAGATACATTTCAAAGACAGAGTCAACAAGGATTTTTTACAGATTGGATATGAAAAATGAGAAAAGGTGAAGTCAAGGACATCTCCAAGGCTTTTGGTTTAAGCAACTGGACAATGGATGGGGACCAGTGCGACAGGAGCAGGCATTGGCTAATGTCAGGAGGTCAGTCTGGGACTTGCCAGTTTGCGATGTCTCTTAGATGGCCAAGTGCAGTGTCAAGTGAGCAGTTAGCTGTAGAAGGCTGGAATTCAGGGCAGAGGTGCAAGGTGAAGATATGAATTTGCAACTCATTGGTTTATAGATAGTAGTTAAAGCCAGAAAACCAGGTGAGCTCCCTAAGGCAGTAAACGTGGGGAGAACAGAGAGGAGGGAAGAGGTCTGAGGAGGGAGCTTCTGGGCATTCCCCAGGGTCAGAGGTCGGGGGTGGGGAGAGAGTAGCAAAGGAGATTTCCCTACCGAAGAAGCAGGGAGGACCAGGGGAATGGTGACTTGGATGCCAGGTGAAAAAAGCACTTCACGGAGGTGTATGCTGTGGAAAAGTCACGCGAGTTGAGAACAGATAGTTCACTCAGTTAGCAATGTGGTGGCCATTGAGAGGTAAAGCCTGAGTGGAGTGGATCTAAAAGAGAATAGAGGCAGGAGATCGGAGGCAGTATGTATGAGCAAGTCTTAAGGGAAAGAAAGAAATGGGGTCATAGCCCAAAGGGGGAGATGGGGTCAAGAGAGTTCACTTTTTTTTTAAGTTGGGAGAATTAATAGCACATGTGCACACTGATGGGTGTGCTTCAGTACGGGGGGAAGGGAGAGGAGGATTCCTAGAGTGGTAAGTATTATTATTATTATTATTATTATTATTGGCATTACTGGGTTATTCACGTTTGGCTTAATCATAACTAAACATAGGCATTATTGTACTTTTCATGAAAATATACTAATAGACAAACAGATGTTGTTTTTCTCCTAGTCTGATTAGAGTAACCTTGCTGACAAATTTTCATATGCCAACAAAATTAGGTTATTTAAATTCAATTTTATGCTTGAGAACTTGAGCTTCATGGGCTAGATTGTGCTATTTTAGTTTCTAGAATGTGAACTTCTTTGTTGTATGGGACCGATAAGGGGTTTATTGCCTAAAGAAAACAGGAGAGAACAATTCTTTTCTGATCGGCCCTATCGAATATCAGGATACCTGGAACGCTTCACATTGCATCGTTATGTCTTTAACTAAATAGAGAGATTGCAGATACACTCTCCCAGCACGTGGGTCATAGGTGTATAGGTCTGGTCTCCACGTCTGAAAAGCCTCACAGGAAAATGAACCACTGATGCCTTGTCAAGGGTGCATCCTTTAAGAGCAGTAGTGGTTATTGATTTGTTCATTCAGAAGACATTCGTGGGCCTACCCTGCACCAGGCACTGTGCTAAGACAGAGCTTCCCAGTAGACTTGTGGAAGGCTTAGGTTTTAAAGCTTTCTAAGCAAATTCTTATTCTATGACCCTGCCCCAGGCTTGTGGAGAGCAATATAGTATTTTTCAGCTCTGCATTTAGAGAATGCCTGCACTGAGGGAGTTTTGATGAAAACTGTGAGATTACCCTGAATCCAGTGAACTTTTATTAGTATTTACTGCCTCTTATTGGAAAATGTCATCTTTCAGTGACTAAGCAAAACAGAAAATGTTAACAGAAATGGCCGGGTCTGTGTGCTCAATAAACAATTGAGATGACCGTTGCAGATAAATGCAGGTAAATCAGAATCAATTCCGGTGTCAAACAGTTGGTGGTGGCTGCCTTCAGCTGTGCTGATCTCCAATATAAACCCAGTTCAAAGAGAGGCTGCCATCTAATGGCTGACCAAGAACAGCTTACATTCCCTATTTTAATTCACAGCTACATCTGCTGGCCTGAGAGGGAACATGTTGAAATGCTTAAAGCAGAGCTCTTAGATTCTTAGAAATATTTTGGATTTATTTTTTGTTTATACATAATCATTGTGGAATTTCATTTCACATAGAATAATTATAATAAATCAAACTTAAATACAGATTTGTGTTTTACACAATGGTATGTCATTTAATCAGAGGTTTCAGAAAAGGAGAGATAGTGGGAGCTATCTTGTCAGCAGACTGAAGCAGATGAGTGTGCCCAGAATTTAAGGTGGGCCCTGCCCCCTCTGTGTGGGAATCAGAACAGGTTCGGCATGGCATCACCTCACCAGCTCACCCCCGCTCAGCCTCGGGCCAGCAAGCATAGCCTGGCTGCTTAGTATGGGTCCATCAGTTACTTTGAATTATGGTATTTTATCATCTGATTATGATTTTGTGGCAGCATGAATTTCGTTACGGTAACTTCATTGTGAAAAGAACGAACGTTGGCTGCGTGTAGGAGACTGACAGCTCAGGCCAGGTGAGTGCACACCATGGCACTCTGATTAGATCATTTCATAAGGGCCGAAGACTAAGTGTAAAGACGGGCTGGGACAAATGCTCTTCAGTCAGTACATAGGACCTCCAGTGATACCAACTGGTAATTCCCCAGTCCCGGCCCCCCCAAAAAAATGCCACCTGCAGTTATTTACATTGCTTAAGAGCAATGACTTGTTAACTTTTTTACCTTCTTTAATTTATAGTAGGTATTGATACTTGAAAGGATTTCTGAAGAATTCGAGCATAGTTATGCTTAAGCTACCTTATCTTTTTTTCTCCCCTTAGAAGGAGAAACATTAAGTATATAAATAATCCTGATTTCATATGTTGGAAACTTTATAGCTTTTTATGCCTATGGACCCAGGTTCTACATTTTTTTGAGTTGAGGCTATAATCTCAAAGTCCTTGTTAGAATTGCCCATTGCTGACGTTAACTATGGCTTATGTATAACATATTCATGATCCTTGGTGAATTTACAAATGATTTAGAGTTGTTACCCTTATAGGAGCTAAAACCTCAGTAGTGATAAAACCATGAATGAAAACATTCTTAGTTATTATGAAATACTTCAAACTGTCCAGATATTTAAATTTAAAAATTAACTTAGAAATGGAGTTTTTTTGGTTTGTTTTTATGTTTACCTTTTACCATTGGATAAGAAGTATTGTCTTTATTTACATATACTGGTATTGATTTTTAAAGAAAAATGTATTCTGGACCTATTATTTTTAAACAGATGGCTTTTTTCTTATAAAAATGTGTATTCATTGTTTAAAAAAAAAAAAGAAAGAAAGAAAAAGAATCATTGTAGAAAAGTACCAAAAAGGAACAGAATCACCAGAAATCTCGCTGAGTTGTAATCACCTATTACAGTAAAAGCATCTTGTCAGATTTTCTGTAGGTTTGTCACATGATCACATGTGAATGTTGTTGTATTGTGCTGCCTTGGAACCTTTCTTCACTCAACAGTCAGAGGAACATCTGCACAGTAGAATGTATAAACCTCCTGTCACTTTTAATGGCTACATAGTACTGTATTGTGTGTTACAGTTTACTTAATCATCCTTCTGCCAACAGGAGAGTGGTGCTTTCACCATTAAACACCATAGCAACCTTTATAGGCATACATCTTTTTATACTTCTTCTTGGTCAAGAAATTTGTCCTAGAGACAGAAAATGTTATTATTGAATCAAAATGCTTGTTAAAAATGTTTTTGATATCTGTTGCTAAAGGGCCATCCAGGACAGTTGATACAATTTAGAAGATGTCAGCCGTGCCCTCGCACCCTTGCCATTAGTGGCTTCTATTACTCTGAAATTTTTGCCAGTCTGATAGATGGAAATAATCTCTTCCTTTACTGCATCTCTCTGAAGGTCCTGCTGCTGTAAGGGCTTTAATGGAAATAATCTGTGATTGGAGGCTTGCATACTGTCCAGGCCTCTTTTTCTAGGAAAAAAAAAAATGTAAATAAAACATATTTTAAATATTTCTCTAAAAATTGTCATTTGACTTTTCTAAGAAAGCTCTTTTAAGAGATGTAATATTCTACCTTTCCTCTAGGACAATATTGGATAATGTTAATAAAGTATATTTTCGCCAGCTTTTTTTGTAGCTGCTTAGGCATTCTTTCTATGTTAGTATTTAGGCTCACTTCTTCATCACCTTATGACCAATTTGAGGGCTTTTGCTACTTGTAGTCAAATCTCTTTCTTTTGACTTTGCTAATTTCCGTTTTTTACCAACATTCCTATGCATCTCATATGCATCTCACGTATTCCTATATTGTGTTAGTTGTTTCAAATGAAGCAGCTTTGTAGAGTGAATGCTAGCTAGAACCCCATATGTAAAATGAAACTATGGAGACGCTTAAAAGTTTTCAACTTCTAAGATATCTAAAAAGGAAACAGACTTCCTGTTATATACTTTTCATTGATTTAAGTCAAAGATTGAAAACAAATCTGGTCTCCTGGCAGAGTGTTTCGTGGTGGCCACTTCTGAGTCATCTGCAGGGGGGTCTGAAAGGCGGCCGAGACGTTTCCCTCCGCATCCTTGCCTAATCGAATCTCAGTGCTGCCAGGGATCGCGACCAGCTTCTGCCCCACGAAGCAAGCTTTGAGTTCTCATTCTGATTGCAGATGTCAGCAGACCCAGGCCTGCTTCCTCTTCCCGATAGTACTTACGGGAAGGCCCAGAACAGTCATCACGGTCTCGCAGAGATGGTCCATCTGTCAAGCTCCGGGCCTTCAAACAGGCAAAGCATTGAGGAATATTTTCCTGGAATCATTTTTAAATTAATTGGAAGTGGCACTGTGCATCAGTTAAATTCAGGTCCGAGGTGACAAGAACATCTCTGTAACCCTTACTTCCCATTCCATTGCAGCTCTAATGGGCTTGACAGCCTGGTGGTGAGAGGCACATGTGGAGGAGCAATTTGATGACAGGGACAGCATCAGATTAAAAGGAGAGGTAAAGACCAGTGCACTTTTCTCCCTAAGCCAAGGGGCAGGGAGTCAGCTGTTTTGGCATGTTGCCAAGATAGCTCTTTAAAAACCCATCAGTTTTCTCTTATAAATAAAATAAGGCCCCAGGCAGTTTACAAAGGAAGAATATGCAACAATTACTAGAAAGATCAGCTCTGCTATAAAAGCCTTCTTATTCCAAGACCTGACACAAATCAGGCTTAATCACCCCAGGAATGTTCCCAGCCTTATTGCACTGGAGGAAAGTTATCCTTGATTTCACTTGGTTTCTCATGTTCTCTGTCCGTATTTCTTACACTGAGCACAGAAAATTGAACTCACATGAGCAGATCTCTCTATAAAGCCTTGTGGTGTGAAGACCTAATAACATGTGCTTTCCCCTAAGCTCTGTTTTAAAAGCTTTGTTTTACCTAGTATCGGTGAGTCACTCATAAATATCTAAAACTATGAAAATATATATGTGTTGATATATTTACATATTATTCATTTACCCATATATCAAAAAATGGAAGTGTCCTCTCAAATTGAATTTTACTGACTGAAATATTTCTAACAAATATAAGAAGAAAATTTTTTTAATGTGCTATGTATATTTCCACAATGTGAACTGTGCTGAACACGATTTCATGTTTTCTTGATGACTCAGACGTATCAGTAATTGCTTGCTTCTTGTGCTAACAGATTCGGGGCTTTTATAGTTCTTTATTCTTTTAGTAATTGTTCTTGATCCTGGTTTGGCTCATAGTTTTCACTTCCCACTATCCCATTCCTTTCTGAAATGCTGCTGCTTCACTTTGCACAGTTACACCGAGATTCCTGCCTTTGCCTTTGTATTTTCTCATTCACAAGTTTCATCCTCTCTGGTGGTTTCATCCATTTGGAGACAACCGCCAGGTCTGAGTCTCCAACCCAGACTCCTGAGCTCCTGGCTCCTGGGCCTACTTGACTGAACACCGACGCTTAGAGGTCCTGCAAGCTCATGTGTGTTCCCTCTGAACTGTCTACTCACACCCAGCTCCCTACCCGTACCCCACTCCCAGCCAGACTCGTGGGTCACTCATCAGTGAATGGTGGCATCATCCCCAAAGCTGCCTATAGAGAAAAGCTGGATTTGACTCATGACCACGCTCTTTCTCACCCCCACGTCTGGTGGTCATCAGTCTGCCACTCCCTCACCCCCATCCCACCCCGACCATGGTTAGGAGCACCTTCTTGCCCCGTGATTAGCACAACTACTCCCTCCCCTCCCTGCCTCCACCTGGCCTCTCCACGGTCTCCACACCAGTGCACTGGGCTTCGCCTTCCCCAAACCTCTGCCTGCATCTGTACCACTCGCTGCTCTTCTTCATGCCCCCATGGGTAAAATGGTCCCCATCCCCCCACCCCACTGCCATCTGAGCATTCCATCTCACCCCGGGACCTACCCAGGGGTGAACTCCTGTAATTATCCTTGGCCTTCGCTGATTGTCAGTTTTTCCCTCTGCTGCAGCGTGTGGAGACATGCTCTAGTTTCTGCCTCCACTGAAAACTCTTTCTTTGATATTTCTCCACCTCCTCCAGCTACCAGCCCATTCGTCTCCTTCCTTTCATAGGATAGATTTCCCTTTTCCCTCTGCAGTCCAGCGTCTTTCCCAGCATCCCCTGAAACTGCTGGCATCAGAGCCACGGCGCCCTGCTTGTGGCCAGATCCAGGTCTGGTCTTTATCCTCTGCCTCTTGACCTCTCAGCAACATCTGGCACAGCCGAGCATTCTCTCAATGGAACACTGTCCTTTGGCTTCTCAGACACCTTCTGCCTCACTGGCCACTTTCGCGGGTCTCCCTTGCTGGCTCTTCCCCTGGAAGGCCTCGAAATGCCAGTGTCAGTGGCTTCCTACGTGGATTCTTCTGTTCTCCATCCCTCGGTGCTCTCATCTCGCCCCTGGCATTTAAAACAATCTCTGCAAGCTGATGGTGTCCAGAAATGTAGCTCCAGCCTGACCTTCAGATCTGCCTCACCACTGTATGTCGCACGTCTGCACTTGTCTCTCCCAGGCACGTCAGTGACCCCGTGACTGGGACTCTTGGTCCCTCACCTCCTCCTCACTTGCCCCTCCCTTAGTCTTTCCCATTTCAGTAAGCGCCACTCCCCTCCCTTCAGTTGTTCAACTGGAAAACCCAGCAGAGAATCATCTTAGAGCCTCATTTCCCTTCACACCCTTCATCTGGTCCATGAGCCAGTCCCACTTATTGGCTTTGCTACTGAGCAGAACCTGGCTCCTTTCTTCTCTTGCCTTCGTTCATCTCTTGCCTAGTGTACTGAAAGAGTTTCCTGTCTGGGAAACGGGCCTCTCCTTTACTTCCTCTAGAATTTTTTCTCCACATAGCAGCCAGAGGTATTTTTTAAACATAGGTCAGATCATGTCATAATTAGAACCTTTCAGTGGCTCCTGCTGAGGTCTCACAGGACATGGCCCCCTCCCTTGCTGACCTCATCTTGAACCACCCCTTCACGCCTCCCACCATGCACCCCCATTCCCACCGTGACCTTTCCCTCCACCCCCAGGCCTTTCTGTTCCTTCCTCACACCAGATTTGTTCCTGCTCAGGGCCTTTTCTTCTAGCTTTGCCCAGGAAGCTCCATCCCGGGCGCAGCTGGCTCTGCGTTGCCGTCCAGGGTTCCAGCCCAAGTGTGTTTCACCTCAGAGAAGCTTCTACAGACCATCTGGTCTAAAGTGGTGGCCTCTTCACTCCCGCCCCTCAGTTTTTCTCTGGCATTGTCCTATTTTCTTCACAGCAGTTATTGCAAAATGAGATTATAGTGACCATTTTCTTGGTTTATCTGTCTGCAAAAAACAATGAAAATTCTAAGAGTAGAGACCTCATCTATCTTGTTCACTGTTGTACCCTCAGTATTTGTATCAGAGGGGTATTGGGCAAGCATCTGTTAAATGAAGGGTAATCACACGGCTTCTGTCATTTCAGTGGCTCCCTCTTCCGTTAAGAATAAAGTCCAAGTCCCTCGAAATGGTTTATGATTACCTCTGTGATCTGGCCCCGCTTGTTCACTGACTCAACCAGAGGCAATCTTGCCACTCCCTTCTCCCTGGACTAAAGATATTTGGCAACGTCTGTAGACATTTTTTGTTGTCATAACCGTGGGGGTGCTGCTGGTATCTAATGGATAGAGGCCAAGGACGTCACTAAGCATCCTACAATGTACAGGACAGGTCCACAGAGAATGATCTGGTCTGGAATGTCAGTAGTGCTTCAATTGAGAGCCTAGCTGTGTCTCTCATAATCCTGCATCACACTTGGAGTTCCAGCCATGCTGACAGGCCATGTTCTTCCTAGCCTCTGAGCCTTTTTTTTTAACACCTACCACACCTGGTCTTCCTAGGTGGTCTCCCATTCAAGCACTAAACAGGCCCGACCCTGCTTAGCTTCCAGGATCAGATGAGATCCGCACGTTCAGGGTGGCGTGGCTGTAGACTCTAGCCTCTGAGCCTTGGACTTAGCGATCCTCCACCCAGAGCACTCCTCCCTTCCCCCCTGTCCTCGCTGCTGACTCTGTTCCTTGCTTAGCTGGAGTTTTGAGGCAAGTTAATTTTTAACCTTTACAACATGGAGTTAATCTGTTTTGGCAGTTTAGGGTTTATAAAGGTAACTTTAAGTTTCTACCTCAAAATGAAAGTAACTTCTATACACAAAGATTTTCTTCATGTCGTTTTTTTCTAGATGAATAAAGCTGTTGTTATTGGGACTGCCGTATTCTATTACTTAATCCACTGGCAGAAAATAAAAGGGGTGGATTAATAAAACACCTGTGCAGTTAGAGCCTGTAGCCATAAAGTTAAAAGTTCTCAATTTTTAGATAAGATTTGAGATGTTTACACACATACTAATGACTTGTTTTTCGTGTTTTATGCCACAGTAAACTACTTCCTTTTTTCTCATTTTTATGATTAGTACAAGCAGCTCTTTTACACTGCACCAAAAATTATGTGTAAGATGATGCCTTTAAGGGACAAAAATAAGATTTACTAGAGCTTGACAATTCATGTTAGAATGTTTGAAAACCATCAGTAGGAAATCGCCCCGGAGTTGCTTTCTGAATGGACAGTCTACCTTTATTCAAGGGACAAAGCTTTGTGGCCCTGCTTTTGTCCTTCCCCAGCATTCCCAGTATTGCTGACAAAGGAATATCCTTTCAGGTGCTGGAATTTGTAAAGAACCCCACACAAGGATTACATAGTTACGTAGATTTTAGTATCTCTGAGCAACAGAATCACAGCCCACAAATTTGTTTTAAAACTCCAATTTGCATTTTATGACTTTCAAATCACCAAGAAGACTTTTAAAATAATTGTGTAATGTCTTGCTTATATACTGGTGAGATTATAGCCTATTTTAGACTAGTTTATAATATTAATTAACACTGCTTTCATTTTTTTTTTTTTTTTTTTGCAAATCGAGGGTTTTGTGCAGTTTTTTTAAAGCTTTCCAGAGGATAAAACTTTAAACAACTTTAAAGATAAAAATATTCTCTCTGCCATTGTATTTACTGTGTTTCTAGCAGTGTCGATTTTTTTTTCCTTTTCTTTTTTTGTATAGTCTAACTGGGTAAAGGTAGGTGTTAGTTTTGAGTTTGAGAATAGTTAAGGAATCTTTCTCTTAGCCATAGCTTTATCTGAAATGTATGCATCAACCTTGCTAAGAAACCCAGACACCTATATGTTTTACTTACTCCTTTTCTCAGTGCCTCTCCATCTCTCTCACCTTTTAGCCCTCTAGACTAACTTAACTCAGTTCTATAGTTATTTACTTATTCTCTTCTGTCACAAACATTTCCTGAATCCCTATTCATGGACCAAGCTCTGTTCTAGAGGACAGGAATATGCTGGTAAGTAAAAGGTGATCCCTTTTGGAGTGACAAATTCTTAAGTAATGACATTTAATTACAAAATACTTTGGTGGTACAAGATTTTAAAAAGTCAGTTCTGCTTGGGGCTTTGTAGAAGATTTAGGAGAAGATGGAATACAGATGGGCCCGACTTACGGTTTAACATGAATTTTTGATGTTATGATGACGCAAAAGTGATGCCCACTTAGTAGACACTGTACTTTAAAATTTGAATGCTGATCTTTTCCCGGGCCAGTGATATGTGGTACAGTACTCTCTTGTGCTGATGGGCAGTGGCAGAGACGACGTTGCCTACCTGTCGGCTAGTGTAAGTGAGCACATTTAAGGTGAGCTTGGCCAAGCTGTGAAGTTCGGTCAGTTAGGTGTATAAAATGCATTTTCAGCTTACAGTATTTTCAACACACAATGGGTTTCTCAGCATGTAACCCCATCATAAGTTGAGGAGCATCTGTATTTAAACTGGACCCCTAGGTAGAAAAAAGGCTGGGCAGCCGGGAGTGAGAGTCTAGTTGGAAGGAATGGAATGACTTAGTTAACTCTTCTTGCTCAAGACATGCTGCTCATCTTCACTTCCTACTTCATGCCTCCTCAGCGGGTAACCAAAAGTACTATGGCATAATCCTGCCATCAGCTATAAAATGTACTGCATTTTTGAACAGAAAATTTGAGTTAGGTTTTCCATTCAAAAGGAGTAATGAGCCGCCTAAGATGGAAAGTCATTAGGATGGGGAGCTGTCTAACCATGTTTCGCTTCCCACACCTTTGAGCGGACCTGAATCTGCCGTGCAGGTCACGTATATCTCTTCATCTTTCTTAGTTCTTTTCTCCAGACTTAGTATCTAAGAAAAAAAAAAAAACTGCTTTGTTTGAGGTATGTTTATGTTGGAGAGTGTATTTTTTTTCCTTCAAAATTGATTTAGTTGTGGTTAAGGGGAAAAGCTGAAGAGGCAGCTCTCATAGAGATTGTATTTCTGAAGAGGTTCAAACTTTAGAAAGAAAATTACTATAGAAAGAAGCCATTTAGCTAAGGGTCTTTATGTCCTTGAATTTCATCCTCAAGAACACTTATCTTGGAAAATGACTTGACTGGTCAAAGGAATCATTATAGGAAGAAGGTGGGAACAGGCATCAGGTGAAAACATTTCAGGTTATGACTGGAATAAAAGAAACGATAGCTACCAAAAATTGGTCTTTTAAAAGGATCCCTCAAATGTTGGTCACCATTAAGTAAAGATGATCATTTTTTAAATTCCCATTTTTAATTTGACAAATGGTTGCCATAGTGTAGAAAGAACTCATATCTGGTGCTCTTACCATTACTTGTGTCACACAGCTTGTGACTATACCATCTAAACAGAGTGGTCCCTGCTTAAGTGCCAGTAAGTCACACTTCAATAGGATTGCAGGAACTCTGCTAATTGCCACACTTTCCTGACCCCCTCACCAAATTCTTTACTTATTCTTTCCCTCTTCCTGGACAGCATTTGAGTGGCAAGAAGAATGAGAATGGCTTTTCAAGTCCTGAATATACAATATCTTGTCAAGATTCCGTGTTCTAAAACATGGAATCAGTTCTAAAACTGAAATCTTTTTTTGCTGACCATGAGGGCTCGCTATGTGTATCAAGAGCCCCATTAGGAGAAAGGACATTGCTTTCTTAGAAGGAGAAAAGAGCTTTGAGCAATCCCTTCATGGTCAGAATTCAGTTTATAAGTGGGGAGAAAGAAGCTAACAGCGTCTCCACGTAAACTTTTGGTATTAAACTAGCTCACAGTCGGCCCCTTACCCTGTTGTCAAGCTCCTGTGACTTCCCTGTAGTTGTGGGTTATGGTCTTGACTTGCACAATGGCAATGGAATCCACGCAGAAGGTTCTCAAACTGAATACAACGTAGAGCAGGATCCCCGTGGGGCAGGAAGCCATCGGGAGACTGTGTACAGGCTCCTTACTCTTCCTGGCAGGGTTATAGTTCAGAAAATTTAACCTTTTTTCAACTGTACTTAATGAAAGCAGTTTTACCTGGCACACACACTAAAAATACAAAAGCAATAATCCCAGGGATCTGGGTCGGCCCATGATACACATTAAATATTGAAGATAATTCATGTTTGTAAAACTTTAACTCCAGAACGCATTTGCTAAAGTTGTCCTTTTACTGCCTCCCTGAGAGCGGAGAAGTGCGGAGGCCCTTGTGAGAGAGGCCCGCCTTGCGCAGCCGCAGTAACTGGCTGATGGGGCGTCCAACGCCCCGCAGCCTTGCGCAGCCGCAGTAGCAGGCTGATGGGGCATCCAACGACCAGTAGCTTTGCGCAGTCGCAGTCGCAGGCTGAGGACGTGGCCAACGGTCCCTGGCTCCCTTCCTTCGCACTTCGAAGCTTACTTGCAACTCTCCTCCACTTTTTCGTATCACCTCTTGAGTGGCCATGAGCTGGCCTATGGGAGTCCTGCAGGCCAGCTGGAGAGTAGGCGCTGCTAGAGCGAATTTCCTGTGTCTGGGGATGGCAACATTTCCCCGCCAGACAGCCTGCATCCCACGCAGGGGCGCTTGGCCCGTTATTCCCGTGTCCAAGATGGCAACTATCAAGTGTGAGCTTATGAATAATCTAGCTACGGAGGATGCTGTTCATCGCAATAAGATCTCCATTATAGGAACTGGATCGGTTGGCATGGCCTGTGCTATCAGCATCCTGCTTAAAGGCTTGAGTGATGAACTTGCCTTGGTGGACGCTGCTGAAGACAAGCTGAAGGGCGAAACAATGGATCTTCAACATGGCAGTCCTTTCGTGAAAATGCCAAATATTGTTTGCAGTAAAGATTATCTTGTCACTGCAAACTCCAGCCTCGTGATTATCACAGCAGGTGCACGGCAGGAAAAGGGAGAAACTCGCCTTAATTTAGTGCAGCGAAATGTGGCCATCTTTAAATCAATTATTTCTAATATTATCCAGTACAGCCCTCACTGCAAGCTGATTGTTGTTTCCAATCCAGTGGATATCTTAACTTATATAGCCTGGAAGTTGAGTGGATTTCCCCAAAACCGTGTTATTGGAAGCGGTTGTAATCTGGACACTGCCCGTTTTCGTTTCTTGATTGGGCAGAAGCTTGGTATCCACTCTGAAAGCTGCCATGGGTGGATCCTTGGAGAGCATGGAGACTCCAGTGTTCCTGTGTGGAGCGGAGTGAATATCGCCGGCGTCCCTCTGAAGATGCTGAACTCGGACATAGGAACTGATAAAGATCCTGAGCAGTGGAACAGTGTCCACAAAGATGTGATTGCCAGTGCGTATGAGATAATTAAGATGAAAGGTTATACTTCTTGGGCCATTGGCCTATCTGTAGCTGATTTATCAGAAAGCATTTTGAAGAATCTCAAGAGAGTGCATCCAGTTTCCACCATAGTTAAGGGTCTCTATGGAATAAATGAAGAAGTATCCCTCAGTGTTCCTTGTGTCCTGGGAGAGAATGGTATTACCAACATTGTAAAGGTGAAGCTGTCCCCTGAAGAAGAGGCTCGTCTGAGGAAGAGTGCAGAAACGCTTTGGAAGCTTCAGAAGGACTTTAAGTTTTAAAGTTGTTAAATCTGCTGTTCTGAAGTTATAGGATTTTATATGTCAAATTTTGAATAACCTTAAATTCCTAAAAGTTGGAAACAGGAAAGGGGGTAGAGTGACTGGCCCATTTATGTAGACCCCCAACTCTTATTTAGCATTTAGATTAAAAAAAAACAACAACACAATTCTTAAGCTACTTCATCAAAGAAGGTGTTTTGTGTATCACTGAGGTACCAGTACTTGCCTTGAATATATAGGTAGCTGCCATTAGGTCTTAAGTGTAGGACGTAGGTGTTTGTCATGTTATAGAAATTCTGATTCTCTTTATTAAATACATGTTAATTCTTCCGTTCTGGCTGGGTTATGTACTGCTTCACTTATTTGTATATTTAAAAATTATAACTTTCTACAATATAAAAGTGTACACACAGAAGTTCTTTCTGTAATGGAGCCATTAGCTGCCTTTATTCTGCGAGAGCCTATCAAGCAGGACCTTTAAAAAGTCATCATGAAATGGTAGCTGCCAAGTATGTCGTGTGTGTTTGTGTGTGTGTGTGTGTGTGTGTGTGTGTGTGTGGTGTGCACCCTTACGCCAGTGAAGCAGGATCATTAGGTTAAAATATGGAAATAACAGTGATCAGATTGGTGGTGGTTATGAAGTATTTAATGCAGTAAAATATAAAGCTTTTAGGAAAAGTCCTGACAGTCACACGTGGCACAGTCACTGTCATTTATTTGGTAGAGAAAAGCATCCCCTCAAATTTTTCAGTTAGGAAAAACAAAGCCTGACTGAAATCCTTTTAGAAATGCCTCTGAGAACCTGACCTGTTAGCACCTTAAATCAGGAAGCATGTTATGAATTATTCCTATTGGGCTGAGTCTTAGCAGCAGAGTGGGCCCTGGCCCCAACGTGCTCCGGGGCTGTCCCTGTAGCCCAGTTTAACCTTACATTAACAGAAAGCTTTTGCTTTTGAATTGTGCCCTGTTGTTAATCACTGTCATAAAAAAAATTTAGTGAGTATTTCAGGGATTGTATTTCTCAAAAAGTTATACATTTCAATTTTATTCCTAAATCAATTGACTTCACCTCAGATCCTAGACTGTATGCCTGTGATACAGTGAGGGTTTTAGAGACAGTGAAGATGCATGAAAGTACTAGTAACTTAGAAAATAAGGTGAGTTTTTAATGTACGTTAACTTTCCTAATGCAGTTGAATATTAAATAAATAATGTGATATGCTCAAACATATCTCAGGATCCAGGTGGCTATCACGGGCCTAATCAAAAGTGAAAGGTATCAACATCCGCCCTCTAAACTAAGCCAGTTCTGCTTCGTTGAATCTAATCAAGGAGACATAGGCCAGCGGTCTGCCCCCCAAAATGACCCTTTACCATGCTGATCAGAGTTCTCATACCACTTCATTGAGAACATCTAGAAACATTCTGACTCCTCAGGAAGCAGTGTCGTGTGATGGGACTAAGTATGTACTGAGCACCCCGGAAGGGGGAAGGGTGGCGGTTCCAGGTAGCGCTAAGAGCTTTTTAAGCTCAACTGCACAGAGTTCCTCTTCTCCTTTTTCCAGCCCCGGAGTTTATAATTCAATCATGTTTCAGCCCAATGTAATGCTCCATTGAAGAGCACCAGAGCATACCTTATGTCTATTTTGTAATTCTCTTCACCATTAATGTCAATCAGGATAGTTTGGGTTATGCTACAGTAAAAAAAACAAAAACAAAAACAAAAAAAAACAACAAAAAAAAACAGTCTCCAAATTGTGGCTTAAATAAAATAACAAAACTTCCTATCTGTCTTATGGAAAACCCCCTGTGGATTTACACGGCTCCCCAGGACAGCTGCCCCCCAACAAGCTGGCTTTGTCCCTCCGGTTGCCACGATCTCGAGGCCCCACCCCGGCAACTCAGCTTTTCACGATTGCTGTGGAAAGGGAAGGGAGGTCCGGAGAATCAACACCTGCAGTTCAGTGTTTCACCCTGGAAGCGATGCACATTTCCTTAGCCAGAACTGGTCACGTGGTTACCTGACTTCAAGAGGGTGGAAAAACATAACGTGCCCTGTATCCACAGGCGGGTGAGCACTGGCTCTTAGTAAGCATGCCATGCCATTCTAAGTAAAATGGTCACCATTGCAAGAAGAGTACATGATATGTTTTTTAAAGGCATTTTTAGTGAAAGTTGGTAGTAAAGATCACAGTGGTACCGTGTCTTTCCAGGGCACAGAACCAGAGTGATGGTTGGGAAAGAGCCATGGACATCAGTCAGGCAGTCACACGGGTGGGTTAACCTCTCTCACCTCTGGCTTCTCATTTGTGAAGTGGTGGTCCTCATTTCTGCCACGTACCGTCGTGAAGACTTATTTAGTCTAGTGCTTGGTACAGTGCCTGACTTATAGGTCCTCCCAGATGGCAGACATTATTGCTCCTGTTCAGGTAACATTTATAGTCTTGTTTTATTTTATGAAGAAGCTGAATTTTCAGGTTCCTCAAAATTACCGTTGGCACTGTAATTATTGACAGGTCCGAAGGCTTTCTCAGTTGATCCCAGTTGATCAGTTGATCCTATAAAGCAGAGGTCCCCATCCTTTGTGGCCCCAGGGACCGGTGCCCCTATGAGAATCTGATGCCTGAGGATCTGAGGCGGAGCTGAGGCGGTGATGCTGGCGCTGGGGAGCGGCTGCGGATGCAGATGAAGCTTCACTGGCTTGCCCACCACTCACCTCCTCTGTGTGGCCCCGTTCCTAACAGGCCACAGACTGGTACCGGTCTGCTGTCTGGGGGTTGTGGACCCTTCTGTAAAGCTTTCATCGCTCTACCCCAGCACCCAGGTCAGCAGCCGTCCTGCTCCCACGAGTAAGGAAGTTGACATTAAATGACCTAGTCAATGGCAAAGATACTTCAAAATTTGGAGCTTTTAATTCCAATAACTGCCTATTTATTAGAATCAGTGATGTAAAGATTTTATGAAATTGATTAGGACATATCCTGAAGCTTTTAAGTAATTTTCCAGCACACCGTATACTAGACCAAAAGTTTTCACATTGTTTTTCCCGCCAAGATGTGCGTGGTAGGTGGGTGGCATAGTCCATATTTCACTCCTGGCATACTGACCACATGGCCCTTCAAGAAGCTGTTGGAATGTTAATGAGAGTGACATTATTAGAGATATAATCTCGAATCTGTTCTCATATCCAAAAATCAATCGCATCCAGTCTTCAGTGACAGAATACTTGCAATATATTTCTCAGTTGTCAGGACACTCCATTCAAGAATGGCCTCAGACAGTGGTACGGTCCAATATTACAGTCCAGAGCTTTTGGACACAAGCATTGGGACTTACAGACGCTGTTCCTGGAGCAGCGGGCTCGCTGCGTGGGGGTGCCATCTGCATCCTCATGTTTGTGGGGAGCAGCCCCTGCTCACAAGACTAGCCCTGTGGTCCACAGCCATGGAAACGTTCTTCCTGGTTAGGGGAAAGAGGGAAGGCAAGACCACGGGGAAGAGCCCAGAGTTTGGAAGATGCTTCAGAGTAAAACCAAGAGGTTGGATGGACTCTAGTTCCCAGCATGCATGTCTTTACCAAACTTTGGGGGTGTGGAGTAGGGGGATGGTTATGTCAGTAGCTGTGATTGTTTTCATGGAATTCGGTACGTTTATAACCAAATTTGCTTAAGTATCCTCAACTCCTAAGTCTTCAAGGATACTTTTAAGCAAGGGAATGCCGTGAGAAGAATAGCACTGAGAAGACCAATACCTTCTCTGAACTCACGTCAGAAATTGATATAGGTGAAAAAAACGGAATGCTTTCATTTACTGTGCATGTAACAAATAATATAAGTTTCAAACCCTTCTATGGAGTCCCATTGTTTAAAGCAACTTGAGGCCCTGTTTGTAACGCAAATGTAGACTCCGATTTCCATTTCCACCACTGCTCTTTGTCCCGCTTGCTCCTCTTCTTTTCCCTCGCTCTAAAGCCTAACTATTCCTCGTCTGTTTTTGAGATATGATTCCTTCTAGTGATTCGGTTACTCACGTAGGACCTAGGACCATGTGAATAATACAATACTTGGAAAATGAGAGGAAAGAGAAGAAGGGCCAGGAGGAGAGCATGGGACCAGAACCATGCTGGAGTAGAGCAGCCACGCTTCGCTCTCCTACCCGGGCCTCCTCTGGGGTTCCCACGCTCACCCTTCTCAGCAACTGACCCTGTTGCATGTCACTGAGAAAGGCGGAGGAGCGGTAAACGATTCTGTCCATGTCCCGGCTGACCAGGCATTGGGCCTGGTCGTAACAGATGTTCAACCAGAAAAGTGGAGGGTAAGGCCCAGGCAGCGCGTTGCAAACCCCACCAGAGAGACGGCCGCCTTTCAGCTGAGCTAGTCTTGTGCAGGGATCTCCAGTGGGGCACTATTGGTATTTTGGACAAAGCAGTTCTTTTTGTGGGCCATCCTGGACATTTCACATCCACGCCCTCCCCCACCACCACACGAAAGTAGTCCCCTGCGATTGTGACAACCGAAACACCCAGCATTTCCAGTCCCTCCACAGGAATGCAGTACTGCCTCTAGGTAGAGAAGCGTCCATTCGCAGCACAAACTAGAGAGCTGCCCGGAAGAAGGGGCTGGCCATCCTGTGGGCACGTGGCGTGCGGGACCCACAGCGAAGTGGTTGGCATGGACCTCTTGCAGATGACACATAGCGGGTAACCTTAGGTATCTTCTAGTGTCAGAGTACTTAAACCAAAATGATATATAACCATGAAATAATGCTTTAAATAAACAGACCACAATACTTATATCCATATGAGCTTTGTTCTTGAAACACAGCACATTTGTTTTGATGATGCTGTAATGACGATGTAGATTGCACACTTGCCGTGTTAGGTGCTGTGCTTTACATGCATTAACTCAATCCTCACAACTCCGTACACAGATAATGATCCCCATTCTCCACACACGGAGACCGCCACTTAGAGAAAATGGGCAGCTTTCCCGCGTGTCGGAGCCAGGGCTTGAGCAGAGAGCTCTGACACTAGAGTCTGCTAGCCGCAGTGCTGCGATGGCCGGAATAAATGCCTAGGAATTTACACATGTGGAAACGAGGTACGGATTCGGCGTCAAATTGAAATAAATATCAACATAAAGCGAAATTAGCCAACTCTCCAAACAGCCACTCTGAGAAATGGCCCGCGTGTGGCCATGCGCCCAGGTGCTTCGCCAGCCCTGTTGGGGACATCTGTGCCCTCGGGGAGTTGGGCTGGGACGTGGCTGGCGAGAAAGCGGTAGTGCTGTGCTTCTGAGCCGTCTTCACCGCAGGGCCATGAGTAAAAAGAACCAAAGAGCATGTGGCCAGTGCTCTCTAAAGTGGAAGTTATCCGGCTCCCATAAATCAGCGTTCCCCTCCCAGGGGGCGGCTGCATTCTAGGTGGAGCCAGTGCTTCAGGCTGGCACTGCATGTTATCAACCCGGTTCCCATTTGCCCCGAGAATACGCGCCAGCAGCGCCTGTGGCTGCAGCGCTTACTCCAAGATGACGCGCAGATTACGGGCCTAGCCTCACCCCCACGGTTTGCCACGGAATGTCTTCCCTTTATGATTGCTTCCTCATCGCTCTAGTACATTGATCATCTTTGGAAACAAATGACATCATTCTATTTATAGCATTCTGGTTTTAGTAGTGGTATTTATTTCCATTTACAAAATATCGTAATTCTCAATCGCAGAGTCAAATCCTAGAAAACATAGCATTCCTACACATGATATTAACATCATTCTCAAAGTTGTTAGCCGAAAATTCATTTGATGAATCTGATGTAGGTATACATTTCTGTTACATTAGGATTAGAGACAAGGTCTGTTTAGAAATAACTCCAAGAACAGTTTTTATATTTTATTTTCACATTGAAAACCAGTCAGGTTTGCTGCAGCATCAGAGTGTGTTTACATAAAATTAAATTAACTCTGGCCATGAGCGGCACTTTTTTTTTTTCCTAAATGGGACATGTGTTAAGACCCTTCAACCCACTGCTCCAACTCTGATTCAAATCAACCTCTCCTAGTAAAAACCTCTGCCTAGAATTTTCCACACTGGCACATAAAAACATGCTAGGCTATCCACCATTCATGGATCTGTTCTTATGAACCCCCTGCTAAGTTTCTTCTCTCCCCTTCTTCCCTTTGGATCTCAAATTCTAACTGAAGGGACCGAGTATAATCATGTACTCAGATAGACAGAAATCTCATTCTCAGCTGCATCTTTATTTATGAAAGCCAACAATACACACCATTCTGCTGGGGAGTAAATATCATGAAGGGTTGACAGTTTACAGCCTGTTGCTTTCCAGATTCAGAGTGGAGTTTTATGTTATTTAAGGCCCAGTAGATTTATACTTCAAAGAAGAGGTGTGTATCATTTTCTTTCAAGGTAGCTGGGATACAGTTTCTTACCTTTTATTGGTCTTCCTTTGCTCTGTACCCACAAACAGTGAAATATCCAGTCAGCAGTCGTATTCGGCCCTAATTGTTCACCTCTTTACCCCTCCCTTTAACATTTAATGATGGATTTTTTTCCCCTTCTTTTAGATGAAAGACTTTCGAAGTAAAATGCAATCAATATTTCCAGCAATTCCCAAGAACTCCGCATCTGCTGTTGAGTGGGAGGAAGCATTGAAATCCAAATGAGATGGGCATGGTGGATGAATTCCAAAATGATTGGGTCGGAAAGGGTGTCTTTGGGGACGCCCAGCAGCAGAGGGACTCTGGTTTCTCAGGAAGACGTGCAGATCGGCCGAAGCCATGGGGTGGGTGGCGTTCAGTGTCTGCACGGGAGGCCCACAGTCTTTTTTTGTCCTCTGCTTTAAAATCCATGTGGGCGCACGTGTGTGTGTGCTATGTGTTGGGGGAAGGTAAAGTTTCTCCAAAGTTAGAAGACTATTTAAAAATGCTTATCTGGATTACTTCTCCGTGTGGAGGAGCCCCCTGGGGAAATACTCTATTTATGACTCTAACAGTGGAAACCAAGTTTTGTACCTAGAAAAAAATTTATAAAAACCGACGATGGAAATCTTTATAAACAGACTCCTAAGAGCAGCAGTACCTCAACGTGTCTAATTAAATGGATTTCAACAGCCTTTCTTGTCGGCGTGTGACTGTCAGAGCTCAGGAGCCTCGCTCCCACCAGGCCGGCTCCGCAGGGACGGGCAGGTAGGTGAGTGGTGTGCTTCAGGCAGCGGGTGTCGCTCTGCTCTGATGGGGTTTTTTGCTTCACACATGCTATTTACCTGATAACCTCACCTTAAGGTCCCGTCAATTCTTAGACAAAAGCCAGTAACAGACTAAGAGAACTTGAACAGCTTGTTACGCTAAAATAAGGATGATGGGTATAAAATGTACTATTCTGATGAACCGGTTCTGGGTCCCCAAATATTGGCTGACAGTTTGTAGTTTCGTCTCAGTTGTCAATGTAAAAATGGCCCAGTTGTCACCTTAACAAATATTTTTAACCAGAAAGTTGTGTATTAAGGCTCAATAGTAAGTATTTAGTACCGCTTTGCTGATGAAACTGCTGTTGACGAACCCTTAAATGCACAGCCAACCCCTTCCTGTCCAGCTCTTACAGAAAACAGGATGTCTATATGCAATTATTTTTACTGGAGATTTGAATTTTTTAAAGAAAAATACCTTAATATATCTATGTTCAGAAAAATAACCTCATTGCATATGAATTGTGCAATTTCTTTATAATTGCTTAGGCCCTAATTAGCAGTCAGGTTTAAGAACGTATATTTGAAATTAATCTGTTATAAGGAAACGTTTTAGTTCTGAGGAGAATTTTAAATGAAAGTTCAAGTGTATAACATTTTTCTCTGGACCATGTCACCCTCCTAAAACTGCCGTACTGTTGTTCATTCAGTGGTACGTTCAGCGTCCGGGGTTCACACGTAACCTGTTAAAAACCCTAAACGGAAAGGACTGTGAACCTTGTCAGGGTTCAGGAACAGCAAAAACTTCACCCGTCTTTCGTTTTTAACTAAATCTCTGCTAAGAAGAGAGATTTCTAACTGTCGCTTGGCAGCGTCCTCGGGAGTTCTCCGGGGAACGCCTGAAACCCGCCCTTACGCGGAGGGCCGGGAGAGACCAAAGCGAGGGGCGGCCGCGCGGTGGCCGCGGCAGGTTTGGTGACCAGGGGCACGTCTGAGGCTTGTCCTGCGCGGCCGCACCCACCACCAGAATCTTGAGAGTTGGTGCTGAACCCCTAACTGGGGTCGGTCGCGTCCCCCGTCCGCATAGTCTCAGCACCCCATCTCTCCGAGGGCAAGCGGAATTCATGGTGCAGAAACGGGGCGCGGGGGGGAAGCCTCCAGTCGCCGGGGCCCAGCTCAGGTCAGCCGGTGGTCGTGTCTTCTCGATGTCCTCTCCCGGACTAGCCTTTGAATGAAATGACAAGGCAGCAGCAAAGTGAGTAGGTTTCTGTCCATATTATTAGTTTGGGTCTAGAGTCCCCTGAACAGGTAGAATGGGGGCTACCTAAAACTATTTACAGCTAGAATCTGGATTTTTAGTTTTCTTAGATGGAAAATAGGTATTGATTTTTAAAAGCCCTCCACTGGGTAGGAGAAAATGAGAATTTCTAGCTTGTCTGGGATAATAAAAGGGAAAATCATTAGTAACCATGATTCTATTTAAGACATTCCTGCCTCTTAAGCTCCTTGAGGGTAGGGACTCCTGTCAGGGCTTTGCAGACCGTGACAGCAGGATGCCAATGGCAGCCAGACCCTGGGAGGGAGCCAGGGGCAATGGTGGGTGCGCTCTGTCCCCGGGGGCTGGCGTGTGGGAGGCCCAAAGGAATGAAGGCATGCATGTTTCAACACCCTTTCCATATATAGCTGTGGTCCCTGAAGGAGGGCAGAGGACTCACGTAAGAATGATCGTGAATCACCTGCTGACGGAAGGTTGATGGGCTCAGAGTCCCTAGACTAGGTACCAAGCATAAGCTCCAGTTGCCTTTTAAAAGCAAAAATGAAGTAACACAGATGAAAATTAAAAAGAAAACGATCCATGTGATTAAAGTGGTATTTTTCTGTACTAAAAACGCAGATATCAGAAGATTTAGTCATTTGTCTATTCCTTTTATACCAGAGGCATATTGTTAAATTGGTTAATGGAAAGGAAAAATGTTTAACAGATAATGTTATTCTTTATGTGAAGTACCATCTGTGTATTGAGTTCTGAATGTTCCTGGATATGGAAGAGAGGAAATGCTACGGAATTTCAAGTTTGCCTTCTTTGCTGTCTTTATCTCGGGTAGAGTATGACAAACATAATCACATTTATCTCCTGGAGCATAAAGAGTTTTAATCACCCTATTAACTAGGATGACATTTTTCACAGACTTAAAAAGGAATAGAACAGACATTATCTCCCCATAAGCAATCCATTTCATGGAGGCTGAGCACTAGAGATTTCTTAAAGGCTGGATAACACAAGCCATTTCCGTTCCATGTGGAAGCCAGCATCAAGGCAGCTCTCAGTAAGAATGTTGCTTACACCAGCCGAGCGTTAAGCTTTACATTTAGAATCTCAGTGCCCCCAAAAAAGCTGGAAACGCAGTGGGCAGAGAGGGCCAACTTCCAAGGCCTCGGGATTTATTCGAGGGAAAAACGTATATTCTTGTAAGTTATTGCTGCTCTGAAAAACTGTATCCGTGGACTGCTGTTATTTTCAGTCAAGAAAATGTGGTTTCAGAACAACTTGGGAATGAAAAATAGGGCATGGAATCTGCCTCGAAAGATGCCTCGCAGCCTATCTGTACTAGAAACGTGGATTTTAATGGCACAGAGGCGAGCAAGCCAGAGGCCCAGCAGAGCTGAGCTGAGGTGTGGCCGCAGGTGACCCTCCCCATCACGCTACCTGGTGGGAAAAACCTTTCTTTACCTACTCAGTCAAGACGTGGTATTTATTCTCCCCACCTGTCACACATTCTGCTTGAGTTTCGTGGATAGTATGGGACTCAACTTGCAAATTAATCATTGCAACCTAAGGGGAAAATATAAGAAATTGAGGGGGGGAGGGGAAGCCCATGGGGACAAAAGTAATTAAAATCCACTGAATTTAGTTATTTCACTTGGGGCAAAAATTGATCTCCTAGGTTTGGTTGTACATTCATGGAGAATGTTGTATATTTTCACCTCATTTTCATGTATCTTCTCTAAAAGTAAAACAAATAGTTAAGTACAAATAAAAAATAGGTAAAATTAAAAACCAAGTATTTCTCCAAATAAATTTCTCATGAAAGGTAGTAAAATACATATTTTCATAGTATTTTATTATATTCAAATGAGATTCCCCCCCTTTCTCCAAGAGTCACTGAATAATATGTCAAATATTTGGGTTTCTATATTGGTGTTATCAAGATTAATTATCAAAGGCTGTGATTTTGTGGGTAGAGAGGACAGAAAGCGTCTCTTGCAAGCGGTGACATTCTTCGGTAATAATGCGTGAGGCTGTCGGTAAATTTTGTCTGACAGCAAATTCACTTGGGTTTGGAGAAAATTAGAATAGCAGCTACCAAGAAGCACATATAGTTTCAACTGTTCTACCCCAGCCTTTGCAGAGTGACTCGGGACCTTGATTTATATTTCTTACATAAGCTTGGTCGGAGCCCTTGGCCTCATTATCATTTGGTGAGGCATGATCACTCACTAAAAAAAACTAAAAAAATAGGCAGGAGGGTGTATCATGTTCTTAATGACAGTGGGGCCACTCTTAACTGACTTTCCTAAGACGCTAAGTCAGGCAAACGGAGGAATCTCGGCACGTTTCTGGAACACCTACTAGCTTCCCATCCGAAAACGCTTCCAAAGCGCATCTGCACACCGCCTCTGACCCCGGGTTCCGGTCTGCAGCCCGCAGACACACTCCACGGGGCACATCCAGGTGGGCTTCCTGGAAGGAGAGGCTCGGCCGCAGACCCGGGTCCCCGGCACATGCGGCAGGCGGCTGTCTGCGAGGAGGACGTTGAAGCAACTGAGTGTAAAAGGAAGTTGGGACTTGGCAGGTCTTACCCAGTGTGCCAGACTCTGCAGGGCCCCTTCGCTCTGCCGGCCTGGGTGATGGGAACGCACCTGTTCTTTCGTGCTGCTGCTGATCTTCTCCCGCCGTCCCCGCGGTAGGGGCGGGGACCCCGCTGACGATTCCGCTGGAGCAAAGCCCAGGTGGCGGACATCCTCATCGCGAGCCCCGCGGTGTGTTAACCGACGTGGACCGTCACCGCGGTGCCCGTTGCCTGTGTGTCCCGCCTCCCCCGCTTCGGGCCACAGGGGCCCCGCTACTTGGAGGCCTTTCGTTGTGAGAGAGCGCGCAAAGGCAAGGGGTCACCGGAGCGGGAGCTGTCCCCCGACGCCGCAAGAAGGCCGCTCGCGAAACGCGAGCACCGCCGAGGAAGCCCCCCCCGCTGCGAGCGCGCCCGTGGGCCAGGCCCGACCCTCTGTCCACGAACCCGCTCACGACGACGCGGGCGCGAGGAGCGCGGCGCCCGCCCGCCGAGCCCTGACGAAGCGGGGCCACCGTGCCGCAGCACGGGGAGTGACGGCGACCGCTCCACGCCGCCAGGCGGGATGCACGACGTGGGCTCGCCGCTCCTTACCCCGAGCTGGAGCGAGATGCCGCCCCGGCCTGCGAGACGGGGCTCGGCCGGTGGGGACTGACCGCATGCGGCGTCTCGGGTGCGTCTGCTGGCGATGCGGGGGGCGGGGGACCCCAGGCGCACAGGAGCGCATCCGTTGGCTTTAACGTCTCAATATTTCAAATATTACTGAAGGGTCAGGGAGCGAAAGGCTGGGTGGAAAACACAGGATCAGGTGAGCCCTTAGAGAAGCATCTCCATCCCTGAGTGACGCAGGACCTCAAAAAAAGAAAGAAAAAAGAAAGAAAAATCCCTGCCACTCTCACGGCGTGTCAGAAGCCCGCTCTCTTCCCTCTGGTCGCATTGGCGGTGCCGTCTGGGAAAAGGCTCCTCCCTCAGCCCTGCGGCTGGACAGGTTTATTCTGTCGCCAGAGAACCTGAGCTGAAGCTCCGCGCGGAGACCGGGAGGAGGGGAAGGCAGGCGGGAGCACCGTGGGCTCCGCACCTGGGCACAGAGCTGGTCATGGAGGAAATTAGAAACCAACCCGCCATCCACTTCCCTGTGAACCCAACATGCCCTAGAAAGAAGTCCAGTCACTCTACCTGATCTCCCCAATGTGTGCCTTTGGTGTAAGCGTCAGCCCGATAGCTTCACTTTTTCACTAGTTGCCTAGTCATTCTGAGCTGAGTGCCATCACACCTTAAGTCCTTCGCATGACAACCCTGAGGTCGGCTGGTTTTCCTGAGTCAGATCTGCCGGGAGACGGCAGGAGTTATAAGTTCAGGGGACAGGTTGGTATCGTCCCTTCCGGTGTCCACGAGTGCCACCACACTCCACGCCCCGGCTAAGAACCGCGGTGAAAAACAGCTCTTATGGGCCCTGAGCCATCCCGGTGGCTCGCGGCTCCCGACTTCTACGTCGCCCGCTCCTAGCAGCTGCTCGGTGGTGCAAGAGCTGCACCACCCCACGCTGGTCAGGGGTCATGTCCAGGGGTGGCCAGTGGCGGGGCAGGCTGGAGCCAGACACCTTCTCCAAAACAGCAGCCTCCCCGGTCAGGACAGTGATCAGTTCCTGAGTCAGGCGGAGTCCCGGGAGGCGGGCATCTCTCTCGATGCCTTCGCGTGTTTGGTCTGCCCCAGAAAACATTCCTAAAAACACCCGTAACTTCAGGTGCTCCCTGGCGAAATGCAAGGCACCTCCAGCGGGGTGAGGGGCACGCCCCCCCCCAGCTGCCCTTCTCCTCCCCACCTCCCTCTTTGTGTGATTCCAGGTTGCCAGAAGGTGATGCCACACCTCCCTCTAGACCTCGGTCTCCCGATCACCTGGGCTTTCTCCATCTACTTCTATCTTCCAGGTCTCCCTCCCTGCTCCGGGAACACCGGGAACACCAGGAAAGGGGAGACTTAAGCGAGACCCTATTCATAAGCAAAGGAACCTTTACTCAGACCTGGGCAAGCCTTCCCGACCTCTCAGCCGGCAGAAGGTCAAGGCCCAGGTTCAGCGTCCCCGGGTTTGGGTTTGGATGACTTCTCGTGTTCCTCTGAGTGCTCCCCGCGAGCCCCTACAGAACCTGTTGGGGTGTCCTCCAGGGGTCACGTGGGTGGGTCCCACCCCGGGACCAGCCCCAGCTCTCCAAAAGGAAACTCCAGTGGGCAGCGTGGTGGCAGGCTAAGTTAGCCTTGGCTTTTTCTTGTTTTCTTTCAGAACAAGGACATGCTGATGGATGATCCTGTTCCAGGACCCCCAGAGCGGCCCGTGAGGTCTCCCCAGTGCCCGGGCCTCAGCTAGGAGCACCCTTCCTTGCCCTTGTCCATGGCCAGTTGTCAAAGGTCTCTCTTCAGTATGTGATAGGCCAACGTGCATTCTTTCCAACTAACACTCCCGTGTGACAAGCCCCATTATAAATATTTTAAAGATTCTTCACAATCACGCAGCAGCACCCATGTAACCAGGCCACCCTCCCCGAGGGGTTTCGGGGCCGCTGGTGGGCGAGGGGAGACCTGAGCCCCTTCAGCTCCAGCTGCTTCCCCACCTGCCCCCTCACCCCCACCCCACCCCCACAAGCATCCTCCACATCCCTTCCTCAGCCCACACCTGACCCCTCCGCTCACAGCTGCGATGACTTTGGGCAGATGACCCATGCTCGACAGAGCGGCCAGCTCCTGAGACCTCCCAGCCCATGGTCCCGGCACACAGCCTTCAACACTAGTAGTTCACAGTGAGGGACCCCGGAATGGCCCTCCTACAGCACGCTGTTCCCCCATCTGGGCAGGGGCCTCCCGATGCTTGGGCCTCCAGATCCGGTCCACTTTCACCTGTCGCCCAGTAGGTGAGCCCCCTAGGTCTTGGGCTCCAGAGGCCACAACGGCCAGCAAACCAGGCACCATCTAGGGGACAGTCCCCCCCTGTACCTAGCACACCCCTGAGTGCTTGGGGACCACCAGCATCTAGGGGTGCAAGGGAAGGCTCAGATGCTCCACGTCGGAGTGGACAGAGCCTATGGATCCTCCCAGTGGTCTGGGGCGGGCCTGAGAATCTGCATTTCTAACACGTCCTGGGGGTGCAGGGGCTGCAGGTTCAGGACCCCGGCCTGAGCTCTTCTGTGTGGGCGCTGGAGACTAAGGGTGTCACAGGAAGCGTCCTCGCTAATCGTCCACTTGCTGCCACAAACACCCTTCTCAGGCTTCTGCGACAGCCTCCATCTCCTCTTCCCGCTTCTCACACCTCCCAGGTGACTGCGCTCACTGGGCTGAGACCGCGTTGGTGTGCGATGAGCACCTCCAGCCCCCTCCCCACCGCCGGGAGGGGGTGTGGGCAGAGTCAGCCCGGACCCCAGAGGCCCCTCCGGCCGTTCAGGAGTCAGCGGTGAGCACTTAGAAGCGTCTGGCCCGTCTCTGTGCCCAAGTCCTTTACGAGTGAAACTGGGGAGGGAGACAAAGTCACAGCAGATGCCAGCTACCAGAGCTGACAGCATGGACGATGACACGAGGGGAGGGGTCTGCGTGGGGAGAGTCCCTCCCCGCAGACCTCGCAGAGAGAACAGCCTAGAAGGGGCAGGAGGTGGAGGCGGAGCTGGGGAAGGCAGGCTCGTGGGAGGCCCGGGAGCCAGGCCTGGCCAGCGAGCTGGCGGACAGACGGGGCGGGAGAGGGAAGCGAGTCTGTTTGTAAAAGGCCGTGGCTGCAGCGAAGTTGGGCTTTGCCTGTACGCAGTGGGGAGGCCCATGAAGTTTGCTGAGCTGGTGACCCTATAAAATTGGCATTTCCTTTCCATCATTCATTCATTCATCTAAAGCACAATTATGAAGTGCCTGGTGGACACTAGGCAGGGACATGACGAGGATTAGAGGCCCCCTTTAAGCATCCCCCGTGTCCTGCAGGGGAAGGGGGAGGATCTCCTTCCTGGAGAGGCCGGCATTGGCAGGCACCTGCCTCAGGTGGCCAGCAGGAGGCAGCAGAGCCCAAACACCAACGACGGGACATTTCTGAGCCCTGTGTCCCCATGGGGGGCTGGGAGCTGTGGCAGTGGAGCCTGTGGATTGCACTTTAATAGGTCTCATTGAAGCTAACTGTAATCATTGTAAACGAGAGGGGATGAGAGCGAGGGCAGAGCTGTAACGGAGTAGGGCCGGCCACGTCCCTCTAGGGTGAGACGTTTGAACCACGAGGTGGCTGTGGACGGGAGGGTAGCACCCTCCCGGGGACCATCCTCAGGTCCTGGTGTGACGGGGGGGATGGACCACTGCACCTTCCCGTCAACAAAATTCAAGAGGTGGGAATCAGCTGGGGTCAGAGAACGTGGGGTCAGGTCCTACCGCTGGCAGCACCAGAAGGCCCCTGCGGTGACCTCCAGCCACTGGGCACAGCGTCCGACCCTGCACCCAGGGCATCGCTGGGAGGGGGACGTAGGTGAGAGCCGCTTAGGGAGGGACAGTCACTGACCCGTCACTGGCACGACGCACCTGACCGCTCTCCGCTTTATTGTGCTTCGGTGATGTTGCGTGCGCGCGCGCGCGCGTGTGTGTGTGTGTGTGTGCGTGTGTGTGTGTGTGCGTGTGTGTGTGTGTGTTGTTTTTGTTTTCATAAAGTGAAGGCAAGACCCTCTGCCAGCCGAAGGATGCTGACTGGCTTTATTCTGATGCTCGATTTGCTGCCGTCGGCTGGGTCGGAAGCTGCAACGCCTCCGAGGTGCCCCTGGAGTGATACGAATGGCCCTTGCGCGGCGTTTCTGAGACGAGCCTGTGCTGACACATTTAACCCTCCGACAGTCCGGGAGACGAGGGATACGGAGGCCTGGAGAGGTTGTGGAGCTTTTCCCAAGGTCACACAGCTGAGAAACGCAGGTCTGGCCCACAAAGCCCTCCTCTCCGTCGCCAGGCGGCAGACCTGGAGGGAAAGACAATCCCAGCCCTAAGTCAGTGCATCGGCAGGGCCTGGGGCTGACTCTCATGGAGGGCCCTGTGCCAAATGCCGGCCCACAGGTCTGTGTGAAAGGCAGACATCAAGCGGGCAAGCTGGAACCTGAAATCTATTTCGTCTCTCTTGACGAGCAGTCTGGAAACCTGGTTCAAGGTAGAACTCTGACTCCCCAGAGATCCTCCAGGACACGGGAGTGGGGGGTGGAGGGTGGGGGGGTGGCCCTAGACCCACGGCTGCCCCTTTCTCTTCCCTCAGCCCTTGCTCCCCTTGGCACTGCAGGGGCCTTGCTTGGACGCCCAGTTGGCTGTCCGAGGGCCCCCTAGCCCACCACTAAGCACCCCTTTGCCACTCCTGGGCCCAAGGGCATGGACAGAGGCGGGGGAGGGGTCTCTCTGGAGAAGATGCACCAGGGGGGAGGCCGGGGCCAGGCAGGTCCCCTCGTGCCACCCGCACACCCCACTCCAGGCCAGACCTCTCCCAGTCGTGCCCCATGTCCCACTGCACCTGCCCCTCCAGCCTCAGGCTGCGGAGCTGGACACTCCTGTCACCTTCCTCAGAGGCCCTCGTAGCTGCCGCCAAGTGAAGGCCGTACCGGACACGCCGATGTCCGCTGGAGAGCTAACACGCTGCTCGGACTCTCTTTCCTCCAGCAATGACACTTCAGCGAGGCTTCGTGCCTCCATCCACGCACCCGCCACCAGAAAGCTCAGCACGAAGTTTAGCCTTGAGTCATAGTAATTTTATCACCTTCTTTGTTTCCGCCTCCTTCCGCATGAGTTTTCAATTTTCGATTCTCATTTTAGCACCCTTGTTGGGCACATCTTTTATTGGAAGCTGCTCGAATCCTTTTTAGCAGCTGACAGGGTATGAATTATAAATGGAAATAAACACCGCTGAAATCTTCCCATTGTTGCCTTCTCGTTTCTGGAGTTATCTGAAGCCCTGACTTGGCGTTTATGATAAATTTGGCACAGAACGTTTGATGCACTGACACGTTTTAAACTTTCTGTTTTTGTGTGAAAAATCCTGCGTTGCCCTAATCCTGGACTCAGGACGGAAGACTTTTAAGGGAAAAGTGTGTAAACATTGTTTCTTCGCGCTGTGGCTGTGTGTCGCACCTCACTTAAGCCTTCACAAGTATGGTTTAAAATTGGGGGATTATTCTTAGCTAGCTGGGAACAGCAGAAGTGGGACCCTGGGAAACGTAGAGTCACTTCTGCTCAGAGAAGCACAGTCATGGGGAATTTGTGCTTTAGAAAAAAGATTCAGATGTCATTCCTTTTCTTTCTACCACGAGAGAAGGACGTCTCGGCCGAGAGGTAAACCAGGGCTTCTCCTGTGACTAGCTCCGAAGGGAGCCTGGTTCTCCCTGAGCAGAGGCCCCGAGTGCCCAGGCTCAGGATAAGGCCACCTCCTGACCTAAGGGTGGGGAGTGAGGATGGCACCACAGGCCTTGTTACATGCCTTTATTCTTGAAGTCTTTGCCTATGGGATGAGATACTTGACCATTTATTTAATGCTATCATCATTTAGTAGTTGTAACAGAAAGGAATGAAATGGAATGAAATAGATAGAATTGAGTAGAATGGTAGAATGATTGAATGGAATGGAAGGGAATGACAGAATAAAATAGAAAAGTTTTTTGAAAGCAAGTGTGCACACACACACACGCCCCTCCCCCATCTCATCTGGCTCCTTTCGGCCCCCCTGGCTGCCCTGAGTCATGTCCCCCCACCACCCCACCCCCCCCCTAGAGGGAAGCTTGGTGCTTACGGTCATGCCCAGCTTTGTTCGGACCCTCTCCCTTCAACTCCTGTCTGCGCCCAGTCTGGCCCTGTTCCTGACCCTCCAGGCCCCTGGGGTCTCATTCTTCACCCCTGTCCTCTCTGGACACTTTGCACTGGAGGTGTGACCCTGTCTGTCCTCCAGCCACAGGCTCGTGCTCCTGGCCGTGCCCCTGCTTATGCACCTGGCTGTGTCCCTTGCTCTTCCCGCTGCCTTCCACCAAGCCCGCCGGGCTCATCGAGGGAGAAGGGGCTTCCCCCGTCATCTGGGCCACATGAGAGAAGCACCTGCCACTTGCAGAAGTAACAGGTCCTAACTGCCAGCCAAATTTTGAGGGAAGAATAGACTTCTTAAAAAGAAAATCTACAAAACTAAATTTAAAAGTTCTGGCAGAAGTTGCAGCTCCAGAAGTTCTCAGCGTGAACAGTGTCGTCAGAACCATCCATGTGCACAGGTGCTTCTATTTACATGCGGCTTTCACTGGGTACTGAGGTTTGGGTGATTTGTAAAATCTGTATACAATTCTGTACTTTTTCAGTTATCATGGATTACTCTTCTAACTAGAAAGAGTGATGCGGCTTTTTAAAAATGTTTTGAGACTAAAAAACCACTGCCTACAGTATATGGGTTCATCTAAGCCCCCAAACAGTCCCTGAGTCCAGTGACTGCAGGGAAGCAGGAACCCTGACCAGCTCTCCAGGATCACAGCCCCCACCTAGGAAGCTGCCTGGCACTGGCTCCTGCCTGCCCCCGCATCCCAGATTAGATCATCAAGCCCCCTCTGTGGTCCCCCTGCCTCTGGAGTGAACCCAGAGTTCCCTCTGGAGTTTTCTGCCCGCCTCAACGTGCCGGTGTGGGTTGAAAACTGTCCCCCAGAAGATATGTGGAAGTCCTAATCCCTGCACCTGGAATATGACCTTATCTGGAAATAGAGACTTTGTGGATATAATCAAATGACTGGTGTCCTCATAAGATGAGAAGAGATACAGGTACACAGAGGGAAGACGGTCACGTGACCATGAAGGCGGAGACTCGAGTGGTTTGTTTATGAGCGGAGGACACCAAGATTTCTAGGAAAGCCAGGTGCTATGGCCCTCCTCACACCTGGAATTGAGAACTTCAGGCCTCCAGTATAAATCTCTCTAGGAGAGAATCATTTTCTGCTGTCTGAAGCCACCCCAGGAAACCTGTGCGATGGCCTCGTTTGCCGCACAGCACCTGCTGACCCGGAGCGCCCTCTCCTGAAGCCCTCGTGTTGCGGGCCCACCCCACGGGGCTGCGGGGGGCATTCCTTGTTTGCCTGGCTGTCGCTCTCGCAACGTGCCGGCTCCTGGAGAGGAGCTGGGTCCGTATTTTGCTCCTCTGCCTCCAGGCCCCCGTGCGCTCAGCACGCAGGAGCTGCTGGGCAAACGTCCCCGTCTCGAAGGGACCCGAAGGTCAGCCTGTCCCGCTCTCCGCGGATGCACCACGAGGCCCTTCCCTCCCGAGGCCAGTCTACACTCCCACGTTTCTGTGTAGGACTGGTCACTGGCGGGACGGGACCGCGGGGCACACGCATCCCACACGAGGCTGCGCTTCTCGCTTCTCCCAGCAGAGGGCGACCGAGCCCGGCCCCGCGGCCGCGGCGTGCGACCCTTCCGTGCGGGGCCGGGCGCGGGGACAGGCCGCAAGGGGGCAGCCGCCGGCGTCTGCGCGGGGTCGGACGCGGGGCTTGGCCCTCGGGGCGTCCCGGGCTGGCCCCGCGCTGGCTGGGGCGCGCGCAGCAACGACCGCTCGGGGTGCGGTGACCGCGGCGCGAGCTGGTGGCAGGCGGAGGCGGCGCCCGCGCCCGGCCCCGGCGCCCCGGCCTCGCGTGCGGGTCCGCGAAATGCGCGGGTGCGAGCGCTCGTCGCCGGGAGGCGACCCCGGAGCGTCGCCTTCTGTTCTTTCTCCGCCCGCATTTCCTAGATCCAGCCCATCCTGGACTCTCGGGCACCCACAGGCCCCGCGGGGCCCCTGCCCGCTGCGTTCCGTAGGCGAGGTCACAGCCGCGCGGGCGCCGGCGCCTCCCACCGCCCGCCGGGCGCCCCTGCGACGGCCCACGGGGCTGTGCCCCCGGGACAAGGCCCCGCTGCCCCCGCCCCGCGCGCCGCCGCTCCTTGGGGCGCAGTGCGCTCTCTGAATTCCTTACCCGGCCGGCTCCCCCCACCCCGCCCTCCACCCCGGTCTAGACCCCGCCACACCGCGGGTGCAGCCGCGTCGCCTCTCCTACCGCCGCGGGGACCGCTATTTGGGTTTGATCTGCTTGCTCCCACGTGCGTGCTTTTTATTTACTTATGTGAGTGACTTTCCCCCCCTTGCTACCAGCAACTATGTGTTCAAGGTAGAAAATGAGAAAACATAAATATGCAAATGATGAGAAAAGTCACCCGAAATCCCAGCTTCCATTAGTAACCACATTAACATCTTAGCGTACTCCCGCCCTGAGGGGCCACCGCCTTGACTGTCACTCCTAGGGCCTGGGACATGGAGGGACGAAGAAGGGCCAGAGGGTGACAGGCACCTCTGCCGAATGAGAGGACCCGGGCAATGGGGGCGGGCGTGGCCAGGAGGGTAACTCGGTAGCGCGTGTGCCCTGTTCTGTTCTGTTCTGTTTCATCGCGCGTGGATTCCGGCCACTTGCTGAGATGAGATTCGTGGGGAAGACATGACGGATGCTTGAGTCTTTTCTTTCAAGGTGGTTCCGCCTTGTTGACTGCAACATCCCAGAGAGTCAGCGCTCAGGGGAACCTGGCACGTTTTCTACTCCACCCCTCTCATTGTCCAGGTGGGACACGGGGCCCAGACTGACCTGTCCTCACAGCCTCACGCCACGGTTTCCTAAGTCACAGATCACAGCATCGCCCTTCGCCAGTGCCACCTGTGCCTCGGGCACGTTCCCACACACCCTCTGCATTAGTCACACGCCCCGCGAAGGAAGAGTTACTCAGCCCACTTCACAGGTGAGGACACTGAGGCCCTCAGCCGCCAGGTCACTTACCTGCAGCCGCACAGCCAGCAGGGGAGGAGTGAGTGTCCGAGGCTTCTCTCACGCTCAGCCAGGTCAGGCCACGGGCTCTGGCACGTGGTCGCCGCTGGAATCACCTGGGGTGTTTGGAAAACACCCCAGACACTGATTTAGTTGGTCTGGGCTGTGTGTTCTGGGCACTGAGATTTGGTTAGTGTCACAGATGTGACATGGGGCAGAGAAGGGTCTATTTCAATACATGCTGAGCTCTTCGGATATCTTCTTGTGTGTCTGGAATCGGTGGGATCGGCCACAAATGAGCTTGCTTTGCACCTGAGTATCAAGGACCCCAAGCTGGTTGGTTTGAGACCTGTATTTTCTGGTTTCTCTTCTCTCCCTGGTGTTTGGAGAGTCGGAATATAAGCTTACCATCTGCCCACGGGCCACGGGGGGAGGGGGGTTAGCCCCCACATCCCAGGAAGGAGCGGGCCTTCCCAAGGAACCCCGTCCCTGGGTTTGAGGGCTCAAGGCACCCCACCTCCCGGGGACATTCGCATTTTGGCAGAAACTGGAAACTAGAAAGGTCTTCAGAGCAAGAGCACATCAGAAGGTGGGGGGTGGGGAGGAGTGGGGAGGTGACGGGCTGGGGGTGGGCTCGTGCTTCAACTCCAGAGTCCTCCCAACACCTTCTCGTTTCAAATGTATCTGTTTGTTCCTTTTTACAGACAAGTCTCAAGTCTGAAACAAAGGGACACATGTCACAAACACCTTTAAGCGGCCTAGTCTCGAGTCAGGTGTGTCACCTGCGCATGCGCATGCGTCCTCTACGAGCCGAGCTTAGCGGCACAGCGAGCGCGCAGGCATCGTCCCCGACGGTGCTCGCCACGACCCCGAGCGCGTCCGATGGCTGGCGTTTCACGGACGAGGCTGCTAGACTCCCAGAGCGGCTCGGCCAGCGCTGGTGAGCAACGGGCCGGGCCTCTGACTCGAGGCCTCGCCTCCCAGCGCTCAGCTGCCACCTCCCTCCTGGGCACGTGTGTCTGAAGACAGGTGGCGGCTGCATCAGCAGAGGGCAGTGCCCGAACCTGGCGTGCAGGCGGCGGCTGGATCTCTGCCTCCCGGCTCGTCATCCCTTGCTGCCCTCTGGCCTGGGCCTGACGCCTCCCTGTCCCCTGGGAGGGATCTGCACGTTCACTGCTGGGCCTCGGCATTCCAGCTGTTCTCCTCCTGCTCCGTGCCCGACCCAGAGAAGGTTCCAGTTCTTCCTTTTACCTCCACACTTCGTATTCTCCGTATCGGTCCCCCGAATTCACATCTCTAGGCCATGTGATGACACGGCTTTTCTGAGCTGGTTAATCGAGTTGAACGTCTCCATCTCTCTGTTTTATTTGTGGTTCTTCATATTCTTCAAGCTCTATCTTGACAGGAATTTTCACATAAAAGGCTGACTCCATTACCCAAGTGTTTACGTGTTGGGGTGCATGTGTATGTGAGCGTGTGGACGGGTGTGTGAGCCGCGTGAGTGTGGGTGTGTTTAACCTACTGTGCTGATTCTCAGGTAGGATTCCAGAACCAGTATCCTGGGAGCCTGTTAGAAATGCAAACGGGTGAGCCCAGCCAGACCTGCTGAGCAGCGGCCACAGGGGCAGAGCTCAGCTCTGCGCCTCAACGCACCCTCTGGGTGCTTCTCTGGCTTGATAACACGTGAGAGCCACTTTCTTCAAAATAATTTAGTTTTTTTCTGATCTGCTCCAAAGGGTAGCAATGTGTAAACAATAAGAGGGGTCAGTAGACTGTTTCTTCTTTTCAAATGTCTTTGTTATTATTTAACCGTAAAGACATGCATGCGTCTGTGTGCACGCGTGTGCGTGCACGCACGCCCACACAATTCATCCATCTCGCCCCCCTCCTCCGATTTGGAGAGGCTTTCCCTCAGCGTCCGGCTCTTACCCGGTCATCGAGAAAAGCTGATCTCAGCGGTCTCACTATTTCACACGAAGGCAATGGTTGCAGAGAGACTGGCCGAAGAAAGCAACGAGGAAGCCAAGGGAATAAAGCTGCAATGGGGGGATTTTCGGTGCCTGGATGAGCGCGGGCGGTGACGGAAAGGCGACAGGAGCGGAGGTGACGGGGGTGATGGCGATGACGGCCGAGGTGCCGGAGCAGGAGGCGGTGGTAGTGAAGTCGGCGCCCGTGTTGGTGACCCGGTGTGGGTGGTCATGGCAGTAGTGCCACTCACACACCCGTCCCTCGGATCATAGTACCCGCCCGCCCCGCTCCCCGCCCTCAAGGTCTGCCCTGCCTGCCTCACGGCGTGTGCAGCGGCGCCCCGGGGGCTTGGACGCATATGAGCACCTGTCTGGCCACTTTGACTTCAGCATGTCCAAAGTTTACAAAACGCTGAAAGCTTTTAAAATAAAAATAGGGGTTAAACCAATTGCGTCCTCCCAATTAAAAAGAATAAATGGACCACCCAGCTGCAGTTATAGGCAATTAATGTGATTCTGGGAGGCTTCCCTGCAAGATAATGGAAAAGCTGATTATGAACGAGCCAGGAGTGATGAGGGAGGTCAGGCCCTTAGCCCTGAGGACGCCGGGGCTCTGCTCCGTCCCACACTCGGCTTCAAGGCACAGGTCTCCTGGCGTACTGGCTTCCAGCCTGGCTGCCCACAGCCGCGAAGCAGGACAGCAGGGCGGGGGACATCAGCCCAGCCCCCGGTTCCCGGGTCCCTGGGTGGGGAGGAGCCTGCAGGGAGTCTGGCCTCCTTTGTGCAGCCCCTGCAGCTTCCGAAAGAGCAGGCAGCTGAAAATAAACCCAGGGAAGGGCGAGGAAAACGAGGACAGGAAGGGAGAGCACGGGAGGCGAGGGGCCTCAGGAGAGCAGACTGAAAACAGGACTTCTGACCTGGCAAGACACAGGCAGAGGCAGGGAGACGGAAGCAGGTGTGCGTCGGGAGCGGACTGCATCTCTCCTTTCACTCCTGCAGTGAGGAATCTCCAAACCACATTTGCGGGGCAACTGCGGCCTTGCAGCAGGCCCCGTGCTTGCATGTTTGCATTCAGATTTTGTCCTGATCTTCGTTTTGTTTCGAACCACGCTCCTGAGTCTTTAACGTGTGTGTGTGTGCGCGTGTGAGTTGCTTCGCGATGTCCTACTGCAAATTCTTTTCTAAAATAACAAGTCCGAGCGTGAACGAACAGATGAGCCCACAAGTCCATCCGCTCTGAGCTTCTGCTGTTTGCTGACCCGTTCACCGGCAAGCTCAAGCTGAGTTCAGGCGGAGCTGAAACAATCTCCAAACACCGACTTTTTTTTTTTTTTTACCCCGAGAACCTGCCGTTGGGTCGTGCCCTCTCTCTGGAGACCTGCCCAGTGGCCAAAGGTGCCTTGCATTTTTTATGTCAAGCCTCTGGGCCTCCCAGTTGGCAAGACCTGCCTTCCGGACTGACTCAGCCCTTGCAGGAGGCTCCCTCTTCCCAATCAATCCTCTGTGGGGTGGGGGGGGAGGATGCCGTGGCGTCATAGGCCACGTTCCTACCCATTGGAAGACAACTGTTTCCCCTTCACCTAGTCTTGTCCTACGGGACCTTGTGACTAAACCACGTGACCTCCTGTGGCCTTACCTGTAGTCTGTGCAGCCGGGTTGGGAGCGAGACCGTGAAGTCACGTCCACGGCTTGGAAAGAGACAGCAGCACGTGGTGGCGAAGGGCCTGGGTTCGAATCTGAACCCCTCGTCCTCACTGCGTGGTGTGCGCAGCCTCTCTGCACACCGATGTCGCCTCCCGTCAAGGGAAAACGGCAATAAGCCTCCCTCGCAGGGTTATCGTATTTAGAGATGGGAGATGTAAGGTGCTTGGTTCGGTGCCGGGCACGATGTAGATGATGGCGATGACCCTTTCCGTTATGACGTCCCTCGGGCAGCGGTCAGGACCGGCACGGCAGGCTGCTGGAGAAACCGCACCCTCAGGGCTGTGACTGCAGCTGCCCGCAGGGGCCGGGAGAAGCCGCGAGAGGCTGCGGACGGCACGGGTGGCCTGTGTGACCCCATCTCCGGGCCTCACTGGGTGGCAGAGGTTTGTCCAGTTCCGGCTGTGCCCATTTCACACACGCCAATGATGTCACCAGTCCTGCCACACTCTTGCCCCGGGGCCACCACGTGACCACCGCCACAGAGAGTGACACCCGACGGGCCTGGGACAGAGACACGGAGACCTCGGATTAGGCGAAGAGCGTCGTTCGACGTTTCCTTTAGTTTTGGTGCCTCTGCGCCCCGCAGTGTATGCTTGTCCCATTCGTCACTCCCCCGTGTCCTCCGAATGACCTGCCCCTGGGTGAGGAAGTCCGCGTGCTATCGGCCTTGACCCCTCGACACGGAAGTCAGGTCGCAAGTCCCAGCTCCCCTCGCCGCGAGGACGCCACCGGCATGCCAGACCCCGGCGCAGAGGCGCGTGCGCGTGGGCGGGGGCTCAGCCGGGCCCCTGTCATGCCACCGGCCCGGTGGAGGCGGGTGCACCGCGTTCCAGGCGGTGACAGCGGCGGTGGCTGCGGAGCCCACGCTGCGTCCCCGGCCCAGCCCCCAGGGCAGAAATGGCATCGGGAAGGGGGCAGCCGAGGTGGTGGTGGAGCCGAGCTCCTGCCGCTTGCTCTGTGGTGTGATTTTAGGTGCTGATCCTGGCAGATCAGCCTCGATCTGTTTCTCCAGCCTTCTCGAGGTCTCTGGAACAGCCGACACACCTTACCGATGCCCTTTCGGCTAAGCTAGCAGGGTGTCTTCTGTCATTCACAACCACGACAACCGCTGGAGAAGCCGCCGCTGACTGAGCCCTCCCGCGAGCCAGGCTGCCCTGCCTTCTCCACTCAGCACTTCACTGCAGCATCTCATTTAATCCTCACAGCAGCTGGGACGGGAGCAATGGGCTTTAGCGAGTTCAGCTGTGAGTCTCAGGTCACACTGGGGCCAGCGATAGGCCTCTTCAGGAAAGGCAGTAGTTTTTTGTCTTCAGACCTGGAATGTGCTCCAGATCTTCTCTAGAAGAGACCGGAGCACTGAGATGGTCATCAGAGCGCGCCGAGGACCTCACAGGTGCTTCTCGGGCCGCCTGGAGCAAGCTGGACACCCTGGGCCAACTGGAGCCCAGCCCCCGCCCCTCAGCCTGCAGCTGTGAGTCTGAGGGCAGAGGAAGCCAGAGGCCGGGCTTCTGGGTGGGGTGTGCACCTCCTGGGGCCGCCTGCCACTGCCCTGTCAGACCTCAGATCCCAGGGCCGAGGCCCGCGCCTAGCTGCCGCAGAGACCTCGCGGCTGCTCAGAAGGGATGGGCCCTGCCTTAGACTGTGTGTGTGACGTGTGTGTGATGTGTGTGCACACGTGTGAGTGGTATGTATATAAGGTGTGTCCACGTGTGTGTGCATGTCTGTGTCTATATGCATGTGTGTGCATGCATGTGTGTGCATGTACGTGTGTGTCTACATGTATGTGTGCACGTGTGTGTATAAGATTTTGTTCTTCTGGACATTGTTCTGTACCCGGTTCCTAATTTTATTACAGCATCAGAGCTTCACTGAATATTCAGAATATTCCGTTAATCGCATCTATGCAGAAGCCAGCGCCAAGTACTCACTCTCCCCATCTGATGATCCCTGCCCCAAATCAAAATCACAGAACAGTCAACTCTTTCTGGAAACGACATTGTTTAACTCCCTTAGTTACTTCCTCCAAGCAACAAGCAGCACCTAAGTTCTGGAACCGGATGGTTGCCTTGTGCTCTTTACTCATAACGAGCATGCATGTACAACGAGCGTGACAGCACACGTGAATTGGCACTAGTTCTGGGCCAGGTGCTGTCTGAAGTGTAGGAACCTGGTGTAGAAGGGACAAGGTGAGCCTAGGGTGCAGCGAGCTGCCAACACCCCCGCCCCCAGAGAAGGGAGAGCGAGCTCGGGCGTGCAGACACAAGGCGGCTGGAGCGTGGGGAACGGCAGAGAAGAGGCGGGGGCGGGACACAGTTTGTGCGGCTCGGCGCGGATGAAAACGCAGACCCCTGTGCAAATGAGGAATTTCCAGTGGGTGAGAGCAGGGCCCGGCGTGACTGCGGGCCTGGTGTGACCCGGAGGCCAGCCCTCCGGAAATGGCAATGCTCGTCCCGCCTCACCTTCCTGGGGGTGACAGCCAGAGGGGCTGGCCTTGCTGAGCTGTCTTTCCTCAGTTTTTGATTTCCCTAAACTCTGTTTCCAGGGGGTTGAGAGGTCGGCAGGTCAGATCATGAGGCCTCGGCCAGAGGGAAAGATCTGGATTTATTCCGCCTACAAGGGAACCGTAGGAAGGGCCCAGGGCACGGTGAAATCGAACATGGTGTCCAACTTTGGGACATGGCCTGGCTGCTGCGAGGAGCCTGGGCGGGGGAGGGGAGAGTGGGCACAGCTGGAGGGACGCCAGGACTCGGCTTGGTCTCGGCCCTCGCGGGAGGAGCCAGTGGGAAGACAGGGGGCTTGGGCGCGTTCTAGAGAGAGAGCCGAGGGGCGGCCGTGGGCGGGGCAGGGGGAGTGTGTGACGATCTGCCTGCTGTTTGCGGTTCGAGATGCCCAGTCGCCAGTGGCGGGAACACGGACTCCCAGGGAGGTGGCGCCTTCCTAAGCGACGCCCTTCCTCCTCCCCTCCGTCCTCACCGAAGCCCAGTCCTGGCTCTCAACCGGTGACAAGGCCTGCTACAGACTCCTCGCAGCCAGAGGCCGTCCTGCCAGATGCCAAATCTCCCCCAGGAGAAGTCCGAAGGCAGAGTGAGCGGCGGCTGCTGTCCAAAACCAGCAGGGCCGAGCCGCACAGGGCCGCGGGCGCGGCAGGCGTCACGGTGGTAAACGCTGCCTCCCCCCCACCCCCCCCCCCCCCCGCCCCCCCGCCGTCCCCCGGCCCTCCCCTCCATGCCCCGCGCCCCGCGTGTGGACTTCGGCAACGCTCGTGCGAGTCTCGTCGTGGAAACAGAGTTCATGGAAATCGAAAACCGGGAAAGACAACTCAGCCGGGCCAGCCCCTCCGGCTGTCACCCCCAGGAAGGTGAGGAGGGACGAGCATCACCGTTTCCGGAGGGCCTGGCCCGTGCCTGGCGTGGCCAGATGTCCTGGAAGCGACCCACACGTCATCTGACGGAGCCCTCCCGGCGGCCCTGTGAAGTCAGCAGGAGTCTCCCTGCTTTTCAGACGCTGAAAATGGGGCTCAGAGAAGCTGAGTGACTTGTTCAGATAGCTAAATGAAGCCCCCAGTTCAAAACTAGGGGGGCAGAGCCTATGGGCTGCTGGCCCCCTTTTCCTTGCTAATGGCACCTAAGTGTTTATGGCCATCTGGCCATAAAACGCATCATGATTGGCCTCGGCCAGTCACAGAATCCTGTCCCCCTTTGCCAGTGGTTGGTATGGGGGTGACTGTGGGGCCCACTTGGGCCAACGAGATGGGTGAGAAAGCCGTAGGAACAGGGGCTTATGGGAAGGACTTTCTCGCTGAGACAAAGGAGTGAACAGCTCAAGGACAAATACGCCTCGAGCCCACCACCTCTCCTTCCTGCCTCTGGACATGTCGTGTGAGGGTAAGGTGCGTGGCAGGGGCAGCCTTCTCAGACCCATGCGGTAACAAGGACAAAGCCATATGCTGAAGGTGCATGATAGGGGCTTGGAATGGGCCCAGGTCCAGGGTGACAAGCCAGTCTCGGGACCTCCGGCCTCCATGCTTCCTGTTGAGTAAGCAGCTGATGCACACGTGGCCGAAGCCACCGTCGGTCGGGTGGTCTAACCTCAAAGCCCACGGTCTTTTTCCTGTCGCTCCCTGACATTTACATGAGTGTCCAGCTGTCCCCCTGACGTCCGTTGTCCACCTAGGGCCCAGCGATTACAGCAGGGATCATACTTAGAAAAACTGTCAGTTAAAAGAAGGGAGGTGGTCAGTTCAGCAGGACGAGACATCTGGCTTCCGGTCTTCGTTGTTCTTGGCGTGAATCTTAGGACTGCACAGCTGGAAGGGACCAGACCATCTCCTGGTCCAAGCCCCGTGACAGACGATGGAACCGAGGCTTTGAGGGGCCAGGCGCCTCGCCCCCGAGGCCCTCAGGTGGCACCTCCAGACTGGAACTCAGCTCTCGCAGGTGCCTCTCGGCCACGCGATCTTTCCCTTGCTCTCCACTTAAACTCTTTATCGATTTTGCACCAAACTCCGATTGGCCACTCAACTCACATCAAAAAGAGATTCTCACACTCATCACATCCGTGTGCTGGGACAAACTTTGGTGCTGTTCACTGAGGTTTCCCCCATGTTTAGCTCCTTGTCATACCACCACCCTCTTCCAATGAACTCGGCAGCACGCCCTGCCCAGAAGACAGAAAGAGCCCAGAGACATGACGGGGAGGATGTCGAGTTCCCGGCTCTTCAGATTAAAACCGAGCCTTGAATCTTGTCACAGAGACGACGGTCTTGGAAGCAAGCGCCAGGCACTCAGAAGTTGAAGGGATCCAGACAGGAGTGTGTACCACCACCAATACACAGGGAGAGAAGAGGTGAAGCGTCAGCCCGCAACCCCAGCTAGATGGGGCGGGGAGCTCGGGTATGCAGAAGCCCTTCGACGGGGGGCCCGATGTCCAGGGAGAAGGGATGAGAAAATTCCTGTTCCCCTAAGGAGGCGTGGGCCTGGCCGAGGGAGAGTTCCAGCTCAGAGGGCGTCACGATGAGGGCACGGCCACAGGTATCGCCGTGGATAAGGCCACGGGCAAGCCCAAGGCCATTGGAACTATGACCGCTTCGGTGAACAGTGACGAGGGACCGTTCTGGCCAGTGGACATCGTTAGGAGAGGGTGTCAACAGTGAACTATGAAAGGAAGACTTCCTGTCTCTGCCAAGGCTAGATAGAGCAAGAAGGGAAGACACTTCCCTAGAAATCACCACCTCATGCATGCCACTAATTTACGGCCACAAAAACACTGTATAACACACGACCACAAGCCTCGGGGCTGCCGTGGGTTCAGCTCACCGGAAACGGGCTCTCTCATGTGCCCACAATAGCCGAGGGCCGGCCGGGCGGCTCTGCTGATCTTGGCGGGCTCTCACACTGCTGGGCTTGCTGGCCGCTGGCTGACATCGATGGCCTCACTCACACCTGCAGCGGGCAGCCCTGCCCCCACATGTCTCTCGTTCTCCTCCTGGGGTCAGCAGGCCGCTCTGGTCACTCCCTTTCCTGGGCCACAGTAGAAGGAAAGATCAAGTCAGTGCAATCAGGCAAGGGCTTGATTCGACTTCTCATTTGCTAATATGCCCCCGGTCACCGCAAGGCACGTGGTCGAGACCAGAGTCAGCGAAAAGGCACTGGAGGGTCACGTGACAAAGGGCAGACAGACAAAGGCGGGTGAAGATCGTGGCCACGCGTGTAACCTGCCGCACCACGTATGCTACCGCCTGGCCAACAGTCCAGAAATGAGGGGCCATCCAGGCAAACGAGAGAGAATTGCTATTGTAACTGATCTCAAGCACGAAATGGCTACCAGATCACAAATTTATCCGAGTTCACCTGCAATTTACTGGGTCAGGTTTTCTACCATTAGACGGAAATGGGATTCAAGATAAAAATTAAGTGTAATTGTAGAAAAATAAAGTTACAATTTTTGCTCATGTGATTTTTGTGACTGTAATTTGTGTCCAACACATTCTTGAAGCCAAAGTTTCAAAATCGGCCAAACGGTTGATAAGTCAACCTTACATCCTACAGAAGCCAGATTTCTAAAGATTTCCAACCAAACCAGGAAACGACTCCGGAGATAATGTGGTTTTTACTCCCGAAACGCAAACAGAGAGGTGAAGAGCCTGGTTAAAAACTCCAACGTGGCCTACAGCTGTGGACTCTGAAATAAAGTGTCCAGGGGCGTCTGACCCTCTTCCTGGAATATCACCTTTCTAACGACAGCCATCTCTGTAATTCCAACAATAACAGCTTCAAAGGGAAAATACCGCTTCTCTGGCCAGAAAGTCTGTCCAGGTCAAGGGAAAAAATAACATTCAATTGCTCGTTGTCACGTGAATAAAAGTGGTCATCGTCACACCGGTTCTCGGGTGTGATCCGGTGGCTGACGGGAGGGCTCTGCTAGGACCGGCTGGGACACCAAACCCACCCAACGGCTCCACGTGGCTCTTCCTGCCAGGAGTCCTTTCTTGCTGTTCACGGAGAGGAGATAATGAAATAAAAAGGGGGTCAGGCACTAGGGTGGCCCGGAGCAAAACCGGAAGGCTCTCGATGGCCACAGGATGGAGGAAGGAATTTCCTAGGTCTGAGCAATTTATCTCAAAACGAGTATTTCACAAGTTTTCACAAGTGAGCTGAAAGAGACAGAGAGGGAGGGGGAGGGGGAGGAGAGAGGGATTGGGGGAGTTTCTCCTCATTTGCACAATAACGTAAGCATGCTGCATTTGTCAAGTGCATGCTGTCATTTGTCGTGTCTCCCTCCGCTGTCACTTTCCCGTGTGTGTGTGTGTGTGTGTGTGTGTTGTGTGTGCAGGCACACGTGCATGGTTCTGTTCCAGTGCTTCAGAGGTTTTCATGGAACACGGTGTTTGTGCCCTTTTTATAAGCCGTGGGTGCGGGGTGAAGGTGATGGGAAGTTGACCTTCTCAGTTCTTTTCGTCCTGATATTTCCTGTGGCTCAAGGTCACAAGGATCCTGGTGGCCTCTCGTCAGGGGCTTTGCCACGGGTGGGATTCTCTGAAGGGCAAGGACGGCCCGCACCATCCCACCAGAAGAGACGAAGTCAAAGAGGGCCTGAGACGGCCTGATGCTTACAGTGGGTAAATTGTATGGTATGTGAATTATAGTTCGATTAATAAAAAAAAAGAGGGTCTGAGCAGGCAGGCCTGAGGTCTCGAGGGGCCTTGATGTGTCCGTCACAGTGTCCTGAAAACCCCTGCCTGAGTGGCAGGGGCATCTTCTTCTGTTCACCCCTTTTCCTGTTTAGAAAACAGAGGTGCAGCTCGTCGCCAGCGTTCATTTAACATCACGTGTAGAAACACCACGTTTTCTAGGATTTGACATTTTCAGCAATCAAGAATTACTATATTTTGTAAGTGGAAATACCACTACTAAACCCAGAATGCTGTAAATGGAATGATGTCATTTGTCTCTAAAGACTATCGCTAGACTAGAACGATGCGAAAATAGTGATAAGAGTGAGATACTTCGTGGCAAACTTTGGGGGTGAGGTTAGGACTGTAGCCTGTGAGTTAGGCACCGTCGGCGAGTATTCTCACGGTAAATGGAAAATGGGTTTAAAAAACCCAGTGGCCCCCCTCACCAAGGGCTACCAGAAACGGTGTGAAAATTCTGGAGCAAACATGCCGAACGCTGTGCAGTGAAAATTCACCCGCACCAGACTGGGCCTGCCCACACCAGCGTTTCTGAGGATTGTGCATCCCTGCAGGGGTCCACAGTGGGTGGCCGTGTGGTCACACACACTGGGGCTGTCCTGACCCGGTTATAGGTGAACAGACGATCTGAGATTTCAGCACCATCTGGGACAGTAGAGGTGCCACGTCCCATCTCTGATGCCCAGCCTCTCCGTCACCAACCTCTGTCCCCCCCCCCCCGGAATAAAGGCCCACTGAGGACAGAGGGCTGCAGCTCTGGGACCAGGGTACTAGGGCCCACCATCTCCCTCCTGATTTTGCCTTCACATTCTGAAAACCTTCCCTTAGGGAGCTGGGAAACCCAATTTTGCCCATAGCTTTGGGGGCACCGACTAGAACCAGTAGGCCCACAGCTGCCCCTGTAGAACTTCCACTCACCCTCAGGCCCCAGGGGAGATGATGTCAAGAAACCCAGCTCTCCCTGCCAGGCCTCGCTTCCAGCGCTGACAGGAAGTGGTGTGTGGAAGGTGCAAGATGCCTGAATTCTCAAATTGTCCACGGCTCCCTTGTGCAAATGCTGGATGCCCCTGCAGTTCAACCAGCAGTGGGCAATTTGGGGTCCCAAGACCACTCATCTACCCCTCCACTGGGCACCGAGGTCCCACCTGGACTGCCTGGCACTCAGCCCCAGTGCTCAGGCTCACCAGAGGGGTCCTTGGTGGTGATGATGGTGATAATGATGTATGATGATGACAATGACGACGGTGGTGGTGCTGGAGATGGTGATGATGGTGATGATGGTGATGATGGTGATGATGGTGATGATGGTTATGATGATGATGATGATGGTGATGGTGGTGGGGACGATGGTGACGATGATGGTGATGGTGGTGGGGATGATGGTGGTGGTGGGGATGATGGTGATGATGATGATGGTAGTGGTGGTAATCTTGTGAGAAACCGGGTAGAACCCTGGCTGCCCAGGTCCCCCCTGAACTCCTCACTCCTCTGTCCCTAGAAGGAAAACCTTCTTTCCAGATAGAGCTTGGTGCTGTCGAAAGCCTCAAATTTACACTCCAAATAGCACCTCCTTAATCTTAGTCCAATTATGCAGCAGGTAGCCTAGGACTGAGTACCTCTCTCTCGTGATATTTACCTGCTCCTGGCATTTCAGCTGATAAACACGGACGATATCTCTTCAAAAAAATTAATAACATTATTATGGAAAATAAGCATTCATTAAGGCATCAGAGAGAAATGCAGATTAAAAGAAGCAGATATGATGGATTTTTTCACCTTGTTACTTCTGGCAGGAGCCAAGCTCTGACAAATAATCAAGTGATACAAGGAAAAAGAGAAGCCGTCGTGTTTGTACAACCTCCTAGGCTTTCTGGGGGGTGGTTCAGGCCTCTCCTCTCTGCCACTGGTGAGTTTCCTGACGAGCCTTGGGCTGCCCGGGCTGTACTACCCCTGGAAGCATGGGTTAGGGGGCTGCTGTCACTGGGAGCGGGCACGGCGCACCAAGAGGCACAGGTAAGAGGCAGACTCACTCACTCCACGAACGTGGCAGGCCCCCAGGAGAGAGTGTCCCTGTCCTCATGGAAGTTACATTCAAGTGGAAAAGACACACACCAAACAATGAAATGGTTGCAAGTACTAACCGATGTTTTAAAGAATAAGAAACCAAAAAGGAAAAGAAGGTAAGAGTAGAAAAGGGGTGTTATAGGTTGAACTGGGGACCCCCAAAATCCATACCCTGAAGCCCTCCCCCCAGCACCACAGGATGTGACTGTATTCGAGACAGGACCTTTGAAGAGGCGATTCCGTCAAAATGAGTTCGCAGGGCGGCCCCTAATCCAATGTCACTGGTGTCCTTGCACAAAGAGGAAATTTGGGCACAGTCACACACACAGGGAGAACATCACGTGAACAGGAAGCTGGCCATCCACCTGCCCGGGGAGGGGCCTGGGACAGAAACCCTCACCTGACCCTCAGGCAGAGCAGCCCGGCCGATGCTCTGACCTCAGACTTACAACCTCCAGAACTGGGAGATAATACATTTCTGTGATTTAAGTCTCCCCAGTCTGTGGGCCTCTGTTAGGGTGGCCCCAGCAGACTCATGGGCGGGGGATGGTGGTGGGCGGGATGAGACAGAGACCACCGGATGTGGGGTGGGGTAAGACGGGGCAACACGTCACGTGTTAAAAAGGTCCACACAGGTGCCCCGTCTTCGGCCCCTCACCGTTCTGCCTTCGAGAAACTCCGCAGGTGCTCGCTTCACCCCGACAAGCTGCTTGGGCCTGAGCTCGCCTCTTTCACCTGGATATCCATTTCCTTATCATCTCAACCTTTTCCTGACTACTGAGGTAACACATGCTTACTATAAGCATTTCTGAAACACACGAAGATATCAAAGGTGATGTGAAATGACGTAACCACTGGCCACGTCTAACCTCACGATGTAGAATTGGAACTGGCTTAAGGTTATGGTTCCAGAATGTTCCATCTTCTGTTTGGATGTGCATTATGCACACCCTGTCCCTCCTCTGCATGGGCATCACGTCCCAGCGGGCCCAAGTGGAGCTCTGCTCTACCTCTGGAAGTTCCCAGGTCCCCTTTTACCACAGGGCTCGCCCAGAATGTTTAGAGAAATTCTGTAACTTGGAAACAAATAAAATCTTAATAGATATAGAATCTATCTGCCTATCATCTCTCTCTCTCTCTCTCTCTCTCTCTCTCTCTCTCTCTCTCTGTGTCTCATCTATCTATCATCTATCTATCATCATCTATCTATCATCTATCTACCTACCTAATTACCTATCTATCTATCTATCTATCTATCATCTATCTATCTATCTAATCTATCATCTATCTATCATCTATTATCTTCCTTTTAGTGCTGTTTAGCAGGATTGCTATTATTTGCAACCTATCCCTGACTGAAACCCATCCTTGTCCTGTTAGAAACTCACCATCCCCCAGCCACCCCTGGGGCAGGTCCCTTACCCCCTCTGCTCTGCCGGCTCTGGGCCTCCCTGGTAGAGGGTAGGTCAGGACTAGCTGAAGGGACAGGAAGCTTCAAGAAGAGTGCTACCGTGGACGGTCCAGCTCTTGAACCACTTCCAGTCCCGGCCCCAGGCCTTTGCTTGCTGAAGGCCGTCCCTTCCTCACCCAAGCATCGGTGGCAGCTGCTTGTGGCCACAGACTCAGGACGCGCCATGGAACACGCCCGCCACCTGCCACTGGTGGCTTCCGCAGCCCCTGCCAGGGGTCCGGTTCTCGATCTCCTCTTTCCTCTCTCCCAGCACTCAGGGCTGTATAGAGATAAGAAAATAATTTCGATGAGGGCCAAGCTTGTGGATTACACTTCTTTGTGTAACGCTTGACAAATTACTCTGCATAAAACCAGAAAACGATCACTCGGCGAGGCCTGGCTGAGCGGGGCCCCAGCAGAGAACACCTTTAGTCAGTGATTTAGAGGGCAAGATTGATTCTTCCGCGTCCTCGCCATATGCAGTTAGATAAATTATAAGCGCACGCTCCCATTACTTCTTTGCAGTTTGACACACTCAGGATAATGGCCGGGCTTTTAGAGCTGCTCCCGCTCCATCTTTGTCATTCGGGCCTGGCCTCTCTCAGCTCCCCTGGTTCCGAGGAGGCAGCACCCACTGAGCGCTGAGGAGAGGTAATTATGTCACTTGGCCGGCAGTCGGCAGGTCGGCAGGTCCAGGATGGGTGCAGGGGCTGGACGGCTTCCTAGGGTCCCTCCACTACCCTCGGCATGCCACTGTTTGTCCCAGCACTGCCACTTCACGGTCACAGGGTGCTGCCAAGCCGTGAGCCATCGGCACACAAAAGTGCTCGAGGCAGGGAGAAGGCAAAGGTGCAGAAAGGCTTTTTCCTTAATTGACTTTGTCGTTTTAGCCGGAGAAAAAGTCCTTCCCAGCAGCCCCGTCTGCAGACTTGCGCCGTCTCATTGGCCATGACTGAGTCACATGTCCATACCTGGAGCAGTCAGCCGTGGAATTGCCGTGAACCTCTTGGACCAGGCACAGTGTACCTCGTGAGGCTGACATCTCAGAACCCTTAGCCTTCTGCCTCAACCTAACCCAGCTGCCGCCGGCCCCCAGAATGGCTGTTGGGAGGGACAGGGACTGTACGGGGTGAATGCCGTGGAAGGTGAAAGACAGACTGACAGGGTTCACTTGTAGGAATGCTGGTTTGGCATCTTGAGACCCACCAGAAAAGAGAAATATTGATGCTTGCGGTTAGGAGCTCTAAATCTAACCAAGTGTCACCAGCGGGGCCAGCAGCTGCAACCTGAGACGTCCCCAGGGTGTAAGCCATCCGAGCCTTCACCTACAGGGTGGCCAGAAGCACACAGCTGCCCCAAAATGCCATCGAGCACCTCTGCTTCTCCATGGCGCGCCTCCTCGGCCGAGATGGTAACCCTTCTTTGTGTTACTGGACGTACATCTGTCTGTCAGCTTCTGGCCCCTGCATGGCCCTCAGCGGCACCTGGTTGTCAGGATGTGGAATGTACTTTGGGAGTGATCCCTTTGCACTGACGTGGCTGCATGATGGCTCAGATCCGGAGACCTAACGGGTCTGCGATGTGCAGTCGGATGTCTCACACGCGCGCGTGTGTTCGCGGACACACACACCCCCTAAACACGCCCGCCTGGTCCTATGAATACAGCAAAAACAGCTGCAACCTTCTAAAAATTCATTGGTTTCTGGGTCATTTGCATTTTTTATAGTTTGCCAACAAAAGATAGGGCGAGGGGAGGGAACTTATTAACGTTTAAAGAAATTCTCCAAAACGGGAAGGAGCGAGCATGCTCAGCTAGACCCAGAGATGTCATCTAAATAGAGACCACGTGGCCTTCCCAGCCGCCTCCCGCGGGCCGGCCCCTGGGGGCAGAATTGATATGCAGCTCTAAAAGCAGACAGCTGTTGCAGCCGCTGGGGGCCTACACTGTGTTATCCGGGGGTCTGCATTCTGGTTCCTAACGGCCATTTTCAGAAAACAACCGAGGCAATTTCAGGATTTGCTGTCACAATAGGCACGCTAAAAATAAAGTCAGCATAAATAGATTAAGAAATTGACAGAATAACAAGGCATAAAGAATTAGAATGAGTGTACACGCTCCAGATGACAACACAGCACACTGCGCAGGGAGATGGGGAGCGAGGGGGGCTGGGGGGAGCGGTGGCGCCTGAGCTGCTGACTCGGTGTTTCCACCCGGCCTGGCTGTTGGGGGGGGGGGCGGTGCGCTTCCCAGGGCCCGAGGCTCAGCGAAGGAGGGGAAGCGGGGGAAGCCGCTTCCGGTGGGGCGTTCCCACTTTTTTCCTTAGACAGACGGCAAGTTTTCTACAGCTGACCCCAAGCCCCAAACTGAGCTTGGGGAAGGAGAGCGATGCAGCACAGAAGGGAGTGAGTTGGAGGGGGAAAAAAAACAACAAAAAAAAAAGTTTTTAATTCAGTCATGACATTTGGAGAAAATGAATCTCTGGACAACTGGTATAAGAGCAAAGAAAAAACTCTGTGCTGGAAATTCACTGCATCATGATAGGTCAGCGTGTGCTAATTTGGGGAGAGGGACGCCTCTGATCTAGGGGTTTCCAAGAGTCCTAATCAACTGGTTATTGGCAGAGCGCTGGCTGGGGCTTCTGCACCCTCTTCCACCCTCATCCCACGCTGGATGCCAGGGAGAGACAGGCCCGGAGCCCAGGAACCCTCAAGGTCCTCATCCTCTGACCCTTTCGGTGATCCTAAGACATTCGTTGAAGAGAAAAGAGATAACAAATACTGCTTAGTGGAACATCTTAAGGAATTTTCTGGAACATCATTTCCGAATTGGGTTCCCTGGCGTTAATAGATGTTAAGTGAAAAAAAAAAAGTGTTCTTGGTGTAAGTTCGGGAAATTTGCAGGTGAATTTGCATCGGGACTTCTCTAAGTCTTTACTATGACAAGACGTTTTGGAGATCTTACAGAAGTGATGCATTTCTCAAATGAATGTTTCCATTAAGTCTCCTTTTCAAAATGTTTTTTTTTCTGTTTGTTGTGTGTGTATGTGTGTGTTGTGTGAGAGAGAGAGAGAGAGAGAGAAGAGAGAGAGAGAGAGAGAGAGAGAAGACCTTGGAAGAGGTCTCTGGAATGCTTTTGTTCGGATACAAATCACATGGTTTTCAGCCCATGGAACATCCTGAAGGCAGCGTCTCACCATTAAGAGAGCAGTAAGAAGGCTGAGGAGCACCGTCCTCTGCATTTCTGCCAGGTCAAGACCAGTTTTTTTTGTTTTTTGAAGGACACATTTGCACTGTTTTGTTTTGTTTTCAGTTCAGAACCCATTCGATCACCTACAGGGGACGCGGCTTCAAGGCTGAGGATGAAGGTGCTGCGTTCTCTGGCCTGGGGAGGAACGAGGGGACCAGGAGGTCAACCTGCCCCTTGCTGGCGGCAGCGCCTCGCTCGTAGCTTTCCATGCTGCGCTAGGATTTTGGCAGAGGTTCGTTAGAGGTCAATAAAAGTTAAATAAATGAAACAAGGCTCCACTGTGGGGACGCTTTTATCATTTCATTAAGCGTACTATTGTGTCCAGGTGCTTTGCCAAGTAGAGAGCTGGCCACGGCTTCGTCTCATTCCTAACTGCTGGGAAAACAGGCGAGAGATTCTTCTGAAGACCCTTTGTTCAGCCCTCCCCAAGCGGCTGCAGAGAGGCAGCCAAGACGGGCTGCTGGAGAGGTTAACCTCTGTGCTTTTGGAAGGCAGATGGGGTCTCCTAACAATCTTTGTCTTGAAGGTTCTCCAGCCTGACTGGAATTGAGAGGCGGTGAGGCTGGGAGGTGGGGTAGTGGGGTGGGCGGTGGGAGGACATGGGGGAGCTCTGGGTCCTCCAGCTTGGCCAGGGGTTCAGAGCTTCTCGGGCATCAGAGCTACGCCGGTCCAGAGTGGGGAGTGCACTTTTGCATTATAAGCTTCCTGGAAAATGTGGTGTGGGCAATGCCCCTCCAACCTCTGTGCCATCCATCTTTAGCCAAGTCCTACCAGGGCGAAGCTCAAAGAGCTTCAAGGACGTAGAAGAGTAGCCAGTGCTGGCCGTGTGGGGACCCAACAGTGAGCAGTGCTGTGCACAGAGAGAGGGGGCCCGCCTGGGGATCACGCCCGGGAGCCGAGAATTTAGGAAAGGATTGATTATATAACGAAAATTGAGATGCTCTTCAGAATAGACCTACACAGAGATGATCAATTGATTTTCAACAAAAGTGCAAAGGCACATTAATGAGGGAGAGGGTAAACTTTCCAATAATGATTCTGGCACAACGGAACCACCGCATGCCAGAAAATGGAACTGCCTTCCAAACCTTGCACCATACACGAAAATTAACTCACAATGGAACGCAAACCTCAATGTAAAGCCTAACGCTATAAAACTTCTAAAAGAAAACAGAAGAAAAAGTTTTGCGACCTTGGTTTAGGCAAAGATTTTTTAGCCTAAACACCAAACATATGACTCATAAGAGAGAAAAAGTAATAAATTAAACTTCATCAAGATTAAAATTTTCTGCTTTCCGAAAGATGTTGAGACTGAAAAGATACGCCATAGACCAGGAGAAAACATTTGTAAACTACCTATATAATAAAGAACTTGTGCCCAGACTATATATTTTTTTGAACTCTCAGAACGCAATAAAAAGAAATAAATAAACAATTAAAAACTAGGCAGAAGATTTGAACAATCTACCCAATTGTCAGGTAATGCCAAAGAAGATATATGGATGGCAAATAATTACATGAAAGATGCTCAAAAAATTCATCACTAGGGAAATGAAAGTTAAAGCCACAATGAGCTACCACTGCACACCTGTTAGAATGGCTAAATTAAAAAGCCGAGCACATCGAGGCCTGGCAAGAATGCAGAGCAATGAATCTCAAATCCGAGTCAGAATAATTTGGTTACTCTCTAGAAAAAGTTATTTCAGAAGACTGCAATATTATAAAATAAGGCTAATTTGATGCCAGGGATCCTAAAACTTAGAGTCCTGAGTCAACAATCCCAAGAAGAAAGTACTATTCTAATCACCCCTATTTAACAAGCAAGTCAACAAGGCCTGGAGAAAGTGGATCACAAATGAGTTAGGTTAAAGAGTCAAAGCAGGTGGGCAATTCCCCAGCCTCCTGTCCTAACCACTCATCACCCGCCTCATGTTCAGTTAGCTACAATGCCATCAAGACCCACAAAGGGAAACTCCACAGCAGCATGGATGGAGATCAGCACCCCCCACACACACACCCCCAGGCACAGAGCTGACACCTCTGTATCAGCAGAGGTGTACAGAAGTTTGGGTTAAAAGAAAACCTTGAAAAGTTTGGAAACTTTATAAAGAGTGGGATTTGAGAAGGCATGTGTTTCTCTTTCTTTGCTACCTCGTCCGGAAAGGAAACAGTTAAACCCAGACTCCTGAGATACTTCCAGACTTGTACAATAGAAACAACATAGCTATTAGGAAGATGATCAAAAAGTACCAGAGAACTGCTACGCATAATTCACATTTCATTCATTGATTACTTAGTATTTGCCCGGGGCTCTTACAGCGGTTTTGTAAGTGATATGCCATTCAGTCTCTGCTGGAAGGTCCTGGTAGCCGATTTTGTGATGAGGATTCCGTCCGCCTTCAGAGGTTAAGCGTTTGCCTGAGATCACACCGCTAGGAAGTGACAGAGCCAGGGCTGAAATCAGGTTTGTCTTAGTTTCCATCTCTGCCCCGCCCAGGCTGGTGTCTTGGAGGTGCATGTCCACAGTCCTCCGGCAAGGTCGAGTCCTCTCTCTGATTTACTCTCATCCTGCATGTGTGCGTAAGGGTAAGAGATCTGTTTATGGTTTGCTCTGTACTTTCCAACGGCTGTCTCGTCTTCCCCTCATCCCACCTGGGCAGTTTATAAATACTTTCCAGGTGCGAATTACAACTTAGACTCGCCCTCTCTGCCTCCCCAACCCCAGACAGAAACCCAAAGCAGGCGCAGTGCCAACTCCAGCCCCAGACGAGGAAAGTGGCCCTGGCCTCAGCCCGTCCAGGTCTGAACACGGATTCACGTCACCTCGGAAAACCTCGAGGCCATCCAGTGTTGGGGTTGCTTCAAAACAGATCAGCTGTGAAAACGAGGCCACGTTTAAGGAACAGCATCGTTGGCGGAAATGGCAGGACAGGCTTGGGGAGAATAGAGACTTGGGATGCGCAGGTGATGGTTTTTAACTGGATGGGCCTCGTGGCTGTAACAAAAATCAATGCATTTCTGACAGGGCTGAAGCTCTGCTCTGTCTTGGCCCTGCAGCTCCTCCCTACCCTCCACCGCCCCCCCCCCAGCAGTTGGAGCCTGGGGAGCGGATGCTCGGGGCTTCCCACCCCGCAGGAGTCCAACTATAGGCCAGGGCCAGCAGGGGATGGGCTCCAGGTGTGAGGGTGAAGCAGGGCGATGTGAGAAGGGGGTGGGGTGCAGGTGGGTGGGGTGTGCCTGCGCGGAGGGGACTGGCTGGTCAGCACCCACAGGCCCCCTGCGTGGAGGGTCTGACTTCCAGGGGAAGTGCAGACCCTGCTGAGAACACTCCCCCCGCCCCCAGGCCCACAGCAGGGGCCACAGGGCCAAGCAGGGGGTGGTGAGACAGGCAGCTTCTCAGGCTTTCGTTCCTGGTGGGAGTCACCATTGTGAAACATTAAAACTGAAGCAACAGAACTTGGCGCCTGGAGGTCGGTGAAAAACACATCTCCCTCCGGCAGCGCCCAGTGTCTTGGAGAGGTGGCATCTTGGTTGTTTTCCATGTTTCTGTGTTTTTGTTTTTGCTAGGGAGGGGGACTGCCTATGAACAAAGTGGAGGAGACAAATGTTCTATGGAGAATTTTGAAAACTTTTTTTCTCTTATCCAAGATGATGCAATGAGGAAACGAAATCGGGTGCGCTCACTGTTAGAGCCTGGGACCTGGTTTAAAGGTTTTCCTCGAGAACGACAATGGTGTGGCGTCTCCTGGTGTCTGGTAGGTGCAGACAGTGATGGCCTCCGTCTGTGGGCCTGGAGGGGACCCCTCTCAGGAGCCAGGCCCTGGGGCCCCAGACAGCAGCCGCTGGGTCTCCATGTGCTCAGCTGGGACTCGACGTGCTCTGCACACAGGACCAGTGAGGGAGCGGCCACCACTGCGAGTGACATGTCTTCTGAGAACTTTTGAAAGTTGCTGCCAGACCACAGTACAGCCCTACAGGAAAAAAAGAGGGAAAATTCTCTAGCATCTGGGGCTGTGCTGCAGTTCCTGTGACCGTGCCAACATGCCACTCTATTTTCCCTAACCCGAAAAGTCCCTGTCTCACATTCAGTATCATCAAAAATAATTTAAAATACTTTATGGTGAGCCTAATTACTGTTCCAAATCTTTGTCCTGGGTGGGTGTTTCTTTCTCTCTCTCTCTCTCTCTCTCTCTCTCTCTCTCTCTCTCTCTCACACACACACCACACACACACACACACACACCCGAAAAAGAAATCTCAGAAGGCAGACTCTCCTGAAACCCACCTGAGCCTGATTCTCCAAAGGAGACCCCTCATATCTGCATTATAGGCTCGAGGAAGCTTCGCTTGTAGGCTGGGTTGCATTTTCTATAAAGCCTTTGCTTTTCACAGCCACATGAGCTATTTCTCTCTCTAGGCGTTGCTTTTGTGGAAATTTATCATATTTTTTTCCTCGATCCAGAAGTGAATTTTTTGTAAATTGAAGAAAATCCTTTAGCTGTTTTGGACTTACTCAAGCATGTAAAAGGGTATTTTGCACCCACAGTTCAGATGCCTTAGTATGTTCTCAGCTCAAGTAATTTGAATTTAAAACTTTGAATTGGGCCTCTTTATGTAGCATCCAAAAAAGGTGCTGTTTATGAAGAAAAGTGTGGTCATGAAATAAAGGCTATGGGGAGTAAGTGATCCTGCCGGTTACAGTAATAGATTGAGGCTCATAAATCTTCGCTTCTATTCTTAGCTCTGGAAAGAATTTGTGTTCGCCGCATGCGCACAGGGAGGCAACACGGAGATAGACTCAAGAACTGGGACGTGAAGGAAATAAGATCTTCCTGTAAAGTTACATCACGGACTCCACCCATAAGCAACCAGAGCAAACACGCAAAGCCACCTTAAAGAAACACGTGATTCGCAGGTCGGACGGGGTCAGCCAGGTTGCAGGCAGAGCCCCAGGCAGCTGCAGCAGCTCACATCCCAGCTCCAGGAGAGGGATGGGGCGAGGGGAGGGGGAAGGGGTGGAGGGGAAAGGGGCGGGGCGTAGGGAGGGGGCGTAGAAAGGAGGGGCGGGGCGGGGCGGAGGCAAGGGGGCGGTGGCGGCAGGTTGCCTCTGGGTCAAGCACTGGAGCATTCCGTGGCTGAGAATCAGTAGTATTAGAACAAAACAGATTCTTTGGCACTGGTTGCCACCGGGGAGACGGGACACACCGGGGGGCCTGGGTGTCTGGGCGAGCGTGTGGTGCAGGGCCTGACAGAGCTCGGGCTCGAGGTCGGGGGGTCGCTCTGCCCCGGGCGGCAGGACATCGAAGTGGGAAGCGGAGCGAGGCCAAGGCCGTGGCCGTGGCCGGAAGGAAGTGGCTGCCAGTCCTACCAGGTGGTGGTGGGGGCGGAGCGTGGGTCATTTCGTGGTTTCCACAGTGCGCCTGTCTTTGTGTCTGTGTTCAGACATGGTCACCGAGTGGCCTTGCGTTTGCCCCTCTCCATCCTGGCCACAGAGTGACCTCGTCCATCGTTGGTGTTCACTGCAGTCGTGTTTGTTCGACCAAAGGACACCCTGGCCGGGCCGTGAGTGCCAGGCAGTTGCAGCTGATAGCAGCCGGGCTCCGTTTGTGTTTCTTACCATTTGGCCCTGGATTCTTGCTCCGGCTCATCGCTCACCAAGTGCCCCTTCGGGGATAACGGGGCCTCCCACATGCGGGTCTGTAGGGGACGGCTGTGGTCATACAGAGCTGAGTACCCCAGGTCCCATGGTGAGATTAACATTGAGCCATGAAATTGCCACTCTCCTAGGTCGAAAGCCTATGAACAGCGGCAATTTCACACAGTTGAACCTAATTATTTCTCACTGTGGGTTTGCAAATTGTCCTTCTGGGACCCTGACCCGTCTCCTGGGACCCTACCATGAGAGGAAGGACTGTCTCTGGGTGTGAACAATTTGGGGTTTCTGATCCTTTAAAGCAGAGAGTTTAACCCCAAACCACACTCACGTGAGGCTTTGAGAGAATCCCAGACATCTGTCCATGTCACTCGAAGGGGCTCTACCTCGGTGTCTGCTTATGACACGTCAGTGGGTCAATTAACTCACCGGCTTTCAAAATGACCAATGATGACTGTGCCCCGGCTGAGCCACGGCCCTCTCCCCAGGCGGAAGGGCCTGGGTCCATGGTGGGGGGCGGGGGGCAGCTCATGAGGGGAAACGAATGAGAAAATAGAGACTCGGCGCCTGTGGCAGGGTGCTGGGAATAAACGGTGCCTTGGAAGTAGCTGTGGTCCGCCGGGAAAACAGGGCAACACAAGCCGCCCGGTGCCAACCACACACGGCATCGCAGGTGTCTGCCACCGTGCCCAAGCCTGACTGTGAAGTCGGTAAAATTCGAGTGGCGGCTGCTGCTCTAATTGATGCTTTTACCTGGCGGGAGTCACAGAGCGCCTGAGCAGGTGAACAAATTCAAGTGTATACAGCCGCCGGTGCTTTAAATGGCCCCATTAGAAGGGCACTTACTGAGGCCCAGAAGAACAGTGGGGATGCAGAGTGTTCCCTACCTTCTGCCAGGCGGGGCTGTCCCCGCAGGTTTGGGCACTTCCAGCCAGAACCAGTTATCCTCGAGAATGTCGGGGCAGCTGCTGGAAGACCTCAGGGTGAGCACGTTAACTTTCTGAGGCTAAGTTTGGGGAGAGGAGTATATTAGTCTCTGTGGCTGCTGTCAGTAAGTAAGTACCATGACCACGGTGGCTTAAAACAACCGAAATGTACCCTCTCTGGTCCAGAGGCCGGAAGTCCAAAGCCATGGCTGGGCCCCAGGGCGAGAAGTCTGTTCTGTACCTCTCTCCTAGCTCCCGGCGGCTGCCGGCGATCCTTGGCGTTCTCTGGCTTATAACAGCATCACTCCTTCTCTGCCTCTGTCATCACGCGGCCTCCTCTCCTCTGTGCCTTCTGTCTCAGTCTCCCTCTGCCTCTCTCTTATAAGGACACTTGTCACTGGATTTAGGGCCCACCCAGATCAGGGAGGGTGATCTCTTCATCTCAAGATTCTTAATTATATCTGTGAAGACCCTTGTTCCACAAAAGGTCACATGACAGGTTCCAGAGATTAGGTGTGGACATGTCCCTTGTGGTCCACTATGCAGTGCACGCCCGCCTGGCTCCTTTGCAAGCGCCTTCCTGCCCTGGCCCTTTGTTAATGACCTGATGAGCGTCCCTCAGCTGGGCTGGTCCTTCGCAAACACCACGGCCTTGTCCAGGGGCAGGCGTCTATCCTCACCCGGCTTGGAAGTGGCTCCTCCCAGAAGTGGCCATGATCATCTTTTGGAACCTGGCTGCCTGGCTTCCTTCCTTCCTGCCCTCTTCCTCCATCATTTATCCCGTGAAGACCTGATGCAAGGTGCTGGGGACCGGAGACCAGGACCCAGACCATCCTTGAGGACCCGCGCCTCCTCTTCCCTGGGGTGAGGACGCCCCACCTCCCAGGTGCTCCGGCCCGTCATCCCACACGGACCCACACCAAGCTCCCCCACCTCTGCCACGGCTCCCGAGTCCCTCGACAGTGACTAAGCACCGCTCAGTCACTGCTCCGGCCATTAATTTAAGCACCGGCGCGGCTGGATGTCCTGTTCTCCTGGAGCGCCCAGGCTGTCCACACAGCCATTGATTTAAGAGACAATATCGCTTGCTTCCAAGTTTATGAGGCAATAAACAGCCCCCGCATATTGATGACCGCCGAGGTGTTTGCTCAGCACATTCGCTGTGCGCATTTATTACAAGGCTGTGCTTTAAAAGCAAATGAAACGCAACTATTTTCATTTCTTTGGGAAGGCCGTGCCCCTCCCCCAACAGTTGTTTGAATCTGTTTGATCCCTGGTTCCTCTTCCCCTGGCACAGGGACCCAAGTGACCAGCTGAGACATGTGCCTCGTTGCCAAAAACTCACTATCCTTGTTCCCTTGGGTCTTGGGGAGCCTCAGAGGGCCCCGACACACTGCGGGGAGGGCCTTGGAAGAAGAGGGCCATTTTTCTAAGGGCCTCACTTTGAGGCCCCACCCTCGAGGCCCCCACCCTCCAGCTGTCTCCTCCCTGGGGAAGAGTGCACACCATAATAATAGAACCTAGCAACCCACAGCATCCACTCCCCGGGTAGTATAACAACACCAAATAAAATGCCTTTTCATCTTGAGGAGCTGGGACGCTACAAAGCTGGGTCGCTAGTCCATAAAGATGAATCTTCAGAGCATTTACTAGCTGGAATGCCCTGTGAATCCAGCCTGGCTTATGTATAAATATTAGGAAGGTTCGGAGGAGGTGGTGAGGCTGGGAAAGATGGATGGCCAACTTTGTGCCCGTTGAGCAGTTCTGTGCATGCCAGCCAGCAAGAACAACACTCGAAAAATGTATGAGATTGTCCCAGACACCGCGCTGATTTATGGGCGTGGAAATCCCCATCTCGCCATCAATTTCCGTCATAGAGAGAGATTAGGGTGGTGGTGGCGCTTTGTTGGGATTTTCCAGCTCAGTCCCCACCCCCAACAGCCCCAAACCACATGAATCATGCGGTAAAACCAAGAGTCAGCACTTTCACTGGACGTTCTGATATTAAGGGGATTTGAGATTCGAAGCATTTCTGGGTTTGGAATGAAAACTGACTGGATGAGGAATTCGTCTTTAAAAATCAAATAATATTGATTGCTTAAAATCACCAAGTTTCCTAGTGAGAGAAAGGAGGTAAGTTCCCCCAGAAGCCCTTGGACTGGGTTTAAAACCTGAGGCGCGTATTTGGGGCGGATCTTCAAGACACCTCAGGGGGAAGCTGCCAGCGGTTCCCCCTGGACGTAACTGTAGCCCCGAGCACATGGCATTCAGGACCACCTGGGTCAGGAAGGACAAAGCCAGAGGCTGCCTTGAGAGGACGACACGCACCCTCACCTCTGCCATTGACCATTTTCTACTCGGTGGATGTTAGCCAACCCCCACTGTGTGCAAAGCACTGTGCTCGGCACGTGGGAGACACCAAACATGGCGTCCCCCCTGCTGTCTCCTGAAGGCTTTGAGAGGCATCTGAGGAAGCGAAGCAGGAGCCCTGCCCTCCAGAGCCTTACAGTCCCAGTTGGGCACAAGAACCGAGAGCGAGTAAATACGGAACAAGTTCACAAATAAAACGAGTAAGAACTGGCGTCTGGGCGAGTCGGGGTGAGTAAGGGTGAGGGTGCCTGAGGGGACTTTTTTCCCATGCAAAGGGTCCCAGAAGAGCCTGGAAACGGGACGTTGTCTGCGTGGACACAGACCAGTCACAGGGCCTGGTCACCAACATTTTCTGCGCCTCTGGAAGAACCGGCCCCTGAAAGTCGTCTTCCCAAAACTCTCTCTTCTAGGGACATCTCATTCCCAAGCTTATTGGTCTAAGAAATAGTTTAGAGAACTCTCATCTTTTCTTCTATCTCTTGCACAGACCCAAGGTCACCAAGGTCAAGACGTTCAAGGACTCCTTGGCGACTCTAGAAACTCTCCAGCAAAGAGCCCGTACCCAAGCAGGGCAGGAAAGTCTGCCTCTCTGTACATCCATGTCATCAACAGATCCATCTCTCAGGCCCGGGAGGAGGGGACGCTCTTGGGTGGGGGGGGGGGGGTGTGATCCCACCGCCCTGCAAGACTACCAGCGGCCTCAGCGGTGTGGCAAGGGTTGGTTCCTGTCCATAGAGCCAATTACGGGAGGGACAGGATGTCTGCCCTTGGAGCGTCTAGCAGTGCAGGACCATGTGAGATGAGGTGTGCTGTGCACCAACGCTCACAGCACAGAGAGTAGGCCCAGCCACCAGAAGCTGGGTGATAACACTGAGACCCGGCTGCTGAACAGAGCCGGAGTGGTGACCCCTGTCAGTACCACCAGTATCGCCGTCACCACCATCGTTCCCAACGTGGTCCATCGCAGCCACAGCGGCAGCACCGTCCCCACCATCACCACCTACGTCTCCATCACCATCACCATCATCACCATCGCCATTTATTCTTGAAGGTACCTGGGGGTCAGGCCCTTTGCGAAAGGCTTTGCCGATACCGAGAGTAATCTCATGAGAACCCAGGGACGGAGTGGCCACTACGATCCCATTTTATAGACGAAGACACCGAAGATTAAAGAGATCACCCAGATAATAGGTGGCAGAGCAGGACTTCAAGCCCACGAGGCCTGACCCCAAAGCCTGAGCATTCACCATCAACCAGACGGCCTCCCCTCCTAGGTTTATTAAAGGTTGACCGGGAGAGATTGACAAGATCCATCCCTTTTGCTGTGGGCAGGCCCAGCTAGAGAGGAGACATAGTTGCAACATTTCTTTGTTCTTTGCATCCTTCCTTCCTCCCTTCACTCACCACGGATCTCGAGGGAGAGGCCGGAAGAGATGGAGGCTGGTCTTTTCTGAAGGAGCCGACCCATGGCCTGTCAGGGCCCGAACATGGCCCTTGCCTGGGAGAACCAGGAAGAGCCTATGGGTCCCTTTCTCCGCTCTGCGAGTCACCCTGGGGCCAGGTACGGGAAGCCTCAGCACCCTTCACCGATACCTCCTTTGTCTTCTCTTCCCCCATCAACCTGAATATGTTACACACACTTAAAAAAAAAAAAAAACTACCCCACAAGACAAAACCCGAGTCCCTCTCACTAAAGACATTTTCTCTAGATTGAAAACCCTGTGTAATTTCAGAGACATGTAATTCGTGTGTCTGCATTGAAACCATCAAAGTGCTTTTAAAAGAGCTATTTGGAATCTTTGGGGCTTTATGAACCTTTAAAGCTCTGTCTTTGAGACACGGGAATCACACACACTGCCAAGGATAAAGACAGTCAAATACCAAAGGCTAGGGGTTGGCGTGAGACTCAGAATCTGTGACATTTCACTTTGCTAAACGGAACTTTCTCATCTCTAACGTCTACTTCCAATTAGGACCACGGGCTGACAGGGAATTCTCATCCTCTGCGTGCCCATCTGGGGCCAGAGAGGGAAGCCCCGCCTCCCCCGCCCTCCACCCGGGGCCTCCGCTGTCTGCTCAGCCTGCAGAGGGTCCACGCTAGGGCACTGTGAGTTCTGCGCAGGCGCCGGGGCCCACCGCCGGGGGTGCTGGGACGTGCCCGTCACAGGGCACCAAAATGGCACAGAGAGGGCGCGAGTCGGTGGAAAAATCGCCACTGAATTTGAAGTCCGAGGCTGGGTTGAAACTCCGATTCCTGGGCAGCTGGCCCAGCGCGGCGGAATGCCGGGCCCAGGACAGGCCCGAATCCACGCAGGACCAGCAGTAGCCTCCCCGTCCCCCCACGCACGCACGGGGTCGCAGGTGGGACCTGGGCTCACTCAGGCGTGGGGACCCTGCCTAGAGATGGCTCGGATCCTACCTGGCCCCTCACCCGCCAAACACAGTGTCCCTGGCCAGGTCCCCACGGAGCCGCGTGCCTGAAGGAGAAAGGGAAGTTTGGGGAACAGGCCCCATTGGCCGTGGTGCAGAGGAGCCGGCGGCCAACTGCAGGGCAGGGCGGTGGCTCGGGGGTCAGCGCCACGGCGGTGGGGGGAGGGGCGGGGGCGACGCTTGGGCTTGGAGTTCCTTTGACGTCCGTGGGAGAAGCCAGCTTTTGCGGGCACCCCTGGGTTTGCATTCTTTAGGGCGGGTGAACGAGCCCACACGTCCACACCTAAGTTTCCGGGGGCCTCATCTGAGCCGTGACAGGGCCCCAGGGAAGGTGACCTTGTGAGGACAAGGCCAAGTGCCCTCGCGGTTCACCCTGCTCTGCCACTCTCCAGCAGGTGACCCGGGGCGCTCCCTGGACCACTGGCCCTGCCACGCCCTATCCGGGCACCCAGGTGGAGGGACCCACCTAGACCCGCAAGGAGGCGCCGGCTCGGGGCCACGACCTGCATCTTCTGTCCCAACCCACGTGCTACAGCGGCCCAGGTCGCTGTGCTCCCAGGACGTGCCCAGGCCACAGCCGGACCCCGCCGGGCCCCCAGACTCTGGCCAGGGGCCTCCCGCTCACCGCCATTCCCCAGCGCCAGATGGCACCGAGGCTGCGCCGGCTCCCGGGGCCGCTGGCCTCCACGTCCCCTCTCTGGACCCGTAAGTCCCTCAGCCAACGCTCTCACACCACTGGGAAGGGGCCTTGACCTCTGTCCCCCACCTCCTGCTCAGGACCGAGGTGGCCAGGCCCCAGGGTCAGTGCTGGTCTGGGGGCAACGAGTGGGCTGCACGCGGCCTGCGGCCTGAGGCAGGAGAGGAGCAGGGGGCCATGGAACCCATTACCGTCCTTCTCCTCTGAGAAGAATCCTGTTTTCTTGGCAGAACCCTGTTTTCTTCTGGGAGCTGGAGCCCGGGCGTGACTAGCTTGCTCCCCGCGGCTGCCTGCCCGTCTGGCACAGTCTGTCAGCCCAGCTCTGTGCCTGGCTCCATCCACAGCCATCGCAAGCAGGTCGCAAGTGCTAAGCAATGCTTTAAAAAAAAAAAAACTGTTATATTTCAGCAGCGGCATAAAATTTAAATCCTGGGTTTTGGGTTCCTTCCAGAACAGTAAAGAAAGCCGGTTAAAACCGCCAGGGAGAGGGCGACCGGTCGTGCCCACCTCGCGCTGGCCGCCCCTACCCACTGGGCCGGCTCCACTCCCCCACCCCCTCCCACCGTGTGTGCGTTTCCCCCCTCAGGCCCTGGTCTTGCCACCAGCAACCTAAGTGACTTCCCAGGTCACCACCCAGGCCTGAGTCCTCACTGTATACTTTCCCGGTGCCTTCAGCTGTCCCCACGACGGTATCACTGTCACGGGAAATTCGCCCCGTCCCAAGGGCAGGCAGGCGTCTCTCCCCTTTCGCCGCCGGCCGGCCTCCTTCCCGTTTCCCACGACTTGCAGCAGGTGCGGCCCCAAGCCTCCGCCACCAAACCCTCGCCCTGGGTTGACGTCTTCCTCCCCCGAGCTCCTCGCGAACCCCATTCGACCTGATCCAAACCCTGCAAATCCTCTCCTTGAAACATCACTCAGATCCTCATGATGCTCGAAGAAGGTCAAGTCCTGAAGGTCGAGAGTGCGAGGAAGGGCGTTCCAGGAAAGGGACCGGCATATGCACAGGCAGGAGGCAGCGAGCGCCCATCCAGTCCCTGCCCTTCCAGGGTGTCCTCCCTCCTCGTCCAAGAGCCCTTGCGGTCAGCTCTACCTCCTGTCGCCGTGAGCTTCCGAAGCCCTCACGCAGGTGAGAGCCCGACTTCCCGTGCACGCACGTGAGCACACTCTCGTCCCTCTCGTGGGATGTGAACCGGTGTCCCCTTCGGAGGCTGAGATCAGGCCCCTGCCTTTTCGGACCAAAGAGGTCCAGCCCGCCTTTCCCACTCCGTCTCCCCTCAAAATCGCCTCAGATTGTCAGTTTCCCACGTCTTCCTTGACTCCTCAGAGACTGTGGTCATGGAGTAACGGGGTGTCGCTCAGTGGTGTGGAACCAGAGGTTGGGGGGCCGGGCAGGCGGGGGACGCTCTGCTAGCCACTCGTGGAGGACGCTTACTTTCGCTTCATCAAACACGGCAGTCCACTGCGTGCGTGACCACGGCGGACCACCCACAGCCAGGCCTCTCCTCAGTGCCAGGCCTGGCCGGGTGGTCTGTTTCCCCCTGGGCTCGGGCTCGTGGGGAACGGCACAAATGGCCACGTGTGACAGCTCGAGATCTAAGAAGGCCCATGAGCCCAGAAATCTTTGCCGTGCGCTCTTGCTACGTTTCCAGTTAAGTGCAGAGGTTTGGGCGGCAGCCACCAGCCTTCCAACAGGTCATCCGGGAACGGGGAGACCGACCTGGGCCTGGGGCCCCCGGAGCCGTGGGAACGGGCGCTGCAGCAGCGGGAGCGAAGCCAGGTGCCGACCAGATCGGAGTGTGTTAAGGAGACGGCCCTGGCAGGTCCCCCACCATCTGTGCCCGCCATGCCTGGCTCGTTTCTTCTCCCCAGCCTGCGAGGCAAGGCTGGGAAGTTCCGTAAGGTCTAGCGCTTTCTCGGGGGTTCCGTGAGGGAGTGCCTCCCCTGCCCCCAGGTGGAGAGAAAAGGGGTCCCAAGGCGGATCTTCAGATTGGAACCTGCACCCCAGCCTTTAGTGTCTGTGGCACTGGGCGTCACATACCCCTCGGCCTCGGTGGAGGGAGGGAGACTCACCCAGCACCTTGGGGTAACACGAGCGACAGTGAACGATCGCGAGTCCCTCCTGCTCCGAGGAGCAGCGCTTCACCTGCCGTACTGACCGCGGCCCTCAGGCCCGTCCCCCCGGGATAGATGCTACTGGTCTCCACGGACAGGTAAGGGGCAGGGCTCAACGGCCTGCCCGTCGTGCGAGCCCAGGTGGCCAGGCAGCCAGCGCAGACGTGGTCCCTGTGCGGGGACAGTGCATCTTCCTGCAGCTTCGTCCTCACACTGACACACCGCACGCGTGTCCGGTGCCCACGTGGGCTCCCTCGCCCTGGGCCCGGGGGACCTCCCGCCAGTGTCCACGTCCCAGAGGGCCATGTGAGAAAGTCCCGCTCCGCAGTCTGGAAACGAGGCCCAGCCCTGATGGCTGAGGGGACACGTGGGGACACAAGGGGTCTCTCTGGTCAGGCGGCCTGACCTTTGGGTGTCTTCTGTTGTTGACCAAAGTCATCGCCAGGGCCACCCCCTCCCTGCTACACCGGAGTGCACGCCTTGGGCCCGGCGCCCCTCTGCCGGGTTTTCCGTGCGCCCTCAGCTGACCGCCTTGATGGGTGGGGAGTGGGGTGGCGATGAGGGCAGTGACGGATCCCGGCTGCTCTTCGCACCGGCCGGCCTCCTCCACGCCCGGCTCTGGCTATCTCGCCACCCTCCTCCAGACCTCGCTGCGTGTCACCTGGCCACCGCCCAGCGCTTGTTCCGTGAGGCGCGGCTGCCCAGCTGGAGAGAGCCCGCCCCTCCCGCGCTCCGGCCACACGCTCCCGAGGCAGAGGCCACACGGCCCTCGTGCACACAGGAGCGGGCCCGAGGACGGCCTCCTCAGTCACAGGGGGGCTCCGTTCCCCGGCCCCTTCTGCGGTGGTGGAAAGTCCTCCCTGGCCAGAACTGGCTCAGTGAAAGCACCCGTGAGGCTCACCGCTGTGCAGGGCGGTATTTTCCAAACGAAGCCCACCGGCCGCCTCAGGCAGGCACTGAATCAGACGCACACGGCGGCACCATCTCAGGAGAGGACCGGCCGGGGCGGTGGGGACCACCTGCTCACGGCGCACCTCTCGGATGAATTTTCGTAGTTAATCCCGGCTGCTGCATGTCTTCATCGAAAATACACACATACGGGTATTTTGTTCAGTATTTTAATTAGGCCCAAAGGAATACCCTTTCAAATTTTGGTACACTTCATTTGTCACATTAAGGAAAAGCCACTCTAAATCAAGTTTCGCGCTGATATTTCATCAGGTGTGCTGCTCTCGCACACCTCCGAAGCAGATTTACGTTGCGGGTGGTCACCGCCAATACCCGCAGTGCACGTGCTGTTTGTCGAAGAGGCGAAGTTCCTTTTGAGGTGCAGCAAAAATGTAAGGTTACGCTCTTCCCCAGGGCGGCTGACTTCCCTGTAAAGTAGGTGCAACTCGAACGCCACGCAGAAGCCCTCCCCTGGCCTTCGCCTCCAGCCTGCGAGGTCTGTTGTTCACAGCAAGACTGACAGACAGAAGACCGAAGACAGAAGCACAATACGGAGTCAGAGCCCGGACTGGGCACGGGCCGCTGACATTGACCATTGGGCATCAGCAGCTGGGAAGGAGAGGATGTGGGGTCTCGGGGACCTCTGGGCCCTGGAACTGCTGCGATGTGGCTTCCAGACGCGGCTGCACTGTGGCTTGTGCCATCTGTACACACACACACGCGCACACACACACACTCAGCAGTGACGACAGCATGCAGGGTCCCCCTCCCCCAGTAATGTGGACGGCCTTGAAGGCGGCACCGGCCTTGCCCTTGGCTGCTGCTCAATGTTTCTGTGCTCCAGGCACCATGCCAAGCCCGTTAGCCAAATGTCGTCGCAGTGAACCCAGACCACTGTGCGGTGACGTGGATGGCACTGCTCGGCCCCGCGTAGCAGAGCAGAAAACGGAGACTCACGTGGCCGACGGGCTGTAGACAGGCTTTGAGGCCAGGCCCCGGGTCCCTGACCAGCATGTCTCACTGGGAGCAGGTTCTGCTGGAGACAGCCCCCCGCCCCGGTCCCTACTATTGTTGGGGTATTGTGACACAAAACTGGGCTGGGTCACTAAAGAAAAGGCCAGTGCTTTCAGTCACGGTCCCAGGCAAGGAGGGCGACTCTCAGCTCCCTTCAACACTGTCCACTGACCTTTAGCCTTCGAAAGCTAAGGGCCATTCGAGACACGTGTCCCCGCACTGCCCTGACTCCGGTGCTCACGAGTGGTCCGTTCAGTCAGGAAGGAGATGTGCGCACCGCTCAGCATCCTGGGGCACGCGATTTAGCTCCGACTCCCGTTCCCCCCTGCCGGGTGAGGGAGGCGATTGTCGGGGAAGGTGGTGGCAGGAGCGGCGAGCAGACCGCGCTGGCCTTCTGCGCCTCAGCAACGCTTCAACGGGTGTCGCTTCGCTGGCCCTCACCGTGACCCTCCGCATCAAGGTGTGACTGTTACACCTGTTGGACAGACGAGCAAACGAGTTCTCAGAGAAGTTGGGCGGCGTGCCCCGACTCACACAAAGGTGTTGGTGGAACACGGCGGGGCCAGGGGAAACCCCAGGTCTCCGCTAAGGGACATCTTTGTTCCGTAACGTTTCTAGTGACACTCGAGGTGGGGGGAGGGGCCTCGTTGGCTTTTTTAACGTCGTATGATGGAAAATAGGGATTTAGACAGGATGTTGCTTCTCAATTTTTAAGAGAACTTTGAAATGTACAGACAAGTATGTTCTGCCTGGCTGGGTGGTATTCAGCACTGTATGTACTGAAATGGCCTCTTTGTAGAAACTTAAGATAAACTTAAGGTAATGTGGCAGTTTAGTGACTGAAGGAGTGTTCCACGCAATATCCAGAATTCATATCTAACCTGACTTTTGAAATCATGATTATTAATCGTGACACAAAATAGCTGCAATTTGTCGAGCATCTTTTTCAGTGTGGCCAGGGGGGTCGCGTCACCGGTCCGAGCTGTACACACCTGCCTGCTGGCTCCTTCACCCAGTCACCCTGGCCGGTTTGGGGATCAGGTCAAACTCTTTCCCACCTCAGGGCCTTTCCATGGGCTGTTCCATCTGCCTGGACCGCCTGCCCCTGAGCTTACATACAGGGGCCCCTCCCCATGCCTCTGCCCTCGGGGATCCCGTCTGTGACCATCCAGCTGACCCCTGGGGTGATCGCACAGAGCACTGGCGTTTTCCTTCCCAGCACTCACCAGAATCCTGGAATCATGCTATTCCCATATTTGCTTATTTGCTTCCTTTCTCTCCCACTTGCCAGATAAAATATAAGATGCCCAGTTAAATGTGTTTCAGATGAACAACAAATACTGACACATTAAAAAACGTGTCGTTTACCTGAAATTCACATCTAGCCGGGCATCTTATATATTCATCTGCTAAATGTGGAGACTCCATTCCCACCAGCCCAAAGCTTTCGTGAGGAAGGAGACTGTATGGGGCCCAACATCATATTCCCAGGGCCCGGCTCACAGTGGGTGCTCCGGAGTTACTTCCTGAACACACCTAATGAGTGGCTGTGCGGAGATGCCGGACAGCCCGGCCGACTCTGCGGCCCACGCCCTCCCAGACGGTGCTTAAAGCAGCATCGGGCCGCTGTCCACATCCCCACACAGCAACCCGCCCCCCTCCCACAGCAACCCGAGCCCCACTGTCAAAGTCTAGCGTCTAGTGCAGATCAGCAAAGGTTCAAGTAAACTACCTTTGAGATCCTTAGAACTAGACAGAAAACAAGAGAATTGTGGTGGCTGGAGGGCGAATCTTAGCTAGAACGAGCCCCTCAGTGTGTGTTGATGATTTGGGGGAAGAGGGGCGGTGTGTTTGCTGGGGATGTGTGCGGGCAGGGAGGTGACAAGAGGCAGCGGGCATGACCTCTTAGGAACAGCGTATCCATTGCCATCGCCATGGAGATCAGACAAATGGCCACTGACGCAGGGAGGCAGGAGGAAAGGGCTGTGGGGACAGATGCCCGAGGAGAGCCAGAGGTAAACACACACAATGTGCCGAACGGAGACTCGGGGTTCGGATAAGCTCCCAGGCGTCGAGGGAGACGGGCATGAGGGTAGGAGAGGAATTGCACCGGGGGCGCGGTGGGGCCGGCGGGCAGAAAGGGCGGAGGGGTTCAGCAAAGTTCAAGATCCATGTCAGGCGGCATCTGAGCTAGATCGGTGGGAGGCAGCGTCTCCTGATGCACAGAACAATCGCTGGGGTAAGTGCCCTCGGTGTGGGGCGGTTAGCACTCTCAGTGGGAACCGTCCCCCATCAGCACAGCCCCGTCAGCGCCCAGCACTTCTAGTTCTGCCCTCGGGGCGCTGGCAAACCTGGGACTGTCCCATACTTGTCTGTTGGACCCTCAAGTCCCTGTGAGTTAGAGACACGGGAGGGAGGGAGCATTAGCTGCTTCCTGCACTGGCGAAGTGAGCAGGGGGGTCCCGCCCCCTCCTCTCTTAACACCAGCCGTCTGACTGACTGTCCCACATGGATTTGTCTCCCGGGGGCCAACCTCAGAGGCAAGCCCCTCCCCCTTTCCCAGGCCGGTTGAGTCCCCCCCGGAAGCTGAGGCTGAATGTGCCAGACACTCACGGCTCCCGGGCCCTCAGAGTCAGCGGTGGTCCCGTGACGTGGGTCGGCCACCGCTGCACGATGGCAGTCTGCCGATAGGTCCTCCATGACAACAGAAACGCGGCCGAGAACCCTCTGCCTGGCCTTCTCCTCCCTCTCTGGATGAGTGAAGGGCAGAGCCCCGGCTGTGTGGGGTGACAGGATGGCGGGCCGGGTCCTCCGGGACCTCGCTGAGTTGGGAAACCCACCCTGCTCCAGACAGTAACCTCTGTGGGGAGAACAGGCCTGAGCCCCAGGGTGGGGGCGGTGGGGAGAGGGGTGCCCTGGGGCCGATGGCCTGCCCAGCGCGCTGTCCTCACCCCACCACCCACCGTGCCTTCCACGTACCTGTGTCCGGCCATGAAAACTGGACCCTCACCCAGGGGTGTTTTAAGGAGGGAATGTGTGCAGGCACCGGAGGGCTGGGAGACGCGAGGGACCCCCCTGGACCCCGAGCCCAGACGCTCAGACCCCACTGGGGGTGCGGAGTGGGCCAGCAGAGGGAGGCCCCGCCGCCCTCCGCCCCCACGCCCTAAGCGCTGTGAACGCACAGGAGGGGCCAGGAGCCTCAGGAGAAGCCGGGGCAGGCCACCTTGCTGAGGATGAGCCCCTCGCCCCTGCCCGGGACAGGACGCTCCAGCTCCGGCGGGGAGAGGGACGGCTCCTGCCTCGTGTTTCAGGAAAAGCACTGTGTGTACAAACCGCTTCCACAGCCCGCGCCCCCAGAGAGGCCTGGAGGAAGCCGCAGCTACAGACGAAAACCCCGAGTCCGTACACCTGCCCTGGGCAGACCTCTGCCCTCTGCCCTCTGCCCAACCTTGCCCTGAGCCCACGGCTGGCCCAGGTGGGCAGAAGCTCCTGGGAGGCCTCTGCCCGCCCCTCTGTGATACTCTCGGCCTTGCCAGCCTCATCCCGGCCACTGCCAGAGCCCCGGGGTCCCACCTGATGGCCCCTCACGCCTGCCCCAGACTGCCTCTACCTTCGCCCAGGATGGCCTGCCTTGTCGTGGGACTCCTCCCGACTGCCACAGCCTCCGAGAGGCTCTTTTGGTCTTACCGGCCGCGAGCAGACTCCCCATGTGACTCCTGTGGTCCCTCCAAAGCCACGGCCTGCCCCACCCCACAGCTCTCCTGCAGGGCGCCCACTTTCCCCGTGGTGGTGTCCTGTGGCTCGACTCATGTCACCTCCTCAGAGAAGCCCTCCCTGATGCTCCAACACAAGAACCTCCTGTTACCCTCGGTGCGTGACCTCGGTCTTTCCCTTTCTAAAGTGTTTTCTCGTTTGTAATTTTCCCCTGCATTCTCGATCGCTCTGTCTCCCCCCCTCCCCCACCTCAACATCCCACGTTATACACGGCTCCTGGTTCACAGCAGACACCCATCATCACCCATCTGCTCGCCTGCCTGCCCGTCGTATATAATACGAAATACACGTAACAACATGCTATAAATATGTACATAACAGGTAACTGACTCGCTCCTCCCCAAACTCCCCGCTCACTTTGCGTGTTAGTCTCTCATCGTATTTTGTCGTGATTGCCATGATTTAACTGTCCTGTTCCGTATTGGACACACCCCTGCTGGGCCAGGAGCTGACTTTCTGCTTTCCGGGGGCTCAGTCACACCCTACGGACCTGACCCGACACTGGGCACCCTTGCGGGTCCCCGGTCCTGAGTCACAGGCACCGGGAGGCAGACGCAAACTGCTGAGCTCCTGCTGTTCCAGGCACTGAGCAGAGAACCCCACAAACGCTACCTCGTTGAACCCCAGGCCCAGACACGTCCGAGGCCCCACTCACAAACGAGAACGCTGGGTGAGAGCGTGATTCCTCCAGGTCTTTCTGACCAAAGCCCCGCCCCCTCCCCTGGAAAGCTGGGTTTTCTTGAATTACAGACTCTGAAACGGAGCTCTGAAACGTCACAGGGTCCCAGGTGTTGACAATCCCGAAGCTTCATAGTGATGTGTTTGTGAAGTTAACCTGTCGCTCCGAAAGAGCTGCCTGGCCCTTCCCGGGCCCCTGGCTCTCCCTGCCCCCGTTCCCCACCCCAACTGTCACAGAAGGAGCAGCTTCTTCCCACCGTCTGAAACCTGGGAGCCCCTTGGTGTCTAGAAGGGACATTTTGTCTGCTCAGAGGCACCCAACTTCACGTCTGGTGTTCAGGAGGCTCCTCTGGGGACCCAGGAGGCCAGGGCTGGGCTGCGGAGGGAGCCGGGCCTGGGGAGTGGCCTGGCAGTGAGGGCCTCACTGGCACTGTGAGCCCTGACCTGGGGATTACCAAGGAGATCCCCCCCCATCTTCTGCTGCAAACAGCATAAAGCTATGGGCTCTGGGCCAGTGACCGCACTGCGGGAGTGTCCGGACTTTTCTCTTTCAGCAACAGCCACCCCCTCCTGCCTGCAGCCTTGACTTCACCTGTCACCGAGGCCTGAGAGCCCGCTGCCTTCGTCTGCAGACCAGCGAGTGGGCACATGTGTGCACCTGTGTGTGTGGAGGGGCCAGGGAGCGAGTGTGTTAGGGCGGGTTCACTGTCCAGTTCCCAGGCCCTGGAGCGTCGTTTGCAAAAGCAGTGTGGTGACTTCTCCCACGCCCGCCCGCGAGGACCCCTAAGTGAGGAGGCTGTGACCCCAGGCCCCTCAGAGACGCACGAGAAGGCCGCTGTGGGGAGATTCTCCCTGGAGAAAGCCCATTCCAAGGATGGGACCCCGGCCTCCACGGGCCAGCGTCTCAGGGCCCACGAGGCCTGACACCCCCTGGCAGCCGGTGTGACGAGGCTCCACCCACAGCCACCTGAAGCTAGTGACACTCTGGGCAACCGCCTCTGAGCAGTCAGTCCGTGGGGGGCATCGTCTGAAAGACGGAGCGAGGGCAGTGGTGCTGCACGCAGGACTGGAACTCATATTTGTTGAAGGAAAATACAAACGGAAAGCCCCAGATAAAAACCGGCCGCCCTTTTCGCGGTGGAAGCTGCCAGTGTTTTGCAGGGCACGCCTCCGGATCTCATTCTCCACGTGGGTCCGTGTGCGCACGTGGGTGTCTCAAAGGGATTTCGCTGACCTGCCGCCTCCTTTTCTCACTTAAAAATAAACGCTTCCATGCCGCATTTACAGCTATGTCTCAGTCCATCGTGCGGTCGTGTCTTTCCTCCCTCGGCCAGTAAGTCCGGGAGGCGGGCCCCATGAAAGCTGACTGGGGCCGTCGGAAGGGCCGGCCCCAGGATGCTGGTGTGGGACCAGAGACCTTAGCTGACCCTCTCCTGGGGAGGGACCGGCCCCCACCCACGTCTGGGAGACTGATGATCAGAGTGGCGTGATTAATCAAGTGTGAAATCCGACTCAGGCAGACATTTGGAATTCGGGTTTCCCTGGAATCATGCTAATGAGTCAAGAGACCCGGGCAGGCTGCTGGTGTGGGGAGGGCGGCAAGAGGAAGATCTGAGCTCTTTGGAATGACCTTTGGGGTTAAGAGGTCATTTAGTCCAGGCATGCATTTTGCAGGTAAAGAAACTTGAGGTCAAAGGCACAAAACTAAGGGGTGTGGGAAGAGGAAGGAAAAAAATACAAAAGGTTTTTTTTTTTTTTTTAAATGACAGATTCAAAAATTTTTAACAAAAAGATTCATATCCTGGTAGAAAAAAAACTGACAAAAGATACACACAGAAATTTTCCAAAAGACAAAAGGTAGATGAGTTAAAAACATATTAAAAATGTTTAAGCTTGCTGACAAAAAAATAAAAATGGAACAGTAAAGATCTTTTTTTGTCTATCAAATTGGGGAAGAAGATGCTCAGTGCTGGCCGGGTTCAAGGAGCCGGACCCTCCTGTCCACCCACTTCGGGATTTTCAATGATGCGATGTCCTCGGAGTGAGCTTGGCCATATGTCCAAGTAGCTTTAAATATAGTCATCCCTTTTGACACATTGTTTCCATAGGAATTCACCCTAATGAATTAATTAGAGGTAGTCACAAGGATTTATCTTTCTAGGATGTTCACTGGAGCATTTTTTATGATGGTGAAAATTTGGAAAAGACATAAATGTCCAATAATAGGGGATCGATTAAATAAATGGAGCCCTAGGCAGCTACTAAGATTCAAATTCTAGAAAAATTAATGACATGAAGAGGCTCATGATATGATACATTCTAAAATTTGCTTATAAAATTGAACGCTTTATTAAAGTGGGTATTTCTGGGTGCCTGAATTATAGGTAATTTTTATTTTCAATATTTATCTTCAAAATTCCTGTACTGGACACATTTTTAACTGCTCATTATAAGAAGGGAGGTTGGATTATGGAGGGTGGGTGCAGGGAGTGAAGGAAAGAAATATTTGTGAGATTCTTTGCTAACTGCCGCTCCCGCTGGCCAGTAGCAAAAGGGTCAGGGGCTTGGTCGAAGCTGTCCTTCATGGCCCCCAAACCCTGCAGTGCTTGGCACTGATTCAGCAGCCCTGAGCCCTGGACCCAGGAGTTCAGCCTATGGGGGGCCCTGCAGGACAAGACAAGGGCGTCGAAGGCCAAGGGCAGCCTGCAGGCCCATTTGTAATGGGTTCAAGTAATAAGGGGTCAACTGAATGGATTCTGGTGGGTTTCTGGCACTCAGTTGCCTCTGCCACATTCCCACACTTCTCATTCTGGGGACGTTCTGAAGTTTCATGTTCCCAATGTCCCAAATCCCTGTCCCCTCCTCTGACCCGGGAGAGGTAAGTAGGAACTACTTCCCACGTCTGCCCTCCCCTGAGGTGGAGTGAGACCGGCCCTCCCTTCTGGACACTGGCGGGCCAGTTTCGTGTCTTGGGGTCTCCCCACCAGTCTGCTCCGTGGAGCAGGGGTGTGTGGCTTCATCAGGCACGAGGTGGGAGGGATGGAAGAGCAGATGGAGAGCCCTGTGATGGCTTCGGACACCCCAGATATGCACTGAGCCCCACTGACACGTCGGCCAGAGCCCGAGTGACCGGGAGCTGGCCGCCCCTGTCCGAGCGGGTTGTGGTGACGGCCAGGAAGGCCACGTGCTGGGAGGTGGCACTGGCCGGTGGAAACGGGCCGCAGGAAGGGCGTGCTTGTGGTAGGGCGCACACGGGCAGCCTGGGCCCAGGCGGAAGCTGGCGCCTCCGTTGGCCCCCATTTGCGGCCTGAGAGGTGGGCGAAGACCCCACCGAAAAGAGTTAGCGAAGGGAACCGGAACCACAGCCTCCCTCAATCTCCATCCCGTTCAGCGCGAGAGGAAACGAGCGCATCTGCCCGTCAGAAGTAAGTTCCTCCAAGGGAGTCCTCTGGGGTTGGCTGGGCGACGAAACGTTGTGACAGAACGTCAGGGCCACGGCCCGTCCCTGCTCCGAGGCCTGGGACTGAGCGCCACGCGCCAGGTCCGGTCCCTGTGGCAGCTCTGGAGCTGCAAATGCGACGCTGTTCCCGCGGTGAGGAATAAGGGTGAGCGCTGGGAGGACTGTCCAAGGGGCAGGGCCGGAGGGGAGAGAGAGCCCCCCGGGGGAGGCGGAGGGGACGTGGTGGCCGGCGGAGGGGACGTGGTGGCCGGCGGAGGGGACGTGGGGCCCGCGGAGGGGACATGGTGGCCGGCGGAGGGGACGTGGGGGCCCGCGGAGGGGACATGGTGGCCGGCGGAGGGGACATGGTGGCCGGCGGAGGGGACGTGGTGGCCGGTGGAGGGCCCGGAGCTGCCAGGCCCCCGGAGGAAGCAGCCCGGCCTGCCCCCAGGGCCCGGGGTCGGGGCGGGGGGAGCCCCCTCGACGGGCTTCTGCCCATTTCCAGAGGTGTTCACCTGGAGCCAGGCTCCAGCAGAAATGCTAAGAACGTTCCAGCGGAAAGCCCCCGATTGCCCTCTGGAAGGCTAATTAGTCCCCGACCAGAGCATCTGCGGGGCCTGGGGACAGGGAGCCAGCAGCTCGCGCCAGTGGGGAGGCAGCGTGGGGCTGACTTCTAATGGCTTTCTGAAGGTTGCTCTGCGTTTGATTGACAGATGCCATATGTCCCCAGCGCTCAGGGCCTGAGCCTGGCTTTGCCTCGCCTCTGACACAGGCTGCTCTCCGCTCCGATTTCATGCATTCGATGTGATCGGCCAGTGTTCTCTAAAAGGGGGGAAGGCACTGATTGTACACCCCCCATGCAGGATCAGCGCCCCCTGCTCCCCTGCTGACCGCAGCCACGTTCCCGAGCTTCTGCGCAGGGCCGCCAGGCGGGAGCCCTCGCCCCTCCAAGGCACTGCTCCGAGCCAGGGACGAAAGGCCAGGCGACAGCTGGATCAGGGCCCCAGGAGTCCCAAGGGCTCCGCAGACTCAGGCGGCCGAAGGCCTGGATAGGACACTTGCCTCTGCCTTGAATAGCCACTTGGTCAAGGGCTCTCCAGGCTCAGGCCCCCGATCCCTGGGGGCCGCCCACCACCACCACCTGCAGACCTGCCGCTGCACCCTCCCGAGCAGGTGCCCAGCGCCCAAGGAGCCGGCGCAAGCGCTTTGTCCTGCCTTGCCCAAGTCCTCACTGGACTTGCTGCCCGTTCTTCCTCATCCCGTCAGAGCTGATCACAGCCACTGTGATCCCCTCGGTGGCCCCTCCTCCATCCTCTTCCTCAGCCTCGCTGACTGACCTCTTCTCCAGCAATTCTGGAAACTTCTAATTGCTTCTATCAGTCTTCTCTCAGAGAGGCACACTGAAATCGCATATCTCATTTCCCCACTTAGCTCCGTGAGCTGGCAAGGCCCGGCCGGGGGGACAGGGCTGCTCCTGGAGGGTAATTGTGGGGGGCGGGGGGGGCAGGAAAATTAGAAGCCAGCACAGCTGTCAGGGAACACAAGTGACAGGCCTTCGGTGTGCGCTAATGACTGCCTGAACGCTTGCTTCACTTAGTCACAAACAGCATCCTCGTCCTTGCCTGACACTCCAACACCTGTTTGTCCCTGTGCACCCTTCAGATGACGGCTTCGCTCGCTGTCACCGAGCCAGAGCCCTTCTGCTCCTTAGGTCCCCCGCTCCATGTCTTCCCCGAACAGCTTGCCTTTTCCCCTCATTAGGGAACCCCATTTCTTTCTGTTGTCTGTGTACTCTGCACCTACCTTGACCCTGAACCCCATCCAGGAGCACCCGGCGCCCACTCTGCCCACTCCACCCTCCCAGTGAAGCGCCAGTGCCCTCAGAAGCCTCCGCGGGCGGAGCCGTCCGAAATATCGGCAGAGAAAGAACTCCGGCCCCACTGCCTTGTGGCACAACGTAACACCTCACTGTCCACCGCCATCTGCTGAACCTCGTGCGCCACGTGGCCGGTGACAACCACAGGATCTCCGAGGACAGCGTCACGGAGACGCTTACGGCATTCATAGTCTGCTCTGCCACCACGGCAGGCGTGTCCGGGGCCAGTGTCCCTCGGCCACCAGGCCTCAGTGAGGTTCCAGCTGGGTGGGGACCGGTCCTGGGGCACGGCCGGTGGGTTCTCAGCTGCCACCCTACTGTGCTCCCAGCCCGTTTTTTTGAGCCCAGCGCTCTTTGTCGTCGTTCTGTGAGCCACTTGACATCCTTCTAACAAACCCTGTTTCTTGAACTAACCCACATTGGTGTCTGTTGCCGGCAACCAAGGGCCCCGACAGGGACTGCAGCTCCACTCGGGGCGGCCGGAGTGTCTGGCCGGCTGGGGGAGGACTCGGGACCCGGGGCAGGGGACCCCAGACCTGGGCATCCCGCCGCCGCCCTCGGCCCCTCCCTCGTCCTGGAGTCACTGTCGGGGGTTTCCTGCTCGCTGGGTGCTGTCCCAGGTCTGGTCTTCCGCGGGTACTGCCGACTCGTGAGTCCTGGATGCCGCTGGGATCCTTTTCCCCCTGCACAAAGGTTGCGCCCGTCGCCTCCCCCCGGGGATCGGTGAGTGTCACTCTCAGGCCCTCTTGGGCCTGATCAGGAGCTACTCATATCTCGCGGCATCACCATGTCCCCAGGGAGCCCTCCCTGGTGACCCGTCTGTGTGTCACGAGCTCCGAGCAGGGCCCACCCACTGTGGGGTCCGGGCCCCGGGAACGGTCCTCCCCTGCAGACAATCCTGCTCACTCCCAGGGGCTGGAACAAGGGTCCTTTGTTTTGGGAGAAGCAGGGAGACCACAGCTCACAGATGGCCACACGATGCCACTGAGGATAGAGGAAATACTGCCTTTTCCTCTTTAACAGTAGAACCAATAAATGACCAAGAAGCTAGCGAGGAAACAAACTTACAACCATGAAGTGGTGTTTTCTTCATCTCTTAACTGCAGTCCTTCGGGCGCTGATGTCCTTGGATGACCTTCATGTTGCCACGGGGTCCTGCGTTGATTCCCAGGGTCCCAGCAAACTTTCCTGCCGGCCCCATGCAGAACGACGCCTGGCTCCCATCCCCGGACTCAGGTCTAAACGGGGTGCCGACAGGCTGCCCTGCAGCTGTGGCCACACTCGTGTCCGACTCTCCCCCCACCTCGAGGGAGAACAAGGTGGGAGTCCCCGGGCTGCGTGGCCACCCCGCAGTGTCACCCCAGACGGCGGAAGGCCCAGCGCCCCGAGAAGACCCCCGAGCCAGTTCCGTGGGTGTGGGTGACGCCGGGGCCCGCCCGGAAGACAGTCCAGGTGACTGTCCCAACGAGAAGCTATCCCAACGTGGATCTGAAGCCACAGGAAGGAGGGTAGATCGTGTCACGCAAGAGACGCTATAACAGACCCTGCGAGGGAGTTTCAGGCGCGACAACACGTCTCCCACACCCTCAAGAGCCCTGTCAGAACGCAAAAATACACAGAATTATGACAAGCCGGATGAAGCAGACAGGAAGAACACCGTCCATGAGCCGGAAAGGGAGCCTTGCTTGCGAAGCTGTGACAGGAACCCTGCCTGACCCTGACTCCAGGGTGGGGGCGGGGCTGGGGGTCAGGGACCAGGACTCCTGGGGGCAGGATTTAATTGAGTTCCAGAGTGAGCAGCAGGCATTTAAACGTGCGGAGAGCTTCTTCTTGGAGAGAGGAGGCAGCCCTCACCTGGAGCACCTGGAGCGGGGACTTTGTCCTGTGGGGGGACCTCCTGGGGCCCCTTTTGTTTGTGTAGAAATAAGGCAAGTCAGGTGCCCTTGGTCCTGGGACACGGGATTTTTGGGGCCAGCATCAAAGAAGCCCGGGCAGGCTGGGGCTATTTGGCCACCCTCTCTGGAGAGACGGGCATCCCAGGGCCTGGCCTGGCCCTGAGTGTGACGGAGATGCTTCTTCCCCTCCTCCGCCCCCCACTCCCCGGGCCCTGAGCTTGCGGGATGCTGGGGAGAGAGGTTCGCGGACCAGACCTAGGACGTGTTCCACTGAGGTTCCTGTGACTGAAACACAAGGGCATTTATGAAGAAGGACCTCGGGTGCCGCCTGAGGCTGGCCGCTTGGGGCGGAGGGGAGGAGTGGGCAGTGCGGACCAGGGCCCAGGGCGGCCGGGGCCTGCACGCTGCAGGGTGTGCCGGATCCAGACGCCCGGCCCGGCCCGGAGTGAGTGTGTGGGGTGGGGTGGAGGCCCAGGCCGTGAGGGCGCAGCGGGGGGCGCTATCCACGCTCAGCACCCACAAACCCAGGAGGCATCCTCGAGCGTTGGGGGGCGGGGATCAGAGGCCCAGCCCCTGTGACAGACTGACAGGGAGGGAAAACAGATATTTCCATGACTTTGAATATTTAGGGGTGTGATGTGTGCGCACACATTGTACTGCTGTGGAGTTCCTGGTTTTGAGGCTGAGTGTGGTCATCTGAGGCCTAACTGCTGGGAAAACTGGCAGAGGGTACGAGGGACCTTTCTATTCTATTCTGCAACACCCTGGGACGCTACGGTTACTTGAAAATGAAAAAGTCTTTAAAAAAGACGTGGGCTACAATTTTTAGAATAAACACGGGCCATGTCCCAGGTCACAAAAGGTAACTCCCGCAAGTTCCAAAAAAAACAGAGAAGAGCTGGGATGTCACTTTCCACCCCGGGCCGCTGGAGGGAAGCTGCTGGGCGCCTGGGAACTGGCCGGGGGCCGGCCCGGGGGACGGAAGGGCCCTGGGAAACTGCTCCTGCCGCAGGTGGAGGGGGCCTGCTGGCATCCGACCCCAGGCCGGATTCGAAAAGGACACTAAGTAAGGTTAATAAAATGGGGACATTTCCACAGGGGCCCCTGATGGAGGTGACCGTCCAGTTAGAGAGGGTGACAGACTCCAGTCAACACACACAGACAGACACACACACACTGAGACACACACTCAGACACATGCACGCACGCTCGCACACATACTCACACAGACACACACTCAGATACATGCACGCTCACACACTCAGACACACTCAGACACACGCACGCTCGCACACACACACTCATTCAGGTACATGCATGCTCACACACATGCACACTCAGATACACACACGCACACACTCAGACACACATTCACACACATACTCACACACTCTGATACACACACTCAGATACACACCCTCAGACACAGACACACACATGCTCACACACACACTCAGATACACACATGCAGATGCAAACACACACACACATATCCACACACTCAGACATTTAGATACACTCTCAGATATGCACGCTCAGACACATACACACTCAGACTCAGACACACGTTCACACATACACACTCAGATACAGACTTAGATACACTCAGACACAGACACATACACTCAGATATACACAAGCACACATACACACTCATATACACATGCAGATACAAACACACACAGTCAGACACACACTCAGACACACTCTCAGATATACATGCCCACACACATACACACTCAGACACACGCTCACACAAACTCTCACACTCAGATACACACTTAGACACACATACTCAGACACACACTCAGATGCACACTCCTACACACACATACTCAGGTACACACACGCACACACTCAGACACATACACTGAGATACAATCACTGAGACACACACGTGCCCCCCCCCCATGCTGCTCAGCCACCTCCGTGGAGCTCCCTCCTTATTTCTGCGGAACCTGCCACCCCAGTATAGGGGACCTAAAGTTACTGGCAAAAAAAAATCCCCAGAGATGGCCTCAGGAAACATCTACAGTCCCGGCACGGAGCCGAGTGGACCTCGCTGCTTTGCTGTCTCCTCCGTAACCTCCGACCCTGCGTTAGGCGCGCGGAGCCTCCAGGAACGAGATTCAAATACAGAACAGGTCCAGCTTCCTCTTCACGCCTTTCCGTGAAACGGAAATGCTTAGTGCATCTCCAACAAAGTCCATCTCAAACCTAAAAGGCTACGGAGAAAAATAATTGCACGTAAAAAAGATTCAGAAACCTACATACAATAAAGGGCCCTTATGTGAACAAGTCTTTTTCTGTGAAATTGATTTTCTCCAAGAAACAGAAGAAAAGTATGTTCTCGAAGCGGCTAGGGAAGAAACTGAATCTGTGACCAGAGAAATATCCGAAAATTTTTTACATCCCACGGACGTAAGACCGGTGTGGCTTGGGTCAGGTCTGGTCTCTGCCTCCTGGCTGGACATCCTAACAAGTGCAGAGGGGGGCCCACACCCCCATTCGCCCCCCAATACCAGGCGCCTCGGAGACCCTCGTGCGGTCCCCCTGTCCCCCTCGAAGCCCCAGCCGCCCCCACACTTCTGCAGCCACAGCAGCTGAGGGCAGTGAACACGGCGAAGACACTGAATTCTGGTGGATGCGGTTTTCCCACCGAATGATTTTTGGAAGAACAAGTAGGAGAAGGAAGAGTCCCCTGCGGGGCCGACAAGCTGTGTCCTGGGGGCATTCCCAGGCTGGAAATTTGGCCCTGACATTTTTTCTAAGGACGCCTCAAAGGAGGGTCCTGTGCACAGTCCCAGGGGTTGGTCACAGCAGGTCTGAAGGTGAAGGACATATTCCCCACACACGCCCTTGACCTCCACCTTGCCAAAGTGCGTGGACACAGCGCCATGTCCTACCCACAGGCCAGGCCGGCTGCTGTGGACGCACCCACCTTCTGTGCCCTTGAAGTGCCCTCTGCCCCTCCTGGGTGTCTCCGCCACTCTGGGTTCTTCTCCCGTATTCTCTTCCCTTCCTCTCAGCCGTTCCTTCAGTGCTCTTGCTCTGAATCCTGAGCCCGGCGCTCAGGGGCCCTCACAGGACCCACACTCATCCCCTCTATGCAGGTGACACGCAGACTTTTGCTCCAGCCTGTGCCGAGGCGCTAGATTCCAGACCCCTGTGTCCCACGCCCGCTGCCCGGCCCCCTGGATGTTCCATGGGGTGGGGGAGGGGGCGCCTCTGCACCTGTCCCCTGCAGCTGCTGTAACGAAGCAACGCAAACCCATCTCGCAGGCCTGTGGGCGGGACGTGAGGCTCGGGGCTCCCGGGGCCAAACGCCAGGTGTCCCCAGGGCCGCGTTCCCTTCTAGGAGACCGGAATCTTCCTTTTCCAGCTTCTAGACGCTGCGCACATTCCTCGGCTCGCAGCCCCCTCCTCCGCCTTCAGGGCCAGCACCTAGTGCTCCTTGGGTCATTCCTGTGTGTCCCTCTTCTGCTTTTAAGGCCCCTCGTGCTGACACTGCCCACCTGGATGCTTCGGGGGATGTCCTCATCCTGAGGTCAGCTGGTGGCAGCTTTCAGTTCCCTTTGCCAGAGGCCTAACGTGTCCGCAGGTCCCGGACACCTCTGGGGCCGCTGTTCAGCCCTGTCTCCAGATTAGCCGGCTCAGCGACTGGTGATGCCATCCTGAGTGCCCCCAGGCTAGGCTCTGACTCTCCTTTCCCTGTTCTACATCCACCCATCACTAGACCCCCCTCCCTGACACGGCCTGGACCTGCCCCAGCCGCGGCTGCCTCCCAGCCCTCGGGCTTCCTGCGTGCACACTGCCCATGCCTGCGGCTGGCTTCCACCTCGATTCGCCCAGAGCCCGTGTCTCTCTGAACCAGGGCGCTGATTTCCTGGCTCCCACGTTCAAGCCCTTTGGGAGAGCAGGACAGCTGACTTCCTCAGGGGGACACTGGCCCGGCCACCTCGTCCTCGTCCCCGCCGACCTCTCCAGTCCCATCTTCGAGCCCCACCTGCTCCCCGCTCAGGCCATTTCAAAACCTGTGACTGAACCGCCTGGATTCGGGTCCCAGAACCCCCAGGGAGCTTCTAACCCTCCCCCGCGCCGCCGTCCGCTGTCTCCGCTGCGGGCACCCCGACAGGAAGCCGTCCCAGGGCCCCCCTGCGCTGGGCCGGCTCCTCTCCCGTGCCCTGTGCCCGCGTCTCTGCCACACGCATCACACGGACGGTCCTTCCCCGCTGGCGTGCGCGGCCCCGTGAGGCTCGCGATGTGCTCGGTGTTTGGCATCGAGCGAGAAAGCGCGGGGCTGTCGCACACGCCTGTGTCGTGCGGGAGGGCGGTGCACACGCCTGGACCCGCGGGCGCCCCGCGGGGCTGTGGCGGGACCCGGCACGGCCTGCCGGCCCGGCGGACGGGGCCAGGCCGAGGAAGCACCTGCCGGCGCTGCTCCCCTGTGGCAGGTGCGGGGCGGGGCGTGCCCGCCGCAGGCCCTCGCCGGGGAGGGAGGGTCGGGGGCCGGGGAGCGGTGGAACCCGCACAGGGCCCTGCCACGCGCCCGTGTCACATGTGCCTCCGAGAAAACAGACCCCACCACCTGCACCTCCGCGGGGACCCCAGGCTGAACGCTACGGGGCGCCTTCTCCAGAGACGTGACTTCAATTCCCGGGCAGCCTCGAGACCGAAAACGAGGAACAGCCTGTGACGAGGCCACCGTTTAACCAAGGCCCCTCGAAGCCGGGGTCCGGGCGGTGGGCAGAGACGCCGTTTCGTGCCGAGGTGATTGCTCAGGACTCTGAGCCCCGAAACCAACGCCACATTTCATTTTTGCAAATGAGGCCCCCACGATGAAATCCCGCCCATCAACAAAAGCTGATTTTTTTTCCCCCAGAAGCACTCCGATCTCCCCTCTCGCACCGAAGCAGGCGTCGGATGGCGAATGCGGGGAGAGAGGGGGCCGCACGTAAAAGTCGGCTGGGAGAGGCCCTCGCCCCAGGCTCCCCTCCCGAACCCCAACTCCTCTGACAACACCGCCCTCGGGGCCCTGCCCCCTGGGGCTTTCTCCCGTCCGAGGGCCCTGGCCACACGCTCACGCCACTTGGTGGAAAAGAGATGGAGCCCAGAGGACAAGCACCTCGCTCAGGGGCAGATGTTTTGTCAGGCTGGCAGTGTACTCGTCTTAAATGTGGACGACACGTCATTGCCCCTCCCTGCAAGGACAGATGAACTCTCGCGGAGGCCAGCGTTTTTCAAGCAACACTCCAAACTGAAGAAACCGGTGTCCTCCCTACACGTCCCTGGCCACTTCCATTCCTCAGGTGACTTCTTTCGAGTCACAGGGGGCGACTGGAAAGTGACACGGAAAAGATGATGAAAGTAACCCCTTCGCTGTTGCCTGGCAGAGGCACCAGGGGTCACGATCAGGTAGACTAAGGGCCCCTCCCCCACGCCAGCACAGCTTCCGAGAGACCCCAAGAGAACTCTGGGCTCAAGGCCACACGGACTCCTAAGGGACAGGCGCGGCCCCTGGGTGACTCTGAAGTTCACTTTTAAAAGCTAGCTGGGGTTCGGTTAATCTAATTTCTTGTAAAGTGCAGTTGGCCTTTGAACAATGTCAGGGTTAGGCGTGCTGAGCCCCCCCCCCAAAAAAAACCCTGCATAACTTCCGACTGCCCCAAACTTTAAGTTGTCCCTGGTATCGGAGGGGGCTTGGTTCCAGGATACCCACCTCGGTACCCAAAACCCACACGTGCCCGAGTCCCCTGTATAAAATGGCACAGATCAATGCACAGTCGGCCCCGGCCACGATGGAAAACAGCACAGGTGTTTGCTGAGAGCAATCCCCGAAGGCGTGGACCTGCACAGCTCACACCCGGGCCCTCCAAGGGTCGGCTGCATCGCCCGTGGAAGCCTGTGGGCCCAAGAGCACAGTTTAAAGACGTTTACAGCCCAACATGGTCTCGTGGTGTATGTGAGGGTCCTGGAGGGCAGGAAGTCCATGTCACTCCCTGGGGATCTCTGTCCTTGGCAGAGTGTCTGTGTCTAGCAGGGACGCCACCGTGAGTCGCACCCAGGTCACACAACCCTCGGGAGTGAGAATGAGGGCGGTCCCTGGGGGCTGGGGCGCTGGGCCTCGTGACACAGCTGCTTACCTCAGGGAGAAGGTGTCGCCGTGTGTGACTCAACACAGTGCTGCTCTGGAGGAGGGTGACGCTAAGCGGTAGGGAGACTCGGAACGGAGGTGAGGACAGGGCGCTGCCCGCTGTCCTGATTGGGGCGTCGGTGTGGACTACATTCCTTTTCATAGGAGGCATAGGACATTGTTCCGGTGATGCGATTTCAGGGAAGACCCCCTCGCGCCCCCCGCCTCCCCCACCCCCCGGCTCTGTGGCCAACATGCATCACGGCTTCTGCTCGGAAAGTCCCGTCTCTGGATTTCGCGTGAAGCTGTAAACACATCTCAGGCAAACACACACGTTCTTGGAAAGGGGAGGTCTGTTTGGTTCCAAACTCCTTTTGTGCGTCATCCTCTACGTCTGTGTTGGAATGTTCTCTACCAAGGCTTCTAGGAAGAATATCTATGAAATTCTTTCACGTGCGCAACAAAACCAAACCAAACATTCCTATGTAATCGCCACTTACCGGAAGCAGGGTTAGAGACACTGCCGGTTCTTCCCTGAAGGACCACTTCTGTTTGAACATCTCCAGGGAGCTGAATCCAAGGTTTAGGGTCCTTAAGCCTTTGGGAAACCCTCCAGTTTGTACGACATCCTGGGCCAGCCACATACCACGCGTATGCAGGAGATGAAAGCTCAGGCTTTATGAACCTGACCTTATGCTTACGCAGAAATAACCAATGTCCTGCATGCCGCCTCCACTGCCCCCAGAAACATGGCCTGTCTCCAGCCAGGTGTGAGGACTGAAGTCCTTTTGCTCTGGGGAAGCTCTCTGCTGTGTGCATCAGATGAAAACAGATAGCAAATGGAACACTGTGATCAGCCACCTGTCATTTTTGACCCCTGAAAAGTGTTGCTAACCACTTTTTTTTTTTCTTTAGAAGGGCAGAACAGGGCAAGTTTACTGCATGACTATGTATTCCAGAGATGCTCCCCTAGGCCTGTAAAAATTAAAAAATAAGGTCTTCCCCCACCTCTGGATGGCCTACATCCCAAACTGACATTCAACAGAGAAATTATGCAGAATCACGCTTGGGACTAAACGCAAGCGATCAATAGACTAAGTCTTCATGGATTTACTGGAAAACCCAACAAAAAAGTTATAAAAACTGTATGACTGGTTATGCAAATGAGAAGATATTCTCTTAGGCCAGATTTAAAAATTCCAAGGAATACACTTTAGGACAGTCAGCTAATATGTGTGTTTAGGATTAATACACGAAGATCACTGAGGTTACGAGGATTCATAGAACTACATAATCCTCACCACCCCTGAGGTGGGCGTTCCCCCTACATTACAGGCGAGGAAACTGAGGCCCACAGAGAGAAGGTTCCACATCCTCAGCGAGGACATCGATTTCATTGTCAGGGGTGAGCACACTGCAGGCCAGCAAAGGACGTGGATGTTGGGGAGTCAGGCAAGACCTCAGGCTGATGCAGCTTATTTCCCGAAGTGCTGCAGCTTGTTTATAGGATTAAAAAAAAAAAGTGGTTCTGCGGTTAACTAAGTCAGCAAATGCTTGGGATAAGCAGGCTTCTTTTCAGCGGGATTTCTCAGTCTTTAATATGATAATATAGGTTACAGATGGCCAAGAGAACACGTAAGGCGTTTTCTTTTGAGATCTCTTCTGTTTTTTATAATACACTTTGGGAAAAAACTGAAATTCAGGAAGAGGAAAAATGAGTCTCGTAATTTGGGGACACATCTGACGGTTTTCCTCCAACATCCCCTCTGGTTTCGTATACTTAAATTCCACAGTGAACCAACTTGGTAACCGACTCCAGCTTTGGAGAGGACCGTGTGACTCGATCATCACCAAGCAAAAAGCAGGACTGGAAACCAGCGGGTAGGAGGACGAAACTCGGTGACTGGCACTGGGCACAGGCACGTGATGGCTTGTGGGTGTTAAGAGCAAAACAGCCCTAGAATAAGGTCTTCTCACACAGGGTCAATCACTTCCCGCATTTCCAGGGGCTTACCATGCATCTGGGGTCACTGGGGCCCGGCCTGGGTCCTTGTTTCTCCATCTGCTTCAGAACCCACAAGCACGCTCACGTGAAGATGAGCAACAAGGAACCAGATGCTTCAGAGTCACGTTTCAGAGCAAGACGGGACGCAGAGACCGTTTGCCTCAGCATGTTTTGCAGAGCTCACGCGCGAGCTCCTGGGTCAGGATGCAGCGCACACCGGGCTCAACGTTCTCGGTTTTCAGTCACCGCACCCAGATTCAGAGCCACCACCGCTAGAGCCTTGCCGTCAGTCACCAAAATGGACTAGGTGTTCTCAACGCGTAAACACTGTATTGGGAAGACTAGTTTACTTCTACAATCATGTGACATGAAAGACCAGGATGTAACGAAAACAGGGTCTCTGGGGTCCCTCAGAGCCGAGGACACGCTTGGTACTTGGTTAGAGTCTCTGCTGAATTAATGAGTAATGAGGCATGCTAGTAGGTTACAGACTTCCCATGAAAACATTTTATTGGTGTTTTTAAAAGCTTGTCTGTGAAGCTCTCTGAGGGTGCTGCAGGGGATGGGGGTTGGAGGGAATGTGGGGGCCACAGCTCCCCAGACAAGGAGGTGAGACAAGACTCAGCAAGAAGACACGGGTGGTTTGGCTTACTTGTAATACCCTTCCTGCAGGTGAACAGAGACCGGGAATCGGTGCCTAAGGTTTGACAGGAAATGAAACATCTCCAACAGTTTTTTTACCTGGATGGACTTCGGGGCAGAGGTAGCCACCTTCTTTTCGTTAGAGAGGTGGTTAATAGCTGACATTGCATCACTGAGCTGTTCACACCCCACTTTAAAAAATTATTTTCTATTATAATTAAAAAAAATTAAAAGGCTTAATTTGTTTTTGAATAGGCCACGTTCTCCAGTAAAAACTGATTCTCTATCATTCTCAACCTCAAACAAAACATTTGAAGTAGTTATTTCTGAGCACATGCCACCCAATGATCTCTCTTATGTGCCATTAAAAAAATTCACTCAAATACCAACAGATTCAACGTTATAGCACCATTCCAAAATACTAAACTTTCTTTGCACCTTTATTATCTTTTTTTTTTTTTTGTACACATTTAAAGTATGGGCATCCTGAAAATTCCTGAAAAGCCTCATAGGAAAAAAAAAAACAACTAATTTTTAAACAAAGCAATAACTCAGTTTGTAGGCAGGATGATCTCAGGTGGGCTGTAAGTTCTTCATGGGCTTCATTCTGTTGTCTTGACGCTCGGTTGAGCATGTGGAGAGGACGCTAGAGTCTTCCTGGATTATTCTAGAGATGACACTGCATGTCAGGATGCAAACACATGCTCAATGGCCAGCTCTAGGCATTGATTACACTCAACCATGACGACAACAGCTTTCTGTAACGGTTTCACTCTTTTGATTGACAAATGAATTGGGATGTTAGATCGCTTCAAAGTTGGTATACATCTTTTATTCATACTCGGTAAGAGAGAAATGAGAGTAATATTGAAATTCCCTCTTACAAATCTCCATATTTGAAGCTTGGAGCACTATTATCTGTTCTTAGTACGCAGATGTATTTCAAGTAGAGTTATAGATGGGTTTTTAATGCAACATGTATTTGGCTGCATTGTTACATAAGACTAAGTAATGTGGGCGTGGACAGATGATGAAGCTGCTCGCAGAAATAATGCTTTTCTCGTGACGCTACGGAGTCACGCTCCACACTCTGGCTGTAACTGTGTGCTCTTGTCTAACTCTTCCACGTATGACCAGGAGTGGCGCGGACCCGGTGACAGGTCTGGCAAAGGACCTGCAGCTTGTGCAGGCTGTGCCTGGGAGGGTGGCGTACAGAGGTAGAAACAGGAGGGTGTCCACTAACAGCTTAATTCCGCAGCAGTTTCAAAGAAAGTGATTGTTACGCGATAACAGTCAATGACCCAGGAAGGAAAAGTTTAAATTAGAAATGACTAGTATTAAAAAGCTACTGTGCACCAGGTAGGAAGGAATATGAGAATATTAATATGCCCTGAAATAGAAATAATCACTTTGCACTATGTACACCACATACAATATAACATATTCTTTTGAACATTGCACAATATAAATATTATACACGGTGGAGTAAACTAAATGTAAAGTAACTTTGAGGCACACAGAAGAAACATGGAATAGATTGGACTCTGAGTAGAACGGGGACGGGGCTCGTAAAGGCAGGTCTCACGCTGGCAGGTGAGCGAGCTCCTGTGGTCTCGGCTCACGAGCTAGCAGCCACCTCCCGGATGTACTGAAAATCCTCATAGCTCAGTGTCGCTGGAGTTGACTGACTGCTCCCATCGACCAATTAGCTATATAATTTTAGAAAATCAAACTGCTCCCTTCTCTAAAGCAGGTAACCCCTAAGGGTCCCTCCCGACTCAGGATTTTGTAAGGAGTGATATACACAGCTGTATTTCCCCTGTATCTTGTAAGTAACTTGTTACTATGAAACCACTTGAAAAAAAACTAGAACAGTATTCAAGAACACCCATCACAGTGCTTAACAAGATTTAATGTACATTTATTCTTAACATGTGGAACATATAAAGATTTTATACTGAATAAATGATATTCATTAAGCCAGAGGAAAAGGAGGAATTTACATCAAGTTTTTTTTTTTTTTTTAAACTACATTATCTTGAAATACAAATGTGGATTCTCATCACTGAAAAATCTCTGAAGTTGTGTTTCTTCCTTTTAGCTGTTTTTTTTTTATTTTTTATTTTTTGTCTGTTCTGGTAACCATTTTCTGAATCAATCCATATGCAACCATTTCCACACCTTGATTCATGAAGCAAATTGTGATCAGCTGCTCTCCCGAAATAGAGCATGACTTTATACATACAGAAACTTGTACATTACCCTCTTTTTTTGTTTTTGTTTTTTATATTTTTTCTTTTTTTCTTTTTTTTGGAGATATGGCCCTAATGAAAAAATATATAAAATAAAAATAAAAAATTATTTAAAATCTACCATCACTTCGTAGTTACCACATCATGAAAAAGAAACTAAAAACTTTGTACTAAAAAAAAAAAAAAAGAAAAGAGAAAATGAGGGTATGTTTAATGTACAACTTCTATATACATCACAGCCCACAGGCAGTAAAAAAAATATTTAAAAAATGATTAAAGGAATTGTGAAGAACTGTCGTGTGGAAGGTCAGAAGACGGACAGCAGACATGACGGTCGTAGTGAGGAAGCAATTTCCGTTGATCGTTGTCAGGTATGTATTTTTAATCTTAACTTAAAAAAAAAAAAACACCATCGTTTGTGCTCCTAGCCTAATGTAACCATTTTCCTGTGGAGAAACCAGTATCGTTTCAGTTTTGACTACTGACTGACATACCTCCTTGAGCCCCTACTCTTACATGTCTAGAAGTTTCTATTGCACAGAGCTTTGGGCGATGGGATACAGTTTTATTTCATTATCTGAAGAATAACACACCTAGGAAATTGATAATTTTTCACCTTTTTGCCTCAGTGAAGTAAAATTTTCCCATCTTAGCATCTTTTGCCTCAACTTTTTCTTTAGTCAATTTGCTTCCCCCAAAATGCAATACAACATGGAAAAGAACATTAAAAAGAAAATCTATGAAAAACAAAAAGTGACCTTTGAATGCACTAGACAGCAACTTTGGTTAAAAAAAAAACCCAAATAGATGTACTTATACACACAGACAGCAAATATTAATTTCATAAGTGTTCGAATTAATCATTTAATTCCCAATTGGTAAATAGTGAATGGGGCAGAGGAGCAAAGATTTTCTTTTCCTTCTTCCTACGCTGGATAAACAAGAACAGAAAACAGCCAGTTATACGGGAGCCGCTAGTCTTCACTCACACATGCTGCCTTCTCACTGATGTCATAACTGCCCGATCTGAAACAGTACATCACAGATGACAGAGGCGACCAGAGAGTTCAGGACGGCCGATATCGAGATATCCAGCAATCGACCCTCGTGCAGAAGGAACTCCGAGCGGTTCTCGTCCACCCTGGCCATGGCCAGCAGCGCCTTGGCCGCCCTGCACATCATGTCCACGCTGGGCGGTTCTAGGGGCGGGGGCTGCATGTGCACGAGGGGATGCTGGCTCTGCTGATACTGGGCCATCGTGACCCCGTCCTCCAGGAAGCTGATCAGGTTCCCGATGCTTCCCTTCTGCACAGCTATCGCCCTTGCTGCCAGCGCGTCCCCCTGGGCAAGGTTCGATAAGAGCGCCATGGACATTTCTCGACAGACTGGGTTTTTGCGATCCCCAACGTACCTAACTAACGTAGCATAGAATTTCTCCTGACGACTAAACGGAGGCGTGGCCAAGATCAGGTCCACATTGCTGTCCTGGATGCTGAGCTTACACAGGGCCTCCAGCACAAGTCTCTGAGGCGACAGGACAGAGTTGGGTCCCACAGTTGGAAAGGGGTCTTGTGCCTCCGCAGACGGGCACACCATCCAGTGCAGCAAGCCATCCAGAATGGGCAGGCAGATGCTTTCCGTGTAAGCGGACAAGTCTAGCTGCCCAGAGATGTTGGCCAAGGTGACCAACGTGTTATCCCGCAGGACCTCCAGGCAGTCCCACCACCACTCGTCCTTGCTGCAGGCGACCCCTTTGTCCTCGTCTTCCTCTTTCTCGTAGGTCTGCGGTGCCCGTTTCCTCTCGGGATGCTCGTGGTGAAGGAGGATCAGCTTCCCCAGGATCAGCACCAAGCCTGGATGTTTGGACATCTCGGCGTCATTGCCAGGCACGAAAGACAGGCTGCGGACAATGTTCGACACGCAGATGCAGCGCTTGGCCAGCGAATCCTGCCAGTGCGCCACGGTGCACAGCGGCGTCTCGTCCCGGCTCCGCGGCTCGTCCTCCAGCAGCTTGATGTTCCGGTGGCTCTTGGCCTGATGTATGCCGAAGGGAAACTTGCTGCTTTCGGTCTGGGCCCCGGGGTCGCGTCCTCGGGCAGCGCGCCCGGCCGAGCGGACAGGACGTCGTCGATGGTTGCGATGATGCTCTTCTCCTGCGGCTCTTCCGAATCCGCCTTCCCTTCCTGCTCCTTCTTGCGCCCCGCGGCGCTCACAGGCGCGGGGCGCCTGCGCGGAGGGATTTCCATCTTGCTCTCGAAGTGGGTCTGGATGTGCTCGGTGGTGTCCCCCCGCCCAGCTGCCAGTGCAGAAGGCCGCTGTTGAACTCCTGGACACGACCCAGCTTGTCGGACCGGTCAACGACAAACAGGTTGTTCTTTTTGACAACCTTTATGGGCAGCTTGTCGAACTTGCTGGCTTGTCTGGGCTTCTCCCTTGGGTCTGCAGTGGCGTCGGGCGGGGTCGAGGCCGTGCTGCCCTTCTCCTCCGTGCCCGCCTTCCCACCGTCTTCCTCCTCGTCCTCCTCCTCGTCCTCCTCCTCCGTCCGTACACTCAGCATCTTCCTCCTCCTCCCCAGAATCGTCAGCCAGGCTCTCACCTTTCTTCACTGCATTGTGACCAAGTGCTTTTTGGCTGGGGTCTCCCACTTCATATTCCGTAAGAATTCCAAAAATGTCAATCAGGCATTTTCTAAAGTACTCTACCAAAAGTTCGAGAAATCCAGACAACTAGAGAGAAAGAGAAGGAGAACAAGAACAGGTACAATGTCATAACATCGGATAAACCGAGGAGGGTAAGGGCCCTGACAGCTAGTAACACGTTTTTATGATGACTTCCACATGTTTCATTCACTTCTGGCTGGGCCAGAAAAAAGAAACTGTGTATCAGTAGAACCTTCCTCCTGATCTTTTCATTATTAACTAAACCATGTTTCTTATTTGCTGCTTACTTTCCTACGCTATCAATATGAAAACTTACCTGTCATTTTCATATTTCTAAGATTATCACTGAGGGAGCGCTTTGCTGTTCTCCACCTTTTTTTCTGACTTAGATACAATGCATTAATAGAAATATGGGAATGTGAGTTTTATAGACTCGTTCACCCAAAGTCAGTCTGTTCTCTTCTTTTATCGAGACTCTGCCTGCCTGAATTTTTACAGTTATTATTATTAAAGCTTTATGGGTATTTGTGTCTCAGGTGCCATAGGTCGCTCTAATTTACATTACCTATATATCTTTGGGAGAAGATAATTTCAGCAATGTAGTAGCTCATAAACACAGAAAATCAAAAACAAATCAATTTAGTCCCTGATAAATGGACCAGAATGTTTCATAGAACGCATTTTGTTTTTCAGTTAGTCACAACTCTAGCTGAAAGACAAGAGCCGTGAGAACCAGTTTCGTTTCCTTTAACCAAATGTTTATATCAAGAAAACCAATGTACCGTACCCCGTGATGAGCAATGGGTCAGCTCCCCTCCCCCAACCCCACACCAGCACATTTAGGAGTGATGAAGAATTGGTAAGTAAAAGGATTCTGTAATGACAATGTTTTGGAAATCAGACATACTTTCATATCCTGATGTCAGTTTCCTGAGCTTGAAATAATTATTAAGGGGAAACCTAAGAAGCAACCGGAAGTACTTGCCTTTAGGGCATGCAGGCACAATTTTTCAAGTGAAGGTTTGGGTGTGTGCCCTCCGCACCCCCAACTTTACTTTTTACTCAGGGCAAGGAAAAAGGGAAAGCTGCTAACACAGTTCTGGCTGTGAAAATGTGTGATCCACAGCGGTTCACCTAACATAAGGTAAGTTAATTATTCTAGCCAAAGTGGCACGAATTTTTTTAATTCTTGTTTTCTGTTAAAACAACTTCATGCCATGTTTATGACCTTATTAATATACTTCCTGTGGACTGAAAAACTGCCTTTCAGGGCTACAAGAAAGACTTAAATGAGAGAAGAAAGAGCAGAAGACAGAAGATTTTGGTCCTATTTCAATAGAAGCAAGGAATTAGATGTTTGCCTCCCACCACCAAAAAAAAAAAAAAAAAAAAATAAGCAGGAAAAAAGCAGACAGTTGTTAATACACAGTAGGGAAAACATCTCTCATTTTCGTTTCTAAGTATTCATTAAAGTCTATAGCCCTGTTGACAGTTGGGCATTTTCCTAATCCAAGGTCCTCCTTCTCTCTTCTAGCTCAGTCTGGAAGCTTTTGTAAGCCTGGCCCTGAACAAGGGCGGGGTTTAAGCTCATTAAAAGTAGTAGGCTTCTAAATGACACCTTCGAAGTAAGTGAGCGGCCGGAGCTGGCGGCTCTAGACCAAGAAAGGAGTCTGGCAGTGAGCTTCATCACTTTCCGCTCAACGCAGGGTCCACGCGGAGTCATTACGCTGTGTTCTCGCCGGCATGGACAGCGGCCCCGCGAACGTCACGCGTTTGGACTGCGCAGGCGCAGGCTCGCTCACACGCGGATGCTTCTCAGCGAGCACCTGCGCTGTCCTGCGTCACATCGCGCCTGGGAGTCTGCGGCCGCGGAGCGCCGACCGTGCGTCGATCTGCGCCATTTTACACAGGCGACTCGGGCGTCTGCGGATTTGGTACCCGCCAGGGGTGCTGGACCTGACCCCCTGGATTCCGAGGGACAACTTAAGTTTTTCGGGAGTCAAAGGTGGATGCACAGTGCGGTTGGTATCCCTACACCTTACTGCGTTGCTTAAGGACCACCTGTATGTTTCTTATAATGTAAAATTTCTTTTTCCTTTTATATTTCCTTTTAATGAAAAGACGTGAGGTCCCATTGCAGCCTGCTTCATCACCAACACTGACCACAGACATTATTCTACGTGACACTGAATGAATCCCCACTGGCCTGCTAATATTCATGCTAAACATCAATTTAGTTTTACTACATCATCCATTCCACACACACTCATTCGCACACGTACACACATGTATGAGGCCACTTTTTAAAATAAATACAGCTACGTGTATATTTACACTAAAATTTCTACGGAAACATTATCATTCCGGACTAAATCCTTGGACCATACATTGATTGATGATGGTTTATAACAAGTACAATGATCAAAAAGGCAAGTGGGCTGTGAGCGCGAAGCATGACACAGTTAGTTATCTTCCTCTCACACGATCCTCAGTGGGACTGGTGCTGGCTTACCTGGGAGAGATTGAACGTAGCGACAGTGCTGTCATCATACAGAAGAATGTTAATAGTGTCCAAAGCCCAGGTGCTTTCGGCCAGTAGACCCGACTTCAGGGACATCATCACACGCCACGCCTCCGGAGTAACTAAATACGTGGGAAAGGGCGAGGACGTAATTAATATTCAGGCTATGCATGAAACGAAAAACAGCAAAATAAGAGAAAAAGGAGTGTGAGTTAATTACTGATTTTAAACGCATGTTCTGAGGGCTCTTTAAATGCGGTCATTTGCAGGTTTTAGATGAGGTGACAGCTGTCCTACGAAACTCTGGCTGTTCAGGATCATTTCACTCTGCTGGTTAAACCAGAAAGAGCCAAAGAGCTTCTGGGGGCGGGGGGAAGGAGGCGGTTAAGCAACGAATGGTCCTTCCTCATCTCTGGTTTGCTTCTTTGACCCTCTAACAGAGCCTGTGATGATGCATCGGTTTTGATAATTGAGTCAAACCCAAAATAGTACATGTCTTCTTGTCCCTGTTCCATTCATAAATGTCTCAAGGTGGCATCTTGAGAAGGCTGGCAAATATGCAGAATATAAGCAAAAATTAATTCCCAAACAGCATCTCTCAGATATAGTCTTGGTTTTCCCATGCTGTGCACTTCTATTTCTGAGCCCTGGCCCTCAGAACACGCTGACAAATACTAACTAGCAACCCGATGGCTCAGATTTTTCAAGAGCATGGTCTGAGCCAGAGGTGGGAAATAGAAGAGCTGTACTTGGGTGTTCCCCTTTCGTGTTAGTGAAGACGACAGAGTAATGAGATACACCACGGGCAAGGCCTGCCCCATGACGGGGCCGGGAGGAGAGGCCCGCCCCGTGCCTGAGTCTCAGCGGACCTGGGCGGTCGGGCTCCCGCGGCAAAGCCGGCATTGGCACTAGCAGAAGTCTCCCGTTGGGAGCGGACCGTGGGCTTCCACCTGTGTTTTAATTTCATCTGCTTTTCAAATTCTCTAAGATAGGTACGTAATACTGTTTAACAGAAAAGGTAAACTTTCTTTTTAAAATAAGGAACATAAAATTTCCTAGGCTGAACCCAATAGTAGTATAGCACGTGCTAAGAAATTCTATAAGAATTTAAATATATCGCTTTATTTAAACACATATGTGCACACACAAACACATGTGCATGTTTTCACATCTATTTCCAGCTATGAAATGGCGCTCGGTGTCTGCATCTCTGTCCAGCGCCCTCTCGACATAAAACTACTTTTCTCCCTTCTCTTTCTATGTATCTCCCTAATGGCCAATGTTGAAAACATCTTTAATACCTTTAATCTTTCTAATCACTGGAAATGATTTCACATCAAATGATTTTGAGATTTCTGAATTTTTTAAAAATATAATCAAGATCTGTAATTCCCTTTGCTGTATTAGAATACTCTGGAAATAATGCAGAAACACTGTATGTGCTCCCAGAGAGTCCATGTATTTAGTTAGCGTGCAGAACATGCCCAATAGGATGAAGCAGCAGCATCAGTATTCAACTGAAATAGCTCCTTGGCCCTTATCTACCAGTGCTGAATGGTTACATCAATTCTGTAGATTACATCAAATTCCATATATCATATCACATATGTTTACATTTCACATTCCGGCTCTACTTTTTCCCGGGGAAGGGCGCGTCTGTAATGTCGCTACCAAAGTTACGGTGTGGCTCGCCTTCCAATCTCCTCAGGCCACTTCGGGTCTCGTGAGCCTCGCAGCTATTCTGCTAAGCACGCGCTGCAGAGATCCCGTGCGTGGCTAAGGTCAAATCTTTACGCCCAAAATGTAGCCCCCAGTCACGGAGGATTCCCTGGGTGCTCCCTGGAGCTCTGCCTTCTCACGTGGGGACGCTCACGTGTAAACTATCATTTAAACCCATGCTCTTCACTGGGACCGTTTCCTAATTCACATCGGTGGCTTCCGACTGCTGCTCCTTACAAAGCGCGTCTCGTGACGGTACGTAGTCACAAGAACTGCATGCCTTCGAGATGAACAGGAACTACGTCTATACTAAAATTAAAATCCTGGACCACAGCTGGGGCTCGTTTCGGGAACAAAGCCCCGGGAATGCTTACCGATGTCTTTTGAGGTAATCTTTCGCCTTTGTTTCAGGACTGGCTGTGACGCTTCCACCGAGCCGGGCGGGAAGGTGATCTCTCTCCTGATGGGGGGTGGCTGGGGGGGCGGCCCAGCGACCTGGGCCGTGGGGACCGCGGGCATGACCTTCTGCATCTTCATAGAGGGCAGGAAGGGAGACTTGCTTGGAGACATGCGGCTCTCCAGGGAGCGCTGGAAGGAGGCGGGGCTGGGCGCCCTGGAGATGTGGTTTGGCAGTGCCGGCGTCGGGTAGGGTGACTGAGGCGGGCGCGTGACGGGCTGCATGGAGGCTGGAGAGGACATGTAAGGCTGACGCTGGCTGACGTGAGAAGGCCACTGGCTCTCGTGATTTATCCTTTGATCAGGTACCATCATATCATCCGTGCGGTTCATGCCTGGATAGGGGGGTGCCTGCGCAGGGCCGCCGGGGCCCTGCCTGTTCGGGTAGGGGTAAGGCATATCGTTGCGCGCCGCCCACATGCTCTGCTGTGGCCCTTCGCTGGAGGACGCCTGCATGGGGCCGCCCATCATCGGAGGCGGGATCCCGTGCGGCTGCACCTGGCCTGGGCCCTGCAGCCTCTCTCTGCTGTAGGGGTAGGCGTACTGGCCCTGCACGGGCCTCCTGTCGGGGCCGGAGTAGGAGCCTCCGTACTGGTTGTACAGCTCCTGCTGCTGGCTGCCATACTGCATGTTGTACATGTCGCCCTCGTGGCGCTTGGCTGGAGGCCCATACATGCCGTCCATATGGCGTTTGTAATTCTGAAAGTCACAGAGAAACAAGCCACACTGATGTGCTTTTACGGGTATAATCACACACTTACATCATGCAAAACAGTTATTATCTGGTGGATGTTCATTTCAGAGCGAATCTGGGAAGCTCCTTCAACAACTAAGGACTATTGGTTTATGTGCACAGTTTGGCTATGATACGATAGCGCCGCCACGTGCTTCCAAGAGGCGCTTCCCGAGTTTGTTTTCATGTGCTTGCAGCCTCCCCTCCTGGTCTCCTCCAGGGTTGGCACAGCGAGGGGCGCAGCTCGGTGCCGACCACACTGCGGTGGCAACGGCCTGGAGCTACACTGAGGGGTGCACCTCACAGGAAGGCCGGCCTGTGGGTTCCCAGAGCAAAAGGTTTCCTACGCCTAACTGAGCAAGCAAAGCCCCAACAAGGGATCTGGCTCTTGGGCCTGGACTTGTGCTACCCTGACACCCGGCACGCTGTGGCCACGCCCCGATGTCCAGCCTGTCCAGGTCGGACTATCTCCTAGGACAGCCCTGCCGGTCCTGGCTTCTGAGGACAGAGCTGGGCACAGCCCCTGCTCAGGGTGGGATTGCCTGAGGTGCGATGCTGGTGTGTGAGTCAGTGTTTTCTCCTTTACTTGAAAACTATTTAAGATCAGTTGGTTTAATAATACAACTCACTGCACACACATGCACCAGTACAATTAAAGTTCAAAAGCCCCTCTATTTCACAACGGTCTTAGACCTGGAAGTCGTTTAGAAAGGGCACCCTGTTCTGAGGCCGCAGCGTGACGTGCACTGCTTGCATCAGGAGTGGGAGCTGAGGTGGGGTGCTGCACAGCCCCGCACCTCTGAGCTGCAGTGGCTGCGTGAACCAGCACAACCCCTTCCGGTACCATCAAAACGTGCGATCCTTAATGTCTCACTTTTAAAAAGCCAACTAAGTTTTCACTATGAGTACATAACATTTTATGTTGTTTTTCTACGTATCCTCTTTAAAACATATTGACAACTTTCTGTTCTAAAAGAGCATTTGATACAGTGATACACAGAGACATACTTTCAAAAGATACCGAGCTTGGGCTTGCTATTATTTACGAGGGTGAATGTCCTTCTTACCACATGTTATATTTGTTTCAGGATATCATCTATCAAGAGCTATTTTTAATTTGCTAGCTTCGAAACCCTGAGAATACTTTCTAGCATAAACAAATATATCATGATTTTCCAATAAATACTAATGATCTTTGTCATACTTCCTGAAACTCCTCAGAAGTCATCCAAGTTTGTGTTTTAAACGAAAAAGCACAGCGATGCATGCCTGTCGCCAACTCACCGGCTGCTGTGGGTACAGGCCAGGCTGGTGTCCTCCATATGGCGGCTGTCCTGAGGGCGGGCCTTGGCCTGGGTACTGCTGCCCATAAGGTTCATGCCTGGAATGAGGCATTCAGAGAGAACTTCATTTACAAAGGCCCTCGGGCCAGGAGAGAAACGAACAGTCCATTTCCTGAAACTTTACTCTCAACAGCTTTTCTACAAGCAACTTCCAGCGGAGACACTCTGGGCGGCGGCAGCACTTTTAACTTTTAGCAAAAGGAGTGGGAACGCCCACTTTGGGAAGGCTGCCAGCCTGCCGGCTGGTCCGGCAGGCACCCTCTGCCTTTGTGAGTACAGGCCCCACCCATGCACCACGCGTACCCGGGAATGTCTCACAACAATGTGCCCTGACGTATTAATGAAAGCAACAAACCACGAAACACAGTCCGAGAATCAAAGCCGGATTTTTAGAAGTACCTGAACATGGGCATGTAACAGTGGAAAATGTAGCTGCTTCTCACCTTCTCATTATGAATACAAAATGTTCAGTTTTTTAAGATGTACCTCAAAGTTAATCGAAATGGTATGGAGTTAGCTAACAACTGTCTAGGTGGAATACACACGTTTTCAATGTCCTATGACCCTGAAAGGATAGAGAAAAGGGTAACGGGGATGATTTACACGTATTCCTATTAAATCTTAAAATGGGAACGAACAAAATGTTTATTTTTTCAAATGCTATTCCACTGAGAAATTATAAATACCATAACAAACAGCACATTGAAAAAGAAATAGATCTGAAATTTAAAAAAACAAAGTGGTTTAGTTAGTATATTGATCCCGTAGGAAAGAGAATACTTGAACTGAATATATTTCTAAACTGGTCAAGGAATGAGAATAAGAAAATAAATAAATGTTTAGACCACATGTCAAACAGATGTCGGGGAAGTTTCTGCTAATGACATTGATATCTAGAAGGCAGATTCTAGGTAGGAGGAAAAAAATACAATAAGCAATACTTTCCAGAAGAGAAAACTTAGCAATGGGGTAAACTCTAATGCGAAAGAGCCCAAACGACGTAAACCCAGGCCATGCGATGTTCTAGAAGGCATTCCAGAAGAAACAGAAAAGTGCCTCTGATGGTTCCTTTAAGAATATATGTCTCAGGACAAGTTCTACCTCTAACCTCATCGCCAACACACACACACACACACACACACACACACACACACACACACCCCCCAGAGCTTTTCCCGGACCCTCAAAAACAAACCACATCTAAGTAAAAATCCTTGATTCAGTACAAACACTACACAACAATTAACTGGTTAATGCAGATAATACAAATAAACATTCCCACACCCAGCCAGAGTGAGAATTGCAAGTCCACGGTACTCCTGGGAAGTACCACATCACTCTGAGCCCGTGGTGGCTATGTAACGTCAAGAACCAGGCTCATAGAAAAACGCTAGCACAAGACAGAGAGTTTTCAAACTTCCCTTTGCATTAAACCAGGGAACCACCCTGTGCCCCCGTGCGGGCTGACGGCGGGGTCCACTACGACCACAGGGACTCTGAAGAATGTGACAGACAGCCTCCCAGCTCTGGGGCGTGTCAACGTGGCTGGCTACAGCTAGAAGAAGAGCCCTTGCTTGTGCCTCGACTTTTGTTTCTTTAAAAATCACCGATATGATATCGAATCTTTGAATCTCTGTTTCTGAGCACTTCTCTTAGGAGGCAGGGAGGGGCTTTTGCACACGTGCCGAGCAGGACAGAGCTATCGGGCCTTCTCTAGAAATGAAGTCTACCCCAAGGTTTTCTGTTCCCTCTCCATGACATTTCAGTGACTTTCCTACTTTCTCATTAAACACAGATCCGTCCGGGTCAGGGCTGTGATCTAACTCGCCTCTCCACCGTCAGGACGCCATCTGAAAAGACGCCTGCGCTGTGGCCGGATGTTCACAAAGGAGCAGAGGACTCTCTCTGTGAAAACGCTCCCAGGAGGAGGGGGACAGCCCAAGGAACCGCGCCGGAAGAGCTTTGCAAGAAGTCACCATGACCGGCGGCCAGAGCCAGCGGTGCACACCGTCCCTGAAGGACGCAACGCGGCGGGAGGACAGAGGTGGCACTGGACAGCCGGCAGCTCTCAGCGGAGCACAGGACGGGCCGCGCCTGAGAGCTGCCGGTGTCGGCCTCGGGGAGCTGACAGAGCACCTGAGCGCCGGGAGGACCACAGGGCGAGGGGCAGGCCTGGCTCCAGTGTCGCTCTAACTCGAGCTTTCGGGCATCCACGTAGAAAAACACAGCCGCGCTCGGCGGCTTGGGGACAAGGCCCTCCTCACCCGCCCCGTGACACTGCCTGCGGGGGCAGCCATGCGGCGCACGATCCTGACTGGCTCCGCAGGAAAGGAGACGCTGGGTCATCGGCTACCGGGGCCCAGGACGGGTGCCGGCAGGAAAGCGCGGCTTCCAGGACGCCGCCTCATCCTCACCTCGGCAACACTCACCTCCGATCGTAACTGGTTCCGTAGGGAAACTGCGGCCGCTGCCCCAGGCCCAGACCGGACATCGCTCCAGAGGGGCTTTGGTTGTACATGTCCTGCATGCCGCTGGTGGGCAGCTGTCCTTGCGTCATAAAGGGCTCGCTACTTCCAGGCACTGCAGTATTTTAAATAACAGATAAAAAATTAAGCAGTTTCATAAGCCAAAGGGCCCAAACAGCCCTTTTTGTTATTCTAAGGCAGATGTGGATCTCATCCCTAACATGACTGACGATGCGGATGAAGGAGCGGAAGGTCTGGTGTCGAGATGGGCCCAGTGGGGGCACAATTCTAAGCTGGACCCCAAGATCCCCCCACCACGTGCACGCCTCGTGTGAGTCCCTCCCTGAGGGTGGGCAGAACACTGAGTGTGACGGACGTTGTTCCCACGAATATGTTACATCGCACGGCTAAAGGGACCCCACAGACGTAACTCAAGTCCCTCACTGGCTGGCTGAGTTAACCAGGAGGTTGTTCAGCTGTGCCCTTCCAATCTCAGCTCAAGGTCACAGACGGACCAAGTCACCTTCCCGCTGGTTGTGAAGAAGCCTTGTGGTGGACAGGGCCATGCAGGGGGAGGGGTGGCAGCAAAAGTCCCCAGACGACAGTCAACAAGACAGTGGGACCTCATTCCACAACTGCCAGGAACCGACGCTGCCAATAACCTGAACGGGCTTGGAAGAGGACCCTGAGCCTCACGGGCTGGCATCCTGGCTGACACCATGAAGTCTGCTGTGTGAGCCCCAGAGCTGAGAACCCCCAGCAACTGTGAGGTCATAAATTCACGTTGTTTTAAGTAAGTTCTTGGTAATCTGTTATGCAGAAATACACTTATCAAGTTAGTTCCCTTCCTTGGGAGGGGGAGGGCAGAGGGTGGGGAGGGAGTGAAAACCTTAACATAAATACGCATCCACTGACTCACTCCAGAATCAAGATAAAGAAAATCACCAGGGAGTTAAGAACAACTCAAGTATGGATGAACTACAACTATCTCTATCAGGGGGCAGAGTGGCAATTAGGTCAAATATGCAAATTAGTGTCAGCTCAGAGCCTGAAGGAAATTGGGTCAAGCCCAGAAACGAGCCTGGAGGCAAATGAAACATTTTAATGCAAATCTTAATTGACGTACAACACTACTACCTTCTTCATCCTGTGAAGGTTACTTTTCAGGGCAGGCACAGGAGGCAAAGGTGGATTAAAGTTTTGTGAGCTGACAAACTGTTCGGTTGGTGGACAGGGGCACAGAATGAACCCCAACAGTGGCAGAAGGCACCTTCCTTTGCAATGTGCTGTCATGCACTTCATCGTATCTGATCTCCACCACCCTGTGGCAGAGCCAGTCTTTATGCTACTTTCCTTTTCACAGATGTAAAGACAGAGGCAGACAAAGATTAAGGGGGATAAGTAAAGTTAAACAGCATAATTCTCCAACACACAAATAGGTCTTAAAAATCAATATGAAATTTGATTGACAAGTTAAAAAATGAGGTAATACATAAATGGAATATTACAGAAAAAGAATATAAATGGTCAATAAGTATATGAAAAGATGTGTGACCTCACTAATAATTAAAGAAATCCAAGATAAAACAATTACGAGGCCTTTCTGACTCCCAATCGTATGGGCATATATTAAAGTGACTGACAGTAATCATTTCTCAGGTCAGGAGTGAGGAGGGGGGCGGAGATGCACCCGACAACACTCATGGCAAACGCATTAAAGGGGTGTAAGTTTTGCTGGCACCTGTGACAGGAGGCTGTACTGTGGCGACTCCTTATAAAAGCACGTCTGTGGGTACTGACACACAGCGAGACTGGGCAAGACCAGCTGTGACCACTGGGCACTGGGAAGTGTCATGCAGCGGAGACTGGTAGGCGCTTGTCATCTTGGAGTGCCCCTTTCTGAGAGCCACCCACTGTCGTGCAGTGCCCAAGAAACTCCACGGAAAGGCCCCAGGGGAAGCCCTCAGCTGACAGCGTCTGCTGCGTTTCCAGTAGGGCCTCCCCATGACACCAGCCATCCAAGTGACATCCCAGCTCCGGCAGGCTCTCAGATCAGTCTTCCAGATGAGGGCAGCTGCCCCAGTGTCCTGGCCGACAGCCATGGACTGAAGGACGACCCTGCCCCCCAGGACTGCACGCGGAGCAGCCGGCCACAGCAGGCGGGCCCAGGCCGCCAGGCTCCGGAGTCTGAGACTGGACTCTGTCGCCCATGAGCTGGGTCTCCCTGGTCACAGCAGTAGCAGCAGCAGCAGCGAGAACAAAGAGCAGGGTTTCCACTGATGTTGGTCATTAAATAAAAATCTGAGAGTACCACCAAGTTCACTGACAGAGTAAGTGAACTGCGGATGGAAACTTCACTATCACAGGGCTAGGGCGGTAAGCAAATCTGGGTTTCATCTGCTCTGATTTGGTACTAAACACACAAGCACTGTAAGGTCGGGGAGCTGAGAGATGCTGGGGAAATGTGACATGGAGTTGCCCTCTGAGCCACTACCGAGTGCCTAGCAAGATAAGCCAGTCATCCTCCATCCTCTCCAATTTTTCTTCATAATCAGCACAACTGTAGGTGTAAGGAAACAAAAGAAATACAACTCTCGCTGCCTAACACAGCCTGTCGGCTGGATACTGGAATGGTTCGTGATAACATCTGAAGCCAGATTCCAAATATTACTAATTATTTTTCCATGTTATTGTCATATTTTCAGAGTCTAAATGTGTAATATAACCACCAACAGCATAACAAAATGTTCTTTCTAGCACCTCATACCGCTAAGGAAAACGGCTACCTCCAACATTCATGAACTTTTTGAATTACTGAGTTGATGGATTTATTGCATGTTCTGCAAAATCTGTACTTGGAATAAGCTTTTGAAAGAAAAGGAGTATAGCTTTATGTAACAGATAAATCTGAAATGTCATCCTATATAAAATAGTCTGTAGTTCAGTCTTCGTTTGTCCCCCAAGAGTGTGGACCCCATGAGGGATGAGGTCTGATCTGCCACCATACCCGCCAGCACCTGGCCCCAGCCCCGCCCAGGCTGTGCCCACCCCCTGCGGACGCCACCCCTGCGGACGCCAGTCAGTCTCTGTGGGCTTCACCACCTTAACTCAGTGAGTCCTCAGGACACCCTTCTGGTGCCCCATTATCACCCGGTTTCTAGAGGAGGAAGCGGGGTGCAGAGACGCTGAGTGTGTTCCCTCAGGGGCAGACGGTTAATAGACTGGGGCGCTGGGACTCAAATGCGCCTGGATCTGCACCATGCAGGTGCCTTGGCTGCAGCTGGCCGACCTGGCGCGCCTGCCTGCGCAGGGCCGCGCCTACCTTTTCTCATGCCGCCGAAGGGGTCCTTGTTGGGCTCGTAGGGCACCCTGCCCATCACGTCTGGCATGCTCATGCCCTGCTGGTACGGGGCGCTCGGGTCATGGAGTTCCGTTTTGGGAACGAGGAATCGCTCGCGTCTGAGAATGGGTCGTGCACACTGACTGTACTGCTTCTGAGATGAGAAAAAGAAAAGCTTAATGATGGAGCGGGAGTCACCGCCAAACGCTCCCTCAGAAAATAAGCCAAGCCTGAAATCTGTAAATGTAAAAAGTATCCAAAATAAATCAAATGAATAAAACTAGCAGCTATCAACATTTAAAAACTTATTAGGGGCACCATTTCTTTTCTCTATAAAGTTTGTTCCAGAAAGTTAAGAGATAAACCCGATTCTGTATGGCTCACAGTCGGCATACCTTCCGCCTTGCATTGGGGTCATCTGTCCATGAGGGGTGGAGGCTGGTGTAGGTGGCTTCAGGTCACCCGGAACCTCTGCCATCGAATTACTGCCAGTGGACTGGGGGGTCTGTGGATTGCAAGGATCCTGAGTTAGCTGACGATAGTAAGTACAAGAGAAAAACGGGAGAAAAAACAGAGGTTATCAAATTAAGGTCATCTTTGCTAGTTACAAAAAAAAAAAAAAAAAAAAGATGCCATCTTAATAGGAATAACAATAACCATTGCTGGTAATGTAGTGAAATTAGTTGCTCTCACATATTTTGTAAAATATAATAAGTATAGTGAGCATATTACATTATATCAGTTTCAGGTATACAATGTTATAATTTGGTATCTGTATATGTTGCAAAATGATCACCACAGTAAGTTTAGTTAACATCCATCACCATACATAGTTACGATTTTTTTCTTTGATAAGAACTCATACATTGTTATAGTGAAAATTGGTAAGTAAAAGTTTTTCAGTAAACTATTTAGAAACATACTTATGAGCCGTAAAGCATTTTAACTAGATAATTGCTTTCCTGGGCATTTATCCCAAGAAAATAATCTGATGTAAAGAAGATTTTAGGCAGAAAATGTTTATTTCAATGTTGTTTATAATGCTGACAATCTAGATATCTGAGACTAAGGAAAAATGGGATTGACAATTTGGGTGTAGCAATCTGATGGACTGTGCTGTTTGAGAAAAAATTAGAAAAATTAGTTCTGCTTAGGCAATGAGAAATGTTTCAGTTGGAAGTGATGATACAGATTAATAATGAGCCTTATATCTGATTTCAATACCTTCTCAATCTGGATATGTTTATGCTCTGTCATTGGGAGTGATTTTTGGAACTATGAAATCAGATTTGTAATTATCAAACACAATGTTGGTTTGGAATTCCTTAATGTCATGATCAGAGTTCTGAGACTTGGCTTTAAGTATAAATATACTTGAATAACAGAGCTGAAAATTGAGATCGTTTCAAAACTGAACCGGGATTAATGAAGAAATTAGCCTCATCTTATAGGAAAAACATAATATTTTAAGGCTTTTTGCTCTATCCTCAGCATGTGAGGTGTTCAAGATACTGGTTTCACTTATTAATTACTGAATAATATGCTCACGAATGTGCTCTCTTCTATGCCTGGATTCTACCAGTGGAACCCCTGCCCCATGCAGGTCACAATTAAATACCTTCGGAACCATACCCAATGGCAGAATTACGGACTGCTTATAAATAATATCACTGGATAAGCTGATAGCTGCAGTGCCTTTGCTATGCAGTTCTCAGGCCCATGACAATGACTGCTATCCGCATTTTACTTTAGGGGAAACTGAGTCAAACTGCTGACTAGAGACTAGGGAGCGCTAGGGGGTAGGCAGTGGCAACGGCTGTATCCCTCCTGCTTAGAAAGCCCCAGGCGTTTGAGTGTGCCACCTCTAGCCCGAGCAGGTCTGCCCAGGTCTGCCCAGCTCTGGCCTGGCCGAGGACCAAGTGCTGATGATGGGCCAGCAGGGCTGTGTGTTCCATATACGTGTCCCCTGGGTACCCAGGACTGTCCCCTGTACCCAGGGCAGTTTCAGATATGCCAAGAAAACTTACTTTTAAGGTAAGTACCTTTTTAGATGTAGATATCTTAAAAGAAAAACATACTAACTCATGCTTATAAAACCAAATACTGGTAAACCCTAAAAATGCATATTAAAAAAGTAAATGTGGTAAAAGAAAAAAAGTGAGTCTTTTATAAACACATAAGGGTAACCCTGCAGCTGCGCCTGCCCCAAAGAGCGGGCAGAGGCGGGAATGGGCCCCCAGTCCGGACTAAGCGCACGGCAGCTGCACGCATCCCTGGAAACCCGGCTCGCGAGCTGTGACTTCAGAATGACCCTTATTTACAAGCAGTCACATTTATAGCTCATTAAAAAAAAAGGAAAAAGTAAAAATTCTCCCCTTGCCAGTGTTTCTTCCTCTCTTTCCAGGAAAAAAAAAAAAATGAATGCGACCTCTTGAAGCTCCATTAATAGCCAAGGCTGGCACACTCTCTAGGATATCCCTACCTTTTGCCAGAAGCTACAAATGTATACTCGAAAGTAAACAATGGAAAGGTTATTGAAGGTTAAGTACATTCACACACTTCAGACTGTACAGCCAGACTCCTAGCTGGGAAGATAATTTACACAGCACGAACCTGGTGCCCTAGTTCTGCCTGGGGTTGCAGGAAGTAGGGTAGGGAGAGAGAAGAATAGCTGATCTGTCCCAGGTCTACAGTGACTAGAGGTCACCCAGAGGGCACCTCTGTTTATAACCTGAGCCCCTTCCTCATTTATCTTCCACTGAGGATTCCCTAGTTGGATCCATGACAGGTTTTGTGACATCACCTGTCAGCTAATAATAGAAACGCAGTCAGCCACCTGCCAGCAAAGATGGATGGGTTTTTGGTTACAGACTTTCTTACTGAACGTGGAGCCTTCTTGCCCCGCCCCCCGGGGCTTACAGGAGGCCCAGGCCACCTGGGGAAGCAGCTCCTGTGGTTGTTCATCAGAACTCCACACGCACTTAGTTTTATTCTAACGAGATCTCCACTGGTGCCTGAGAGATGTGACGGCACCCTGGGCCTTGCTCAGGCTCCGTCTGGGAGCCTGCTTCCGTGACTTGCTCTGGTCGCTGGAAGGCTGGAGTCAGCTGGACCTCTGTGAGGGAAGCCACGCATCCAGTCCACGGTGAAGTCCTGTCGTCCCCAAAGGGCTGAGGGGCTGCACCACCCAGGGCTGACAGAACTGAATTTCAGGTCCCTGTCAGACATGCTAAATCAAAATGGGAATACAGACTGATGACTCAGAATGCTCTCGAGCTGGAGACAGCCAAATGACTTAGGATCTAAGCTGGTTCAGAGTGACTACTCCCCAAAATAACCTAGAATGTCTCACAGGAATCTTTTAGTCTCGTTTGCTTGGATATGCTGGTAAGGAATAAACTCCAGTTGTGTTCTTAAGGAAAAAACTGACTTCGAAGAACTCAAATTTTGGCTGAAAATTAGTTTTTAAAAATTTTGTAGTACGTGAGACCCTGAAATGCAAATTGTTGGAAATAGTTTTTTTCCTTTTTTGACAACAAAAATGTTTCAGAGACAACGCCCTTAATGACAGCTCTGGAATCAGAGAGGACACCGGCTCATCGACGCTGGGGAGGCGCCTGGCCCTAGGTTACGGACTGACCGCTCGCCGGCCCACTGGCCGCTGCCCGCCCGCCGCTCGGTCTTGCTGGGCGGTGCGCCCCGAGCAGTGCACAGAGCACGCCGGACGCGCGGATCGGGCCGGGCGCAGGGAACAGTCCTCCTCCTCCGCTGCCGGCTTCCCCGGACTTCAGCTCCGTTTGGACCACAGAGAAAAGGGATCATCACAGTGCATCTGCAACCCAGGCTCTTTGTGCGGTTAAAATGGCAGCGTGAACGAGGAGGAAGAGGACCGGGCTGACTGCTAGGAGAACAGGCCGAGGGAGCCATGCCTCGGCGGGCCCCCGTGCGACGCTGACGCACACCGGGGGACCTGTCCTCCGTGCACACGCACGGCCCACTCAGCAACACGCGCTCCCTCCTGGCAAGGGGAGTACAGCTTTGGAACTTTGCAGACGGCGCCACTTTGGTCCCACACCCCACTGGGCTTTTATTTTGGAAAAATAGTTTCAGAGCTGTTCGTAGGCAGCTTGTTTTACTCTGTGGATGCAATGCTGTGAGCGGTTTAAAATTGGATTTCACAGGTTTTCAGGTACACTGTAACTGGCAAAGGCTTCGGTCTCCGAGGGTGGGGTCAGTGAGGTTTCTACTTGTACTGAGAACTGACAGCTCAAAGTCTGGGCATATTCACTCCAAGTGCACGCTGGGCCGAAGCGGTATTCACGGGAGGTCAGCTGATTAGTGACCATGGCTATCAACGCTGCCACCCAGACAGCAGCTAAACTTCTTTCTTTGGCTCATAAATACCAACTCTACGTGTTAAGCATTTTACCCGTTACGGGGGTATCTCAAATACAGGCAGACGAGTATGCTGGGTGCAGGTGTAATTCCAGGCTGGACGGCACAGGGCAGAGCCCAGCCCTCCCGCTCACGATCGATGCGACTTTGGGCCACTTAGATTTTACGTGCCTTAGTTTTCTTACAGATTTTAAAACAGCATCTGTACCAGAGGTCTGATGGGAAGAGTAAATGACAGGGCACTTAGGTGCCTGGCGCACTGAGGGTGCTCAGGACACACTGGCCACTAGCTCTGCAATTTACCCCGCGGCAAGCCTGTGCCATGGGGGGGGGGGCAGGTCTGACCGGCCCCGCGGACAGCACGGGTAAGTAATGACCGACGCAGGGCTTGAGATGGCCAGAAACAGACAACCGTCGAATTGAACTCGAGTGAGGTCTCCTCCCAGAACTAAGGATGGTGCAAATTTCTTCTCATCTTAAATACTATACGCATCAGAATATAATGATCTAGTCATTTCAAATTTGAAACACCAACAGGTGAAACAAAAGCTGGCAGGAGAGCTGGAAGGACGGCAGGGTCACCAACGGCTGAGTGGAGACGCAGCGGAGAAGCGGGTGTCGTCGGCTTGGTTTGCTGATGAGAAACCGGGGACCCACCATCATTCCTCAGAGTCCTGGCCGCAGCGTCAAAGCTCATTGGACCCCACCCCCTTCTTCGAAGTAGGGCTGTCTGGCCTTTACCGGGACAATTTGACCCTCAACGTGAGAACTTGCTGGGCAGGGGACATCAGGAACTATGTCCCGATTCCATGTTGCTGGTGATCAAACCCAAGTGTCTGCAACAGGCCGAGCTGCTGGGACCGCCCCGGCGAGCGGGGGCACGGGCCTGGACGGGTCAGACGGATGCTTCAAAACGCTGGGGAATCCATGTGTGAGCTCAGAACGCCGAAGTCTCTGCTGACTAAACGAGGGATGGCTACGGTGTGCCCTCCACGTGCCGACCAGAGGGCAGCGTGCCCGATTTCACCCTCTTCCCCCAAGCACGGCCGTCGGGCTCCAGGAAACAGACGAAGCGAAACGCTCCTTCCTCTGCAAGACCCCGCTGCTGTCTGCTCTACCGTGGAGAGGCCTCTGCCGACCTCCGCACGGCAGGAGGGGGCGCCGGCTGCCTGGGCCGCGGCTGCACTGCTCCCACTTACCAGGAGATGGCGGCTGCAGCTTGGGCTGCTTCTTGGTCTCCCCGGTGCTGAAGACTTCCGGCGGGGGCTCCTCCCCGCGCTCGATCTTGCACTCAAAGGCAAACAGGTACTGGATGTACTGCTTTTTCAGGGAGCTCGCTGCACTGCTTGAAGTGCCCACGTTGAGGTTGGTGGCCAGCTCACGCCACTTCTTGTTTTTATTAACCTAGCAAAAAAAAAAAAGGCAGGCTCACTGGTTTGCAGCAAAGTGACTTGTTTAAAGCCAGGAGACCAAAAAAAGCACTTAATGACTTGGTTTACTTTGTTTCTCATTTGCCTCTTTTAACTAATGCTCATTACTCCCACTCGGCGCTGCAAAGGCAGCATTTCCAGTTACAAAACCGTCAAGGGACCTGCTGACGGCCACAGAAAAAGCCTCGCTCGCCGTGGCTCTCCGGCCGGGCGCATCTCCTGACGCCTCCCACTCGTCCGGAGCTGGTGCTTCCCAGGGCCGGCGACTTACCTGAGCAAATGCACACTCTCACTCACACTCATCCTCATCCCATATGATTTAAAAAAAAAAAAAAGCATCTAAAGACGAATTTAAAAAGCAGTAACAGAATTATTTTGCAATTTCAGTGAGCCTTGATGTGAAAAATGGTGTTTCCTTTCAACGGCCACGAGCTCCTACAAAGACGAGCCTGTAACTCTGGCCACATCCATCCCCTCACATGACACTTTCTTGCGGTGCTGGGGAAAGGGACACCTGATGCAAAGGCGAACAAGGCGCCCGACCAAGTGACCCCAACTTAAATGCCCAGCACAAGCCGTCACACCTGGCTGGGCTCTATGAAGCCACCAGCTGGCCTACATCGCAGCACCTGGAGCTCGTGAAGGGGCAGGGGCACACCAGGCCTTCCAAGGTTCCACCCACACGCAGGCAGCAGAGAATACGGTGCAAAAAGAAAAAAGTCCTAGAACGTTCCATAAAGATTTTAGGCATTTTAACCTTTTGATCCCACTGGGGAACAGAGTTAGGAAAGGTTAAATGCATGAATGAAACATGAGGACCTGAGAATAAACGCTTGGGGAGCATTTTGCCTTTAGATGCATCCTGTGTTCAATACATGGTAATCGTTAAGGGGACAAGTGGTTTTTAATGAAATGTTAAATTTTTGTATTCAAACTTTCTCACAAAGCTCTTTATAACCTTTTACTTAGTACTAAGTGGTGCACGATCAACCACAGAATGCTCACGGAAATGCTTAATGCCACTTTGGGCACTTAATGCCAGCCTGCAGCGAGCAGGCCTGTGGATTGCTTCAGCAACGAAGCAGAGTGCTCCCTGGGACACGCCGAAGGGCGAGGCTTTGAGCTGATCCATGTGTCGGGCAGCACCGGCTCCGACCACATCTGATGGTCGCCGGGCAGACAGGCGTGAATGACCAACGTCAAACGCTCACTACTGTGAATCACAGCTACAGTCAAGCAATCCTCATTACCTAAGCCAGCGGAGCCTCATTCCCAGACCTGGCTTGGTAGTACGCACAGCTGAGTCAGAATAAGGTGTCCAGACAATCTCTACATGCCTGTGATGGGTAACCCCAATCTGTTTAGCATCCTGGGGATCCTAAGCAAATCGATGCCAGGTCATAGGGGAGAGAGGCCAGGGGGCTTAGGTGCAGAGGGGAGGTGAGCATCTCGATCTCTCCCTTTGCAGACTGCCTCTCACACGTGGTCTGCAGTGTATGACTTGCCATCTGATTTCCACGAGGCCCGGAATCAGGCTACAGTTGTTTTGGTTGTAGGTTGCAGGTCCCCGGTGGGATGGGGCGCCTCTGGGAGGCTGAGAACAAAGACCTCTCCTGCACGCCCAAAGCGGTGCAACACTTAGATCAGGGCGGACCCTCAACGACACCCAGGGATTAGGTGACTTGCCCTTGGATAGTTAGTGACCTGGGCCACCTGGATGGAATGCTGGGTTCCTCGCTGTGTTTTAGGCACCTGGGGCCCACAGTGGCTCCCGTCGCAGACCTGGGTGCGAGCCCAGGTACGGACAGGTTCCAAAGCCCCCCGGGCAGCTCCGACGCACAGCGAGGCCTGACCTCTGCTGGAGGATGGGAGGAGCATCTGCTCTGACCTGGCCTGCTCCTTCCTGAGAGTCCCTGGCCTCAGCGCCACCGCACTTCACTCTGCCAGTTTCCTCATCTCTTGTTTGGGGCTGATGACCAGGCGGGCATTTTATGGGGCCTGAGAAAGACAAAGGCAACGGCACACGCGAGGCATAGCGCCCTGCACGTAGCGAGCACGTGCGTGTTAGCGCCCTCCCCTGCCCCCACTGCAGCACCCGGAGGCATCGACGGGACTCCTCAGACCAGGCCGAGGGAGGCGTGGCCTCGAGGCACAGCATTTAAGAGGCGCTGGCTGAGAGCCAAGGAAGAGCAGGGCCGGACCCGCACAACGCTGAGGACGAGGGCTTCCCAACTCCCCGCCCGGTGCCACCCGCCCACTACTGCAGCCCACCCTCCCGAGGGACAGCACTGACCCCCTGGTTGCCCAGGTGTCACGGACCTGGTTTTACAGGTATGACTTAGTTTTCTGGAGAAATCGCTATGGACAGAGGGAACAGTGAATCTGATTTATATCTCACCCAGACAAATAACTTAGGCATTTGTAAACCATTTCTGGAGTATCTGCCATGAAAGACCGGCAGATTCTACAGAGTTCTACAGCTGTCAGGGACCCAATAGAAAAATCTGGCCCAAATGTCTTACTTTACAGGTGAGGACTGCGGTCCATACAAATGACCTGCTGAGGTCACACTGTGCGCTGGTTGCAAGCCGGGAGCCCCAGCCCCAATGCTCTCCCACGCATGGATCCCCATAAGGGTGACTTTCTCACAGGCTTAGCTTTTTCTTTGTGAAAAAACCACCTGAGTCTAGATAGTCCAAGAACGCGGCCGTGAGAGCTGATCCAGAACGTCTCCTCGGTCGCTCACTCGTTCACTCTTACCTGCGCCAAACCTCCGATCTCCTTGACACAGACATAGAGTCGGAACAGGTCCAGCGGCTTCTTGCCCACTGCGGGCAGACTGGCGACCGGGGAGCCCCTCTCTTCCATGAAGGTAAGGTAGCGGTCAACCCACAGCTTCCTCTCTGGCTCACTCCCCAACTCGTACACCTTGGTGATCTTCTCTCCCGTGGTGGTGGAGGAGCTGGACTTCTAGAGCCCAGAGGGAGCGTTTGGAGACGGGAGGGGGTGGGCAGGGGGAAAGGGAAGAAGGTGAGAAAAAGTAATGAGCCATCAGGTACAGAAAGAGAAGAAACTTAAAAACTACTGCTATCACACAACAATTAGGAATGAAGGCTACTAGTTCAGGCACAAACTATACATTTCTTAATTAAGAATTCACGTTGACTTTAAATAAAGGCCCAAACTCCCCCTTTCATATACTTAAAAAACCAAAACAAACCCCAAATCTTTTTTTACTCTATTGATATAAGCGTTGAATCCCAGAAGGCAAGATTTCAATGACACCTCACGTCATTGTCAAAAATAAAAGGGTGTCAGCTCGTAGAATGGTCGGTGAATTTAAAATTTCACAGGTGGTACTGCAGAGCACCCCAAACTACATGCCCTCTACTTTTCCTTGTTAAAGCAAGAATGGCTAATGTGTGTTTTCATTACAACTCTAAGTCATAGGGAGGAAGAGCAAACGCATAGTATTTGCTGAAAAATAAAAGGCAGGTCACAAATCACAGGACCCAGTGGTGTGGGCCCTATGCTCATTTGAGAGCTTTATAAAATTATGGCCGGCTAAAGCTTTGGCATTCACTCACGATGACCAGCTTTCCCTGCTTAAGAGGTCTTGAACTTCTCTGCCATGGTAAGGGGCAATTAGATAACTATTTTAATAGGCAACCATGCTTTAATCATGAACACATGCTATTTCATACTCCCAGCACATCTACGGATAAATGTATATTTTCTTTTATGCACGTGTGTTTATGGGCTCACGTGGTTTATGCTGAGGCTTTGTTTCTTGGCTTTTTATTTTTCTAACTGTACTTGAGATTAAGGTGTCAAAGGTTTCTGTTCCTGCACACCTCCATGTGGATTACACGATCAGGGAAGGGAACACTTTTAGTCTCAAACAGCCCAACTGTAAATTTTCCCTTTCTTCTGTCTCTGTATTTGTGTATCTGTAATATTTGCAACTCCGAGGTTATTGCACAAAATCACTTCTAAATTCTCCACGAAGATTTCCTTGGAACATAAATTTACTTCATTTATTCATGTTTATTTACAAGGTTATCAGCTATTATTTGAGATGGAGTTTTTCTTAACTCTTTTCCATTATATTTAGTTTAATATAATTTTAAACGTATTGCTGAAATTTTGGGGGTTAAATAACATGACAGCCATCGAGGTTTGATGCTACCTTGTTTAGCAAGATCATCCCCAATAAAAGCTGCATGGCAGCTTTCCTTCTAATTAACATGTAATTCTCCCAAGCTATTTTCCCTGAAATTTTAAGCCTGCAGCTTTAGAATTATTGAGGCATAAAACCTTTACATCAAATATCTAAAAGTGGGTGATAGCTGATGTAAATTAAAAAATGTAGAGTGGCAGGATAAAAAATAATGTGTTCTTTTAGAATTTACATTGATGCTGAAGCTAAACTGCAAATCACTTAAAAATTACTTTAGGTAAGAGCTTAAAAATACACACATATTCCCATGTCTATGTGCTCATGTATGTAGCAGAATATGGAACACACTGCATATCCAAATATAAGCTTTAAAAATTTATTTTCCTATTCTTATACTGAAGGAATATTTGCCTAGAAAAAACCAAACCGGTTCTAACATTTTATACCACCTTCTCATACTGATTTCAGGAGCTTTGTCATCATTAATGGGTAATTATTATCAGGAGGTTTCTAAATCCTAGAATTGAAAATTTTTCTTTTTGGGAGGTATTCTTGAACCCAATGTTTTAAAGAAAATAAAATTTGAAATAAGGACATAAGGAAAAAACACATTCTCCTCTAAAAATCGATAATAAAATAAACTTCCCTCTTGCATTTCATTTATGAAAAACTGAAAAAGTTTCAGATTCGATTTAAGGATAAGAGAAATAACAGCAATCATTTCCATTTAAAATCACTCTGAGGAGCTCTCCCAACATCCTGGGCCTAAGATTCAGATGCCGCTCTTGTGGCCGGGTCTGCCTCACACGCAATCGGGGAAGACCCTGGAAGGCACTCATGCCCTGAATGAGTAGGCTCGGAGTTCACGCCCACCTGTCAAATGACTGCGTTCTCCTCGCCCGAAAATGAGGCACGTAGTTTGACTCTACATATTTTAACTTTTCTTATCTTCATTAAATGAAGTTTAACTCCTGCATATCTCAATTTATTTCTCTTAAAATTGAGAAAACTTAATCGTTTTTATAATAAGAATCATTCTACTTTTCAGTCTTTAGAAGCTTTGAAAAAGCATTTTTATGGAGCCCATAATGTAGGAAAATGCATCTGAAGAAGAAAGCGGTCAGGCCTGTTTATGTGTGAGTCCTAGAGAGGGGCCGCTGACCGCTCCCCTCATCTACGCTCGTCACTTGCCTGCACGCTGCATCTGCCCTTGGTGGAGCTTGTTACACACTGCACAGAAGCCTCTGTTCGGCCCGGGGTCCACCTGTCTGCCTTCACACGCTCCTGACCCAACTTCCGCATGGCGGGGCTCCTGCTAAGGTGAAACCACCAGTGACTGTAACTGAAGGTCCTGGGTAGGTATTTGTTCTATGAACGAATACACAAATGCATGAGAAAGGTCTGAAAAGTCGAGTACCATCGAAATAAAAATTAACAGCTGTTAAAACATCTTCTGAAAAGGGTTTCCAGGAGCGAGGTGCTAAGTGAATGTGGACATTGGCTACTAAGACTGAAAGCTGAGAAGGGATGACGCCCACTGAACTTCTCCGCTGCCGGCCCTCAGGGTCCACTTCCTAACCGACTACCAGTTAGTGTTTGGGTGTCTGAACAGAGAAAAGGAACGTGGGGAGAAGCGACAGCCTTAGGAAATAAAAACTACATGCTCCACGCTGATCAGGCTCCACACAGACCTTTTCTGTTAAGCCATTAGCTATGCTGTGACCTTCGGGTACGAGTCATCATCCACTCTACCCGCTGACAAGGGGCAAACGAACCAGCCCCGCAGGAAGGTGGGCCAACTTGTCTGGGCCGCCACGGCCACTGCACACTGTTCTGAGGTAGTAGAAACGGTATCCTACGGCATGGGACTGTGGAGGAAAAGGGATGCTGAAAAATTACAGCAAGACAGCATCGCAGTGCCACGAATGTTTGCTGTGCATTCAATTTAATTAAGTCTATAAGTACATTTTTCCTCAAGTCTTTTAGGCAAATTTACATTTCAGCAGTCTTAACCATATGCCTGGTAATATGTGTATGTGCGAAGTTTATTTTTATTTTAGAATGTTCTGTAACAACACGGTGTTGGCCCACAGCACACTGTCAAGCACAGAGCATCTTTATATTTAGTCCACTTCAGGCCTGCTATTAGACAGGCTTTGTCAGGGACGCTGTTCAGAGCAATTTTAAGTACACATTGAAGTTACATCTCAGAAAACCAGTTAAATATTCCTAAATTGTATATATTTGTAGTGACTTGATAACCGAGACAATGGAGGTCCTTCATTACAACTTCCTTGCATTCCTTTCTTGAATTAGCACCTCACTCAAAAGAATGGCTGTTTTCGACATAAAGAAACCATCTAACATCCTTCACTACTGAAAACCACAGCATCTCGTCCTCACCTACCATGGAGCTAGACGTTTGCTTGTAAATCCTTAAAATGGTTATGATACAGGAAGAGATAATGTATGTAGGATTATTTAGAAAAAGAAAAGTAACGTGTAATTTTAATTGTAGTATGATCATCAGAAAAGGAAGTTAACTATTGCTTTTTTCTTATGCTAAGTAAAGTGTATGTGACAGTAAAATACAATAATCATTTTTTATAAATCTGAAATCAGCAAGGAATTTTAAACATTAGTAGTCTTTGTTTTTAATAATTTTTTAGTCTTAATGTCTTAAGATTTTAAAGAATTTCAATCTCTAAGTCACGGTACAAATGTTTTTGAAAAGTTATAATCTGAGTTCTACCTGTTGAATGTATTACTGATTCAAAATGCATTTCTTACGAAAAACAAAACAAAAACCAGGGTAGATTCTGAGAAAACTCCCGTAACGTTGGCTGCCTTCTGAGACTCAAAGCAAATAACACAAAGACATCAAAATTAAGGAGCTGCATTTTCCCTTCCCGTTAGTTCTGCTTAACCCATCCTAGAAGCATATTTTATTTCATTTTGGTGGTTGCAAAAGCGAAACACATGTCTACAGAGAAGTAACAGTGAATATCTGTACTTTCTTCTGCAAAGGAAAATGGCAGTTAGACTAAGAGCCCTACATAGATTTCACAAACACTTACTGGAACCATCAACTCTTCAAACCTTCAGCTCTATCTGCTAAACCAGTGAATGGAGAATTAATAGCAGCCTCCTTCTGGGGTTTTGACTAGATTGCCAGACTCTGCAGTTAGAGTTTTCTTCCCTCCAACTTGCTTTTCCTGAGCTGTGTGCTCTCCAATACGTTGTCTTACAAAAATTAGCGTGTTAATTAAGCCTTCCTGGCAAGTAATTGCATGTTAAGGTTTTTTTTTTTCTTTTAAAAATCTTTTGATTCCCTATATGAATGTAAAATAAAGGTTACTACAGTGCTATGCTTCTTTTTTTTAATGGCACAGAATTAATTTTTTTAGTAAGGAAATAAAGGCTCTACAGGCAAAAGAGCATAAAGGCTAAAAAATTCCTATATGTATATGATAATGATCATATATATATTTATCATTTGATATCTCATATGAAAATAAACACTTAATTTCAAGATCACCAGTAGTTCTGTGCAGGATAATTTTTCATCTCAAATGATCTGATGTAGGCACACATTATTAACCTGAGAACAGCATCCCAGTCACATGCACTAACATTTCCACGACTTTTCTGTCAATTTCTGACAAGTGGATTGAAACAAAACAGGGCTGATATTATACTAAACCACGCCCAGAGTGTAATATTTATATTTTCAGGTAGCCATTTTTGAAATAAGATGTTTCAGATACAACAGCCCATGAAAGACTTAGGCCAGACTTGTCATTTACTCCACAGCTGCTATTAGTTCCCATGTAAGTAGAGAAGTAACTCGTTTTAAATTTAAGTGCATAATGGATCAGACATTTACACAAAGTCACTGTGTGGAGTTCGGACCCAGTAACACGATCACATGCTTGGTACAGAGTTGCTTCTTTATCACAGCAGTTTCATTACCAGAAATCAACTTGTAAAATAATACACATAAACTTTACTCATTTTGTTATGCATATAATTATAAAGAAATCCCTTTCATGGATAAATTACTGAAGAAAAAGTCTTATAGAACAAATAAATAAACAAGCATTAAAGCAGAATTAATTATCAAAAAACCCCCAAAAAAACAAAAACAAAAAACCAGAGCCACTTACAGGGCTTGATGGAGTCTTTGGCCAGCCTGGGCTGCTAATGCTATCGCATCTCCATGAAATGAGGAGATGCTAGCAGAGCTGGGGGACATTGGGGAGGGACTGGCAGGTTGCCGGGGTTGGGGGCTGAGAAATACCCTGAGAGCTGTAGCTATCCTGTGGTAGAGGAATAAAAAAAAAAAAATGACAAAGGTAGGGCAAACTTTATTTAAAATAACAAAAAGTACATCCAGTTTAACAGACTAACTTATATATATAATAGATATATATAAAGACACATACAAACACACACAAACACACACACATAAAGGTATTAAAACAGCATTCTTAATTAGTATAATTTGGTAAGTTTGCTGGATGCTGGATAAGGCCACTAAGCCACCATGCTTACGTCAAGCTTACATGGAATGCTAAGCATGGGTTACCCCTTATGAAAGAAAGAAAGAAAAAAAAAAAAGCTGTTCACCTTATTTATCAAATAAGGCAGGAAAGCAAAATATTAAGTATGTTGTTGCTGCTGAGGCGGCCAAAACAGGAAGCTATAAACTGAAGGCAGAGAAAATGGCTGCAAGTGTCAAAACCAGGCAAGACCCCTCGCTTCTCCCCACCCCCGAAGCACGTATCCTGCGTGGGTCTTGCCCCTCCGCCCCTCTCCCACGACCATGAGTTAATGCCGTAAGAACTAGTAACTTTCAGATCCACACCATGAGGGGGTGGGGAAAGAAAGACTACAGACATGTTGCACGCAATGACGGCATGCACAGAAACGAAACCGAATGGAAGAACAAAAAAGTGTCAGCCAGCACCGGTGCAGAGAGCGCATGGCAGCTTCAGCGAGGCAGACCCCACGCCGCGTGCAGAGGACAGAGCGAATACCTTCGTCTTGCTCTCAGGCTGCGTGGCGCCTTCTTCTTTACCGTCTGCTTTGAGAGGCAGGGGCAATTTGGATTCACCAGGAGACATCAGATCTGCAAGACCCATAGATGCTAATCGAAAACAGGAGAAAGAGTTTAGGATGATACACGGGACGCATCAGGCTGTGCTCCCGCTCACACAAGTTACCGAGTGACGCGTGGGGCACCTGAATTTCCCTTGAAGGAAGAAAAAAGAAATTGTAACTCTGAAGACTCTCATTTCTGAAATCTACTACATAGCATGACATTCTGGCAGTCGTTATCTTAAAAAACAACACCACACAATCGTTTACTCAAGACCCCAACCACTGGAAGTCAACATACAGCAATATATTTAATAGAGTAGGTGACAAAAACCCAATGTTTAAATTGCTTATCCGATGTTGAAAGCAAATGCTCAACAATGTGTGTAATTTTTACCTGGTGACTAGAAAGTGTAATGTTTTCTCTATTTCCTAAATGCAGAGAACCTATAGTTTGCAAACTCAGTTGACATTTTACGCTGTTTCATTTGAGAACCTTATCTATGGCATGTGGCCTACTCTATAATGATGGAAGACAATGTAACAGATGACTTCAATAACAACATAATCAAATGTAAGTTTTGAAGGAAAGGATTTCTAATTATTTTGCGACGGGGCCGGTTTCCTTTCAGCCTGGTGCACTGCGTGTATTTATCAATTCTCAGCAGCAGCTCAGACAACCACCGCTGCTCAAGGGTCGACCTGAAAATCCCAGGCGAAACTCGTTTTCTATCTCTGGGCTCAGAAATTCAATCAAGTTCATCTACGCTTCCGAATGAAACTTTTACCAAAGAATGACTGACATACACGTTTACTGCAAATACTAATAGACATTTTGAAGTTGAAAATATGGGTTTAGGTTTCTTTTTAAAGGGAGAGCAAGGCGACGGTAGGGAATCAGCGTAGATATCCGGGCATAACGGCCGAATTTCTACAGAACCCCACTGTGCAAACCATCTGCAGGACACTGGGCTGTGAGCGTGACACCAGACAGTGCGTGAGGAGATGGAAACAGAGAAGGGAGAGGGGGAGAGAATTATGAGCCTTATGAATGAGTGCAGACCAGAAAACACTCCCATTACAAAATAAAATAAACCTGAGGTTTGATGAACAGGACCCATTTTACATTCTGCAAATGAAAATGCTGGCTCAACCGAGGCCCTGCACATGGAGCATAATGTGCCAAAAAAAAAAAAAAAAAAAAAAGAGGGCTTTAAAAAAGGCTCCACAGATTGCCCACTACAAAATGATTATTACATATATTCATGTATTACTATGTTTTAGAAAATAATTAGTTTTAATTACAGCAGTGAGAGAGTGAGCAGGGCTCTGGCGAATTAGCTGGCAAGCTCCGCGGTGCTAATTTGCTAATATCGTTAGCATCACTGCAGGTTGAGACCAGAGGTCCTGCCAGAAAAGCCTGCCCGGCCACGTGCCCGCGAGTTTACATCGGCACTCAATGGCGCACGCTGAAACGCCTGTGTTTTCCATGGGCACAGTGGCTTGTTTTTCAAAGCCCATTTGCAGCCCAGTCAGCCCTTGAAGTCATCACCGCACACACAAATCATAATTGGGATGTTTTTCTTTTTTTTTTTTTTCCCCAAATTACTTTCAATACTTAGACTTTAAGAACTGGAACAAAAAGCTTTTTCAAGTGATGCAGCTGCAGAGAAAAATCTATTGGGATCAGCTAAAAATGCTTTTTTTTGTGAATGTGTGAAACCTCAAAAAAGCAGCTGAGAGATATTACACGAAGAAGACCGCCTGGTTGCTTTCGTGCAGTTTTTATCTCTGGGGTCTAGCAAGATATGAATTGGTAAATCTGTACATTAAGAACAAGCCTTTTTTAGAAGAATAGAAGGGAAAAAGCAGGAGGCGTGTGGAAAGGGGCTTATTTATGAAAGGCCACACGTCCTTGCTCGTTATTCACAGAATGGGTTCAAAGGGATGACAGCCACACTGATCCGGAGAAAAGTGGCAAAGTCATGGACACGCTGCTTCTGTCACGTCCTGCTTCTCTGAAGGCTGTAACAAATAGTCTCGTCAGCATTTATAATAAATTATGCTTAAGTATTATTTTTGAAATATAAAAACTAGTAATATCCTTTGTGCATTAAATTTGGTCATATACACAAAAGTAGTTTTTAAGCATGAAGAACAAGGTCAATATATATTATGACAATTAATGGTAATTTACACTGATTTAAAAATTAGACTTAGATGAACATAAGCATATATGTTGGTCTGAAACCCCCAAAGTCTTCATTCTCTCTCATACATTTTCTAGCGGGCATTTGGGTTATGCAAATATAGAAACTGTCAAAAGTTGCACTGGTTTATTATTTTGAGAGATAAATAAGGATAGGATTTAGAGTAACAGTTTCGCTTAGGACTCCATCCAGCTTTACGATGTCAATTTTACGTGATTAAAAGGATCATACGGTCTTTGCTTATCGTGGCCTTTCCTATGCCTTTGCTGAGAAGCTGGTTTCGACTTCTGGGCGGAATTCTCGGCGGACTGCTGCAGAGCGCCGTGCCGCCCCGGGCGGTGGCGCGTCTTGCCCGGGAGCCCGAGACCACGGCTATTACAAGGAAGTGTTAAACCGAGGCTCTGCTCTTCCTCCTGTTGACATCAGTAATCCAGTATGTAAAGCTCGGACATAAAAAGGGGCAGTAAAGAGCCCGTGACTGCTGAGTGCCGGGGGAGTACTGTAAATACACGGCAAGCACTAGCCTCTGGCTCTCCCACTGAAATTTAAGAGCCAGAATGATTCCCTAAAGTGTGGGTCAAGGTCCTAAGGCAGCTATTTCATCCTGGGCTTAATATATTCCAAAAAGAACATAAAGAACATATGGTGCGAGTAAAGCTGAACTTAGACATTCATTCCTACTCCCTCAACTTCCTTTATTTAGTCTCCTTACAGGGCTGCAAAAGCATTCCCAGAAGATGGTAAAATAGGACCAGAAACACACAAACAGTTCTTTTCTTTTCACGGTAAATAATGTGCCATGCTCTGCAAAGTATTTTATTCCTTGTTTTTGAAAACACAAAAGGGCCTGTCCTATCTATGCAGATACATCTGTAGATATCCATGGCTATTTTTATACGTGGCAGGCACATAGAGAACACTGTTACCACAACGCGTACAAAGGAACGAGGGAAGCTCAAGAGAAACACTTCCGACTAGAGCGGCGAGGCCTTGGGAGAATCCCCCGCAAGTTCCCTGCGCTGCCTCCCGTCCATGGTGGCAGATGTGCAGCCCCATCGCTGCCATCCCACGAGAAGCGCCCGGAGCAAAACCAGCTCGCCTGCTCCGCGTCACGCCTGCTCCGCGTCACGCCTGCTCCGCGTCACGCCTGCTCCGCGTCACGCCTGCTCCGCGTCACGCTGCTCCGCGTCACGCCTGCTCCGCGTCACGCCTGCTCCGCGTCACGCCTGCTCCGCGTCACGCCTGCTCCGCGTCACGCCTGCTCCGCGTCACGGCGTCAAGGAAGCAGCCGATCGCTCCTGCGCGCTGGGCTGCTGCTCCCCGCAACCAACGCCCAGCCACACTCCGAGGCTGGAGCTACCAACACGCCACAGCTCAGCGGACGTTGCTCCCAGTTTGAGAGAGATGGCTTCCCCAATTTTTGTGTTTTGGGGACGGGGGAGGGCAGCAATTCATCTAAAATCATGAACTTAAAGTGAGCAAACAAAAACCCAACAATACTTGTAAACTACCTAGACAACCACGAGCAGTGGTGCTGGAGACCCCAAACTTCCTTTGTAAAGGACCCTAAAATCTTCAAACAGAAAACAGCTATCTAGCCATCTGGTAGATTTATATTCTAGGCATAGTTTCATCTTTTTTTTTTTTTTTTTTAAATTGAGAAACAGATGATTTTCCAGTTAATGGCTAATGGCACACAAAGCTGGCAACAGTTCTGCCAGGAGTCTGCTGACCACACCTCAGGTCGGTGGATCTCAAGCTTCAGCATGCACATACAAGAATGACCTCTATCTTTTTTTTTTTTTTTTTTTTTAACGCCTACACCACCTGGTCTTCCTAGGTGGTCTCCCATCCATGTACTAACCAGGCCTGACCCTGCTTAGCTTCTGAGATCAGACGGGATCAGGCCTGCTCAGGTGGCAGGGCTGTAGACGTCAGAGACGTCAGAATGACCTCAGGCGGCCCCGGAGCCATCTTCAGTACCCCTAGCAGTGAAGATGGCCTCACATCGGGTTCCTGTCTGCAGTGTGTGTGTGAGCAGCTCACGTGCCTTTATCTACTGTCACACTCGCAAGCATTCACTCTGTCTTTATGACTGTCATGGGGACTGCGGTTCAGCAGAGAGAGAGAGGGTGAGCTGGTGGCACAGTGGTTGTGCACCAGACAGGGAGTCTGCACGTGGCTGTGAGCTGTGAGTGGTTAGGGCACTGCTGGTATCGCTGAAGGCAGGGTTCATCCCTCATTTGCTTGGTACTTGCATTCACGAGAACGTCATGTTGGGAGAGAGACTCACTGCTTGTGACAAGCTTGCAGAATTGGAAACAAGGCTGTCCCCTACAGCCTTCCTAGTCATACCGGGGTCCCTGTAGCCCAAACAGCACATGTTCTGGGGGCACCTTAGGGGGAAGGAAGTATGCATGGCCAGGGAATGGGGTGGAGAAGGAAGGGTGGGGACACCGCCAGCTACTTGGCGTTAGGGTCCTGAGGAGCAGAGGAGGACATCACTGGGGCGGTCTGGATGAATCTGACTGGCGTAGGAGCTCCCCGGAGATAAATGACTGACCCCCACACTGCCATCCCCGGTACACGATGACTGAGTCACCAGGTCGCCAACTGCCCTGCACCTAAAGCCTTAGAACCAGCCAGGCGCTCCTCACCCATGCCATTTCCTACCTTCTAATTCTACCTGATCCTTAACAAAGTGGTAATAATTCTAAGGATAGTCTCTAATTTGTTGTGCTTTTTGTAGTTATTTTAAATAAATCCATTTGTACTGTAAAAACAACAAAAAAAGTTGCCGCAGGAATCTGCAGTTTTAGTGCACCTTCCAGGTGACTGATGGGTGGTTCTCGGTTTCTGGAAACGCGGAAGGAAGCCGGTGACACTGTGGGCGTGTGCCTGCCTCTTTCCTTTGTAAGGGCTGTTGGTGCGACTGTGCCCTGTGCCGGCAGGACACGGGCAGGACACTGACAGGACACTTTGGGACTGGAGGGTGCTGGGCTGGCGAAGACTCTCTGTTGGAGTGTGACAGCGCTGTGTGTGGGAGGAAGGCCCGGCCGCACGGCCCACGGTGCCCATGTCCTGTCTGCAGGTCACACTGACGGGCACGCCCTCCACACTGCGGAGCGCTCCTGGTGAGGCCAACAGCGCCACGGCCGGTAGGTACATCTTGGAATTCAGATGTCTTCTTTAAGACGGCTTATAAGCAGACTAATGAATAAATGTCACATGGCTAACGAATACTATGAAACAAAACGCAAATAAATACTCTGTAATGAGTAAGACCAGTATAAGATGAAGGTGTATCTAACAAGGTTATACGTGACTTATAATTTTGCTTGCAGTAATACAAAGTTCGAACTTTTTAATCAAATAAGTTTTTTAAAAAGCTCCTTTAGAGGAAAAAAAAATCCTCATCTCTTACCATCCCACTTCCCTAGCATTTGAAGAACTACTGGTCACATTCATACTCGCAATGATGTCATCTGAACAGCTACTTGCTCACTGAAGCTTGTAACTGTCACTACTTGGGAGGCCTCCTCTTGGCCCTGGCACACTATCTACAGCACAGCTGTCTGAGCTCGGCAAGGAGGGTGCTGGAACGCCACTGCACCAGCTGCGGAGGGAGGTGCAGAAAACCCCACTGCCAGCGTGGCTAGTATCTGCATTAGCTTCGCTTTCTTCAAAAGGACCTTTGATGGGGAAGATGCTTTGCTTTTATCACTGGGAACTTATCTCCATGGGACCAAACCATGAAGACCAGTGCAGTGAGGATCCGAGCCATTTCTGGCCCATCTCTAGAAAAGGGTACGCCTTCAGACGCCCCTCAGGAGCTCACTATGACATCCTGGGCTCCCATTTCCCGCGGGGACTGCAACACAGTTCTAGCAGATGCACGTGCACCCATCAAGAGGCACGGCCAATGCCAAGTCGTCAACATTCCTCAGGTGTACTGCATGACCGCTATCAGGCAGCATCTGACTTAATACAGCTGAAATAAAACCACATAAATGTGTAGAAAAAAATTTGATAAATTTTTAAATTATTAAAGCGTCAATATTTTAAAACGCGCAATGCAATAAAAAAAATATACTACTAGCTTGTACAAAAGACTGTGAGGATAAATGGCCTTTCATTGAACAGATTTCCTCTGGATGAAATACTGAATAGCTGAATTAGCTGAATAATAATAATAAAAAAACAACTCTCTGTGAATCTCCATTAAATTGGTTCTTCCTTAGAAACGCATGAATCTTTCTAGGCAGGGCACAGTGCCATCTGTTTGTTGTCGGTTATTTTTGTGGCTCTGGAGTCCAAAGGAAAAAGGGAAAAAATGAGTACTGCTAATAGCAGGTGAAAATTTATTGTGTAGTTTCAATGCGCTGAAGGAGTTTTTATTCAGCAAGCCAGACAAAACACACAATGTCATAACCCGAATTCGCTGTTATCTGGGTGGCGCTGGGAAGGGCAGGGGAAGCTTCTAACTGACAGACTGTTCGAGAGTTTTTCACTTTTCACTGCAAATACAAAACCATTCACCTCCCTGGGATGAATGGTCACCTGTTTAACATCAGGAAGGGCTACTGTATTTAAGAACTTTCATTTTCACCGGTAGTTTCTATTTTTTCCTCTTCCACAAACTTTTAAAGAGAAGTACCCAGTGAAAGGCACTATTAAATTAGGCCCTGGAAGCCAATGACTCAGAAGCCTAGACAGGGTGCTGGCCAGTCTCTAGCGGTCTGTTCTGCGGGGCAAAGAAACGACAGCTTCTGGGGTGGCCCGTCAAAGATGGAGAGGTCAGGAAAGTGGAGAAAGCCAGAGAGGATGGGAGAGGGAAATAAAGGGATGCCACGTCCTCAACTCCACGGTGCCCTGCACACACATCCCAGCACGTCACAGGGCACCCAACTGGCTGCTCCCAGCTCCGTATGAAGTAAAGGAGAGACTCTTATGGCATCCATCTCTCTCATAGGTGACAGTACAAAGTAACAGGTCAATTGAGTTACAGTGTTTTCTCTTTTAAGGAGCAGCCCTCACAGTGCCTAAGTGGTCAGCAGGCTGAGGATGTGGTTCAGGGTCTAAGGAATAATTAGGAGTTTTCCACATTCTGGATATTTCCACAAACTGAAAGAATATTCTTAACTGCACTAATCGATGTGATTTGGTAAGAACGCAATTGTTGAGATCATAAAGTGGGTTGAAAATTTAGACATGATGAAAAATTAAAAACAGTTCATTAAAAAATAATATATAATTTTTCAATAGAGACGACCTGCAAATGGCACTTATGGAAGAACTATTTGCATGTGTACATTTGAAGGGGAATTTCCCTAAATGAAAAAAGTACTTTGACCCCTGGCCACCTCTTCTGCCCTTCGATTCATTTCCCCTGAACCCGATTTTAAATGTTTCTCTCCATCACCAGGAGCGGAGGGTGCGGACCTGTCCTGGGGTCCTCCAGTGCTCCCACGTGGCCTCCCAGAACGGACTCGGTGTACCCACGCGGCAAGCGATTGCCAGTGGCACTTGAAATATACCCACGTGCACACAGAATGACTAATTGCATAAAATGTCATGTGACCCCCAAGTCTCAAAACAGTGACACTGACTGAGCAAGTTTCCAAGCAGCAGACAAGCAGTATTTTCCCATTCCCGCCACAGGATCCGATTGTGCGTCAGCGTCAGTCAGCCTGGCGCCCTAGGAGGGGGAGAGGGAGGAGGGAGGGGGAGGGGGGAAAGGAGGGGGAGAGGGAGAGGGAGAGGGAGGGGGAAGGGAGGGAAGGGAGAGGGGGGGAGGAATGGTGGGGGAGCGCAGCCATCGGGAGCACTGAGCCGCTGCGGTTACCTGTGGAGCTGTTCACCATGTTGGGTGTCACGCTGTAGGGCGGCGCCTGTGTGTTCATCAGCCCGGAGCTGTTGTTCATGGGCTGGCTGTAGGGAGAGCTGGAGGCCATCAGTCCGCTCTGGTTCATGCCTGGAAATCCGCCCTGCCTGTGGAGAGGAGCAGAGCACACGCACTGACCACGCGCGTCCACAGCGGCCGGACCCGGCCTCGCGTCTCATAACGCATTTATGCCAGGGATGGGGCTTCTATGTTTCCTATTTTCTCAAAATAATTTATTTCCTCGAGAGAGAGGCTGAACTCTACAGCTAAGTAATACACTGTAAACATTCCAAATAATATATATTCCGCAAATAAATTACATGTTTTTAAGCATGTTAAGTGTTCTAGGTTATGATTTATAGAGGAATATCAGCAAGAAAGGGGAAACTTGAAATAAGAACAGGAATTACAAAAGCAAGCAAAATTAATTTCTAACAATAAGATCTATTAAAATTAGTATCCTTGCATCAAAAAACAGAAGCCAAGAAATGAAAAACAAATAAGCAGTGTGGGAATGTTACTTAAAAAAATTATTTGGCCTAAATTTTCTGATATGATGAATATGGGAGAAAGCATTTCCCAAACTCCCTTCAACCCTATTATTTATCATTCTGAAATCAGGTGCTATTAAAAACATACCAATTTCCCTATATTACAATTGCACAGTACACATCAGACTCCACTTCTCGTAGGATTTCCTGAGGCAGAAAAGAAGAGGTGCCCAGACCAGCTGTCAGTGTCCCTAATGGGCTCCTGTTCCAATAGGCCCACCCCTCCCCCACTGCCATGCAGACTCATGACCGTATCTTTCTGGTGACTTAGTTCTGCTACTTTTGTGTCTACACTGAGGGAAATCTCTTCACTCCTGCAAAGTACCACCGGCACCTTCCATCTGAAGGAGACAACTGTCATGCAAAGTCACTTCTCTAACAGCAGGAGATGGGGAGGAGGGGAGAGCTTAAATGGCAAGGTGGTTTAATTCTCCCAGAAAAATTATAACAAAGAATGATGACGACAATGTGGCAAAATCTTTTAAGACTCCACATGTAGGCAAGCTTTTCTTGTATAAACAGTATACTGTACCTTTAAAAAAAACTTTTCAGAGTTTTGGTCACTAACGTTTACTCTTAAGAGTAAAAAAAGCTAATAGGAGGGGTAAAAAGTATCCACAGAACCTTTGTTTTCCTGTTCCAAATTAATTATGATTTCAACCCCCTCCACCGCCATTAAACTATTTGGTGGCTCTTAATGTATAATAGTAAAAAAGTTTTAAAGAGATTTTTTAAAAGAGTAATATTAAGTCATCAATAAAAAATAACATACTACTCTTTTCGTGTGGCTATTTTCAGTAGGTTAAACTTTCTGGCTTGCAGAAAAAGTTCAAATGTGGTCCATTTGAAAATTAAAAGTATTAAAGGTTTGAGTGTGTTTTTTTTTCTTTCAATTATTATACGAACCATTTAGGGGGATTCTGTACAAGCTAACACTTGATGGCTTGGAAAGAACATTCTAGAAGGCCGAAAGACAGCGTGAGTGCGGCTCTGGAGAAAGGCGTGTTAGGTCAGCCTCGAATGCTCAGCTCGCTGAGGTTCCACTTTGAATAATGACAGACTGCCGAGTCAGCACTGTAATCCCCACTGCGGCTCATTACGAATGCACCTGAGACCATCCGGTGGCTTCTGATTAACCTCTGGGTCATCACACACTTATAGATGCATCGCCCGGCAGCCAAGAACATATTTCTATACGGTTAGGGTCTTAACATCAGCACGTAGGCAACTGGCATTAACGCACATATTTTAGGTTCCTTCTGAGGTGTTTTCATTAAAATGAAAGACAATTTAGCATTTATGCAACTGCTTCAAAAGAACAAGTGGCAGATGTGGGGACCGTTCTCAGTTTCTTAGCAGACAGATCACAGGAAGAGCATCCTTAACTTACGAACAGGTTGTGTTTTCTGGAGATCACTTCAAGTCATTGACTGCTTCCGAATCTCAGCCAACTCTGGCCCGGTCTTTAAGACCCAGATGAGGGGCCACCTGCTCTCTGAAGTCCGTCTGCACTGCCCACCTGGAAGCCCTGGCTTCTGCAGACTCTGCCTTTCACGGCACTCTGCACTTGCTTTTGTGTATTAGAACTATTATGTGCACGTTTGGTTCTTCTAGATTGTGTATGCCTCCTGAGAGGTACAGCTGAGCACGTGACGTCTACTAACAATGTTTTAAATGGATCGACAGAGAACATTTTCGTCATTGTAGACAGGAATTATGAAAGACAGCCACCTTGGCAAGCCTCCACCGACTCGTGTCACACACAGTGTGACAACAGCTACATTAGACAAACAATCCCTTAACCCGGTTGTTTACCACTAAGGTGAAAAAGAGAATCGATATCAGCCCACCAGGCAGATGGTCAAATGAAGCAACTTCAAAGGCCCCCTCTAACTCTAACCTATGACTTCTCCCCCAAGTTCTGTCCATCTTCAATCGCCATAAGACGATGATGGTATTCTTTATAGAGGTTTTAAAAAATACCCTTAGAGTAACAAAAAAATTAAAGATGTAAAGGTTGGTGTGCTGGATGTCAGCTGCTGGTTACCACGGTCCTCAGTGAAACCACAACCACGGCTTCCACGAGTCTGGTTAAAAAGGGCAGGGTCTCGGCTCTGCCACTCGCGCGCACGCCCCACCGCGGTCTGGGAGCGCAACGCTTTGGCTCGCTGGGCCTCAGTTTTTACATTTGAACATGGAGGGATTGATAATGATTTTAACGTTAATAGCTTAGTAAGTACTTACAAATATGCCTGGCATGATTTCTGGGCATGTGCACATTTATTTTTTTAATTCCTAGAGGAAAGTGGGTGGATTTACGCTTAAAAGGAAGATAATAAAGATCGGAGGAGTAAATAACTTGCCTAAAGACACACAGTAAATCCGCGGCAGAAAACGGAATTATCCAAGCCAGCTTCTAGTCCACAGGTGCACTGCTTTTTCCACACGCCCTCTAGCACTGCCCATGCCCGATGAGACTAAGTGTTTCACAGCAGCCTCTGTACACCTTCTATTTGTCTACTGGACTCCTCTTTAGCTGGAGAAAGCTGACACAGCAGACTGCTGCTTTTCTCTAGGCTTTCAGCAAGGTGGACCCAGTGAGAGGTGGTGGAAGGAATAAATACAACAGCCCCCTGGACACTGGCTTCGGGAAGCAGTTCACCTTGAACGTTTTAAGCCTCTTGGTGCCCAAGCAGGGTCGGAGCCAGAGGGAAGCGAGTCTTCCCAGGGACGCAGGACACGTGTGGCCATGAGCACAGCGCTTGGCCACCTGTCAGAATAATGGAGAGAGCCAGGCTCTGGCCCTCGCAGAAGCAGTCCTATTCATTATTGTTCTGGAAATTATGGCAAGACTTGGTCATTCTGAACAAGCAAGATGGACTTACTACTAAGAGTTTCCAATGCTCTCTGTTGCATTATGGACATTGGGATGGTTTGCTCTGTGGAAGGGGACAGAAGATGGCCAACCACCCCCCCCCCGAGCCGAGCATGCTGACTGGTCACGCGCTGCTAAGAGGACTTGTGCGCCCCCGTCCGGGGACAGCTCGCCTGGCCGGGCGGCCTGCCATCCCTGGGACCCCGCAACCCGGGCCGGCCCTTCAGAGGCTACACTCCCGCGGCCAAACCCCTTCTGACCACCGTGACATTTGGAACGCTCCGAGCGGAGTTCGGAGCCACGAGGTCAATCACGAGACACGTTCTTTTTTCAAAAGGGAACGAGGGCAGGCCAAGCAAAACAAAACAAACCCAGGCAAAAGTTCAAACCGAAGGGAGGGAAACGCTTCCGTGCAAACCCCGCCGAGCGGAGAGTGGTCCCCGGGCGACTGTGCACCGCCCCGGCCCCTGGCTTGGGGCCCATGGGTTGCGGGTCCTGCGGGGGTGCGGGCTCGGTGGCGTCTGTGCAGACTGCGGCTGCCCTGCGGCCACCGGACTCCTGACCTGCGGGGGCCGCGGCAGCCAAGGCCGATCACGTCCGGGAAGGGCCTGATGCGCAGAGAAGCATCGAGCTGCGCCCCTGAGGCCCGGTGGGTGCTGCACACATCGGGGCGCGGGCGGGGCTGGCCGGCGGGCACCGCTCCCGCCGCCCTGGAAATGCCAGAGACGCGGGGACCGCACCGCAACACGCGGGGCTGCGCGGCGGCCGAGAACCGCGTCTCAGGCGGTCTTCCGATGGGACTGGATGTGGGGGTCTAAGGTCTGTCATTCAGGACGGAACCGGGTTGTTATTACGAGAAATCCAGAAGTGGGGCCTGCGACCCACTACCCTAAAGCGCCCCCGATCCTGCTTCTAGTCCACAAACACGTGCACGTATCACACACACGCACACTCACGTACACACGTGTGATTGTCTACATGTACTCCCTTTAGTCACTTTGGAGATTTCTCAAACATCGCACATTCATCTGCCAATCAAAGCTGGTTTGGGGAAAAACCCAGAAGCAAACGCAGATTTCAAAGTGATCATTCCCAGTGGTCCGTCGTGGAGGCAGAAGCTGGACCTGAGCTTCCCGCCGCAGTCTGAGTTCAGCAGTTAGAAATATTAGGATGGAATCCATTTCTGAATATATTGTTTTTAAGTCGACTGCAATAAAATTTAAAATAAAAAGTTCATAGATTGTGGTTCTTCAAAAGAATTTTTAGGCCTTATCATTTTAGCAGTCACCACCATGTTCTTTAGACAGTGATCAACAGGGAAGTGTGAACGTGTATCTTGAAAATGAATGTCTTTCTGATACAGCTCTCGGGAGAAGAGGAGGGACGAGCAGAGAACTGCTTTGAAGCCACCAACACCACATGAGTGAAGCCATCACCAAAGTCCCGGAGGCAAAGACACCGAGAAGCTCCACGCTTGGACAGTTCTAGCTTACCCCCTGAAAACATCACTCCTACGTTCAAGGGACAGAGGGCGACGCGTGCTTTACTAGAAAACTGTGCACAACTGTCAAATGTGCCGACCTCTCTCTAAACAGATTGTTACTATAGATGTAGTTTGAGTTACAAGACCAGAAAAGATGACTTACTAAATAAATTAGCCTATAAGACTGAAATTTGGGGTACTTTTCCACTTAAACCCAGGAGTTATCAAACCAGGAATGTGAACTTCAAAAAACCCAATTCCAGCAGAGTTTATTCTTGGAGAGGTCCGATCGTCTACATAACAGTACAAAGGATGCCCTATTTTAAATGCTGTATAAACACGTATAAACACAACTGTGTTCGTGTGTGCGTCCAGCACCACTGGTAAAAGGCTTGGAACCTAAGTTTGCTCCTTGAAAGCAGCGCCAAGGACGACTTCAGCTGAGATTATCTTAAACCTGCAAACCTGAGGAGAGAAACACACTCCCTCCCACGTCTCCAGAACAACACTATCGAACCAGAAAAGGAAGCTGCTGAGCCCTGGCCCATCCTTGGGGTGGCTGGCCCACCAGTATGCCTTATGAACACAAATGCATGAGCAATTCTGATAGCAAAATAATACAATAATTTCAGCAAGCCAGTGGCTCTGGCTAGGAATCAGCCCCGTATCATTAAACCAAAGACCAAGAACAAACAGAAGTACCAGTGACTTAAAATTTGTAGATTTCTATAAAAATACAGTCACAGGGTGTTTAAAAAAACACAAACTATTACACCCCTTTCACTCAGAGAGACATAATAGAAATAACTAAAATTAATCAGAAATATCTTCTATTTAGTAGATAGTTTTCCTATCATTTCAAGTTCAAGATGGGTGTTTTAAGATAGGTGTGAGAGCAGAGGGTAAGAATGAGCACAAACAAACAAACGTCAAATAACCAGAGCCGCGAGTGTGGACTGGCGCCGGCTGTGTGGATACGGGGCGGTGCGTGTGCCAGGGCCCAGGCAGTGAGGAAAAGCGCCCTGAGGAAGGGATGCCGGCCTCCAGGCCCTTCCCTCAGATGGGACCTGAGGGACAGGAAGGGGAGTCAGTGAGGTGAGGAGGACCAGTAAGAAGGGAGTGTGGAGAGGGAGGGAAGGGCCAGACCACTCAAAGCTACGGTTCTGTGAAGTTTTGTCTGTGTCCTAAGAGAAACAGGAAAAGACTAGGGGTTGCTAAGCAAGAGAAATGGCATAAAGATTTGTATTTAAAAGGCAGTGTTCTCTGACTGTGGAAGGGAGGCCGGCAGGAGGCAGGAAGGACGCGTGGGGGCGGGCGGGCTGCGCAGCTATTCCGACAGTCCAGGTGAGAGATGGCGGTGCCTTGGAACCGGGCACAGGGAGCGGGAAAGAGCTAAGTGAGACCTTGGAGGCAAACCTGGCAGGCCTTGGTGATGAGTGAGACACTGGGAGGAAAGGAAAGGTGCACCAAGGTGTTTCCTAGGCGTCCGGCTTGCAGCAGATGGAGAATGGGCGGTGACTGAAACGCCGGAGCGGCCGTGAGCTCGGCTTTGGGCGTGCTGCGTGCTGCCTCCGCGCTGTACGAGCAGCGTGGGGCCTTCTGTCTGTCCTCCCTCCCTTTACGGTACTGCCCGAGTCTTCTCTCCAAGATCTTCCCTCACTCTGAAGGTCTCTTTTCAAGGTGGCCTGGCCCCTTACAGAAAGTTGCTATGTGTGGAATGCCCGCGACAGAGCAACAGCTAGATCAGTCATTTTCCGGCCACAAACGAGTAACTCCCCAAACCCTCTGGTAATCGATACATTTAAGTTTTTACTGTTTTTCCTTTAAGAATGGGCTATTTTCAACAATTCTAGGAAAAAGACCCTTTCAACAGAGGGATCGTGGTAACTTTGTTAGCATGTTCTTGAGAGCGGTCTTGCTAGGGACGTGTTTACGGGCTCACTCTCCGGAGGAGAGCTTCTTCCTGGCATAACCTCGTGTGGCCACAGGCCCTCCCGTGTCTAAGGCATTTCTCTTTTTGTCTCCACCTTTCTCCAAAGAGCTGCATGTTCACCTTTGCATCTTGGTGAAGCTATTTCCACCAACCACTGAGGAATACTGCATATTCCATCCTGGGTTTCTTAAAAGCCTGTCACGTCAGAAACATTTCCCTTTCTAACTACTTCATGTGGACTTCTCAGATGGTCTCACCTGTTGTCATTTCTGTGCCTGGCTCTTACTGCTAAAATGGCACCTATTGTGCAATGTCAAGATTCAGTCCTTCCTTTTCGCCTGGATGCAGGTAACTGGTCTGAGCTGTCCCTAAGGCAGCTGACTGGTCTCCACCTTCTCGCTCAAAGCAACCAGGAGAACAAACAGAGCTCAAGGATCTTGAAGCGAGGGCCGTCCTTGTCTGGGTGTGAAGAGAATGCCAAAAGTATCTGCATGCTCAATTCTGGTAATTGATAATTAAGCATGTTCTCTTCATCACATAGGTGATTTTGGTTTGTTAAACCCACTGTGCTGTTATTATAAACCGTGTCCTGGCAACCATACAAAAATGAACTCAAACCCTCCCTCTTGAAGATGCTTCATTCAGATTTTGACGTCAGCACTTCCCTGTTGATGCCGAGCGCTCGGGCTGCCTCAAGTACAGGGAGCACGAAAGCCACAGGGCAACAGCAGGTCCCCAAATCTGTCTCTTGCCTGTACGAGGGGACGCCCAGAACTTCGTGGGTTCTGGTACATGTGGCTTTCCCCTGGCCTCTGACAAGATGTGAACAGCACAGCTCCCTGGTCTCGCAAAATGACATCTGCTGTCCCTTGTAGAACAAAAATTAGTTGCCATGACATTTCCACAGAAAGAAAAAAGTGCCCTTTTGTAACTGCATTAACTTAAAAATAAAAGTTTCTCTTGAGATCACATAAAAAAAAGATCTCTGATAATTTACGAAGAGGGCCATCCGTTTTTGGTGGTAGGGGTACCCACTGTCTACCCCAGGATACCCCGTTCCTGCGTACAGGGAGGAATAAAGGAAGTGGGTCTCCTTTGGGGTTCGAATACCTCAGACACGGGGAGCACACCCGCCCGACAAACGCTAAGGAGCTGAGTAGCAACCAGCGAACTCATTGGAGTGTTTAGGAGTGAGGTAACTAACTACACACGGATCTCGACGCGTTCACGGGCTTTTGGACCTTAATGAACCAGTCTGTTGGCTGGAAAAAGAGAAAGGATTGGGGTCGTGAGATCTCTGCCTCATATACTTTGTCCCAGCAATATTTTGTAAAGCCCTTTAAGGTAGCATGTACTTGTCCAGGGCTGTAGTACCAGGAAATATACCAATACAGTCATTTATAATTTTTAAAAACCCTCCTAAAATTCTACACATTTCCTGAGCTAAATGTGGCCTTGGGATGCAAAGTACTTAACTTAAGCATAACACTGTTCAAAATTACAGTAAAAACACTGCAGGAAAGGCCTAAAACTGAGCAAGAAAAGGTTCTGCATGGCCTCACAGTTGCTCTGCCCTGAAGTGGGAGGGGCAGGATCCAGTAAGTTCTCACCTGCTGAGTACTTAACAATCAAAGGCAAGGCACTAACAGTTAGCTTTAAAAGCAAGACACAGAACATTAGGGCTTTGTGCAGTGCGTTCTTGTTCGGTTTGGTTTTTTAATCTACATAATGGAAGAAGAATTCAAAATAAGAATGAAGGTCAAGAGTAAGAGGAGCCTCAGGGAGTTGCTACTCCCTATGGAGACCTGGGAGCAGTCAGAGCGTCGGCCCCACGATCTACCTACATCTTCCCAGGCCACCCGCAAGGCTTCCCGAAGCCCAGAGATCCAGATCCCGGCCTTCTCAGCACCCTGCCCGCCCAGCGCCTCGAAACTCTGCTGAGGTGACCGGCCTTCGGACCGAGAACCACCCCACACGTCCTGGATCAGCCCGAAAGCTTTGCAGGATGGCGACGCGGCCAGCGCTGCACGCGCTGCTGTGGGGTCCCCGCCCCGGAGGGCTGCGCGCAGTGAGCATCAGGAAAGAGCCTCCTACCTGAGAGGCGGCGCCCGCCCGTCCCGCCGTCCAGGGCCGGAGGGCCGGGGCCGGCTGGGCTGCGCTGCTGGGTTTGCGGGCGCCGGGCGGATGGCGCTGCCGAGGCTGCCGAGGCCGGATCTGAGTCCGGATCTGTCCGGATCTGAGTCCGGCGGGGTGAGAGCGGGGGTGTGTGCGGCAGAGGCGGCAGGAGGGCCGTGAGGCTGGCCCGAGACAAGGGCACGCCCCCCACCCAGGGGAGACTCATTGGTTGGCAGGGCCCCGCCCCGACCACACGTGTCATCAGAGTCCCTGGATGTGAGGCCGGCGCCAGCAGCGAGGCGCAGGCCGGGAATGGGGACCGGGAATGGGGACATTGCGCGCCGAGAAGGCAGGTCTCGCACGGCTGGCGGCCTGGACGGGCTCAGCGTCGGAGGGGGGCGCTGGCGTCCGAGGGGGTCGCTGCGAGGCAGGACGTGCGAGGAGTTTGGGGAGACCAACGCTGCCATCAGTCGAGAGCCCCGAGGCGTGAGCGGTGTGCCAGCCAGGTCTACGTGATCGCGGGCCCCTTCCACCGCTGCCCACTCTCCCCGGAGCTAGTCCAGTGTTTTCCTCATCCGACGTCCATCCGGAGAAAGTATGAACAGCCGGGCGTCGGAGCTGGCCCCTTCCCCGGCGTCTGTCTTCTTCAGCAGCAGGAATCCCAAAGCCAGTCCTCCAGATCGTGCTGGCCTTCTTCACTGGGCCGCCGGGGACTTATAAAAACACAGGCTCTCTTGGAACTTTGCTTTTCTCTCCTAACATTACGTTCATTCCTTTAAACCACTGTGCAATATGCCCTTGTGTGAATAAACCACAATTTACACACCCAAGGAAAAAAATAGAGGCTCATGAGCCTCGCCCCTCCACCGTGGGGGTGGGGCTATGTACGTGTTTACTAGAGGAAGTAAACACCAGCAGTCTGGGAACTCCGCTCTAGTCCATTAAAGGTTTGCTGTACATTTCATACTTTGATCAGTGTTTCAGTACTTTTTGAAGACCAATAATGTACTATACGGCTGCCATAACAGTTCTGTAACTCTGAAAGATTCGATCAAAATCATAATCTTAAAAGACCAACATAACAACTCATTCAAGTTTTAAATTCTGAAGGCGAAAAAAAGGCTAAAATTTAAAGCACGGTATTCAGATGACAATGCAAAGACATTTAGTTGCAGAAATAAAAATAGTATTCAAGCCTTTGGAATATTTGTCTTTCAATAATATGACTTTTCAAATCACAGCTATTATTTTAAAACCTAACTGTCCAAAATCCAAAGGGCCAGAATCTTTCTTACTACCAAGTGCTCGCAGCCCTTCAGGACCAGGACCCCCTACAGCTCGACGCAGAAGCTTTTCGCCCCTTCTCTCTGACACACGCATGCACGACAGCCATTAGTGTATTTCCACATCGGGGGCTCCTGGCCGGGCAGCAGAACTGAGTCATGCTGGCTTCAGAGGAAAATAATAGAGAAAAAGTGCTTTGTTGGCAAATTGCAACAGGGGACATGAATTATAAATACGCTTCACGAAAGAACAGTTGCCGGAAGCTGTGTGTGGGTGTGGGGCGCACGGGAGACACAGGGAGAAGCGGCGATGCACCCAGAGGACACCCGTTGCCCAGAGGACGCCCGGCAGCCCGCCCCACGCTCCTCCCAGCAGAGGAAGGCCGCGGCTCAAGCTCCCCCAGGCAGAGCTGGGCTGCGACCCATCAAGCTACCTAATGGCTAAGACACCACAGAATTTATTTGCTCTGTTAAAGAGTGTCTAAGATTAAAGAATAATGTTAATTAAAACCACCAATCTCCTATTTTACTAAGAACAAAAATATTTACAAATTTTGGTTATCCTCGTTTTTGGCATGACGGAAAGTACTGAGACGTGGGTCTCCAGACTTGTGGTTACGATATGCAGCGTAAAACTCCCTTCAGGCCAGATTAAGAACACTCTTCAGATTGCCTCATTTTTCCAAAACTAAGAAGTCTATGAGTCTCCCTCCATGTGGTATCCGGTCAGTCCACTGGGGAGTAGTACTCTGGGGACAGTGGGGGTGGGGGCAGGCACCCTTCTGGCAGCCTTGGACAGGCGTCTGCATCTATCCAGGTAAACATGCTGACTTCTGAGTCTACGCCGCACAGCTCCGAATATTCACTGCACCGGCTACACGCCAGTCACAAGAACAAATGTTATTGGCAGGCAATCGAAGGATGCCAAGGACAAATATTCAAACTCGTCTGTGTGGCATCAAGTAAACCCACACTTCATCTCACCAGGTCAGCCGTGGTTCCAGAAACAAATCAGCCCCACTGCACACCAAGTCTAAGCGCGAATGGGCAAAATTTCTACTCCAGGGAAACAGGGGCTGAGCTACTGAAAGAATCCGGCCTCCACGAGACGCCGGTTCATATTTGGTTCTAACAGTTAGGACTGCCTTCAGACATGAGGGAGAACTAAAATTAAGAGTATTTTAAAAAAGCAAACATCTATGCTGAGAGCACTAAGTAGAAGAAAGAGCAACAGGGCCGGGAGAGGCCCCAGGGTCCGCTCTGCCCTGCCTGTTACTAACTAAACGATCCTGAACAGGTAATGTCATCGTAGGTCTTAGCTTCTTCCACCATAAAATCAAGGGGCAGAGACTGGATGACACCTGAAATCCTTCCAGCTCTAAAATTCTATTACTCTATAACTGAAAGTCTACGTCCTCTTGGAACCTTTTCTTATGAAAATATTATCTTAAAGATCTGGGTCAGAACATCGACATACACCATCGCAAGTCACTGAAGACTCAACTAAAGCTGATCTGTGCTGCTGGGGGTGGCAGGTTCAGACTTCCAGGTGTCACCTGAAGCGCTTGCTAGGCCTTGCCGAGCCTTCTGTAAATTCGCTAAAGTCATGCATTGTACTGGAGCTCACTTCCAGGAAAAAAAACCCTGGGTAACTGAAATATCCAAATACACAAATCATGTATATGCGGCAGGGATGTCAACTGTTGGACAGTACCAGGTGCCACCTTGAATAAGTGGATGCGCAGCACACTAAACGACTGAGAGAAATCCATGTGACATGTGCATGCACACGTGTGTGCGTTTTAAGTATAAAGGTCACCAATAATGGTTTCAGTCATTCAAAACATACTACAGCCTGTGGTGTAGCCTGGGTTTGACGGCAATGCTTTAGGAAGTGGCAGGCTGACATCTTCCCTGAACTTCTTGCTGACTTTGGATCGCCTATGCTCAGATGATATCTCAGAATCCTTCCGACATGATGCTATATAAACCCAGCCATCAGAAATGGACTGAATATGAAAGTCATTTGCTATCCCAGAACCAAGCTTTTAGGAAGATCAACCAATATTTCTAATGCTATTTCTCATTACCTCAAAAGAGTATTATATTAACTAGAAATGCTTTAAAATTGCACACGGCAATGCGTTTTCTGAGTAAAAAGTCTCTGTGTGTATGGGGGGGGCGGGTCCTAGACAGATATAAATTGTTAATTTCAAATAACTGGATGTTATTACTCAGCCAATCTAGTACCTGAACAGTAAGATTCACCACATTTTATTATAAATCCTCTTATAATCAAAATAAAGAATTCCTTTACTCAAAAGGTGAAAAAGAAAAACAATTCACCTATATATCCTTAACGTACTCAATGCAGCAGGTGGGTTTTACCCTTGTCATGTCACTCTTTAAAAAAAGAATTAGTAAACGGCTTCCAACCAGTTACACCTGCGTTTTTTCTCTGGACGACCTTACACTTAACCAGCTGAGAAAGCCTGAAGCGTAACTGCCACAGTCCCTCATTTCTACAGTGAGCGTTCTGTTTCTAATTGCACACACACATTCTCTCACTCAGTACCTTGGTCATTAATTTGTCTTTTTCGGGTTCTTTCATAGGCTCTAGCCCTTCTGGGATTCTTATTTGAGAAATAAGTCATTATAACAAACCGTGAACACTGTTTCTGAAGGCGTGAGCCACTTCCTCCTCTCCAAAAAGAAACTGAAACTTAGCAAACGGGCTTTTCAAACTGCCAGCCTAACCGTAACCCGACAGAGCTACCAGTGGGAAAGAAAAACAAAAGCAAAAACACGTTGAAAACCAAATTTCTTAACTCGTAGCATTCCAACGTACTACACGTGTTCCCGCGTTCAAACTTCTGCTTAAAGAAAAGGCACGACAGATTACGTGTATTGAAACGTGGGAAGGAAGGAAGGTTTAAAATAGAAATAAAACTTTATTTTCTTTCTTTTATAGAAAGGCTGCTGTAGACATGAAAGGCAAAATTCAGGCCTAATGGGGTGGGCCTGTAAAGACAAACCTCTGTCAAGAGCACTTTTTAAGATTTACATAGAAACTCCACATCTTTCTTTTTCTTATTTTTAATTAAGATTTACATAGAAACTCCACATCTTTCTTTTTCTTATTTTTAATTAAAGAGGAGGTGTTGTCTAAGGAAGCTGTCTGGATGCGGCTGGCAAAACGCAGACCTGATCTTCCCGTGCTGGTTAGCTAACGCTGATTTTCTGCCCCAGTGGAAGAAATTTCACTCTGATGCATGCCATTTAAATTCATTTTACACAGCTGCTTAATGTGGCTTGGCAAGGCACAGCCAAACTAGCTTTGTGGGTTTAAATAGGACTCCTGAGCTGGTAAAGGACAGATCCTATGGCTTAGCAGCTGATGATAAATGTTCTTCTCCCCCCATGCTATCTTCCCACTGATTCATGACGTGACCTTGAAGGTACCGCGTGAAAGGAAAAGAGAGGAAAAGACAATTTCCCCCAAATAAGTATGTTCACTTAATTCTCTATTTGTTATTTCTCTTTCAGAATTGTTTGTAGTTTAGGATTACGTTTACAGAAATCTCTACTTGTTGGTCGACATTTAGAACTATGTTTACAGGATTCGGAACTCTCAATTGCAAAATCATCACTTGCTCTTGCTGTCTAAATAAATGTATACTCAACACAAAACCATTAAAATGCTTTCTGTGCCATGCATTCGTAACAAGTAGTGAAAGCATAGTTCCGTACGGCTAGTCTGAAAACAAAGCTAGTTGACTGTTCCCTGCTTTATTTTAACCAAAAATGTGGCAATTTCTACTGAAAGTAACTACTAAACGTGATTCAATCCACGTAGGAAAATCTAATCATTGTTACTGTGTGCAAAATGGTATCAATCATAATATTTTTGCTTACTAAGTCATTCAATAATAACATACTTTAAGAGCTTTCACTAATCTAAAATGGTGACAGCCTGATATTATATAGTTTTGTAGTAGGAAGAGAGACACTTTTTGTTGCTGTATGTAATTCCTGTGTTGTAATTGATAATAATATGGCAACACTGTGTTTAGAAAGAAAATTCTGTGTTGGATTATCTGGTTGTATTTTCTTGGTGACTTCAATATTCTTAAACTCCTTGGGAGAAGGAAATAATAGAAACCCTTGGCACAGATGTTTGCTCAGTGATGACATAATGAAACCCCTCATGGGTCCTATTAATAACCTAAGTCGTGTCTCCTGCTGTGCGTCTCTGGGCAAATGAGGTCTCTGCACTCTGAATGCAGGGGTGTGTGTAGGGGCAGGTCCCTGCGGTGGCAGGAATGACAGTAACAGTCAAAACGGTGTTACACAATACAAGTTCCTAGACGACATGACAACACGGGAAAAAGGACACCCTGGGAGGTGACTTCACTACTGTCACGGAGGTGAAAGTTTCCCTTCCCTCTCAGGCACGAAGGGAAGGGGCCATGCCGGAAGCCATGCAAAGCCAGGGTCTGGGGCCAGCATGCAGGCTGCTTGCTACTCGACCACCGCGGTGCTGTTCGTAAGAATGAGGAACAAAACGGGACGACGAAACGAACAAAAAACCCGAAACGAACAAAAATAAACAAAAGACAAGCCCCCCTGGGATGGGCTTCCTTTTGGGCCTTTCACTGTCTCGTTCGGGCGTTACTTTTGCAGCCAGATGGCACGTTCACCGACAGTTCAAAAAAAACGCCAGGTCCCGCAGCGCATCGGGGAATGTGGCTACCTACCCGTACTGGTCAGGCTGGTGCATCATGGGAGCCTGAGAGGTGCCATAGTTGGGGTGCTGGGAGGAAAACATGGGGCGTCCGCCAGCCCCAGACTGGCTGGGATAAGCAGGCGACCTAACGTATGGTGGCCTAAAGTAGAACAGAAGAACAACTTCTTTGGGTTTGTTCTGCAGACAAGCAGGAATCCCCCTGTCCATTCTGCCATTTCCACACGTAGGTGCGGAGGGTTACGGGATGTGGCATGACACTCTGTGCCACGCAGCTGCCTGGGAGCAGAACTGGGGACATTCCTTAAAACAAAACAAAAACAAAAAACAAAACAGGCCATGGGACAGGGCAAAGGTGAGGGCAGAGTCGGAGTCTCAGTTCACAGTTCTAAAGCACAGCTTTGATTGTGGTAAAAGCCAAGAAATGTACAGTCCCCATTTGAACTACTGGAGAGCTCAAATGGGCAGCGTGTGAAGGACAAGGCTCTGGAACAGTCTCCTGACCACAAAGAGAAAATGAAAATGCATGTATACGTGTATTTATAGATTAACTTATAGAAAATGATATAGAAAGTAATTCAGAAAGGGAGCATATCATGACTTGTTAATCAAAATCTCTATGGTTATCTTTTCCCCAGATCACTATCCAAGGCTTCATGACAAATTCAATTAAGTACTTTCTACTTAAAAAGAAAAAAAAAAGTGCTTTATGAGTTGCAACAATAGACAATTCATTTAAACCTAAATTAGAACTTCAATTGGACCAGCCAAACCAGTCCTCACAGACAGGTTTATTGAAACATTCCCGAAGGTCTGCATAGGTTTGGCTTCACCGTATAAAGAAGATTCTAAATAACTATTATGTGGGAGAGAGAGGGTGAGCGTGAGGGTGAGGGTGAGAGTGAGGGAGAAGGAGAGAGAGAGAGAGAGAGAGAGAGAGGAGAGAGAGAGAGAGAGAGAGAGAGAGAATATGACAGATTTTGCATTCTGATTCTCAATTTTTTTATTGGAGCAAACAGTGAGACTGGAGGGGTCCCTAACATTCCCAAAATAGCAGCTTCAGAGAAAAGTAACAAAGGGACACATTTAAATACATACACACACACACACACACACACCACACACACACACACACACACGCACACACAGAAACACACATACTAGCTTTTATTTCCCTTTGAAAAATCAGAATCTTCTATCTTTTCTTCAAGATACCATATCTTCATACATATTTTTAAATGTGCTTTGTTTTAAAATGTATTTTAAAATGTTAAATATAAAACATATTTACATGTGCTTCTTTGAAAACATATTTACTTTGGCCTCATAAATTTTTAAGTCAGAATGTTATTTTTATGCAGGTCAAGTATTTCAAGAAATAATTTTAAAAAGGATTAAAAATGAGTAATTGAGTATCAAGCCTTCCTCTATCAACTTACTTTCTGAAATATCATCATAATAATACAAAGTATATAAACCACACACGTATACATTTAGACAAACATACACAATACACAGATGTGCGTACACAAAGTTCTTATTTTAGAAAGATTTTTATGATGGGGGTAATAAAAGGGATAGGTTATTTTTCAATGTTTAGATTTTAAATAGTTTTTAGGCTTTAGAATTTCCTGCCCAAACCTCGCTGTTTTACGTGGAACCACACAGACACTCCCTACGGCTGCTGGTTACAGTGCCTATTCACAGCCATTTCTAACACCATCCCATGACTGACTTGCCCACTACTCAGATTCCTTCCTGGATGACTCGGAGAACGTGGTCTGTGATTTACTTTTCTGAGCTCTATGGCCAAGCAAAACAACACTCCGCTGCTCCCCACCTCATGAGACCCCGGGGGCGCAGCGGCTCCGTGCTCAGCACGTGCGCACACGTCCACACACAGACCGCCCGCCCCGACGGCGTACCTGCTCTGTGCCGAGTTCGCAGCGGCCTGCATCACTGCGGCGGCTGCCTCCTGTGCCTTACGGTTCACGGTGGGCATTGGTGGCCCCATTCCGGGCCCCCCCTGCTGAGCCATGCCGGGAGAGCTGGGGGTCATGCTGCTCATGTTTCCAGGAAATGGTCTGCTCTGCATCCCAGCGGATGGCAATCGTCCCAGGGGCATAGCACCGCACGGCTGGCTTGGCCCTTGTCCATGCATCTGGTTGTTGGCATTGATGCCCATGCCAGGCCCTGGGCCGCTGTAGCTTGCACTGGGCACCCCACTATACGTTGGGGGTCTGGAGTAGTTACCTAAACAAAAAGCAAACACAAATTAAAGCCTTTTACTTAATATCTGGACTTGTAAAAACATCCGCTAGAGATACTTTTGGTCCAATAATGTGGGCGACAGTCATTAGTCGTCACCCGACGAACCCGCTTGCCGGCGCTGGTGAGGCTGGCATCCCGGACACGCTCCCCCTGCACGTTCCAAAGGCAAAGCCACACACAGACACCGCGGTGTGGAGGGGAAATCCAGGCTAGGCACGGATGCTGGCCCCACGTGTGGCCTCCACACGCCCAAAACCTCGTTCCTACATTCTAACCAAAATGATGGTTTCATCCCTGGTCCTTAGGCGAGCGCCACTCTGAGACGGCGCTACAACTTCGCCACCAAGCTGGGCCGTGACGACGACAGGTTCAGAAGGATGACAAGTAGGAGCACATCCCGAATGGGCAAAGCTGCCCTGCCAACCCACGGTGGCAGCGTGCGGAAGCATCGGATCGTCGTGGTGGTTTTCCGCTGGCGCTGGGGACACTTACTTTATTTTTTGGCTTGAGTACCTGATAAAGGGGCTGCTTTGTGCCGCGTGAGGCCATGTCTTATGAAATACAAGTTCAAGCGTTAGCATGACACTCAGCACAGCGAGACGGGGGGCCTGAGAAGCAGGCAGGCCCCGAGGCCGCGACGAGCAGCACACGCAGGCCGCCCGCCCTGCTCACACCGGGGCCCACGCCCACGGAGCGGGACGGCGGGGACAGCGTTCTCTCTCTCCTTCTGCACCTTTTATATTGCCTGACTGTGCACATAAATAAAATTCAAGTAAACTAACGGCATACATAATGCCACTCCGATAATAACAACTGCTCTATGTATTGTGAACGAGACATTGGGTTAAGTGCTTTGCACCAACGATTTCCTTCATTTCTCCAATAACGATATGGAATACAGACGCGACCATGATTCCATTTACAAATGAAGAAAACCAACAGCCAGTAGGTTAAGATTCAAGCTCAAGCAACCTGACTCTGGAACTTGTGTTATTAACCCATAAAATGCACTGCCTTCTAATAAATGAGTGTTGAAACAGATTAGAAAGACAAGTGTTTATAGCATATGGAGTAGTGCATCTCGAGTAGTCCTTACTGCTTTCTAGAAGAATCGCTTCATCCATCACTGGACACAGGGGACATAGAGTTAAATGCAATCCAACTCCTGCAACTACGAGGCGCACAGTCTAGGTAGCTGTGTGCGTGTGTGTGTGTGTGGGTGTGCGTGTGCGCGTGCGTGTGTGCGCAGTGTGTACACGAGGTGGAGTAGCGGGGCAAGGAAAGAAAAAATACAGAAGCAGAATGAAAGGACAGGGCACTGAAAAGCAGGAGAAGTGAGGCTGCAGGGTGGGGGGGCCGGGTCGGCCACGGCAGGGAGGCGGCGAAGTCCCCTTGGACGGTGCCCCCTCTGCGCGGTGACCTCAGGAGTGCGGGCGGCCGGCGCTGGGATCTGGAGCACAGTGAGGGCTCTGTGCTGACTGACTCTGCGCCACCGGGCAGGTTGTTTAAACCCGTTTCCGGGGCTTCTCTCCGAAACACAGGCGATCCCCGCAGCACCGTCTCCTCGCAGAGCTGCGGGGGTTCAATGATGTAACACACGTCACACATCTTAATCACGGACCTCAAGATGGCAGGAGGGTTACTGCCGAGCGGTGAGTAAGGCAGAGGCGGGGTGAGAGCAGACGCGCTCGCGATGAAGTCACCGACGCGCTGCACGTGTCTGGGAGGTGGGCTCGGGGCCGCGGCCGCCTCAGCAGGGCCCTGCGCCCCAGGCCTCCGGCCTTGGGGTTCCGGCGGGGCGTGAGCTCCTCCAGGTTTCCCGCGGAAACTGGATTTGATTAGTGACAATTAAAGCAGATACTTGATATCTGCTGTGTGCTGGGCTCAGTTCTAAGTTCTTTGTATCGATTTATTCAAGCCTCACATCCAGCCCAAGAGGTCCCTATTTCTGCAGTCCTCATTTCAGAGACGAGGACCCGAGGCACACGTTGTTCAACAGCGTGTCCCAAAGTCTCGTGGCTAACGGTGGAGCAGCCGCGGTTCGCACGCAGGCGGCCTGGTCTGTGAGAGCAGTTCAGCCGCACCCGCACCTACTGTGCGACCTTCTCAGATGCTTACGGAAACCACCTCCATCTAGCATCATCGTAAGACCAGGTTTCCTCAAGTCCACACACAGGAAGCTGCACCCGCCACAAGCGCAGGAAACCACACTTCTCAGCACTGGCTGCGTCTCACACTCGGCAGATGCATCACTCGCACGTTCTCGTTTGGTTGTCCCTGAGGCGTATTATTATTCATCGCCCACTTTTTGTCAAGGGCTGGAGAGGCTTCGTGGGCCAGGCAGCGCTGCCAGAGGCGACACACACACACACACACACACACACAAATGGTTCCCATAACTTTATTTACAACCACGGGTGGTGGGCCGACGTGGCCATAACCTGCTGACCCCTGCGACAGACCCATCCTGGGACAAGCTAAGGAAGTGCTGCACCCGGACAGAAGGGACCTGTTAGAGCCGGCAGCGGGATAACAGAGCGAGGCACCGGCAGTGCAGGAAAATGGGGGGCGGGGGGGGGACGCCAAAGGGAGCAAGGAGGGCAGGGCCGGGCGCTTCGACACAGCCGAGCGCGTGCGAGCCAGCCTGCTATGGCCCGCTCCTCGAATTCAAACTGCTTTTTACTTGATACTGTTTCAAGTAAAAGGTAAAAAGCCTTCCCTGTTTATCAATTTCCACGTTCTTTATAAAAAGTTATTGAGTTGCTTCTGAATCTCCGTCCCACGAGACCGTGCATAAGGTCCCTGTCTGTCTGCCTGTCCCACCAGCGCGGCGGAAAGGGCGCCTTATGCTCGGCCCTGCTGGGAGGGACACCGTGTCCTGCCTCCCCCGCGTTCTCCGCGCTCCAGCCGGCAGAATCCTGGTCTGTGGGAAGCATGAAGACCCCTCCTGCCCGCCTGGCCTCACAAGCTCTCACGTCCAGACTACCCGATGACAGCAGTGAAATCTACTGCTTTTTGGCTCTTGCTTTTACTAAAAAATAAACTGACTGCAGCTTGAACGTAAATGAAATTAATTCACATATTCATGTCATTCTCTGCAGCTAGTTTCCACCGTCCCTCAATACTCAATTGGTGACTCATTTGGTTAAGAAACTTTATGCAGTGAAAACATATGTACTCTTTGCTTTCGAAGGAAATGAAATGACACTTTAATCTTGTTTTAGAAAACAAGCATTTGGACATAGTTATTGCAGACGGTGCCCACAATGCAGTTTCATTAGAGAGGAAGGTCCCTGACTTTGTTGAACTCTGTTCAGGCGCGTTTCATACTACGCACCGAGGAGAGAGAGCCGTGTGTCGACAGCTGGCTGTCTGGCAGCTGGCCCGCGTCCTGCTGCAGGAAGCACTTACTGTGACCGGGCGGAGTGTGAACCAGCGCACAAACACCACGCACACCCACGTACACATGCACACACTTGTACTGAGAAAGGCCCACTGCGTGTGGGGCCCCCAATCTGCTTTTCCTCAATCAGTTGGGTTGATCCACGAATTTGCACTCAAAAGCACATGCCAAGGGAATGTGTCTTAATTACAGAGGCCTCTATTTGGTAAAAGAAATACAAAGTCCCCTTTTCTTCTCCTTGAAACTAAATTTAAAGGCTTTCCTCATTAAACTCACATGCCCAGATAAAAATGGTCCTAAAGACTTTTAATAGCTTAATAAGTAAGGCAACAATGAATAAAGCGCAGGCTCTAGAATCTGGGTTTGAATATTGGTTCTGACACTTCCTAGCGGCATGACCTTGGACAACTTTTTTAACCTCTGTGAACATCAGTTTTGCCATCTGTAAAGTAATGATAATTATGGGGAATAGGTAGAACGTGACTAGTACAGTGCCAAACATATTACCTGATAAATGACAGCTACTATCACCATCATCAACAATCATGATATTATCAATAATCATTAATATGATCTTTTCTCCATAATCTTTTAAAAATGTGTAGGAGTGAAAAATGATACATGCTCCCCCTCTTTGTCTACTTGATAACATATCTTTCTCCCCCAAATAAACAAAAACCAAATATGGAAGCCAAGCAAAACATGAGAGGAAAAGCTAGGAATGAGAAGTGCAATCTTATTTCCATGTTTCTCTAATAGATTAGTAATTTGTTGGCACTAGCTCTGACAGAAAACAGATGGATCCAGCATTAAGCACAATGAAGGCAGCAGATGCCGGGCCAGCCCACCTCAGCTGGACGGGTCCTGCAGCCAAGTCCAAGAGCCCACAGTTTTCAAGTGGGTTCATCTTGGCACACCAGCTTTGGAAAATTGGTCACCAAATGAATTCAGATTTCAACCCACCAGGAGTTAGATTCAAGCACCAGGGAGAGGAAGCAGGAGCTAGACTATTCAAGTTACCATCACTGTAATAAGGAGGATCGCAAATAATTCTGCATCTGAATCTAGAATATTTAAATTTGCTAGGTTACAATAAATATCCCAAGATTACTGCCTTTATTGAACTATTAAACATTTCTACTCACAGAGGAAATTTTGCTTCTCAGTTTCAATCATTCAACAATTACTTATAAACATGAAAGATTCTGTATTATTCCCCTATGCTGTGGAGGGTAAAAATGGTACACAAATCATAGAGGAGACACTTTAATCTGGGTGGGAAAAAAAAATGGATAATTAGCTACATACTACGATAAATATATGCGTTTATCTTGCTTAGCCAAAGATGTTCAGCACTTTTTATAGCTATCTACTACATAACATTATTTTGTTAGGTTTACTGAGGGAGAGTTACATACAGTAACAACCATACACAGTCCTATAACCACCAGCACAGTCAAGACATGGGATGTGTCTATCGTGACACAAAGTTGCCATTTTGTGGTCAATCTCATTCTGATCTCGGCAACTGCGATCTGATTTCTGTTCCTACAGTTCCGCCTTCTCTACACTGTCAGAGAAACAGCGTGGCACATTTGTAGCCTTCTGTGTCTGGCCCTGTTCACTTAGCATCATGCTTTTGAAATGTGTCCATATTGTTGCACATCAGTAGTTTGTTCCCTTTTGTTGCTGACTAATATCCCGCTCTGTAGACACTTGGGTTGTTTCCAGTTTGAGGCGATTATGAATGAAGCTGCTAACATTTGTACACAGGTCTTTGTGTGGACATGTTTCAAGTCTCTTGAAACAAAAAAACAAAACACAACAAAAAAACCAGGAATGAGAGTGCTGGGTTGTATGATAAGCACATGTTTCAGTTTGTAAGAAACTCCACCAAAAAATGCATGAGACTTCTAACTGTTCTACAACCCTGATATGGCCAATTAAAAACAAATACGAGCCGTTCCAGTGGGGGTGCAGTGGCTATCACTGTGGTTTTAATTTTCATTTCCCTAATGACGAATGGTTTAGAGCATTTCTCACATGCTTATTTGCAGGCTACCATATTTAAGTAAGATCCTTTCTGAAAACAGAAGTTATATTTCAAAACCCTTCTTTCAACTCTATTTTTCTATCCAGGCTGATCACACACTGCTGCTCTTTTAGGCACTGTTGTTTGTTTGTTTGTTTTTGGTGGTGGTGGTGGGGGGACTAAGTGGTTAAGAAGACCACAAATACAGGTTCAAAATGAAAGCAGATCTACCCCAAGTAAAGGCATTAAATCCTACCGTGTGTGGAAAGAGTCTGTTTTTGAATTGATATATAAGGCACTGTATTTTTCTTAGGTCAACATGCTTTTCAAAAAATCTTCCAATGTGAAATAATAGTACACAAAGCTTATGAAGAAGGAGGAAAGGCCCCCATTACCTTATAGTATAGCTTCAGCATTTCACCTTTGGTAGTTTTTTTCTACCAAAAGTTACAAAAGTTAACTTCTTTTAAAAAGTTAATTATACAGTAATGCAAGCTCGATGCAAAAATACAGAGGAATAGATAAAACCGAATAAAAATGAACCTTAGTTTCACCTCCCCAAGATAATTCTTGAGCACCGAGCAGCCGACCCAGGCCCATGAGGCGTCGAGGGCGCGCCAGTGTTTCTGGAATGCACCTGTCTTCGTTCATCTGAAGAATAGTTCTTAAAGGGCCTCTTACGTGCCAGTTATGTGATGATGGCTGGGGACTCGAAAGTGAACAAAGGCAAAGAGCTTACACTCTGGTGGCATCAGCTGGGCGATGTCACGTGGTGCTGAGTACGAAGCAGAACATACAGCAGGGAGAACCCACACAGAGTGGGGAGGGAAGGCGTCCCTGGGAGGTGGCAGGAGGGCCACTCTCTGAAGCGAGCTGTGTGTGCACGCTGGCTGCCCCTCCGCAGCAGGAGCAGATTCAGGGAAAGTGCCATCACCACGGCTGACATCATGCACGACTGTGTCCAGTCAGGTGCCAGTACCTGTCTTCAGGGCAGCGGGCGAGGAAGAGGGAGCAGGGGTATAACTGTCTGCTGCGTGTGTGACCTTCAGAAAGCTACTTGTCACTCCAAAGGTCAGTCTCCTCATCCGACAAAGGGTAAAATACTAGATTATCTGTCTCATGTGGCTGCTGTGGAAAAAAAGGACACTAATAGGAACCAGTGCTGGACAGGGATACTGAATGGACAAAACCTGTCAAGGAGCAGACACACACTGTTCCGACAGTAATGACGAGATAACTTCTTAATCAGTGAAATTACCTTTTCACTATATAACGGTCACATGCTAAATTCTACTACATGATGTGCAGATATTCAATTATTTTTTTTCTCAAAATAGAGTAAGTACAAGAAAAAGCATTGACATAAGAAATGTAAAAAGGTATTAACTCAATAGCCGAATTTAGCATAAAATGGTATAATATCCATGGCAAGAAATGAAGGCATCTCAGAGCCACCGCTGTCACACGTGGCAGAAGCACCTGTGTCCTCCCTCCCTGCGCTCAGAGTTGGGGTGTCCTGCGCAGGCCCAGAGACTGCATGGGAATGGCGCCCCCTGGAGGGAGAGCTCTGCGCTGCTTCACCAGATACCAAGGGCCCATCTGCAGGTGGAGGAGCCCTTCTGGAAGGACACTTGGTGCCAGGCTTACAGGCTGGTTCAACAGGTCATTTCTTTTCAAGCAGTATAGGATGTGGAATTAATATATTTGCCTAGCACTGTCAATTTAGCCATAAGGTAAGGTTAAGGTAATAGGAAGCTGTAAACACATCGCATGGATTACAACCCATTTCAAGAATAAAGTAAAATGAGCCAGCTGAAGGGAGTGCCCTGCTCTGGGCCTGGGGGAGCCAGGGCAGGGCCCCGGCAGGCTGACACACCACGCATCTGCAGCAGAGAGGCCGCATCCCGCTTGACCGACAACAGGACCTGGGACTGAAGTCCGGGGTCACGGTGACACCAAGGTTGCCATGGGCAGACATAAGGTCCCCTCCCGCAGCCAGTGGGTCACCAACTAGTGACGTTTACATACTGTTCCTCTTGAACTGACACAGTTTTAAGATTATTAATGTGAAATTCACTATTTCGAGACTGCATTCATTTCAACTAGGTATCATTTAAAGTCTGCCTTTGCTGAATTTATGAGAAACATTTAATGACGGGAGAAAGAAGAGTTCAGATGGCACCTAATTTATTTTAGAGAAAAAAAACTTTACCTTGCCTGAAAAACACCTTTTACCATGTAATGTAGAAATAAAAGGCTCCCCAGACTCACCTACTTATACGCTCCCTGCTTCCAAAGGTGCACATTATGCAAACTGGGGCATAAACCCGGGACGGCATCAGGGGACAAACCGCGCGGCTGCTTGCGGTGGCCCAGATGCCGCCACACACGTGAGCGGCAGCTGCGAATCTAGGCTCAGATTTACTCTTAGTTGCCCACGGTAATACTCCTTATTCATAGCAAAATTAAGGCTCGACCTTCACTGTTTACCATCAGTGACAAATATGCAGAACATACCAGCGCCAGTCAGGGTGACACACAGTTCTGGAGTACACGGAAACGAGAAAGACGGCGTTTTCCCTCAAGAGACGTAAAGGCTACCAAGAGGAAACTCACGTCGGCTCTCACCTTCCCAATCCATTAATAATTATGTAATTGACATGTTAATTCCTTTCTGTTTATTAAAGCAGGTCCCCATGGCCCTCTACTTGCAAATACTGTGTAAGGGTAGTTATTAAATGTGCTTGCTTGAAGGTAGAAAACTACTATTTCATAAAATATACCGCAATTAAACATTTTTACACATTTAGATTAGCTTCGTTCCATTTGTATATTTAATAATTCAGATTTTACAGTATTAATATACATACATTTCTAAACATTTCCCCTTCTTAACGTCACAGGAATGTTTTTTCTTACTCTCTAGTATTGCTTACTTACTTCCAAAACGGTCCTTGCTTCTTGAAGGCAAGGAGTTGGTCTTGTTTCCCTAGTGGCTCGCGGAATGAGCAAACCAGTGAGGACGGGGACATCTGATGCATGAGGAACAACGTGCCAGCGACTGAGTGGCCTGACAGCTCCCTCAGCGTGAACTCTGTCTCCGCCACTTTACAGGTGTGGGACTGTGGGTAAATTACTTAACCTGCTCATGTGCGCAGTAGGGAGCAGGCCATGGGCCTCCCATGCGTTAAGAAAACGGGTGGGCCTGCCGAACTTGAATGCTGGCAAGACCACTGTGCACCCGGCACAGTTGTTTTCCTGTTGTGTGCCTCAGTTTCTTCATCTGTCAAGTGGAGTAATAACAGTACCTAGCATAAAGCATGCTGTAAAGAACGGAGGAGTTAAAATATGAAAAAGTCTTAGAACGGGACCCAGGACATAGTAGTATTTAATACATGTTTGTTGTTACTAATAACAATTTTGGAGAAGCTGCTCCTGACAATAAAATGGTTAGTAAGAAGAGATTGTAAAGTATTTCCCCCAGAGAGCTCTTAAAAACAAAACTAACCAAGAGGAAAGTCATCTAGTTAGTCATGGAAACAGAAGATGAGACCTATGACCTGAGGGTCACTGCTGAGACATTAAAGCGTTTATCAAAAAGACGCAAGATGAATATTTTACTAATAATTTGAGTAGTTAACAGAAGGAAAGAAAAAAAAATACTATGTTCGGGTCCTTGTTGAAAAAAGATCAACTAAGAGAGAAATGCAAATGGCAAGAATAGTTACTAAACTGGACAATACATGTTACAAGCTTAATTTCCTGTCACTGAGTATTTGCTGGAAAGAGGACAATATAAAGGGGCAAGGTGAGCAAGTCTGATTCGAACTCAGAGCGAGCCCGGACACCGATGTTAAGCACACAGCACGAGGAGCCGGCTGGCGGACCCGGGAGGTGGACCCCTCACAGCGCACCGTGGGGAAGGAGGAAGTGTCACAGCATGGATGTGCGGAGATTTCCTTTCAACGTTAGAAAGTGCCGAGCATGGAAATCATCATCCTTATTTAAATTTTTTTCTAATATAAACCTGAACTCAGTATTTATGCCTTAGAAGAACCTCAAAACAAAAACCTTAACACTACAGCCAAAATGTCATGCAGTGGATCCAGTGGGCTGCATTTTTATCAGTGGCTCCAGAGCTGAAGAAAAATTTACACTCAAGACAACAGAATTAGAAGCAAATTTCAAGGTAATGTAATCTTATTTTTCATTTTTCTAGAGGGAAAGTAATTCCCAAAGAGTAAGCAACAGCCCAAAGACACAGCCGTCTGGATGAGGACCCTCCCGGGCTCAGAGCTCTCAAACTACGAATCTTGATGTTCAGCCATTATGGAAAACTGAGAGTTTTATTCAAAAAAGACATCCATTCTCCAGAAGGTAGCTTCCCTGTTATTAACTCCTATACGGTAATCACTTGCTTAGTTGTTCACAAAAGACTCAGAGTCCAAGACTCCTTCCTCCCTTACTACGAGCACTGTGGGAACGAGGTGGCGAGGCTGAGTTATCTGAGTAGGGACCAGACCAACTCTGAGAATGCCATGAAGCTCTATGAGTTTTCACGGTTAAGTCCGAGGCCTTCGTCTACCCCCAGTTCTGCAGACAAGACTCTGACCTCGTCTCCAGTCTCAGTCTGAGCAAAAGCTCACGTTTTCTGTGCCTACCACGGCTTATACACTGCCTCACAACTTTCACTAAGGTTTTCTTTTCACGACAGCCAAAGAAGTCCAGTTCTGGTGACGCCCACCGCACTGAGTGAGGGCGAGGTGTGCAGGCAGGCTTCCTCTCACACAGCTGAGCGACTCACCGTCTGGCCTTAGCTCAGCGACAAACTGCTACATGTCACAACTATCTAGGGCTGTTGGGGAATGGGGCACATGTTACTGTCAACTGGGACTTAAATTCCTAGAGCTCACTGGGATTAATAACGTGGAAAACCATTTATGACATGGTGTAAAGGGAATCAAGCAAAACACAACATCTATACCCATTCCGAGTCCAGGCCAGAAGGAGCAGGAAGGGGCCCTGCACGAAGTTTTACGTTTTGGGTTTTCAAACAGTTTTCCTACGAAGAGAAGTAGTTGGGATATAATGCAACAAAGCCGTGTAAGGCAAGGAAGCGATGCTACGCGCCGGTTGCACTGAAGGGACTGCCATTCCTTTGGAAAAACATCTTTAGAAAATGAGAACACTCAGGTGCAACCTGTGGAGTACCATGCAACGGCGGGCGAGGCCTCCTGAGACGCGCCAGGGAAGAAGCCTGGGCCCCCAGCGCTCAGGGGCGGCTCGATGGGGGGTGGGGGAGGGGGCGTTAAACCCAGGCAAAGGCCTCTAGGAAGAAATCAGGCTTCAGCACGGCAGACCCGACTCCTGTGGAGGTGGTAACACTTCACTACAGCTTCCTAGCGGGAATTCGTCATTTTCACTTGGAATATTCCTGGTATTTTCAGAAGTGAGGAAACTCTGGGAATCGTGCCAGGTTATCTCATTCTCTGTAAATTATCCATTAATGTCTAATTTAAAGAAACAAAATATAAAGAAGGTGCTAAATGCAGACACTATGTTGCCAAAAGTGACTTATAAAAAAATATCTGTATATATCAGGTTGAAAACCTTGATAAAAGGATTCTACACATATATAACAGCATACATCATCTTCTGGAATGTAGACAGTGCATTTTGGGCATGGTTCCACTTACTTTTCTATTCTTGCCTTATTTTCCTCTTTGGAAGATGTGTCCATTTCAGGCTTTGGTCTTCTAAGAGTAAGATTGGTAAGGACTGGGAAAGTCAGAACTACTATTTACCTGATTTAGTGCTTTGGAGACAAACTGGGAGAAGAATTAACAAGATGACACCCTTCTGAATAGTTAGCACGTTATTGTAAAGATAATTAAGGAGAGGGAGAGGGCGAAAATCAGAATTCAACACAACGAAATTCAAGTTTTAAATAAGAAACCTTTTGAGGCCAAGGCTTGTGTCTTTTCCTCAAAAGGTGTTTAGAACTGTATTATAGAACCAAGGACTTGCTTCTTTATCAGTAACACACGTATGAAGAGCACTCACCGCAGTGTCTGATCCATGAATACCTAAAGAACACTTGCTATAATTATTCTCCTCATTGTTATAGGCAACTAAAGGACTGTGGGTTTGCATTTACCTCACAAATCCATCAGGTATCAAATAACTGGATCTTAAAAGATGTTTATAACACTAAGATCTTGAAAGACTAACATGTTAAACTTTCTACAACCTATTGCAATGCATTTTGGAAAAAAACTCTTTTTTTTTCTTTTACCTTGTGGTCCGTACTGGCTCATCTGTGGACCGTAAGTCCCACTTGAGTTACTCTGCTGAAAGCTACTGATTCCAGAATGCATCTGGCCTCCAGGAGAAGGATGAGGCGACATGGATGGTCCTGTCTGTTGAGGTCCATATTGAGACATCTGAGGGTTTCTTTGTGTGCCTGTCATAAAACCTAAGTGAGAAATAAATGGAAATATATAAGTGCAGGTGACAGAAATGGACACGAAGTGTGCGGAAGGAATGGGCGGGAGAAGGCTGGCTGTGAGATTCCTCAAGGAAGCACCTATAGACACGTCAGACCCAGTGTGCAGGGTTCAGAGAGCCCCCGGGGCTACCAGGTCCCAACCCTGAACTTATTAGAGGGTTCCTGGGAATCCGGTGGGTCGTGGACTTGAACTAGAGAAAAAAGAAGAGGGAGAAAAGGTAAGTAACCTGAGAGACGAGGTCCCCACAGAAAGCAATGGTAAGGGCAGAAGCCCCTCGCCACGAGCCCCCCAGTCCCACCAGGACGGACGTGCCCTGTGTGCCCCCTCAGAGCGTGCTTTGCTCACTTCCTGATGTCTGGGATGCGCGTCTGTCACTCAAACATCCACCCGTCTCTCAAGGCCCAAGCCCGGGCCAACCCCAGCTTTCTCCTCCACAGAACTGCTTTCTCCCCTCTGACTCCCTGAACGATCATGGTTTCCCTTGAGGCCCAAACACTGCTGCAAACCGACGAGTCCTGGTTCCATCCCCTCCCTTACAGGTAAATGCTGAACAATGGCGGGTGTGCCGCGCATCCTACTATTCCAGAACAGAGGGACCTCCTCTCGTAAACCGTCCGCCGGTCTCCACCAGCGACACCACCACTCACCCAAAGGCGCTCCCGTCAAAGCGCCTGACACCCACGACCCCTCGTTTCCTATGTGTGCGATCAGCCCATCAGAACACGCTGTTGCCTCTGACTCGGACACGTGTCTCCACTTCCATGTCTACAGAAGCCCCACTGCCACCTCCCCTTCCCGCCACGGGCTAACGCATCTCTCTCTGCCTCGCCCGCCTCTGTGTTCCTTCTGGTTCACTTTTCACAAAGTTGCCAGAATTATCTTTAAGAAAAGAAAAAGAAAAAGAAATGAGACCACAGCTTTCCTTTGCACAAAACCCTTCCAGGCTTCCTGCTCATCCGGGGAATAAAACGCCAGCACCGGACACCTGACCATATGACATCTGAGGTCCTCTGCGGTGTGGCGCTGCCCTCCTCCTTTGACCCCATTTCCTGTGTTTTTTCCCCTCCTCCTCACCGCCTGGTGAGTCCACTGGCCTGAGAGCTCCTGCAAGATAACACCAAACTCCCTCCCTCGGCCAAGGTGGCTCCCTCTGCCGCCTCTTCCCGCAAGCCGCCTACGAGCTGCTCCCGCTCGCCCCCAGGGCTGCCCCCAGGGCCTTCGCCTCCTGCTGCTTCTCACCCATTTTTCCTCACAGCACTTTTCATCACCTGTCATCGTCTTATTTTATTTTCGGCTCACGTATCATCTCTAAGTGTCTAAAACTCACGATGGCAAAGGTCTTGTCTGTTCTCACGGCTGCATCCTAAGTGCCTGGCAGAGAGTTTGGCACATGGTATCAAAAACGACTTTGATACATCAAAATATAAGGAAGTGGGCAGAATTAGCTATTGAATACTCATTTAAAGTGTACACCCAATCAAGACATGTATCTAATGAAAAGCGGACACCATCGAGCTAGCTAGCACATTAACAAAGGGCAGTCAGAAAAAACCGCCCCGAGAGCCCGGGAGTCTGGCTGGGGAGAGCTCCCGGGGGTCAGGTGAAGGCTCCAGGGTGCTGGAGGGTGCTGGAGGGTGCCGAGGGCGGCACGTTTCTGCCTGCTCCGGCAGAGAACCTAGAGCAAAGGCTTCCACAGGGAGCCCACTGAGGCAGCGGGAGGGCAAGACGGTGCCTGGACAAGGTCAGCTTAAACTTGGCGGGAGCGGGGGGGAAGAGGACAGGGCATTTGCTGGGGTTTACCTCTCAGAAAGGAAAAAAAAGGTCTTCAAACATTGCTTCTGTCTAAAGAGATAGACATAAAATAAAAGAACACAGAGCTGTTCCTTATTATCCTATTTCATTTATTTATAAAGATAAGCCTTATGAAATTGGGCTCAATTGGCAGCTTCCAGATATAAATCAGCGTAGAAAATGTTTGCTTTTTCAAATCTAAAAACAAACAGAAATCAGAGCACTAAAATTACTATAAATGATTGCATCTTAAGATGTTACATGAAATATTTATCTAAGCTTTACTATAAAATTCTCAAGAGTTTTATATAGAGTCCTGTTTAATAAAAAACATGTTTCAATTTCATAAAGATTGTGTGGGTTTTCCTTTCTTTCAGAGGATGATTGCTTTCTTCTTCATTAGTTAAGGAAAATACAGGTCCTTTAATTAGCATGAAATTTCACTTCGACCATGAAAGTGTCCATGCTGGAAGGCTTTAGAACCTCCGATGATATAGCATGTTCTTAAGTTATTGTTGCCTCTGGGGCACTTACCACATGCTTAAGGTTTGTTCAAATGCATTCTAAGACTCTTGCTCGGGCAACTTATTCTTTATTTCTATTTATCAATCCTTAAAAATACACGTCATGCACCACTAGAACTAGCTCCCTGATCACCGGCATTTCGTAGAAAGTCAAGTATGTGGAAAGGCTCCAGAATATGTGGAATGCTAAAAGCTAATTCAAATGGAATGTGTCACAGGATCAAATTCCACATCTTAGGGACAAGGTCATATGGGGTATGGAATCCAGCTCCTTCCATAGAAACTGAAATCGGAAAAAAATCATTTTTTTCTCTGCACGTTTTTGCAATGGCACCACTTAAAAGACTGAAACCTTGTTTTATATTTTCAGTTAGATACACCCCTCTCCAGATACTCCCCAAGACAGTAAAGGTGACATGATCTCCCTTTTTTCTGAGCTACAATTACCTAATAGCAGCCAACTGGTAATAGAAGGCCTAGATTGATTACAGTCTTGTTTGTATCACGAGTTCAGAATCTAGCAGGCAAAACAGACATGTAAATATATTGCAGTGTATATTGATCACATTAGCTGTGTAACCTTAGGCACATCATAATTTAATTTATCGAAGCCTCAGTTTCTTCATCTTAAAATGAGGGTGCGGTTGCTAGAAGGTCAACTGAGACAGCACATGAAAGTGTTCTGTAATCTGCGATGTGATTATACAGAAGAGATTCTGATGACAATTTCTGGTTTATAAGCTGCCTGAATACCCCACACCTTCAGATGCAGTTTCCGGCTAGAACGAACAAGCTCGTTTTTATTCCTACATTTGTTTTTATTCAAACATGTAGAATCTGTGTTCTCCTGTGCTCACGTATGTGTGCACAAATTCCAAGAGGTTAAAACTGTGTAGCCCCATGTCCTACAAGAGTTCCCCTTGCCAAAGGCAAGTGGTTTCTTTTATGTATCTGTTCAGAGATATTTTATAATATATGTTTCCTTCTGTATTTCCCTTATGATGAGTAAGGCTGAACATTTTATTTAATAGCTGTTTTTATGTCATTTTCTAGAACTGTTGATACCATCTGCCCGTTTTTCTGTTGGTGACCCTCTGTCTTAACTGTGCGGTATGTCATCCCACAGACACAGCCCCTGGTACCAGGTAGCTGTAAGGCTCCCTGAAGCTCCTGAATCTGCGACCCCGTGGGAATTTGCTCTTTTAGTCTGATTAACACCGGCATGAGCCACAGACTTTCTTGGCAGGAAAGCGATACGATCTGACCTGCATCTGGGAAGCTAACTCTACTGTAACACGCAGCGTGTAGAAAGGATCGAAGGACGCGAGGGCTAAAAGTTAGAAAACCGGTTAGGAGGTAGGGAAAGTGATGCAGAGTATACAATCGATTAAATGCCAGCAGTAGTCCCACTAAAAGGCAGCCATTATGGATATAACCGTATTTTTAAAAGCTTACTGAATATCATCATCATCTAAACTAACTGATGTAAAGTTATAAGACAGAAGTTAGCTTAAAAAGAAGTATTTCTACTTTTCATCCTAAAACAAACAAACAAACAAAAAACCCTCTGCATGTCTATTTTTGTTTCCTCAGCTGTAAAACGGGGACAGGTGTACCCACCCCAGAGGGTCACGGTAAATGAGGCAGGACTGGTCGACAAGTCCAGCAGTGTCTGGCACATAGGACACTCCCAAGGATGATCAGCTACCCCTACTATTTCATATTAAAATGAAAGGAAGGGAGAGAGGCAGCAGGCCGTCGGTGGCGAGGGCACGGAGCTGAGCAGTGGGCTCCAACCTTCGGGGTTTGCTGTGAGCAACAGCGACCGACGTCACCTTTCTGCCTCGGTTCCCTCATCTGTTCACCGGGGAGAGGGAAGAGATGCTACTTCGAACTCTAATTCTCCACGATTCTGGCTTAAAACTTTTTTTTCCTAGGAAAAATCTAATTTGGGTCTGTAATTTCCATGTATATTTATTTAAGAGTATTGTTTTAACTTGTTTTGAATAAAATAAATGTTAAAATGTTCCCAAAAATCAAATTTTGACCCAAAATTTCCTACCTCTTTATCGTGGCATAGTTATTTGATTGTATTTTGCTTCTTTTAGAAATTTAGAAAATGGCAGCTTATAACATAGTTTGTGAACAGAGAAACTGACGGCTGAGAGTAAAGCTGCTTTTTAAAAAAGGTGAACGATTTTTCTAGTTATAGCTGTATGAGTTTTGAAGACCAAATTTTCTAGTAAGGGAAATTTAGAAATTATAAATTTCCTACATATTATAAAAGGACATTGAACTACTAAATGTATCATGGAATTGTATGCTCCAAGTAAACAGCTAACATGGGAAATTCAAACTTTGGAAAAAAGCACTGATTTGGTAGTTACAATTTACATTATATACAAGGACTTACCAAAAAAAAATTCTTAGAAACTCTCAGACTTACATACATGAAAATATGATTTATATACTTTATTCATAACATAAATCCATCGAAAGTACAAGTGGACACACTATTTTGAGTCCTTCATTACCTGTGTGTATATGTCACAAACATTTGCACTAACACACTCCAAATGAAGATCTGAAAAAGCAGAGGTTCCCTTTAGGAAAAAAAGAGAGAGCAAGAGCTTCATTCTCAGAGAAAAGGCGATAGGAAGAAACCAGAGACAGGGAGGCTGCTGGGATGAGGCGCTGTGCAGACTCGCAGGCCTTCTTGTACGCAAGAGGGAATGCACTTCCTGTCCTGGCTTCTAAGATCGTCCTGAGAGTAAGATAAGAAACACACATGCAGAAGCGCTTTTCTAAGCTGGAAAACACCAGGAACATTCTCTACGAAGGCAACACTACTGGCTTTTCAGTGATGCACGAGCCCGTCATTCACTGCTGCGTGAGTTCTGAGCTGAGCTATCGCACTGTAATTGCATCCATGGTGTTACGCGCATCTGCCAGCGTGCCCCAATTTTACTCTGGCTCTCATGGAACTGTGGTAGGAATCAGAGCGCATTCAGAAAAAGGACAAGATGTGATCCTTGTCCTCGAAGAACTAAAGTTTAGTTGAGTAGAAACTAAAGCCTGTCGACAGGGAAAAATGATAAACTGAACTTACAGACGGAGCCAGGTGCCGGGCACATGCCAGAGGCTGAGACCACAGACACCCGGAGACGAAGGGCGTCCGCCCTCGTGCAGTTAACTCCCACGGGAGGCAGACGTCCGGCAAGCACCCGAATGCAGTACGTGATGAGTACCAGAAACTAGGGTCCAGGGGCTACGAGGGAGCCAGGGCCCGATTCGGACTGGCGACGAGCACGTTCCCTTGATAAAGTCCGACCCGCGCTGAGACCGCAGCGGGGTGGGGCTGCCCCGACGACTCTTAACTGGACAGCTTCTGAGATCCAGCAGAGACACAGATGCGTCCGACTAGCACCGCGGATGTCACAACGTGCTCCCCGGAAGCTCCCGTTCCTGCGTTCGCCCAAACCCTAGCCGTCATGTCACTGGGGCACCCTCTCACGTGGTCAGCAGTTTTCAAAGGTTAGTTTAACACGTCACGCCTTTCGCGAAGGCTTCCCCGGCCCAGATGCTAAATGTCAACAAACCACAGGAAAATGCAGGGTCACCTCTCACAACGTCCTGCCCTCTCTCCCACAAACACCTACAGCCACGCCCGATACTTAGGGATCTTCCTCCTTCCAAGAGGGAAAAGAATCTTCAGCGAGGCCAGTGCGTTCCCTTTGTGGTCTGAATCCCGCCCTTTCTCATCCCTGCAGGGACCCGTGAGCAGTGCTTGCTCAAGAACTAGTCACTGACTCTCCACTGAAGTTCAGGCTGATTAGCCCAGCGCACAGGTCTTTTCAAAACTTGGCCCGGCCTATTTCTCCAGCCCCGTCACGGCGCACCCACTGTGTTTCCGTCACTCAGACACTCCGAAGTGTCTGAGTGCAGCCACCAGGTCGCTTTAGACCCGCAAGTCTCTGCACGTCCCTTAAACTTCACTGACCACCCCTCATGTTCCAGGCTACCTGCTACCCGCTGGTCTCACAACAGCTGACATTTAATGAGCATGTATCACCTGCTAATAGCTTCGTTCATTATTAGCGCATCTAAGTTTCAAAACAACAACGAAGACACTGAGGCTCACCGAGGTTAATTTGCTGAGGCGACTTTCGAACATTTTAAACCACAATCCATAGTTAAGAACTCTATTTCCTATCAAGATTCAATGTGTATATGTGAACATATGTACGTGTTTATATATCACAGGCACTATTCGCACACACACAGTATGTTCACAAAACGATCTCTACCATTATGGCAATGCACCCTGATTTTTACTTTTTTCTTTAAAAACCCCATTAGTGGAGCACAGCCTGGAACACGTTAGACTGTGTTCCTCTATGGAGCATGCTGTGTCCGTGGGTGCCAGTGGCTCTCCCTTCCCTCGCGCTCTGCCTCCTGCTACCTTTCAGCATTCCCCGGCCTTCCAGGGCAGACACGCACGTGCTGAGAAGCCCCACACGCGTGGCGGAGCACGGCTCTCGTTATCCGCCGGGGCCCCCATCCCAGCGGGCTGCAAGCAGCGAGGCTTGAACAGTCTCCGCCATCTGTCTCCTCGGGACCAAGGAAGTGTCTGGCTGGAAGCTGGAAGCAGACACACTTGTTAATGAATGAGAACACATCTTCGTTCAGAACCCATTTCCTTTTTCTTTATGGAAACAGTGTAAGAGTGTGCCGGTCTGGCTCCTTGTTTTGCCGCACACTTGAAGAATCTTTCCAGGGGAAGGCGGCTCTTCAGGAGGAACCGCGACCGCTGACAGCCTAACAGGCCAGAAACACGGTCATTTCCACGGCCTAAATTTCTGCCAAACGCACCCGCTCCGTCCATCTCCCCCGTCACTGCAAATTCAAATTTTGGCTTCACCACTCATAGTTAGGTGACTTCAGACAAGTTAATAGTCAAGCCTAAGTTACCTCTTCTGAAAAATGTGGATGATAACTGAGCCCACCACATAAGATTAAACGAGAAAATGTCACGAGAAGCATACAGCTCAAGAGGGGCTCAGTCAGTGACAGCTGTTAGTACTCATACTGTTCTTCACATAACCCACCACTTATTTCCTGTCTGAATGACTCCAAGTTTCCAAACCAGCCTCCCTGACCAGGGTCCCCTGCAAACCAATCACCACGGTAAAGGCAGAAAGGGTCGTGAGTCCTCCGGCTATGGTCAATTCACTGAGGTGCCGAGGCCACAGCCGGAGCCTCCTGGCCAACGGCCGCTGCCCTCCCGAGGCAGCTCGCAGCCAGGTCACTGCGCTGGGCCCGCCTGCTCCACCCTTGCCTCTTCCACCACGCCCGTTGACGCTGGTGGGTGGCTTTCCTCACTCAGATGACTCTCCAGAAACCGGTGCCCTTTTCCGGACAGCCAGTTCCAGAAACAATTGGCCGGCCATGGCTCAGAACAGCTAAGCTTGTCGGATTCGGGCCACACACCCAACAACTACAGGGCTGATTAGCTCTGAGTGGTACAAGGCTCAGTGTACATCCTTCCCCATCTGGCAGACTCCCCAGAGTTTGCCTAGTAAAGATGAGAGAGGGCGAGAGGGAGGAAAGGGAGGGAGAAATCAGGATTCCTGTCAAGCGCACGAAAAGACTCAATGTGAAGAGCAAGGGCGACTTGCTGACCAGCGGATGTCGGCGCCTGTGACGACGACCAGCCTGGTAAACACGCACCCAACGGATGAAGCATTCCATCAGGGTTCGTTTCGCAGGGGTTAAGGGACACCAGAGTGAAATGAGACTCGTCTCTTTCTAGCTACAAAGGAAGACACTCAGACCTTGGCCTAGGAGGGAGGCGTCTGGGTCTGGAGTCCTGATCTTCTGCTGGGGGACTGTCATGCAGCTCTGGAGACAAGTGATAAAAGCCCATCTCAGCCAGGCTTGTTTCTACCAGCTAGGACACTAACTGCCTGCACTAAAGCTTATTCCAAACGTGCATCATTAATTCAGATGTTACAATCTGATACTCCTTTGAATGATCTTGCCCACGTATCCAATAGCTAAAGGCCGGACCCTACCTGGAGTCAGTCTGCAAGTTAAGGATTTTCTTTGGATCCTTCTATGGATATATTATATTTGTATCAATGGAAAATCCCTAACGACCCAGCCTTGCTACACGGCACTCTAAGCCATGCCATGTCGAGCCTAGGGCTAGTATGACTTCGGCCTCTATTATTAGAGACCGATGTTAAAGACGAAGCCAATGAGCGTTTTTTCACTGCTCAATTTTAAAAATTCTCTTCACTGCTATCTTGAAAACTGGCATAATAGAGAATAAGCATTTCCAAAATGTTTATCTATATTATTATGAAATAAGTGATTTTTTAGGAACTTTCAAATATTTTCTTCAGCATTATACTATTTGTGGTTTATTAAGTAGGTATTATTCCTGAGTTTAAAACATGATACAAGATTCTCTTATTAAAAAAAAATTATAGAAAAAAAAGCTTCAGTATTACTGCTAAACCTTAGATCAGAAAATTTTAAAGCAACTGATTTATGGAGTCATAATAAACATCACATTTTCCACATAAGAGATGAACAGAATATTTTTATGCAGGAGGAAAAAGGAAAAACTCTTTATGAGGCAAAACAGAGTTTATCTTTAGAAGTACTCCAAAAATTCTCAAAAATAGAATGAAATTATATTTAATTGAAAAACAAACTTAGCCTCAAAGCCTATTTGGGGAGATGATCTGCCTAAAAACAGAAAGGAAAGCTCTATGTATCCAAATGGCAATGACAGGTCGTCACAGCTCCCAAACATCACTGACGGATTTAACAACCAGCCAATGAAAATGCATCCCTAAGTTGAAGGGTTAGTAGAAAACTCATTTAGAAAGTCACATAAATAAGGAAGGAAAACAGGACACTGCAGAAAATTAAACTGGAAGGCACTTTAACATGGACCTCAGCCTCTCTCTTCCATGCAAGACAACAAATTCTGCAACGTAAGCACTAGAGACTTTAACTTTTGCTGGAAAAAGAGAGTTAAGCACAAAGCTCGAGCCATAGCTCATCCAACCATGAACGAGAAAACAGCAAAGAGCGAGCGAGAACGCCCAGGCTAACGCGGCAGAGCAGGAGTGCAGAACGCCGATGACGGGAAAAGGGGGTTTCTCCATCGGGGGCGCCCCTGCAGCTGGCCGAGCGCTCCGGCACCGTCAGGACGCCCACAAAACACCCCGGGTTCCACAAGCCACCAAGACGCAGAGCACGTTTTCCTTTTGGCACACGGACACTCTATTTTCATGTTGGCATCTGTTAAAAATTCACGGAGCAACTGCCTTGTTTCTTCAAGCCAGTTCAATAAAAGATGTTTCTCCACATGTGTGAAATCATGGTCACACGCGGTACCACCTTAGCAGAGAGTCTCCAATTTCAAAGACGGGTAGGGTGATTTCTCATCACAAATAGGTGTCAGATTCTCATTTCGAGAAGAAAATAGATTTTTCAGAATATCCTTGTTACGTTTTAATATCTATAGTGTTTATGTGCCTGCCTGTGTCTCTTCACAACATGAACTGCTCTGAGGAAGACAAGCTGATGACCCATCTAAGGCTGCACCCTGGGACCCCCCAGTGTCCTCCCAGCTGTGCAATCGGGGTACCTGGCAGCATCGCCCCCTCTTCCCGCCCCGTCACGACAGCGCCCTACATTCGAAGGCACAGACGACAGCATTACATTCTCCCTATCCGCCCCCACAAAAGCCACTGACATCACCTATCAATGGGAAAATTAGGGTCAGGGGAGGGATCAGACTGATTACCCAGAAGGCAGATGGGGACAAAATATCCTTTCCTTACACAAATCTTGTGAGTTTAGCTGCCAAAGTCTGCTTCAGTGCTGAGGGCAAGGACGATTGTATGTATGCTGCTATGTGCTAGGAAAAGCAAAGAAACTAGTTTTTAAGGCTTTCAACCCAGGTCCCACTTGAGTCTCTGTTCTAATGCTTATGTTTTTTATTAATATTTACGCAGTGCTTTGCAATTTATAACTTCCGGATTCAGGATTGCATTTGATCCATGCCATGAATCCATGGGACACTCAGACCCTCATTTTGCATGCAAGGAAGCAGAGATTTAATTAATTGTCCAAGGTCACAAAACTAGTTAGTAGTAAAGCCGGTACCTAAACCCAGATTTTTGGGTTCCAAACTCTGTGAAGATTAAAATGAGAAAAAGCATGTACGTATATGAGGCACTGGAGCTATGAAACTGAGCAAGGCCACATGGTCTGTGCCCTTACTTGCGCCAGTCACTGAGAAAGCTCAACTGTTAACCCCAGCGGTGGGTCCCGAGCACCATCAGACTGTATGCGGGCCCGTGGGGCGGCCCTGTGACAGGTAACGCTTTACTCAATTGTTCACTCAGCAAACACAGACTCAGGGATGCAGTAGGAGGCAGGCTACCAAGGACATGAAAGGTTAGTAAAGACAGGCAAGGGGACTTCATGCAGGGGTGGAGATGGGGTGGAGGTGTGGCTGGCGAAAGAGAATGCCATGATCTCATCATTCTTCTGGAAAGACCACTGGGATGCGGCATGGGAAGTGGACTGACTGAAAGGGCAAGGCGGACGCAGGAAGAGCAGCTGGGAGGTTGCTGACGGGACCGAGGTGGCCTGGGCTAGGGCAGTGACAGTGGACACCAAGAAAGGCGTGGCGTTCACACACGGTGATGACAGCGGGGCGCGGGTGGGGGAGAAAAAGGTGTCAGTGATGTCTCCCGCTTTCCGGCTGGGGAAACGAGGCAGACAGTGGTCTGTCACTGCGATCCAACCCCAGCACAGGGGAAAGCACACTGCCACGCGTGCTCACACGGCACACTGTCGAATGTACCTAAGACCCAGATGTTCTCAAACACTGTCACTGAAGAATAATGAGCCGATTACAAATGAGTGTGAATGATTAAAAATAAGCCTAAATCGGCAATTCAAAAAATATCGCATATAACAAAACTAGTAAAACTATGCTTCCTCTAAAATATTCTAAAATTCAGGCTGATTCCTCAATGAATACAAACTGACTCTTACTGTGGGTGATACTTGTTTTCCCAGCTTTTTGGTGAACATATCTTTGGACAGTAGACTAAGCAATTTAATGATAACGTTAATACAAGTCCTATACTGTTATCTCCTTCATTACTAACTAGCTTTGGCTTCGTCCACAATCCAGCCCAGAGTTGAGGCTGAAGAAATTAGAAACAGCTTTCTAGATATTCTCTCTTGTATCTAAGTTCCCATTTGAGTTCACTGTCATCTGTCATGGATTATAAAATAGAGATCCTCAATTAAGAGCAGAGGCTAAATTAATTGCATCTGGGGGTGGGGGTCGACTCATTAATGCCTTAACACGTTGATCGGCTGTACTTAACACAGCAGCACATGAGGAAAGTGATATATTTGCCCTTCTGACAATACCCTCGTGCTGAAAGGCAGCATCATTTTATGTTTAGTATGCTTACAACACAAATGAGGACACCTTTATATACAACGGTAATCAGGAAGCAGATTAAGAGAACACTTTCTGACAACCAGACACCCTATGAAACATTTCAGCATCCGCAGACTTATTGTCATACTTAAAACTGAGAGAATCCAAGAGAAAGAGAAACTAGTTTTTGTAGTTTGCAAAAGCAGAAAAAACAATCTTACATCCTAATTCCAACTCCTTAACAATCGTCTTGATGATCCCCTTCATTTCTGCACTAATGTAATCTGTTCTTGACAATTACAGACTTAGGTCAATTAAGACATCCAAAAATAATTTTTAAAATTCAAAACAAATTTTTGGTGTAAATATCACTATGAAACCAGCTAGTAGCCTTAAAAACTTTTTAAAAATCTTACTTATTTTCATCTACTATTCCTGGGTTATAAACAGCCTGGTTGTGGCGGGGGCCGGGGGAAGGCGAAGTGGCCTCTGGACAACTCATTTGGTGCCAGGTTCCAGGTGTGAGGACTGCAGATCGGACGGACGCGGTGCCCGCATGACCGTAGAAACATGGCTGAGGAGAATGACGGGCAGAGGCGGCACCTTGAATCTGGTACAAGATCAAAACGCCTGCAGTGTTTCCAGAGAGAGAGAGACTGCGCCACAGCGAATGGCCTACATGGGGAAATCGGAAGATCTACTAATACTGGCGAGCCTTCTGAATCCGAGAACAAGAAGTAGTTGATTCTCTGGTTGCTCTGTGCTCTAAAGAGATTTGAAACTTCTGAACGGGTGTGAGGGCCGAATTATTTTCCATTGTCCAGCCCAATTTTTGTCGCACATCAACCACACACAAGGTCTGTTGCAGACACGGGGGGCAGAGCATAAACAAGGCTCGGTGCCAGCCCCCACGGGCTCAGTTTAATTTAGAGCAAAACCCTGGATTTATTTTGAGAGATCATTTGTCTTTGCCCTTGGCATTAAAAACCAAGAGAAAGATTTGCCCTAAGCAAATAGAATGCCTAGAAATTTGACGAGGAATTCTATTCAGACTTCGAAAAGAAGATAAAACACGACATTAAAGAGTGGGAAAAAATTACACCAAGGCAGTTAACATTTGGGATTAATAGAAAAAAAAGTGTGAGAATAATGAAGACATACGCTAGTCGATCGATCTACACAACACATTTAAGTTTGAAACCTTAGACTTCTGAAGTACAGAAATCCCGATTTACCTTTTCATTGTAGCGTGAGCACGCATGCACGCACACACGCGTGCGCACACACACACAAATATCTACATGCCTGATCCCACTCCACCTGCTACACACTTTTTCTGGCTGTTACTATTTACATTTGTAAAAGTGGAGCTACTAATAAAAATCACTGTGAAGATCATATTCCAAACATAAGAATTTTATCATTCTTCTGACAAACAGCTGTCAAGAACGGTTTGGTTTAAATGCTTGAGACGTATAAAACTACAAAATTCTCTGATTTTTCTTCCCTCGTCCTGCGAGCACAGAGTGAATACACGACTCATCTGGCTTGTCTAATTTTGGTACCACTGATACAGTAAAGACCAGTTCTCAATCAGGTACAGTAAGCCCATACACTTACACAACTTTGTTTAAACAGGAGAGAGAGAAAGTGAGAAAGACAGAAGGTGGCTGAGCGGGTGCACAAGGATTGAGGTCGGAGTGGGGTGCTATTCAACGACGTTGGAAGATTTCGCCCAGGAAACCTTCTGCACAGATCTGAGGGTCACAGAGGGGTGCCGAAGAACCGCCTCCAGCAACAGAATCCACTCCTAGCACATCACAGTCACGCGGTCCATGTCCAAAAGGGAGAGTTCTTAGTGGCTCCGCTTTCGGCATATCTCAAGGACTAATTAAATCCTCATTACTACCTTCTAATTATTCAAATACTATGGGATTACGCTAAGGAAGTCCCTGCTGGCACACTAGATGAAAAGGGTTAAATAATCTATGTTGAATTTGAGAATCCAGATCTAGTTCAGACCTTCAGAAAACCACCAGCCGGCATTAGCATGAATATTTAACTAGACACCACTGTGAAAATTAAAAGGGAATTCAATTAAAAGGTTTTCAAAAAATTAATTCTGACCTCTCTACATCTGTCCAAATAAATAAGCCTTCTTGAAACGTTCTCACCTAATTGCTAATCCAATAAACTCGAAGGGCATTTGCTGGTTTCATTAAGCTTAACGTTTTACAGGGGTTAAAAACGTGATCATTTTGATGTTAATAATAATTACACTTACTTATCTACTCAGATGACTATCCCGTATTCCCTCCAAGCCCTCTTGGAAAACAGGACAACACAGACACAAGCCAATTCCTACTGCTCTTTTCGCATTTTCAGATACACACGTTAAAAATTAGGAAGGAAGGGTGAAACTAACCTAAACTTGTTAGCTACAATTTTCTTGTAAAATTTACTACAGCATTTTAGGATTATTAAGTGTTCTTCCAAAGGTTAGGTAGCATAATATATACGACTTCAATTTTTTGGTGAGATGCTTTAATAGCAATTCAGCACGTCGTTACATGAGGTTTACAGATGAGGTTTATAGAGAAGGATGTTTAAAGTAAAAACCAATGGCAAATGTGTTACAGAAGACTAAACTGAAGTTTTATCCTTTTTTACTTTTAAAGATATCAGTAATGAAGAAGTTAAACCCACAGAATTTCAACGTTCATTAGCAAGAAGTTCCAGCACCATATAAACGGCAAACGGGCGAGTACTAAATCAAGCTTTAGACTGGAGAGTGCATGCAGATACGGCGGAGGCAACACTGTGTGGGAATAAAGGGGCCATTAAGATTTAAAGCGCTTCCTTGTTTTTGTTTAAGTGACCTATGATGGCCGTATCCATATTTACTTGAACGTATCTTTTACAGAAAGCATAAAACTACAGGAACTGGTTTTTTTTTTGGTTTTGTTTTGCCTGTGCAGAATGTGGTGCAGCAGGTCTGTGACCGCTGTCCCTTCACAAACGCAAACCAGGACCACCAGATGACGATGCGGAGCTGGGCGCGGGGGTGGCGTGGGGGGCCGCAGGGCCGGGGGAGGCCCTGTTCCAGACACCTGGGCTGTGCACTGACCCTGCCCTCGATCCTGGGAAGAGGATACGGCCTTGCAGTTGCCAGGGTGGTTTAGATCCTAGGACAGGCTCAAGTTTCCAAAGTTCTCCTGAACAGGGGTCACAGTTCTCTAATAAATGTTCTTCCTGACTGGGGCTATGAGGACCCAGCGGGAGAGAGTGACGGCAGAGCTGAGTTCAGCTTCTTGAGCCTGGAGGGCCCCTGAGCTCCAGGGTGGTAGTCAGCACCGCTCTCTCCCCTGAGGGCTTGGCGCGGGGCGGGGACCAGAAAACTGCAACCCCAAACATAAGCAGGCTGCATCTCTGGCTCTGTGCAGCTGTCTCTGAGCAAGTACGTCTCTATGTTCTTTACCAGTAGAGAACATTTTTCTCCTGTGGGTACATTAAACAAAATGTGTTTATCTGTGGAACCTTATTCTCTTATCCTCATCTTCTTATTAAAACAAAATAAGTGTAAAAGAAACTGTTCATTTGGTTATTTTAACACTTAGCAATACTGAAGCTATGTTTTTGTCTATCTAGGTCCAAGGTTTCTGAGAATGAATACATTTTTTTTTAATAAGACGATAACTCATTAAGACATTTTTTTCCTCTCTGCTTCTTTCACCACTTTCCTAAATAAGGCAGGGGTTGGGGGGAGATATATCAACTGTCAAGGCATAAATGAATTTAAATTAAGTTTCAAAACATGGGAATCAACACTGGAGAATTTTCTAGCAAGTGTTTTCTTAGATCTACTTTGCACTGTAGCTACTATTGGTACACAACAATGGTAAAAAACAAACAAAAAAATGTTTTTATTATTGTGCCAAAGCATTAAAATGACTGTGTCATTCGCCTTTAAAACAAGAGATCAAATGTCATTAGGAGCTAACATTTCTTCCCAGATTTTAACAAATAACAAAGCCTTAAAAAAAATTCTTGTTCCAAAATTTTTAAGATTAAACTAATGCATGGCAAAGCATCATCTAACAGTCATTCAGAAATATGAAGTTTTCCTTTTCAGTGGGTTGTCCAACCAACAAAAGGCACACAAGACATGCATGTAGTGTCTCTGGCACAATCTTTCAGAGAAAGGCTGGGCAATGTGTTCATAAAAATAAATTTGGATTTAGCAGATTATAAAATTTATATTTGCTATTGAAAGTAATGGTCATTGTAACTAGCCAGAGTCTTCTGTATCCATTATCAGTTACCAAAACCATACTACATTTAATAAAGATAATCAGAGGGGAAAAAAATAACCAACACATCAAGATAGGCGTTTCCACGCAGGGACATCAGAGGAAAACCCTAGATTTTGCCTCGCAAATAACTTCGTTTAAGTTCAAAGTCTAGCGATGTGTCCTCATTGCCATTCCATCCTTGACATTTGGTTTTCTCCATTTTCGAATTTCTTAAAAACATATTAGTTGGGAGGGGCTGGGGACGCCCTTGTTGGAAGATCTGGGAGGGCTTTCTCTTTTTAGTTCCCAGTGTTGAAGATCTGAATTGCAGAACCTTCAAATGAGGAGCCTCTTACCCTTCAATGCCTGCAGAAGCGGCAGAGCTCTCCCGGCGGGAACGGAGGTACAGGGCTGGCACGGAGTGAGTGGAACAAGCATCCCCCCCGACCCCAGCTCCGGGCCTGGCCTTAGCAGGCCTTCGATGCTGGGGAGCTTCCTTAGCCCCTTCTTCTCCCCCTCCTGCCCCAGCAGCAGTGTGGGTGCGACCACGGCCCAGGAAAGGGGTGTGGGGAGGACTCCCGCTCGCTCGGCCCTAGCGCCTCTCCATGAACTCTGTGCCGTCTTCAGATGACCAGCGCCACATGAGGGATCCACACAAAACAAGCGACAACAGAGAGGACGTGAGCCACACGGCTGACAGACAGGAGGGCACAGAGGGACGCTCAGGGAGACGAGTGCACACACCGCGCAGCCATCACACGCGGCAGCCTAGGAAGCATCGTTCCTCAAAGTGTGATCCGGTCCTCGGATCAGCAGCGTCAGCACTACCTGGGAACTCATCGGAAATGCAGATTTTAAGTGTCCCAACTTAGAGCTACTCACTCAGACATCTGGGAGTGTGGCCTAGCAATCTATGTTAACGCGTTCTCCAGATGATTCTTGTGCACTCCGAAATTTGAAAACCATCAACTACTGCATTATTAAAACATATTGTAGTATCTTGATGAGAGAACTGAAGGATTAACTATATGTTAAATTATAATAAAATTAAAAATGTAAAGGTATTAGAAAATGAAAATTTCATTTTATTCCTACTAAACATTCATTTCAACACAAATGATGTATAGATAAGGTTATTCCATCTTTTCACTGGTGTTACTTTCTAAATAACATGCTGAGTTTTTCACATGTAAAATAACTAAAACCATATAATTCTAATTAGAAGCAAATCATCATCTGCATAATTCGCACAGAAATAATTATAAACATTAGGAGTCAAGAACTTTAAATATCAGCTCCCAACCTACCGACTTCTGTCTTCCGGGCGGGTGTGAGAGGCAGGGGAGGGAAGGAGAGTGGCATCATCCATGGGGCGGGCTGGGTGAGCTCCGACTCACAGACGGGGGGAGTGACTTGGCACAGCACCAGAGGGTGCAATGGCCTTGTAAACCCTGGTCTACCCTCATCTGGATTAAAACCACCGTACCACCGCGCCGAAGGCCGCGCGACCACTGAGGGGCGCGAGAAGACAGGCGGAAAGGGGTGAAGGCCGAAGGCAATGGCACACGGGGGCCGACATGCAGAGCTGAGCTGCAGGTCACAGCGTCTGCAGACGTGGGGCGACCTGAACGTGCAAGAGCTTTGGGAAAAGTCCAAGTTCTTTTTTCTGGCTCTGGCACGAACTAGCCCCTGAGAAGGAGGAAGTTGTACAGAACCTCTGTGGTCCTCAAACCTCCTTACGTAAAGTGAGATGATTAGACTGTCTGCTCTAGTTCTAAACTCCTACAATTTTATAATACAAAGCCTTACTATGCATTTAAATTTTTAATATTAAATACCATGAATAACTGATCAAAACAACTAAATGTACATACAGTCTAACATTCTACTTCATTAGAACCGATATCCAAACTGAATCATTAATAGCCATTTTTACAGAGTTAGGTCAAATATCAATCAGACTATATCGTCGTGTGAAACTGTGCTCCGTGGTGCTCTGTGGACACACACATTCTTTGAGTGTTGAACTGTGCTTCGGTAAAACTTCACCCAATCTGCAAGAAAGCATCCTTCTTTTTCATATTTGTTGTTGTTATATGTAGGTTCTGGTTTATTTTGTTCATCTAATAAGGAAACATAATATCCTCTGAAAGATTATTAATAAGAATGTGCATAGGTAAGCAAATTCAGAAAAGCCTCATACACTCTAAACACAAAGGTAGGTAAGACAGAAATGGGAGACTAACCTCTTTCCTGTGGCATCGGTGACTGGCTCAAGGCAGGATGGGAACTTGACTCTGACTGACTCCCAGGCGGCTGGGGCGGCATCTGACTGCCTGTAAAGCACAAGAGGGGAAGAGGGGATGGGGAAGCCTTTGCGTTAATGCTGCAATTGTGCAAAACCAGGACAGAGTTACATTTATTTAACCTTTATCATTATAAAAGGTATGGCCCCCACACAGGAGGCTCAAAAAGCATATTTCACGTTTTAGGTGGAAAATGAAGAGGAAACATGCATAAACACATTTAGCAGATGACCTCCAGAAAAGTTCAGTTTCTTACTGGATGAGTTCCCAAACTCCCAGACAAATCAATTAGCGGCTGAAATCCCCTGACACACACTTCTTCAAGGCATTTAACAAAATCCGAGACTGACGAACTGAACTCATCCTGCTGAGTTTAAACCAGTCTCTAAGCGGGCAGGTATGCATAGCGGCCCACAATTTTTCATTGTTAATATTTGTTCGATGTAGTAATAGCAACTGATGGCAAAAAAAAAAATCTTTATAATTAATCAGAGATTTAACATACTTATGAGAAGACGGCCATTAAAAAACATAAAACACATGACTATAAAATGTAGTGTATATTATCACAGAAGGAAATAACCACTCTGCATCTCTTTTGATCTTTACTGCTATTAAAGCAATAGCACCTACTGATTTCCATTTATTTAATGTGTGCTTAGTTTGTCTTTTCAAACTATGATGTAAGCTCCTTGAAAGAGGAATCATATCTTTTAAACCTTTAATCCCTCCATTAGCATAACAAATATTTAAGAAATCTTGGTTATTTAATGGCCCTTATTCTGAGAATATGAATTAAAGAAAAAGAAATGTATTATTTATTAATTTTAAGAGAGACAATGAGTCATGTGAAGGCAGGAGACAGGATTTTGAAATGGAAGAATTATCAGAGGTACCTGATGATCTCAATTCACTTTCTGGCTCAGAGGTTTAGATGTATGTTTAAGACTAAAAATATAGAATAAAAAAGGCAGTTGAACTTATTAGCACAATCCTCAAGGCACAAGCTCTCATGGAGTGGAAACCACGCTGTTTTGTCTTCTGACTTCCCCCTTTGCTAAAAAAAATTGGAAAGACCGAAACATACACACACACATATATGCGAGTCTCCCTGCACAGCCCTCGGCTGTGGCGTCCGAGACCCGCTACGCCAGGCTAAGAGCTGCCTCGACACCACAGCACCTGAGCCTCCGCAGTTTCCTAACTGATGAAGGGGACCGCTACTGTGACCGAGGAGAGAAGAGAATTAACGCGCTGAAGACCAGCACCCACCACCCTGGTGAAGGTCGTGACGCAGGGACTGTGTGTGACGCTGAAGGACACCTTCCACGCTTCCACACCACGGCAGCTCGGGTACAGACCAGGACGGGCACGGTCCCCGAGTCTGTCTCTGAGGACAGTCACTCATTATCGATTCTAATAACGGTTGTATCTGGGACAGCCAGAGAGGCAGGGAGATCATTTTCCATTTCGATAATAGCTAGAAATAGTTGTTAAAATATAACTATAAAAACTCAAATCGTTTTGGGGAGTTGATGCTTCTCACTTTTAGAAAAGAATGTAAAACTCATGAATGTATTTCTGAGTGCTCCTGGGTTCAACAGCCAGACTCATTCTCAGACAAAGTGAAAACCCAGACCTGAATTCACAGACCCCGAGAAATGTGCTGTGAATCCACGAGGAGCTGCTCCTTCTAAGTTCCAGCCACAGCTCATAGGATAAAACACAGACGCCAGTTCAGAATTTGCTCAACCATCCGTTTACTCTTAGACATTTGTAGTAAATTAGCATAAGACCAACTAATTAAATGTAAAGTAAAAAACGCTTAACATTCGGGATGAAAATAATTTCAAGGGTAAACACTGGTCATCAACTTGGCTACACACGCACAAAGGTGCTGTGTGTCTGCTCAGGGTCACGTGCTTCCTATGAGATACCCCAGGGCCCTCATCTACAGTCCACTTAGAAATTTAAAGCACTCTGCAGCCAAATCTCGACTTTTAAAAATGTCACCGGGGACTCAGCCGCACTAAGACAGTAAGTGCTTACATTATAATGACTGCTTCTGCATGACAGGCTGGATTCACAGACTCGTGACAATAAAAACAAACAGCAATTCTGCGCTAATACAGGACACCACTACATTCACTACGCACGCTCAAGGCACTGCTCTTACGTACAATATTTCGACTAAAAATAAAAAGGGCTGTTAAGAAACCCATCTCATGAATTCATAAAATACTGCCACATCCACGCAGCCCTGCTGGTTGCTTGGTGCAATTCTAAGACAGATATCTCTTTAAGCAATGAGAGAATTCATTTATTAAATCCATCCCTTAAAGAAAAATCAAGAACTTATTCATGGTAGAGACAGATTCGCCTGGACTGTTTTATGCTCTCCGTTTGCTTTTACATCCACCTTTCCATCAACATTTCCATAGTTGCTGAGAAACAGCTTCGTCCCCCAGAAGCACAGGTATAAGCACAGTCATGGCACGTGGTGAACTAGGAAACGTGTTTGACAAGTGCAATACAGAAGACTCATTTGAGTCCAATGTCTGTATAAGACAGCAGTTTAGGGCCCCTTGAAACAACTGAATTAGGTACACACCTTCAAAACAATGAATTTTTATATGATACATGTTTGTCATAAGCGAAGCCTTTTAAACAAGATTTGGTAATTATTCAAAAATATTGACATGCAGAATGAACAAACCAACTTTATGATGAGTAAGTAGGCTTTCACATCAAAACTGAGTGTTTAAAGCCGACGCTTCTCCCTCATCTACGTCTATATCCTTGTGAAAAACGTGGAGCTATTTGTTAGGGTCCGTCTTTCGTTTTGAGTTCCCTCCATATCCTAACTGGTTTTAACCGCTTGGATATTTTGGCGGGCATATGAAGTACTTCCAAAAGTCAGACTTCTACAAAAAGATACACGCAGAAGGGTTTTGACCGCCTCATCCCTGCTGCCCTCTACTCCCATTTCTCCTTCCGGCCCCTTTCCCATCGGCCCTCTATTTAAACAACCAATCTCCTTAGTTTTTGGTTTTCATCTCTCTCATATATATAATGCAGCTGATACATATTATCTTTCAATATACATATATCTTTTGCATAAATGAGAAGATACCTGTATCTCCAATTATCTTCTTCCTTACGTGAAGGGTAGCATATCCTAGATACCTTTTGCGCTTTACTTTTTTCACTTGACAGTATGACCTAGGAAGTACTTCCCACCAGGTTATAATAGTCTCAATTTAAAAACAGGTCTACAGTACTCCCTTGGAACGTGTTCACTAGTTTGCTCACCCACTCTCCTATGGACGGACGCTCAGGCTGGTTCCAGTCTTTTGCATATGTATGTTTGTACCGTTTGAGGTCTACCTTTAGGGTCAATTGCTTGAACTGGGATTGTTGGGTCAAAGGTTATATATTTTTAAATTTCCTTCCATGAAGATCTGAAGCAGTTTACATTCTCATTGACAATATTTGACCTGTTTTATATGTGAGAAATGTTACCTGATATTTTTGAGTTTGAATTCCTCTAATTCTGAGTAAGTTTGACTCTTCTTTCATGCTTGAGGGCTATTTTTATCTCTCTTCTGATGAACTATTTGTCTTTCTTCAATTTTTCTATCTGGGATTTTAGCCTTTGCCCTGAAATTTTTAAGAATTTTTTTATATGTTGGGAATATTAGCTCTTTATCTGTGGTGTAAGTTTGAGTATTTTCTCCTAGTTTGTCACCTGTCTTCAGATTTTGTTTATGCTATAATTTATAACATAATTTATAAAAAAGTAGTCTAATTTAGCTTTCTTTATTTTTAGTGCCTCTGTATTTTGAGTCCTAGTTAGAAAGCTCCTTTCTGCACCAAGGTTGAAGAACAACTCACCCCAGGTTTCTTTAGGTGCATACACAGTTCCTTCTTATTCTACCGGGAGTTTATTCCTGTGTGTGCTATGAGATATGGATCTAACCTGATCTTTTGTGATGAGAACTTTCAAGATCTATCCTTAAAGCGTGTTTTAATGTCTTGTAAGGCTAGCCCCCACAAACCCCCACACCACTTTTTCTTTTTCAGTGTTTTTATAGCATGTTGTTCTTTCTATTATAAACTTTAGTATCAACTTGCATAACTATATAAAATAGCTTATTGATACTTTCACTGTGATTACACTTTTACAATAAATTAACTTAAGGAGAACTGATGACTCTTGATTTCATTCTCAAGAATGGATGGCTTTCATTTGTTCAAAGTCCTCTTTAGTTTCTTCCAGGTACACAGAAGTTTTGCACATTTTATGTTGTTTATTCTTAAGCATTCAATTTCTGCTGCTATTACAAATGGGATTTTCTCTACTAGTATGTCTTTTAGGTGTTTACTTTTTGTGTAGAGGAAGGCTATAGCTTCATGTGTATTAATTTTATATCCTGCTAATGCTGCAATGAATTCTTTTATAGTCTGAATTAATTTATCATTGATTCTCCGTGATTTTCTGGGTTTACTATTCTATCATCTATACACAGAGACAGTATTTCTTCCACCACCATTCTCCTGCTTTGCGTTCTCCTGTCTGACTGCACTGGCCAACACCTCGAGAACACTGCTCACAGCGGTGCAGAGAGAGATCATCCTTCCCTGGTTTCACCTCAGTGAAAATGTAGCTAATGACTTTCTACTACATAAGGTGCTGGCTTTAAAGCTAAGGCACATACATTTTACCTTGTTGAGAAAGGATCTCTCAACTGCTATTTCCTTGAGGTTTTTTTTTATCGTGATATTCAATTTTATTAAAGGCGATATTTTCCCTTAAATCTATTACTATAGTATATAATATTAATGGATATAATATTGAACCAACCTTGCCTTCCTGGAATAAATCTTTCTTCGTCATGGTGCATTATTTTCTTAATGTACTGTTGGATTTTATTTTCTAATATTTTCTTTTTAATATTTACACTATGATAGGTTTTGAGGGAAATTTTTTTCAATTAAAAATAGCTTTTAAGAACTGGATCAAGATAATCATCAAACTGAATATTCTTAGTAACAACACACTGGAATTTTAGTATCTAACAGAATTGAGTGTAAAGAGGCTAATATGCGCATTTTTGTTAAATTGGCACACATCCCAGGAATGTCTGAGTCACAGTGGATGAACTGAGACGTGTCTGGATCACAGCATGACGTGCTTCACAGAGCGAGATGGTGCACAGTCAGCACCACCAAGTGCACCTCTATGTTTTTCTACAGGTAACAGTCTGAACACTCCCCATAGTCTTATTTTACTTCTGCTTATTGTCTGTCTCATCTCATACAATGTACATTCCATGAGTAGAGAGAATTCTGCTGTATCGCTCCCTGCTATATCCCCTGAACCAGATATACAGTAAGCATTTAATAAAGATTGGATGAATAAACAAATGTGTGGCTGATTACTCTAGAAACCAAGCCGAGGACTAAGAGTTAATTAAAACTTTATAAACTACCAGTAATTAGGTAGTTTGATCTTATTACTCTGATCAAGAATAGGCAAACTTTTTCTGTAAATTACCAGATAGTAAATTTTTAAGGCTTTGCAAGCCATATGTTGTTCTCAGTCACTACTATTTAACTCAGCTGTTGTAGTGCAAAAGCAGCCCGAGGCGATACACAGGCAAAAGAGCAAGAATAAAACTTTATTTACAAAGACAGGTGGTGAGCTGGATTTGACCCAAAGGTGGTAGTCTGATCACCCCTATTTTAAATGATAGTATCAGAAAAGAAACATTCAGGGACACTTGCTCAGAAAGTCAATAAACATCCAAAGGTATTTATCAATGATGACACACACCTGATGCTCTCCTCATATTTAACGAAGAGGCCTGCATAAGCATCAGCAACAATTTGGTTGGAGTCTTCTTCAAATCACATCTGGTGCAGGCTGCACTGGATTCCTCAGCACTTAACGCAAGAACAGTCCTAAGACTTAAACTACAAGTCATTTAGGAAGTAAAGTTTTAGTTAAGTGATTACTTGCAGTTTTATTTTCCCTAACTTTTTGTGGACAGACCAAAACATATCAATCCAAACTATTGACCAGAGGCAATCACGTAAGTTACACTCTAACGCTGTTGTGTGGAGGTAGCAGAGAATACAGATAAGATGACTATTTCCATGTTAATTCTTTATTAAAGCAAAATTCCCTGGGTTAATTCCTTCCTAATTTACTAAAGCACACAACTATAGGAACTCACTCAGAAGGAAAACCCTAACTCTGAACTATAAGAGCTTCTGGCAAACAAATCATTTATTCGTTGTTAAATAATACAGTACTATCACTATACAGTACTAATAGAGAAAGAAATTCCATTTTTTCAAAAGCTGTAGTGGCCAGAAAAAAGCATTTCTTCCCTTCACGCTGTTGCAGAAACAAACAAACAAATGAACAAACAAAAAAACCGTTACCCTAGTATGAATTTCATTATCCAAGATGAAATAGTGATGTACTTAATCGGCATAGCCTAGCTGGAGTTTGAAAGACAGACATTACTTGATCTCAGTTTTACTGCCAGGAATCTATCTTCCCCATCCAATTTTACTACATTAGCTGACTTCGGGCAAAAGAGGATAAAGAGAGAGCAACATCTGGAATATATATTTATTTGTCTTACAAGTTCTTCTATAAATTAGAGATGGTTTTACTTGAATGTAAAAAATGAAGTACAAAAATCACTGAGTCCTTACTATGTACAGGCGATGTCTTAAATGATATTCCTCCATTAGGAATTCAAGAGGATTGGCTTCTTAAAATTAACATGAAATGACATGTTAAACCATAGAAACCTGGACCATTTTATTAGCCAATCTTCCTCAATAAGGATCCTTAGGGTACTTAGGGATCGTGAAGTGTTTGGTTACAAAGACTTGGGTCTTATTCATAAAGTCCTTGAAATGAACAAGGGTAAGACCCACTTATTAGAAAAATTGGGTCTGTGAATTCACGTGAATGAAATTGCTCAAGCTGTGGTTGCTGTTGAATTCTGAACAGAAACAAGGAATATTTCCAGTCAACGTGTGAATAATTCTGCTACGATCAAATCTTTCCCTGTAGTGCTGCTACAAGTCAGTATATATTTCACAGTTCCTGGCAATTAGTAATTGGATTATTCTTCTACGCTTTAAAAATTCCTAGTGATGTGAATAACTTTCACAAGTTAAACAAATACACTGTAGAAACTGCTGTTACCGATCATAAATATGTCACAGCAAAGACCAACCTTCGCCTTGCACTTCCCTCCATTATTCAATTCTGACGCATCTAGAATGGAGACATGGGCTGATTGACTCGAGCGTATCCTCATGCTTTCTTCACGGTACGGAAATCAGTTGTCTCTCAAATCTTTAAAGTAAATATGGTTTCACCTGCCACAGTTTGACTTTACAGATCCTCTGGAAGATATAGTTCTTCTATTCTGCCCATCCCACCGGCAAGAGCACTACTATCACTTCTTACCCTGGACTGTATTTGGAATAGACGTTATTTCTTTAATTTCTGAATCAGGAAATACTGATTAGGATCTTTCTTCCACCATGATAAATGAAACATGTTTTGTTAAGAAATGGCTTCGGTGCGTTGCATGGTGGACTCCGCATTTACAGAGAGATCTCTGAGCATCTGAGACAGCACCCACGGAAGAGTGTGGCAAGCCAGCGCGGCCCTGCAATTCCAACAGCGGTATTTCACTGGTCATTCCCTTCAGTGAACTTTAAATACCAACAGAAGACCTAACGGCAACGGTGTGGGTGAAAAACGAGTTTTCAGTAACAGATAAATTCATGGAATGTCCCGGTCTTGGACATTTATTTAGATGAGTTTAAAAGGAAACTTTAATATGCTCCAAAGCAGACATTTAAAATACAGAATCTGCTCAGGTTCCAACTTAGCGGTGACAGTCAACAGTTCATCTCAGTGCTTGAATGCGGATTTACAGTACTCACTATTGTCTGGTGTATTTTAAATAGGATCTCGCTCTTCCCAGGAGGAGCTGCACTGCGGTATGGGTGGGCGAGGGAGCCGTGAACAGGCTGCCCACAGTCTTTTACTGTGCATTTATCCTACTCAAATCAGAGCAGTACAGAGCAGAAAGGAATGCCCTTCCCTCTCTGGACCGTCCAATGGGGACACTGAACCGTGACAACCTGGTCCCCCAACCTTAGTTCGTCCAAGCCTTGGAAGACAACCCTTCCACATCCTATTGTTCCAAAGTTCATTCAAAATAGCATTAGATTTTCCTAAATCCTTACCCGAGATAATACAGTTTGCTGATGTGCCACTGGGTCCTAAAAATATAGATAAGTCAGTTCTGCAGAACGCATCTGACTTGTACACTTCTGAGCCATTAAAGGAATGAGGAAATTGCTAAGATGCCCTAAACGTGACAGAAGCCTTGCAGGAGGCACATGTCTTCATTCTAAACAATCAATCCAACACCTGCTGGATTAATCTTTTCAACTCTTCTCCCTAGTGCAGTCTGAGGGTTTTGAATCTCTTTATTAATCGCACTGCCAGGAGTCCAAGACAGCAGCTGCAGAGGCCCAACACTGACGAGTAAAAAACGAAAAGTGAACATGGTGCGTCCCATGTAAGAGTCGTGTCTTCGCAGGGGCTGCACTGCGAATACTTCTTGTTTGTTTGTTTTCATTGCAAAGACCAACTTGTTGCAATACAACATTATTTCCTCTAGCCCACTGGATTGAAGCCAGAATTTTTCTAACTGCCCTCTTTTATTAATTAAATACACTAAAGTTACCTAATGTATTTCATATGGAAGTCAGTCTAATAGTGGATTATCTGAAACTCATTAAAGGCCTTTGGGTGAACGCTCTTTTACAGAGAACTCAAGGCAAGAAACGAAAAAGGCTCTTGCAGGTACTGAGGAGTCAGGGAACACACAGCCAGAGTTTTAGACTTTACCACTGAGGTCACTAAAAGCTCTGATCAAGATAAAGCAGAGTCCAAAAGCATGTGCACATAGGGACGCTGGGCTTCACACCACAGCGCTCTCAGGGTGAGCTATTCCTGGGTGATTCCCGAGTGGCCTGGGGGCGGGGAGGGGGGCTGGGGGGGTGCAGCAGGCTCTGATTTTGCTGAGGGGGGATTTTCCCACCTGCCCCAGCAAGGCGCCTTAACCTGGCTGATGGCTCTCTTCCCAGCTCACCCACTTTCAATATTCTTTACTCCGCCAGTAACTCTGGCTAAGTGAATAAAAAGATCCTCTTTGTGAAAAAAAATGTCACTAAATAAAAGATGAAACTTCAGGGAAAGTTCTTCAGCTTTAGTGAACTCTAAGCGTGAAGCCATGGAGAGGAAACAGGTGACTGAGGCAGACTGTGATGCGGGGGCAAGCGGGGGCCGCTTCGGTCTCTGGGCGCCCCGCGAATGCCGGGGCCGCCGGCACTGAGCCACCACCTGCGGGCAGCCCGCCGTCGGCATCCGGCACATCTCATACAGCCACGCCGTTTTCAAGAGCTTTAAAGCTCAGGCGTGCAAGCCAGAGGCCTCGGGGTGCAGGAAGACAGGCCCTCGGGGTGGGGAAGGCACACGCGTGTGTGGCTCTGACGTGGCTTCCAGGCCCCCACCAGGCAGGCTCGCTCCACGGCACCCTGTCACCTGTGAGCGCGCCAGGTTCTGAACTGCGCACCTGCGAACGCCAGCCGCAGCCGCCGAACCGCTGCCAGCGCGTCTGTCCCGGTCCCTGCTCCGACGCGCGGGGGGCGGCGCGGGAGGGGGCGCCGGCGAGAGCAGGCAGTTTGTATTTCCCTCACTAGGACAAATTAATAAAAACAAAACCTAATTTTCTCCCACTCTAACCTATTCTTATTCCTCTTCAATATTTTTCCTCTTTCTAAGATTCCTTTTTTGTTTGAGAAGCTTAATATTTGGCTGCCTTCTGAAGAAACGGGTATAGTGACAGATGAAAGACTTGTATTCATCGTATAATTCCGAATAAGGGGGAAAATCGACTGCTGTGCATTTAAGATTCTAACAACCTTGCAATTTTGTACAGTCGTTTCCCCCACCCGTTCTTTTGAAGAAATCTGCTTTTATTCTGTTAATAACTAACCACAGTTGCAGCAGCATGGATCCGATTAGCAGTTCTGACGGTACAAAGGGGAGAGGGGAAAAAAGCTGCGAACGGGGCTGCCAATCTGTCCACCTGGGCCCCCGGGAGAAAGATTAGACGAGGCGCCCGCCTGCTCCCGGCTCTGCACTCCATCGCCGCTCCGCTCCGCCTGACCGGCCTTTCAAAGCCAAGGCGCTTCCCCTCGATTCACGTGTCCCTGCCTCTCTCCCCTCTCGTCACGCATTTCTCATCTGGGGTCCCCACGTGTCATGACAACGCTTGGCTGTACACACGCGCAGCTATGAGGAGGGCCACACGCTGCGCCCACGCGCTTGGCGTCATCGCCTGCGGGCGCGGTGGGGGCGCGGGGACACGGACGGCGGCCCGCGGCCCGGCCACGCGCATTTGCGTGCCGCCTCTCGACGCGCTACAAGGCAGGAGAAGGCACGCGGTCTGGGGATTTAATACTGGAATTTGAGGAAAACGGCACAGTATGTATAAATTTGGGACCAAGAGATAAAATACTGGCGTTACAGACGACATGGTTTTGAATATTTTCTATTTAGATAAGGAATTGTCATTTCATGCACTAAAATCATACACTATTTTATAAAGGCATGAAAAAGCCACTCATCTGTAATTACACTAAATATTAAGAGCTTATTTTTACGATAAAACTTCAGATTTCTAAATCCTTGGTATGAAATGAATTTAAGAGAGACAGAAAGCTAAAGCATTTTATTATGTCGAAAAACTTACAGCAGAAACCCGAGGACTCTAACTGAAATCCCTGTGTTCTAAGGGGCACAGCGAACACTGCATCACTTTGTCATTTTTATTTAAAGGCATACGGAGGCCAAGGCCAGAGGCCGCACTGATGCTCTAGGGCTGTGCCTCTCAGGAACAAAGTTTGGCCGGGGACACTCTTAGAGCCCACTGTGGAGGGCCTGGTCACACGGAACGTCTCACAGGGGGACATTCTGAGAGCAGGTCCAGACCCTGAAAACATGAGGGGAAGGAGGCAGTCTGGACCAGAGCCTTCTATGTTCTTTACCAACTCTTTAATTTCAAATTTTAAGTAACTGTTCAGCAAGTACGCTTTTGAAAGTATCTTTTCCATAAATGTTATCTTCTACTTGTCACTTTCAAATATCTGGAGCATTCATTCATGTGTTGCTAAAGCCCAAATTCCAGTCACTAGCTTATATTTTACCATTCCATGTTTATCTAGCAATGGTGACTTGGCCACTTGGAAAATGGGCATTATATCTTATCTGGGTAAGGACAAAACTCTCTCCATAGCCAATCGGTTCTTAATTTTCTTTGAAGACAGGGTTAGTTATATCATAAGATATTCATTAAAATGAGATAATGAAAATATTGGACATTAAATAATTCCAGAATTTTGCCACGATATTTACATGGCACAGTTTCTGTGTGTGATGGATTAGAATCAGGCAGGGGCTACATATGAATAAATCTGGTTCATGCTGACAAAACTTAGGCCCATTATTTCAGGTTCTGTTTTTAAGGGGAAAGGAAGTAAAATAATCTGTCATAGTGGAATCTCCTTCAGGAGGGAGAGAATTAGAATGATCCCATTAACTGTAAAACAAGATGGCAGAAAGATGGCTCCCAGCCCGTAAGAGGAAAGGTTAGATAAGAAATCAATTCTAGAACTCTTGTTTATTCCAAGAGAACTGTGAGCTCTTTAACTTGGCCAGCACTTATCGAGTGCCTCTGACTTGCCAGGCATTGTTCTTGGCACTGGGAATACTAAGGAAGCAATGTTCACTGTCTTCAAGAGGCTCCTGGGCTTCGTGGAGTACCACAGAGGGACAGCTGGACTCTCTCTGGCGTGAAGGGATCAGTGTGACTTTGAAGAAGCAAAGACAATGGAGTTAGGTCTGGGAAAGATAAGTAAGAATTTGCTAGGCTGGTAAGGGGCGGGATGAATACGCCGAGCAGAAGGGTCTCAGCTCTGGGAGCAAAGGTCTGACACAAAGTGACGGTCAGTTGTGCTGCAAAGAGGGGAGGGACACTGAGCCAGTTCCCTCTGTCCACTTCTCATGAGAAACAATGGCATGACATTAGAAAACAACTATACACTGAGCTTCAGCTCTCTAAAACCATGTCTTTGCCTTTTGTCAAGTAGAATTTAAACGATTCTAAGGTTTGTGAAGTGAACTTAAAGGAACAGTTGCAAAAATCGGGGATTCTATTACTAACTGAATTTGGCCTGAGGATATAAATTATTTTACCACAGGAATTTTTTTCTTGTGACATTACAGTTTCAATTGAACCACTACCTATTTATTGAAAGCTCAGAAAAAAAGGGCAATAAATGCTGCCCTAAAAAAAAAAAAAAAAAAAGCTATATTCCTAAACTTTTCTATGACCTATACATACTTGGTCAAAACTGGGAATACCAGCTCCGGCTGTGAATACAGATGAAGCTTCGCTCGCTCTCCCGCCCCCACCTGCTGCTGCACAGCCGAGATGCTAACAGGCCACAGACAGGGGCTGGTCCTCAGAATTCCCTGACCTTGGCTCTGCATAAGGATCACCTGGAGAGCTTTACAGACGTGCTGGTGCAGCGTCCTGGTCAGAGCAACGGAGCGGGCATCGCTGGGCGTGGCCCAGCACCCATCCCTTCCGAGGATGCTTTGTGTGGCCAGTGCTGAGGACCACTGACTTTCCTCATTCCCTAGGTCAGCAGTCCCAGACAGGCAGCTTCAGCATCAAGTAGAAACTTCTTAGAAATACAAATTCTCCATTTCCACCCCAGAGCTACGGAATCAGAAATCGGGTGAGGCCCAGCCAGCCACCTGCGGCTTCACAGGCCCTCAGGTGAAAGGGGTGCAGGCTGGGTGCCCTACGTGACCTCGTCTAGAACCCTGATTACTCACGAACTTACTTTTTCAGCCTAGATTTCTACTCTGAACCCAGATTCTCCTTACAATCAGCTGCCTAGTCAAACTCTCCCTTTGTAGTCTAACAGGCATCTCAAATGTAATGTGTTCAAAACCAAACTCTCTTAACCCCCTTCAAAAACGTGCTCCTTCGTCTTCCACTGTACAGAACCACCATTGACCAACTGCTTGGACTTCAAACCTTCCACCTCACTCCTGCCCCCCACACATCCCGCCAAGACCAACTCTCCCTTACGCTTCTGCAGGAGCCTCGCAACCTGTCCGCTCCCTCCCTGGCCCACGGTAACACTCTCCACTCAGCAGCCAAAACGTCCTTTAGAGCCTAAACTGGATCCACCTGCTCCCTGCCTTCTCTACCTTCCAGTGACTTCCCTCTGCCAACCACACTCTAGCCCAGGGACGTCCTTGTGTGTCCCCGCCCAGCACACCAAGCGCTGATCCCGGGCTTTGGTAGTGCTCTTGGCTCTGCCTGAATACCTCTCTCCCAGGCACATGGCTGCTTCTGCCCTTTGCTACTGAGTCGACAGTGTCAGGATCAATTTCTAAGAGACACCTTCCCTAATCACTGCTCTCTAATGGAGCAACCTGATTTCCGCCCTAATACCTGACAATAAAACTACTCGTTTATTTCGTCTTTCCCACTAGAATTTAAGTTTCATGAAAACAGGACCCTTTGTCATTTATGTTGAGTGTGTTTTCCCAGTTCCTAGAAACATGCATGTAGCATAATATGCATTCAGTACTTTGCTGAACTGATGAATAAAGAAGAGAACGAAAAATTAAGAAAGGAAAAAGAATGAGCAATCAGGCTTGTTGGCCTTCCTCAGGAAATCATCTGATTTCCCCAACAGCAAAAGTGCAACGTGCTACTTAAAAAAAACCCCAAACCATTCAATGAATTAACGCATTTGGCACCCACAGCAAGGTCATATTCCTGGCATTCAGTATATGCCTTTAATGCAGTTTGCAAGTACAAACTCCTATGTCGCTTTCTGTTTGGGAGGGAGAATATCAACATCAGCAATCCCCGGTTATATCATTTACAAACATGCAGATGTGGATTATTAAAGATTAATGCATTTTAGGATTGGCGTCGGCATTCCGTTTGTCTCATGCCGAAACCAATTCTGTTCTTCATTAGTCAATGACAACCCGTATCACCCTGTTATGGAAGAGAAATCAAAGGTGCAAGTGTGTGAACTGAGAATAAGTGATGAAACTGATTAGTAAGAGGCTTAACGGCTATAATCAATCAACACATCATAACAATCCTGGCTGCAGGGTTATCAGAAGGTAGGGAAATAAACATAGCCCTCTCTGTAAAATGGCTTTGTTCCTTTCACAACTGCTACTTATTCCCTTTAGAAAATGCAGTTAACACAGATCAGAAGTTTGTGAAATCAACTTTAGGAACATCTTGACTCTAAGATGTTCCTAAACTATTTATTTATCACCATTTTCCAAATGATTTTTGAAATTTTTGCTTCTATGCTAAAATTCCTTCTTAAAAGCTTTTGTCCTCCTCCACTCTGCTTCCTCCTCCTCAGTGAAGACAGAAAACACAGCAGGTCAATGCCAACAGCATTTCAACAGTGGCAGCATACTGCTGATTCAAGCAGCAACAATATTCAGTCAAGCACAAGTTTAGAGTGGTGACAGTCTACTCAGCTCAAGAAATGAAAGCGAACAGTGAAGAGGGCATTTGAAGTGCTTCTCCAGTGAACGATGTAAAAAAATAACAGAGAAGTGGGGGTGGATTGCTGGATCAGCCACGTAAACACATTAGTCACCGCTAATCGTACAGAGCGAGGACAAGGCGCAAAATATTGCCTTGGTGACACAGGCTTTCCTATATTTTCATATGCAAAAGGACAAAGAAAGGGAATGAAAAATGAGAGGGGAGTTTAAACTGAACTGCGTGACTTAATTTTAACTAAGAGGGGGAACAAAACCAACTGGGAATGTGTAGTTTAGAAAATCCTAATGTTCTCTTACTTCCGAATGTGGGGGAGGAAGAGGAGGAAATTCAGGCTTAATTTGAATGAAAAGATTTCCTTTGGAAAAAGAAACCTTCACTCCCCAGTTATGGGAACACCTGACTCGGGTCAGGAGGGTCTAAGGGGAAGAGCAGCTCCGACCCCCAGGGCAGCTGCTGCAAATGAGGGTCTTGGGAGCCTGAGGACCCTGCCCTTTAGAAACAGCGGGGGAACCATGACCAAAGTACGTACGGAGTTTCTCTAATCAGGATCCTGGGCTGCATTTTCAGTTAGGATCTTAAAGGGGAGGCACTAGGAACTAATAACTAAACCAAACAGAGCTGCAGTCTCTTCTCTGAAAGACAAAATACATTGTTGCTTTCTTAAGTTCGCTAAGCATCATTTGGACAAGATCTGCAGTTATGTTTTGTGTAACATACAAATATTTTACTTTGTAAGGGGGAAAAAAAATACTGGCTGAAGTTCTCTGGTTTGTAGAACTGCTGAATTGACGTTTTCCGGGCTGCCAGAGATGAAAAACACCATGTACCAATGGTATTTTGTGTTGAAGAATTTTTCTCCTGCTCAGCTGCCAATAAGCAGCATGCATCTTGCAACAAGCTGTTGCAGGATTTCTACTTCTCGAGAAGCCAAAAAAGAACACTGGAAAATGTTTTAAAATAAGATCACCAGGTGGGGTGACTCTGCAGACTTTCAAAAAAAAAAATCTGTTATTACATGCAATGCCAGTTTGAGAGATTCTACTGATGTTGTCATGACAAGAAACTGATTTGAACCACTTACAGAAATAAACTCATAATTTTACCCTGAGTTTTATTAAGCAAGGATAAATTAAAAAGTGGAACATTTGCTTATGTAGGGTGGGTTAGGCTGACCCCTAAAGGTTCTAAAACTCCAAGGCTGATGGATTAAAAAAGAGAGGAAACACCGGTTTGCACCCTCCAGTGTTCCTCTTACAGGTGCTCGTCTTGACAAATTAGACCCGGAACTATCATTTCCTCTCACTCAAATCCTTCCTGTTGCGCCCCAACCTGTGACTAACTCCCGACTGCGATTCATTTTTCTCTTTCCCATTATAGCACCCTTCCAGAATCTGCTTGTCTGAATGTCAAATTAAACAAGAAAATGCCTTTTTTTTTTTTTTTTGACAAGAGTACCCTCTGGTTTGTATGTGCAGCTACGGCAGCCCCTACGGACACCGGCCTAGCTCTGAGGAGAGGGTGGGGCCAGGTGAGCAGTCAACAGCAGCCCAGCCGCGCCACCACGCTGCCCGCAGAGTCACTTTCCACATTTAACCTAGTATGTGCCACCCTTTTGGGAAGATATTCCTGAGGGGTACAAATTCATCATGGCTGGTTGCTATGCTGGATGCCTCGCTCACCATCCGGGAACTGACGTGATAAAGCTTCAGAGAATCAGGCTGCACTGTAGAGTAAGTGGTGCAGAGGGAGAGGGCTGTCCCTGGCCAAGCCATTCCTGCAGGCTCGGAAAACCTGTGACCCTTTTTAAAGGACAGCGACTTCAGTGACCTGCCAGGTGCGAGTCTGCATGCGGGAGGGGCCCAGCGCGCTGCTGCGGGCGGTGAGGCAGGTGAGCAGAGGTGCCCGTGGGGGAAACGCTCCAGGTGGCTGGGAGAGAAGGAAAGGAGAGCTCCTGGAGGGACACATGACCAGAAAAAGATGACGAGGGCAGCTCTGGAAAGATTAGCGAAAGCCTCCTCTCCACCTCGCCCCTCCCTCAGTCTCAGCGCTGACGCCCCCTGACCTCGGCCTCTCTCCCTCCGGCCAGCGCTCAGTCCTGGCATGCGTGAGATGGCAGGGGAGACGCCTCAAATGGCAAAGCCCGTAAAACCTGAAAAGAGGGCGTTTTACTTTCGCATGTGACAAAACTGTATTTTTGCCTATGATGGCTAGAAAAATGTTGTCAGCGATGAGTCTTCGCAGAATAAACACCTAGCACCATGCAAGAAAAAGAATAGCCATGACCAAATTCTCTTTGTCGCGACACTAATATGAATATCTAATTTTGTATCTTTGGTGCTAATTAATCTATCATAACCAATAGGCCTGCTGTCGGGTGAAAGTGACCTGACTCCACCCAAAGCTGGACTTGGTACAAACGCCAAATGCTTAAAAAAAAGAATGAGGAGAAAATCTATTCAGAAATTTACAGTTACTATGCTCAGCTCTTCATTAACGGACCTGAGGAGCTATTCCCAGAAGCCTGAACGTTAGACATTTTTATAAACAAAAATGTTTATCAGGGTCTCAACAGTTAACACGTGCCTGCCCATCAGCATCCCCCACTGTGCGTTCACCCTTCTTAATATTTAAACACCGTGGCTGCTTAAAGCACATGGGGGAAAAAGCTGACAAAAGCCTTTGGCCAATAAAATAAAAATAAAAAAAAGTTCGGCTTATTTACATTTTTGCTTTGTTAGTAAACTGGAATGCTTGGCTCTGGAGGCAAGACAAGTGAAATTAACATCCACTAAATCCTCTGGCGACAGCGATGCATTCTGATGTTGTGCTGTGTCAGCTTCCACTGTGTGTTAGGACGAATTAGGCCCAGCATTAAGACCTACACAATACATTCAAGACCCGACAGTTTATTCTCCTTAAACCAAGGTAAATCATTCCAGGATGTAACCCGGGAAGCAGCAAAAGTACAATGTGATGGGATAATTTATAAGAAGGGAAACAAAATGTTCACTACCATATACCTTTCAGAATCAACTGTGCCCAGCAGTAGCTTTGCTTGATTTAAGAGTGTATGTTTATACATGCAGCTACTAATTAAAAAGATGGAGCTATTTCATGTTTTTCTCTACGTATAAATACATCAATGTAAAGGAGGGAGAACTGAAAACAATAAGTAAAAAACAAAATTTATAATGGCACCGGGGGAATGTGTAATGTATACATTTCTGTTCTCAGGTGCTTGTTTAAACAACCAGGGCTGAATTCTTTACCTTCTAACTACAGAGAGCTCAATGCTAGCGCTCAGCAATGTGCAAACAAAAGGAGAGAATCCATGTGGCTACTTCCATAGAAAATCTCCAGCCTGCTTTGCAAAGATCGCAGGAAGGAAGAACCCCACTGAGCCAGGGTGTGCCAGGGCCAGCGCTGTGCCCGTGGACCCCAGCAGCTGCTCCCGGGACACGCACAGTGCTGGCGAGGCAGCGGGATAGGAGGGCAGATTTGCGGTGGGTGGGGAAATGGTTGAACAGGCAAGAAACAGACCCGCCATTCCGGATGCTTTACTGGGCTTTGTTTATCCAGCTCTGTGGTACTTCTCATTAGCTGTCAATTTCCTTTACCAGGGCAGAGGTGGAGAAAAATGATGCTCTTTTTCAACAAACCCTGGGAAAGGAGCACTAGGAAGACTCCCCGCCCCCAACATTTTGGCTTTACCTCATCCCAGCTATCAGCTACACAACAGCTGCGCATTTTGACAATGACTTGCTGGAGAGACAATGATGGAAAGAGCCAATCTGTGTCACACGGAGAGTCAGCAGCAAGATATAGTGGGAGGTAATGGGAGAGAACTGAGGTCAGAAAAAACAAGTTAGTGCTGGGAATGAGAGGAGGGCCAAGAAAAGAAGCAAAGGCTCCAACACACAGCAAAATAGGGCAATTCGATGCTACCGAAGCAGCAGTTCGGGGGCCTCGCCGTGGGTGGGGCTGTGCGCGCTCTCTCGGACGTTTTTATTTCATTGGTATAGACTCAAGCAAACGAAGGTACACTGTAAAGTATTTTGGGGTGTAATGTGCAGCTTGACAAAATTTAAACGTAAGGACTAGACATGAAGAAAGGAGGAGGTGCAATTACTAAATGCGCCTCATCATTCTCTAAGGGAAGGTGTCTTTGCATTCAAATTTAGAAAGATTAACTTTATGATCATCTCTAAAGTGTGATTTTATTACCTATGAGCGAGTCACACAAATAATTAAAAAATAAGGGACATATAGGCTAGGTGGAGAGAAATAAAAGACCAAGTTTTTTTTTTTTTTTTAACAAAAACCTGCATGACTTTTAACAAATCCCCTTAACGCCATATACAATTTTTGATGAGCATCTATTAAAAACATTTTGATGACTATGTGTGAATGTTCCTGGGCTTATCTGTAGGAATGGAGAGGAGAAATGGGTAGTACGGGGCCTCAAATCATAGACAGTGACTACCAAGAGGTCCGGGACCCGGGAACTCATAGCTCTGTGATTCCTTTGCACGGTTTAAAAAAGAGTGTCCCTGTCCCCAGCAGAGCAGCCTCGGGCCATGTCCTTGTCCAGCAAGCAACTTGCTCGACTGCAGGTGGCAGCCCGGGATGGCCACTGAGGATGGCACTGATCTTGGTGGTGTCGTCTCAATACATGGAAAAAGTACACGAAATAACCCAGGGTTTTGAAATGCATCTATTATTAAATTTTATGCTCGAGTGCCTGCCTATCACATTACACAGAAATCAATTGCCGAAGATCTGAGTGAAGCAAAGATTTAGATTTGTCTTTCTCTTGTTTTCTGGTCTCTTCTAAACCTTCTCAGAATGCAACCTCCAAGAAGAGCATCTGCTAAACCTATCTCATTGTCCAACACATTCGCGCTGTGAAAACATACGATGCTGTTAACGTGAGCTCCAGTGGCGCTACCGAGTGACCTGTCACTACACACAGCGGCCCCCTCACCTGGGGTTTCGCCTTCTGTGGTTTCAGTTCCCCGTGGTCAACCTCGGTCGGAAAATATTAAATAGAAAGTTCCATAAATAAAAAATTTATAAGTTTTAAACTGCGCGTCATTCCGAGCAGTGTGCTGAAATCTCGCACTTTCCCGCTCCGTCCTGCTCGGAAGGGAATTGTCCCTTGGTAGTGTCTCCACGCTGTAGATGTTCCCCACTCATGAGTCACTTAGTAGTCAGGTATCAGATCAACCGCCCCAGTATCACCGTGCTTGTGTTCAAGTCACCATTATTTCACTTAATAAGGCCCCAAAGTACAGGAGTGGCAACGCTGGCAATTCACAAATGTCAAAGGGAAGCCGGAAGCACTTCCTCTAAGTGAAAATGTGTCTGTACAGAAAAAAACATAGTGAATACAGGGCATGGTCCCTGCTATCTGTAACCCACGCATCCCCCGTGGATAAGGGGGGACGACTACAGGTCCTCAGAATCGCACAAGAACACCACAGGTTAAGAATCAGAAGACTCTGCTGTTCAGGACAGTAACTACCATGGACAGGTCTCTAGGTCTCAGTTTGGATAACAATGATAACTCTAATCACAACGACAACTGACATGCACTGAATGTTACCATGTGCCTGCTGTATGTGTATTAACACATATAATCTTTATAGTAACCCTACGTGGTTATTATTTTTATAGAAGCAGAGACTGAGGCTCAGAGAGGCTGACAGGCCTGTCCAACGTTACAGAGCAGGTAAGTGGCTATAAAGTGAGGAGGTGAATGTCCATCCAGTTCAAATGCCATTTGTAATTCCACTCGGGAGAAAAGTGAACAAATGCTCAAACTGTTTCTCAGATTTTCTGAGAAATTATTCCTCTTAGAATAACACTAACATTATGAAATGTTTTATTTGCCATGTTTTATATAATTCTATTACTATATATCTTTACACTCCACAAAAGCACTTATGAATTTACTTGAATAGCATGCCTCCAAAAAAGGAGACTGTTACTATGTAATTTCTTCCCTGCACTAAATTTCACTGAATGGCTTTACCGAGTGCCACATAGAGCTAGCTGACTTGGAATGGCGAAACGAAAATGTGGGCCCTGGGCAGTGAGCATTTCTGACACAATTTTAAAAGACAAACATGCTTTAACAGCATTTCTAAGAAAGCTAAACGCTTCCTATTAAAAACTCACTTTTCCAAGAAGTGAGCAGAGAGAAGTCATGAGGCCCATCCCTGTAGTTACTGTGGAGGGCTGGCTTCATTTGTGGGTCACGGGGAGCGTGATCCACTGACCAGCTTCTACCCTGCACGAAGCAAAACTGAGCGTGGACTCTAGACCCATTCCATCTGCTGAGCAGCCACCTCGATAATGTGTGAGAGCGGGTGTACAAGGTGAGCTCTTTAGTTGGGTTATGTGTTCGACATCATGTCAAAATCCAAACAGTGAAATCAAAGCTTCAAAATCCCCGTATGGAAGGATAAACATATAAATGAAAATCATCAGATTGTGAAATATCCATGTCAGGGATTTTAAATGAAAAACTACAATATCTTTATACCTCAGAAAAGTTTTAATTTAGGTGGTAAAGTCCATTTGATCTAATTCAGAAAGAAGTGAGTTCTTCTTTGACAAAGACAATATTTTACATATAACTTTCTAATGCTTAGGTAGGTGATAGCTCAGAAACCATCTCGATACCAAGAACTGCCTAAGAAATTCTGAAATATAGAGTAGTCATAGCTTTATAAACGTTAAAAGCAGGTAAAGCCAAGTTTTAATATAATTACTATGAGGAGGAATGGTAACGTCAAAATGCCTAATCACCAAATACTAAATATTGGAGGTGGGCCTTTGGGAGGTGGTGTGGTCACGAGGATGGCGTCTGATGAACGGGATTGGTGCTCTTATAAAAGGGACCCCTGAGAAATCCCTCGCCTCTCCCACCACGTGACAACGCAGCAAGAACATGGCTGTCTCTGAGCCAGGAAGTGGGCTTTCACCAGACACTGAATTTGCCAGTGGCCTGATCACGGACTTGGTCTCCGAAACGGTGAGAAATACACTTCTGTTGTTTAAAAGCCTCCCCCAAACGCCTTCATAAAAATGCATAAGAATTACAGCTATATCCAATATATGGATGAATCTAAGAAATGTAACATTTAGACACGAAAGCAATTTTAGAAGACCACATACAACATGACTGGGGTGACCACATTCCCCGATTTGTCCAGAGACGTCCTAGTGTATGCCTGTTGTCCTACTCTGATTATTAACAACAACCCTTACATGCTCAACAGTGTCTCAGCTTGGATGATAAATTACATAGTCATTCTAAATGTGAAGCATTTACATAAAGCTCAAAAATAAACAGAACTATGATAAAACTCTATGAATGTTTGTAATAATTTTTTTTAAAAAACCCATGAAACTAAAAATAATGATTAAAAAATTATTCAGAGACTATTTGAGGCATGGAAGAGGTACAGGACTAAAGACAATATAGGAATACACAGGTAGATGCAATATCACTGTTAATACTATGATACTTAAAAACAGGACCGTGAGCTCTGGGTAGTCATCTGATAGTTGTTTCATAATGAGCATGTAACATGTGCTCATATATGTCTATATTTATGTATACATAAAACATTCTATAATAAACATTTTTAAAAATATTAAAAATGTGAAATGGTAAAAAAAAAAGTTACACTACACCACGGTTTCAAGATAAAGGAATTAACTATCAGAAAATTTTTCAGCAATTCGACATCAATTCTGATAGGTTATTAAAAAGTGCTATTTGGCAGCCACCTATATCATGTTACCAAAATTTACACAGAAAAAATTACACCTAGTTTGCTGATAAAAGAAAGCCAGTTGTTTGGTGGGTCTGAATGGATAAAGTTCGATCTAAGAAAGATGGATGAGGAACTGACAAGTAAACAAATAAATAATCCCAAACATACAACAAAGGAAGCAGAAGTTACAGAAGTATGACTACTGAAACAGACTTAACTGAAACATAAACTTCTTGCATCAAAATTAGAAGGTAATGTTTGTATTAGCAACAAGGCCTTGAATATGTGCAGGCAAATTAAGACACTAATAAGTATAAACACTACAACTATTTTAGAAAATAACTGCCATTGTATAAAATAATAGAACCATAAAAACTAAGGCAAACACTACTCAACAATCTCACCTTAGTGGCATTTAACAGAGGATCTTATTTAACAGAATCATTACAAAACGTATGCCAAGGAAAAATAACTTTCTGACGTAAAGTAAACGTGCAAACTGAAGACATACAAGTGATTGGTGGTTTCATTAACTGAGTGTTTATGTTCATCAGTAGAGTATTTTTAGGAATGGAGACTCTCCTATTCTTTGGTGCTAATTTACAAAATTATACTCCTAATATGGTTCCATTACTAGAGTGTGCAATAAGAAAAGGAAATGGACTGTATGTTGCTATTAATGAACACCAGATCTGTCTCTACTACAAGGCAGACGTAGAAGTATTGAGAAGGTGAATACCTGGAATACTTGCAGGAGAGATTGGGCCAGATCGTGACTGGTTGCTTCCGACAGGAGAGCCGACGGGAGAAGGTGAGGGGCCCCCGGGATGCTGGACAGGTGCGGGGACGCGTGTGGCGAGAAAGGGGACTGCGCCGGGTTGCTCTGGTCCCCTTGGCTGCTCGTGGACCCGGACGCACTGACCGCTGAGCTCAGAGCTGCTTCTGTTCCCGTGGGGAGGTCATCAATGGAGCCAGACAGGTCCTGAGAAAGAGACGGCAGGTATTTATAGAGCAACACATATTTGGACCAATAGCTGATAAAAGACTATCTGAAAGTCTTAACAACATCACGTTCAGCAATGAAGTTTTTCTGGATTAACACCCCAAATTCAGAGCACGCCACTTGTTATTAGAGAACTTTAATGCGATATCTCATAAGTAGAACCCCTGAGATCTGATCTATCCCTAAAGAGTGAGTAAAGTGGTACTCTGTAAAACCACCCTACAGCTTTGATTTAAGGTGTCAGCCCCCAGTCTAGCACAGGAAACAGCAGTGTAGGTAGTGACTTACCATCTGAATGGAATGCCTGATTCTTATCTAGTTTTTAATTCTCCTAAATTTATTGGGGGTGACATTGGTTAGTAAGATTATATAGGTTTTCAGTGCACAATTCTATAATACATTTTCTGAGTATTGCATTGTGTTCACCTCCCAAAGTCTCTCTGTCACCACATAGTTGAACCCCTCTATTCTCTCGTACCTCTCTCCATCCCCTGCTAACCGCCACACTGTCTGTTGTCTGTGCTGAAGAGTCTTTCTTTATCCCTTCGTTGCTTTCTGTTTTATATGAGAGAAACTATGTAGTTCTTGATTTTTCCTGTGGTTGAGAATATCATGCTAAGTGAAATAAGTCAGATAGAAGCAGCACACCTAATTTGTAAATGATCACTTCCAAAACTGAAAACTTCAGGTTTTGGACCCTTTTATTTCAAAGTCATCAATGGAGGGCTGTGTGAAATTTAACCGAGGCTCTCCTAATATAGGTGCAATCATGATGTCATATCTAACTTCTCTATCAATTTAAAGCTAAACAAACAATTTTTGATGCCATCTGATTTGATCATATCACCTTCTAAGGCTGTTATTAAAATCCCCATTTGACAGGTACAAAAACCGAAATATCAAAGAGACAGTTATTGTTGAAGGCTGTAATACTGAAGGCAGGTCAACCTGCTACAGATGATGGAGAAAGGATGAGATGAGGAAGGAGGAAACTTTCCCTCATGTTCAACAGAACAAGAGGAGCACCGAGACCTGTTCTGGAGTCCGCACCCCTGTGGTACCAGGGCGCAGGACAGGGCCACCCCCAGAGGGGACGTGGGAAGCAGCGCCGGCCTGCTGCGAAGCCTCCCAGGTCACGGAGGCTGGGAATCCAGGACAGGCCGAGAGACAGGGATGGAATGAGACCAAAAGGCTGAGCTGTAGTATGAAAGATACTTGTCTTGACAATCTCGGATTAAATGCTGCAGAATGAGATCAGAAATACTACGGTCTACAAAGCATCTTTGATCCAAAGTGATACCCTCCACTCACTCATGAAAATATTTAATTTTACCTTACTGCTTACTACCAGAACTTTTAAAACTAGGGCTTTGAAAAATAGTAGAGGAAGATGCTTGGGACTGGAAGAAGGAATCTAGACCAGGAAGTACAAAAGGGGCCAGGGAAAGCAGAGCTGGTTACAGGGTACCCCAAAATGTCCCAAAGCAAGCTCAGGATTAAGATTCTAGTCTCCTGGAAAGTTTATCCATTATCATCTGCTACATAATTAGCTTCTCTTTGTTTAAACATCCAAATTGCCAGTGATTAAAAAATACATTCTAAAGAAGAGTTTATGAAAATTTCACAAAAAGATGGATGTTTTAGAAAAACAAAATTTTCTTGCACTAAGAAAAAGAACATCTGAGTAAAATAGAGAGTAATCTTCAATGCCATATAATTGAGCATAATTATCAATAACAAACATAACAGTAACAGGGTAGACTGAAAATATCAACTTAGAAAAAGTTATTATTAAATTTCCAAAATAAAATGTGAGGGAGGGAGGAAACTGAATCACATCTTCAGAATTCAGAGAAAAAATACGTAAACATTTCTACTCAGGACACACGACGTGCATGATTTTGCGCATGCTCAGCTGGTAAAACACTGCATTTAACGCGGCGGCGAGAAGAGCCGGAATAGACTTTTGAACCGAGCACCATTTGTGAAGCCAGGTATACACAGAAGAGGGTTACTAAGCACTTACCACGCTACATGCAACGTAGAAAGTCTTGACCCTCCAGCAGTCAAGCCAGCTATGAGCTCCTCAAAGCAAAACTCAAGCTAACAGAGGTGCACGCGTGCACACAAATGACGTCCCTTCCCCCGCAGGCTGAACGCTGGCTCCTCACGGTGCACAGCCGGGTGCACAGCCCGGAGCTGGGGTGGGTGGGAGGGCGTGGCAGAGTGGTGGGGTCCTGGATAGCTCCTGATGTACCTGCCCCACGCACGCCGTCCCTAACCACACGTGACCAGGTCATAAAGTACCAAGGGAAACATCTGTATGGCTCTCGGCAGCAGGGCATTTCAGGCGTGGCCTGCAGGCTGAGATTAGACCCTGCCTGTTTCTGCTCCACCCGCAAGCCAGGTTTTCAAATGACAGGAAGGAAGGGAGGGAGGGAGGGCGAGAGGGAGGAAAAGATTTTGTGAAATGTGAAAAATAATCGAAATTCAAGTTTTGGTGTCCATGCATTCTACTGAAACACAGCCGTGTAGAGAGGAGAGTCGCACTAAGACCCAACAAATGTGCATCACCAGTAAGTAAAGGGTCAATCAGACAAAAAATCAGCTGAGAGGAAATGTGTTTTTCATGCCTCTTTAGAGAAAAAAACTGGTCAATATCTAGATAATGAAACCATCATCTTCTAGTATACTACCAATGGAATTAAACATAGAAAAGACTTCACGGATTCAATTTCTACAAAACCATTAATTATTAAAATGAAATAATTTTATACAAATCTTTCTTAAAAAAAAAAAAAAAAAACCAAACTGTCACTTTGAAATTCTTCAAATTCTCTGCTCGAGCTTTAAATTCCTCTGTTGTCCTCCCTTAAAATTCTGTTATAGTTGAAAAGGTGACACAGATGGGTGTTAAAGAGAACTTCACTCGAGTTGCGAAGGCATGGAAAACATTCGTTGTTCAACAAGCTGATCAAGGAAATATCAAGAGAAAAATATAAAAACGGTGGCTTTCTCAGTGTTCACATGTCTTCAAAATGTTAGTGCTGACTATGTCTCAGTGTAACAGAAGAGTAATAAAAAGATATAATCTCTATATTACTGTTACACACGTAACTTTTACATGTACATTTGAGAAATGTTCCCGCCCTGCAGATACTTAGGGGCATCCATATGTACAGCTATCTGAAAACGTGTTAATAAAGGAAGTTCAACAGTGGTTTAGACATTCAGCCTAGTTAACAAAGAAGCTGTGTAACTAATACTCCTCCAGAGGACAATTCAGTCAGCGGGGCACCAACTCTATTCTTCTTTAGTAAGTACCATCAGACCTGCGCTGGCTGTAAAGAACAGAGAGGCCTTACGGCATCTCATTCTAACCAAGGCACCTTCAAGCTACAGTGCTCCCATCTGTCTTGCTGGAAGCCTGGCAGGTATGGTAATCGCAGGAGCACTCTCGTAGGGGGCTGGGGACCCCCCCCCCAGAGCACTGCTTACATCCTTCCTCTTCACGAAGGGAATGACTTCACAGGCTCACACGTCTTAACTCAGTATTTTGCCATGACAATTGGATTTGGCAAAATCTTGCTATTAAGTGAGGTTTTCAGCATCTGACATCACTCAGAATACTGATTTTCTTTCCGGCATACCAAAAATAATATATAACTCCTATCAATGGTTCATTTATTTTTAGAAAATCAGTGCTTTAAAAACAAGGTTGTTTTACTTTAAAACTTAATTTAAATGAAAGTTCCCTGCAAAGTCTTTGCTCTGTAACCACTGCCGTCCACCCTCTGACCATGTAAAATTTCATTCTAACCCAAGTGACAAGTACAAGAGATTTCACTGTGCTTAGAGAGAAATGCCACCGGGGAGCAATAATACTCCTGTCAGACCCTGACAAGAGAAACACTTATGAATTAACACAGACTCAGTACGATGGGACAAGGGTGGGGAAGGGCAGTGACAGAGGAATGCATATGGGAACATGTCACCAAGGAGGAGTGAGCATAGGAAGAATTTTTAGAGCTCTACGTATATGAAAAATAGACATACATCAAGGATAAATACTGTCTCTTGTCTACATATTGTATATGATCCTCTCTAAAAATATTTACATTATATGTTATGACTTACAACCTTAAAAGACACCTTTAGTTTTGAAGGTATTCGATTTATCTAATAAGTTAATTTATTAAACAATAACATCATTCACTGCTGGGCACGTGTTACTGTCCTAAAGCACTGGGAATAAGTTAGAAAATTTTACTCCCTTGCTTAATTAAATAAGTGGGTTTTTAAAAAAGCAAACCAACTTCAAAATACTCTAAGCTATGGCTCTCAGCACAATTAGCCGGTGGCGTCAGATCAGCTACCGACGAAGAGCTGCAAAGCGTCGTGCACGTTTGGGCAGCTCATCCTCAGAGGTGCCCCGAGAGAGCGAGGACAAACACTGAATTAGAAGCAGAGCAGATATTTCAATCAATGAGACTAGTTCAGGTCTCTTGTTTAAGGATTTTAATAGGGTACAGTTAATGATTTCTCACTGTGACGTCCCATGGGTTTGAGGCACAGGCTAAATACCAGTTCAATGGTCTTTAGAAAATCCTCTCAGTCATCTCAAAACAGAAATAGTTCTCTTCTGCTACTCAGAATATTAATTATGAAATTCAGGAATTTGGTTTTTCTTTTTCTTTCTCCAACTAGACCCTAACTTTAAGTCAGTGACGCCTTGTGCCAGGTGCTAAAGAAAGGACAGACTGGTCGCTGGCGAATGTCACTGAATTGATAAGTTCTATAGTAAAACGTAGCTGCAAACAGTAGACAAAGCCTGCACATGCAAATCTAAATATTTACCACAAAGGCTCTGTGGAAAACTACTGACTTTGCTATTAAAAGTGAGCAATGAATTCTCAGCCGTTTCCAATTAACATCCTGAAGGCCAAGCATCCAGCCTCATTAGACACTTAACTCTTTAGAAACACACTGTAAAATCCTTTCATACCTTCCAACCTTATTTTAGAACTACCATTTTGAACATGTGATACCAATACACCTTGAAATTGGTATTAGAATTGAGCAAATAATTTGATTGACATCTACACACATGCAGAAGGAAAAAGCTTACGACGACCGTTTCATTTCCATGATGTCTGCAGGCTTCTTTTCAGCACAAACCTGTGTTATAAGTAGTGCATTTCAAGACACTCACAAAAGTCCCTGCTGCTTTCGTTTGTCTAGACGGCAAATGAGTTAGAAATTAGACTTCCTGTCTAAACAAAAAAAAAAATGCGAAAGCACAGAAACATGGAATCCATGAAGAAAAACTTTCAAAGCACTAATTTTTAGGCCTTAAAACATCTTTTCAAGATGCTTTATATGTTTATATATATCTTTTACTTTCTACTTAAACATGTGCAAATAAATCTTCATCATATGTGACAATACATGGAAGGCACAGCCTTTACATGTATGAGGTCAACTGAAAAAAAACAATCTGTTTGGTGTTAATTTAAAAATAGTCATAAGCTCCTAAAATGGGAATCTCATATCCAAAGCCAGGATAACAAGGAAAATTAATGAGTCAAAACTGATTTTAAGAGGTAGCCAAGAACCATATTTTTGGGAAATGACTTTCACTTGATTACTTGCATTCTTTCTCAAGCAAATATTCCATTATGAGTAACTGTCAATTTAAGAGGACATTTGTAAGCTAATCAGCCAAACTGATACTTTACAAAAGCAGGATTCAGAGTTAAGCATTCTATCGTAAGCAAAAAATTGTTATAATGGTTGTATTTCCTTTGAATTTTAAAATCAGCACCTAAAATAAAAGCTAGCCTCAAAGGTCCTTGGGTTAAATCTCCTAGTATGAAATGCACTGCCATTCTAAACTCAGAAGTGGTGAACAATGTAAGTATGAAATGTGCATCATGTAAGGGAACTTTCTTCCACTGCACAGGCCTGGGGGCAGGGCGGGGGGGGGGGCGGGGATCCTAAATTATTGTTTCTGAACTCTGGCCAGGGCGGTTCTCTGCTCTTCCACTATGAACAACAGTCTCGAGATGCCATGTAGGCTAGGAAGAGCCTCAAACAGACCTTTAAAAAGTATGGGCAGCCTTGACCTTAAAGCTAACTTGGTAAGGAAATTTACTCCTGGCTTTCTTTTGGTTTATGGAATTTCAGATTAATTTTCATCTGGAAGTAAATTATCCTTCTGGGTGACCCTCCAGGTCCGCTCCCAGATGACAGCGATGACCGTGACTCTGACGACCAGCGACAACCAGGACCCCCACGGCGCTAGTGCCTCCCAAATCCCCGTGATGCAGGTGCGTTTCTCACACGAGGAGACCACTGCGCCTCGTCCGCGGCAGCCACTGTTCCCACCGGCCAAACTGCTGACGGATTCCACTGTCCGCCGCGGCAAGGCCCCGCCCGGTCTCAGGTCAAGCCCCAAGTCAGCGCTGCGAACACTAAAAAGGACTCGCATGTGAACACCTGCTGGCCCTGTATTCTTCCAAAGCAGTGCATTAAAGAACATATTAGTACAAATTACAGACTCTGGTGAAAATGAAAGCTGTGTGAGTGAGTGAGAATACGGAATAATCTAGGGAGAGAGTTCGTACTGTCGCCCGAGGCAGGCACGCCCTAGCTACAGTTCGCAGATGGAACCACGGGGGGTGAACGGGAGGAGATGGGAAAACAAAGGTAGAAGGCAGTTTTCATGTGTGGACGATATTTTATACTTAAGTTTGCCTGTAGTATGTGATCTTGTACACTTAAATGTCCGTCTCTTGTGGAATCTCAATGACAGACAAATTCTAAAAAAGCAGAAATTCTACGATGGAAGGGTGAACTAGTAAGCGCTGTGATTACAGACCAGTTTGTCCTCAGCCGGCCACACCGGCCCAGGGGCTGCTGTCCGAAGAACGCCCAGGAGGAGCGAAGTGTGCCGTGCGCTCTGACAGGTGGCGGGCCGGAGACAGGACGCAGGGGGAACAAACTGTGTGAAGGCGAGAAGACTCATGGGAGGGCACGCACTTGGGGAACAGCGAGGAGAAGAGGGAGAGAAAAGGCGGATGAGAGGATGGGGCTGACTCAGCTCGCATGCCCTGCACTCAGCTGGGGCAGCGCCAGGCTGGAGAGCGAGTCCGAGTATCAGCCAGAGAAGGAAAAAGAACGCAGGGACGCCAAACAGGAAATGGGAAGCATTTTAAAGAAAAAAGATTGTTTTCAGGGATTTATGAACAAAGAATACTTTACACATAACTGAAATTACTTAAGAATAAATTTGTATAGTGTTTGAATCTACATATTTTAGCATTTCCTAAAATTTAACACTAAATAAACGACAACGAAAAGTGCCTAAATAACTACAGCCCAGGTGAACTGGCAGTGATTTCATAGGTCTACACGGTCGTCCTCGTTTCAGGTATGTGTACGAACCAACAGGCAAAATAAGGTGAAGGACACACACCTTACCCTTAAAGCGACACTAATTAGGAGCTGCGTCTCCTGCTACCAGATTGCATGCTTTCCCCATTTACTCTACCCGAGGCCACTGGTGATGAGGCCACTGTGATGACTTCCGAGACATGCAGGTACAAAGGAGAAAAGCAACCCGGGAAGTGCCGGCGGAGGGAGGTGCTTCCGAGTTGCTGCCTCCCAGGCAGGTACCAGCTCCAGGCTCTACCTGTGAGAGTGAGTGACCCACGCGCTCTGAAAGCAAACTGACAAACTAGCAGGATCTGTACCTGTGTGAGATTTAGGTCTGTCTTCTGATTCCAGTTTTTACTGCTGAAAACGTATCATAAATCTTTGTAAAAAAAAAAAAAGCAATCAGTACCAACTTTTAAATCTCTCGTGGTTAAAAAAAAAACACCGTTTACTTTAGAAAGTATGATGCTTAGCACACAGAAATTCTGAAAATAAAATTTAAAAAAAAAAGGCATGAACCCTCAGGAGACATTTATTTCTTCAGTATACAGCAATGAAATATTTTGAAATAGTAAGACCTAGCAGAACTGCAAATAAATTAGCAACCTAAGAACAGAAAAACATACAACTCAGAAATTATACTGCGTCTACATAGACTAAAGAGACGTTTCTTTTGTGGAATACTAAGTTATTCTGACATTTTCCCCAGTCGCAGGAATGATATGAACATATACTCTTGTTCTACATCCTTCATTGGATTTTTAAAACCTTTATTTTGAAATGACTTTAGACTTAAAAGTGGCAAAGACGGTTCTGAGTGTTTCTATGCCCAGCTGCCCTTAATGTCAATATTTTACAAATAACCATGGCACATTTATCAACATGATGCAACTGACATCGGCACAACACTATTAAGGCAGTTACGGATTCATATTTTCCCAGCGTTTGCAGTAATGTCTTTTCCTGTTCTAAGATCCGACCCAGGACACCATGTTGCATTTATTCGCTGTCTCTCCTTATTCTCTATTTTGCAACAAATTCTCAAGTATTTCCTTCTTTTTCACAGCCGTGACACATTTGAAGAGTATTTGTCTGGTATTTTGTATACTGCCCTTCATTTGTTTGGTGTTCTCTCGTCATTAGGCTGGGTGACAGATTTGGGGGAACAATACCACACAAGTGAAGCGTCCTTTGCATGGCACCGTATCAGTATGACTTATTAGAAGTGATGGTCACTTTGCTCACTACTTGAAGGCGATGTCTGCCTGGTTTCTCCACGGCCAAGTTACTCTTCCCCTACTCTAGTCATGAGAAAGGTCACTAAGTCCTGCCCACACCCGGGGAGGGGAATTAAGGTCCGCCTCCTGGAGAAGGAGCCTCAAAGAATTTGTCAAAACTAAAACCAAGTGTTAACGCCACAGAGTAATTAGTAAATATTGGAGGGGGGTGTGTAATATATGAAGCTATGCAAATATCCTGTTTCTCCTGAAAGTTCCACTTGCTAATTTTAGTATTTATCAGTGGATCTTGCCTGCAGCATTACTCTTGTGTTCAAATGTTGATTTTTCTATTTTCTTCATTCCTACTACGTTTTTTAGAATTCTCCTGTAAGGAAAAGCTGCCCTGTCTCCATTCATTTTTACATGGTCAACACAATTATTTCGTGTATGGTTTTTGGGGGGGGCATTAACTTAAGTTCCTTTTTATAAGATGATTAGGTGATACTCTTATCCACACTAACTGACTGACTTCACAACGATAAAATGTTGCAGAGAGAAAAATGTGCACTTCATACTTTTCCAGACATAGCTGGTAGTAATACAACTTCGTATAGCCACTTTGGACAACGATCTGCGAGCATCTCATAAAGATGAACATGCATTTATCTCATGACCCAGAAAGTCCACTCCTAGCCTTACCATCTGGCGCACGTACATAAAGAGACATAATAAGCAGAAGCATTGTTCCAGTATTGTAACAGTAAAAAATTGGAAGACAATCTAATTTTCCAGCAATATAGAGATGTGTTCTGAAAATGGGATAATATACAACAGTGGAATAGAATGAATTAGAACTAAAAACATTCAGACAAATATCACAATGTTGACAGTAATGCTGTAATATGTAACTAATGCAAGGGAGAAGGCAAAAGAGAGTACTGGACCATAAACATGGTCATGTAAATTCAAAAAGTCTAGAGCAGTAGCTGTAGCAAAGCTCAGAAGAGACCCTGAGAGCGGGGGTAGCACTGTAGATTCGGAGGGAGACAGGAAAAGAGAGAAGAAATTCCTGGCCTTACTACCTTCCCCACAGCCAACATTCTACCACGGCACCTACAGCCTGAGCGACCTGGTCTAACCTAAAGTGAACCTTTACACTGCTCACTCCACGAAGCCCTGCGTCCCTCCAAGAGCCATCCATTAATAACTAGGTAAGGTCTTCCCTGATCCACACTACCAGAACGAGCTGCAAAGTTCTTTCCTCCATGACCCATGTCACCTTTATCTACTGCAGAACTTCTATGTTGACTGTTAATGAACCGGTGGCATCTGCCGTAGCGAGGAAGACTTACATTCAAGCCCCACTTTGCCACTTATCAACAGACCATGGGAGACATAAACCTTTTGTGCTTCACTTTCTTCATGTGTCCGTGCGGAAATACTTGTACCTGCTGACAAGAGTTGCTGTGAGAATTAAATGAGAAATTATAAGTAAAAGGATCAGCGCAGTGAAGTCTCATTAAGTGTGAGCGCTTATCATCACAACCACAAGCCAGAGGCTGAGACAGAGCCCGAACCGTCGTCATTGGAGTCACACACAATGCAAGAAAGCAGTGGCGGGAACCTGCCCTCCCCTGGTTTTCCCAGTCCCACGGGACACTGGCAAGGACCCTTTGGCTCTGCTGGGACCAAGTTGAGCAGGAGGCAGGAATCAGGTTTACAAGCAGGACCCCAGACAGTAGCGACCAAGAGAAAGGAAATTCTGTGTGAAGGAGGCAGGGTTTCCCCCTGCCTCTCAGGTGACCCAGCTGGACCAGTGATTCATAAGCTCTTTAAGGGGTACAAGGGCTGCCTGCTCTGCTTATGAATACAGGTTTTCCACGGTAATTCTATCGACGCAACTATAACAAATATTCTAGTACTGGAACGTAGCTAACAGCAGAATAAGAAAAATACCCTAAATGACTCATGACTTAAGAATCACAAATAAAGTATTACCATAGAGATATGATGCTGTCGTGGAAAGTGCCAGATGGAAGCTTGGTGCCCTCATTCGTCAGCTGTGGACCAGACAGCCTAATCTTTCAGTTAGTGCAAAATGAGGGTTATCATGCTTATCAATGGATCAACATAATGGATAAAGCAAAAGATATGGAAGTTGTGGAAGATATTACTTTTAAAATATAAGATGAGATTACTTCCTTATGCTGTTATGTATTAGACTTCAAATCACTCCTGTTTTAAAGCATGACTTGAAATAGAATAACAATGAAATAAATACGAAGGCCACATCAATTCAAATCATAATATTCTTCCTTTAGTGCATATTTCCCTTTGTAATATTGCCAAAAAGAATCTAAGAACAAATTATTTCATTGCTTCAGTTTTAAGAAATTTGAAGATAATTTAAAATTATCTTGTTTAGAATAGAAATAGTTTAATGGCTTCAATACACAAAAAGATGAATTTTTATATTTTCATAGAAATCTTTTTTAAGACTTCTGAGTTCTTTAGAAAAAAGTACAAAATCCAAAAAATGTTTTACATGATTAGCCTGACTAAATTACGGATGGAAATGCTTCTTATTTTACATTTTAAAACACATTCAATACTCCCTCCAAAAGTCAAACTTAAAAACATTCAATTTTCTAATTTTCAGTTATGATTCCCAGACTACTTTGATAAGAGGTTTTCAAAATGAGTTGTTTTTCGTCTTTGCACAGGGGCAGCTGGTCACTTAACACCTCGAGTGCCAGCACTTGAGTGCAATTTTACATATTTTTTCCTAAGAGCATGTAACCATTTTACAACACGGTACTTCAAACACTACTCAAAAGGAGGTGGTCATACACCTACTCAGGGTTTCAGACAGCAACTTTCAACACCAGATGATGATGATGATGATGATGATGATGATGATGATGATGATGATGAGGTAAGGGCCTGAGAGGTCTTGCAGCCGGGCGTGTTTCACACTCCGCCACGCTACCTCTCGACAGAGCCATCTGTACACCACACGACGGCATTGCTGTGCCTCATCACACTCATTGTAATTATTTTGTTGCTTGGAGCATGTTCCCAGGCCCACACGTAGAATCGAGTTTCCTCTGATGGACTTTAGTCCATTTTAAGCCATCTCAAAGACAGCATAAACAAATTAAGATATAGGACTCTGAAAAGCGAAGTGTAAAATACACATTTTTGCCTTCTGAAAACTTTGAACCAGGGGAGAGACTAAGTAACTGGACTCACAAGCCCATCGCCCCAGTTCCTCTTTAGCTCAGTAAATCCCTAATTTCAAAATAAAATTGGCCTTAACCTCTGGTCATCAATCCCTGGAAGATGCTGTGAAGGACCCTTCCTATTCTCTGCATCTTATCCCTCCCCTCTACTGAAACCTGCTTTTAAAAAGCACTCATTAAATGTCATTTTCCTTTTTCAGTGTTAGTACTGGATCACAGCAGTGTTCTTTGTGTACTGGGGTTATGGAGCGGCGGCGGGGAGGCGGGGGTTACAGAGAATCTGGGCTCTGGGCCACCTGCTGATTCCAGCCTCTATTCTCAGCTCTGACCAACTCGGAGGACCTGGGCAAATGAGCCCCATCCGCCTCCACCTCTCACCTGAATGTATGATGGGGACAATATAAGTAATGATCTCAGTGTTGTTGGGAGAATTAAATGATTTGCTTGTACAAGAACTAAGCATGACGTCTGGCATCAGGTAAATGGTCATATTTACTGTAATGTAGGCGGTAATAACACAGCAGATAAAAGCATGAATTCTGGAGTAAGACTCATCTGAAATCAAGTCCTGGCTCCATCGTTTCTTCCACCAACACTGAGCAAGTTACTTAACCTCACTAAATGCCCGATTCACCATCCGAAAATGGGAGAAATATTACTTATACCATGGTGAAGATCAAATATAAATGAGTAAAAAGTATGTACACAATAAGTGTTCAAGAGTTGCTACGTATACACATACACACATATCAGACATAGAGTTTGATTTTTTAACAGTTTATAATGTAAAACACATCAGGAGTATAGGATAAAGAATTTGCAAATGTCCTCTAGAAAACTATCTCACTTATAAGGATGGATGACTGACTAGTAGTGGCATGGATGCACTGCTCCATTCATTAAAAAATTGCAAGATAATCACGTTTTGAGCAGACAGTATAATGCTGATTATTAACATAAGTAAATAGCCTTTGGCACTTCTATATGATGCAGTGTTACCAATTACAAATACTGCATGCCAGAGAGGTTATTGATTGGAAAAGGTCAGCAGGTTGAAGGCCTGGTTCAAATCTGCTCCATCACTTCTACTGGTGTGAATGAGGTAAGTGAATTAATAGCTCAAAGCCTCAGTTTCTTCACCTATAAAATAGATCTCTGTATCAGAGAGGCTGCGAGAACAAAATGAGTTTAATAACGAATCCATTTAATAAATATCAGCCATTACAATTTTGATTTTTGTCACGAAGTATGCAAATAAATTTAAAACAGATATTAAAATGGCAAAAAAAATAGAAACCACCTAAATGTCAATTTGTCAGTGAGCTATTTAAAATGTGCAATAATTATTAAAAATACATATTAAAAATGTAGTTTTTATTGAAAAGACTGTTGAGTGACAATCAAGTAACAGCAAACATCATAACTGAATCTGTATAAAACAGTACAAAATTACATGAACATAAATATTTATGCGTACATATAAAATACATGCGCGTGCATTTATTTTTTTTAATGCATAAGAGCATCAACTAACTGATGCTCAATAAAATTTTAACAATGGTTATTTTGGTGACTGATTCTGACAGGTTTTCTCTTCTTTGTATTCAAGCAGTTATTTTAATAAATGCTTAAGATTTTTTCTGTAAAAGAATTAAAACAAAATGGGACCCTGGAGATTTTAAGTCTTTAACACATAGCCAAAGCACAACTTAATGAACAGAGTATTAATTTATGCCCACTCTAAGACAAACACTAAATGAACTTTTAAAACAGCCCATTCAAAAGATGGGAAACATTGAATAGTAGCAGCATGAAATATTAGTATTTTCAGAATAGATGTGAAAGCAATGCAAATGTATGTGGTAAGGAAATGACAAAGTAGACAAAAATTATGCTCACATACATAGTTTTAGCATCTTAATAAGCTAAAATTTTTAATAAAATTTTCCTCACAGTCTCCATTAGCAAATCTGTACATACTTGAGTAAGATGGCTGAGAAAAATTTAAAACTCAGACTTGATATAAATAGAACAGGGCAAAAATATAAATATTGGTTTTAACAGTACAACTTTTGACACAACAGGGCCCAGCCCAACAACTTGACAACCGAAACTGATGCGCACTCAACAAATACAGACACAGGTACTTCCAGCCCTATGGGTCCTGCAAAGCTTATTCTCCACGGAAGGTGGCATCTAGAACTAAAGATTCTCAGAAGAAAGAGAAGTCACCTGCCTATCGATAATACTTTAAACATAATCCAATACAAATTAGTATATCGTTGCTGCAACACTGAAGCAACAGGACCAATCACCAGGAAGCGCTGAATGCCACCGCTTCAGGGCCACGCAAGCGCCTGTGCTCTTAACAACTCCACGTGGAACCCTGCTGCGCGGGTCTTGTTTTAAGCGTTATGTGTTCACATTATCGACTTTCTTTCACTTCCAAAGAAAATTACAAATTTTAACATAATTTCTCTTTGTGAACTGATGCTTTTCAATCTCCTGTTTCATTTGGGTATTGTAGAAAAAAGCCAACAAGCTGGAGTAAACAAGGATGTAAAGTATCTAAATGAAGCTGAAATAATAGCTACAGTATTATAAAATTACAACCTCAGGTAAATTTGTTCTACTGAGCTCACTTCAGCTCCTGGAATGAGCAACCACATGAGACTGTTAGAGGGCCATGCAGCGCATGAGTCTGTAGAATGATAGGAATTTCCAAGATTTGTCCTCTATAGAACACACCTGTCTTTTTTTGGTGCCTTTCTATATCCTGTCCTCTTCTAAATTTTCCTCAACGCTGCTAAGTAGATAAGACATTGTATTAAGGAAAAAAAAAAGAATGTTGGCTCTGAGAATAAAAGCAATGCATTTTTTGAAAGCATGTATATGAAGACCGGTGACAACTACCGATGAGTTACACAGAGGAGGGGGAAGGAAACGCACGACTCCCACAAGCAGGGCGGTCTGCTGCGAGCTGGACCCGGGCCAGCGTGCGGGCCTCGGGGCTCGGGGGGATTTCTCCGCACAGTGCCAAACTCCAACGACGTTGTTGTGGTTAGAAAGGAATTTCTCACAAGCGCTAACAAAGGCAGAAGGTCATAAGCAAACCCAGCAGGAACGCCTTGTCAGTTCTCATTATTAGCGCTGCAGGCACTTGCTTTTCTACGGGCTCCTTACAGGTTCATTTAAGTGTAAGAGTTCCTTCTCGAAAATTCACACACTCATAAATAAAACTGGCTCTTAATCTAGCAAAAAATAAATAGATAACTGAAAAGGAAGTAAGAAGAAAGTACGCGAGTAGATAAACACATGAGGGACAGCAGCAGGGCAGACGGCGCGCCGTGGCCCCGGCCCCGACCCCGACCCCCAGGCCCCCGTGGCCACCCGGGCTCCGAGCTCGCTTTGTTGCTGCAATAACAGTCTGCAGAACTCTCTCCGGGCAGGAAATGAAGCCCAGCCCCTAACCTGGCGCTGACATGTGCTCTAAACTGAGGAAAGCACAGCTGTGTGATCATTACTGCAATTATGAAGCGACATGTAGTGTTAACTTTATTTCACCGAAGATTTTAAACTAGTAGCAAAAAAAGAAGTACGAGTCTATGAATGATAGGAAGAGAGGCTGATTCTTAGCAACTGAAAAATAGGAATGTGTTCCTGGGTCTTTGAAGATGGACATTATTACCTTTTGCTTAAGGCAGCTCTGTATCTTCGAGCTCTTATTATTAATGCCTCTTAATAGAATAGAGGATTAAGTTTATAATACAAAAATAAGATGTAAATCTCAATTATTTCCCAATTTTATGTCTATATTCTAAGAAAAGCAGGGAATATCACACTTACAATTACTCCAATAGATATTAATTAAAAGGAGAAAAGATCTGATCAACTTATTTCACTGATGACTAACTCAAAACAAAAATGTACTTCAGTGACAAGAAACACACATTTCATGGTGTCACAAAAATAAAAATAAATGTTTAAAATGTAGCTCAGTTTTCTTAAAAATAAATGAGAAACACATCAGAAAACTATGGAAAATAAGAATCCAGAGTGATATCACTATTCAGAAATAACTAAATTCTAACATTTGCCACATTTCCTTCTAATTTTTTTTAAGTACAGAATAGCATATCTTTAAAACCAGAGTATCTATGCAAAAATAACTAAGTCAACTGACCTACTTGCCATCCAGGATCAAGAAAACAAACACTGTGTCCCAGATGATTTTCAGTTTTATAACTTATGCATTTTTAATGTAAATATAAATTTAAAAATACACAACCAGTGTCATCTCCTTTAAGAGAATTATAGATTCCAAGACGACAATGCTCTTTTCATAGGCCAGGATGCTGCAATACCACTTCGTGTAGTTACTTAGGCACAGAAGCGGGGCTAGTAAGTGCTGGTGTGTCAGAAAGGTATGTCTGCAGAAGCCCTTTTCACTGGCTCACAGCCTCTCATTACCTACCACTCATGATTATTAGTGTCAAGCTGATATTGAATCCTTCACAGAGAAAATTGTCCATGTTTGCTTTAGATACTGGCAATTGGTCTATCTTCTCAGCATTCGAACAGGATTGCCCTTGAATAACATAACATTAGTGGTTCAAGGAACAGGATAAATGCTGAAAAGAGGGGAGTTTAAATGTCCAGACGTGGTAAGAAACCGACACAGGCCTTACTTTATATTGGTGGGGAAACGTGGGTTTTTCTAGAGAACATTTCTGAAACAGCGAAGTAATTGCATTAACTGTAGCCTATACAAGACATCTGTGGTGTTAAACTTGCAATAGGCTGCAAACGTCATATTAGTACAGCTTTATAATTAGGTAGCCCATGGGTGACAATGTTAGGTCATAAAAGGTCCTCAGGGGCTTACTACTGAATATTCTCTCAACTGTTAATAAATAGTAAAAACAAGGTTCCCCAAACTGACACACTTAAGACACGAATAGCATATAAAAATAAAATAAAATGAGCTACATTTAAAACTTGCTAACCCATGCTAGTATTAACTAAACTATACCTCACCAAGTTTTAGAGTTTTCTGGTATATGTTAAAGGGGCTCGCATACAGTATTTCAGGTAGAAACATTCTAAAAGATAGACATTAGAACATGCGAGCACGATAAAATAAATCATGTGGATGTAATGTACAGCAGAGTTAATAATACTTTATTGTATATTTGAAAGTTACTGACAGAACAGACCTTAAAAGAGTTTACCACAAGGCAAAAATTACTTAACAATAATGTATGGTGAAGGATGTTAACTAGACTTACTGTGATCATTTCACTATATGTACAAATATTAAATCATTATGTTGTACACTTGAAACTAACATGTCAATTACATTTAAACAAAAATTATAAAAAACAAACAAAAAAGAGGGGAAGCGTGGTTTGACTCCCTCGAGAAGAGAAACACGATGAATTGTTAGGAACAGAATTTTCAGAACTAAAACAAAGCCCGGGTAAATGCTTCCTCCTGTTCTGTGTTTTTAGAATGTGAATCTGAGGTCCAGCAAGGCTAAATTACTTGTATAAAAAATATGCACAGGTTCTGTGGGCACAGATGACCTGAGAATCCAGTTTTCTAGGTATATTCATTAACATTTGTACCGATACTGATAACCTTTTCTGAGGCTTCAAAGGACAAAGCGTGTGTGTGTGCACGTGCGTGCAAGAGCACGCACATACACACAGCACATGCACTGCTGGTGAGAGCACACGTCTACCTACTTAGGTGCATTTTCCAATATTATTACTTTGCACTGTGTATCGAGACTCATGACTATCTCAGAATCTTGTTTCATTTAGTAAAAAAGAATATGACTTTGTAGGTAATAAAAGGAGGAACAACATGAAAAACCACATAGCGGAAATGTCCCAGTGTAGACAAGAGCAGGACACAGTTAACAGATCTTTTGGAGACTTAAAACACTTCTTTTATTTTCTAATTGCTACCCTTTGGTGCGTCTCATGCAATGTTTCTTCCATTTCTCCAATTTCTTAGATGTAGAAATGTGCTCATTCCAACTCCTTGTGGGCGAATCACAACAGCTGTCACACACAGGCCCATAATCCAAGGGACCATAAAGTGGCACACCAGAGGACAGCTAACTCCCACAGCCACAGACAGAGGAATAGTCACTTCCTCTTACCTTGCAACCTGATCTGGGCAAGATGGCGGCCCCAAGCACAGCACTGGGGGCGGGCATCCCATTGTAACTCGTGATTACATTTAGGGGGAATCTAAACGGCTATAAGGTACATGTATTTTATTGCCTAGGCATCTGATGTGTTCATTCTGTCTGCTGACTACTCAAAGTGCTCACAAGAGTGAAATATAAGAGAAGCAAACTGTAGAGACCGACTGTTTGTGAACTCATACTCCATGAAGTATGCCCTCTGTGATTAGCACAGTTCTCAACCTCCGATGGATCCCCAGTGCAATTTGATGGAATACATGGTTAATTTTATAGAGTCCTGAGTTCGGAAGTAGCTGTAATTGTTTTAGGTAAACAAATGGGGTACAGTACACAAACTGAATTTAAATTCCTGAGAATGGTGGGATTAACTTTACCTACGTAAAAGCTCGCCTTGAATATCATACACAATTACATACAGTAGGGCATGAAGACAAGAAGAAAAATGGGAGAAAGTAATGAAAGACAAGAAAATATAAGCACGGCATCATACACACAGTAAGTGTTAAAACAGTTTCTGGATGGATGGATGGACCAATGACTTGACTACATGTGGGAGATAAAGCAAGAAAAGTAGATAAAGCTTTGGGCAGATCGTCAAATAATAAATATTATTTAAGATTTTAACCTATCACTGCTAAGCTAAACAGTACGGAAAACTGTACATATACATTTGGGCAGGAAACACCTCTGTGGGAATCAGGAAAAAAGTGGCCTTCTGGGCAGAGGCAGCCCCTAAAGCCACCATGGTGCTTCTATGGAAGAAAACTGCGCCCCTTAGGGAGACTCTGCCTTAGCAGAGTGTACCTGCCGCTTTCAAGGCCATTTGTTCCTCTGGAGGTGGGCGTCAGCTGCAGGGGCACAGGCACCTCCTGGCACCACGGACAGCCGCCACTTGTCTGGTGAGCGAAGAGCGCTAAGAGCTAGTCGTCAGCAGCATGGGCTTTGTGGTCTGACTCTGGTTCACGTCTTATTTCTGCTAATTATAGTGATTTAGCCTTGTACACATTATTTAGTCTCTCTGAGGCCTCAATTTCTTCACTGATAAACAGGTAAAAGTGTTGTTAAATTTACGTTTATAATGATATAAAAGAAAGCACTTGGAATAGTGCTTGGCAAATAGTGATGGTACAATAAATGAGAGCTATTACTATTATATCTTTTTATCCAAAGCATTTTGCTACTTAATCCTGACAGCTGTCTCCCAGGTAGAGACGGCCAACTGCATTTTATACAGAGAAAACGGGTTTCAGAGGGGAGGTGGCTGGGCTGTGATTCGAGCCCAGCTCTGACTTTCAAAGTCCATGCCGCGTCCGCTACTCCTACTCGTTACTATTCCTGCTCCAAACAGAAGACAAGACAGTCAAAGGAAAAATGGTACTCTATCAGTGTTTCCAGAAGGTTCGCTGTTTTTCTAGAATGAAAATCATTAACCATCCAAGTCCACCTTCTTCCTCTCCAAGCAAAAAATTCTTAGTTTTGCTTTGACAGAAAATGAAAATCCTCCCCCACAGTAATCAGCTTCCAGATTCTCCATGGGGACAGCAAGTGGCACACCATCGCCAGTGTTCGAGTATGAGGGCTACATGTGGTTTGTTCTCGGAAAGAAAGACAACCTGAATCCAGATACAAGCTACCTGTTAAAGGCCAGAATAACGTCATGCAGGCAGGACGGTATTTTGGCCTAAAAATATCTTAAAACAAAAACTTCTTTATTTAGATATTCAGATATTTAATGAAAGACATTTTAAAACTAATATGAATTATCTGTCAGGAGACAATTTAAAATCTGAGGCCATAGACTGTCCTCAGAAAATAGTAATTATATAAGGAAGAACAGTAGAAACAAAATTAGAAAGAACCAAACTATCACTTCCCTTTTATTTCTATAATTTTTAAAGGTTGAGGCTAAATAAAAAATGGCTTACCAATAGCGCCCACTGACTTTTCATCAGGACTGTGGCTGCCCTCGGCGGGGCTGAGGGAAGGACGGAGTAATGATGCAGGCGGGGAACTGAGGAGGTCCAGGTTTCGGGTCGGGGGTGGGGGTGAGCTGGGTACTGACTATACCAGCGTGTTCACCTGAGGAAATGTAACAAGCTGCACACTTATCTGTGCACTTGCCATATTTATGTTACACTTCCACAACATTTACAGTGAAAAAGAGCGACTCCCAGACAATGGCCCCATAGCCGTTTGACATGAAATAGGGTGGGGAAGCAAATAAGAGAACACGAACCAGCCATCTCTGGAATCCTTACAGCCCTATCTCACCTGACCAGTCAGCACTCACACGCGCCAAACTCTTCCTCAGTATTCTCCGAGTATATGACCTGTTTTCAGAAAAGCCGGAGTCCAATTTAAAAGGGCATTTCTATGGGGAGGTAATGGCTTGACCCCTGACCCCACTACCACAGTTGTTCCCATTCTCGAGTGATTTCCCTGCAGGGTTCGTGTACCAATTCTGGGTCAAAGACCAATGTGGCCATGCAGTCAAGGGTTGACACAAGCAGAGCTTGATGTATTTTTAAATAACGGTACCATAAACGCACATTTCATCAATTAGAGACAGGTTACGAATATAAAAGTATAAACCACAATACTGTCATCATTTACATTACCAAATTCACAGGCATAAACGTATGGAAAGAAAACATCCCCAATGAAAGTACAGAACCAATAATATCCAAAGCCAAGGTAGCCCTAGCTTTAAAAAAAAGGGACAATTCAGCTTTACCGCCTTTAGTAGCACTGTACTGGAGAGCATTTTCCATCTGCCTCATAGGTTTCCTTTAAGCTTTCACGAATCTGAACTTCCTTCAACGTATATTCCTTGTGACTTTGACCAGCATTGTTACAGTGCACTGGATAGGGAACTCTGAGAGAAAACCTTCCCCAACTATGATAAAACGCCGCTCTGGTAACCTTTTTGCTTAAACACCACTTTATTCCTTTCACATACTTAATCAAAACTACTTGCAAATAATTTCTTTGCTAGTTTACACAAACGACTTCGACTTCGGTGGAGTATCGGTTGAAGTTGATGCAAAAGCTCTGTTTGGACTTGAAGGCGGAATCATTTTTTAGAATTGAATTCAGTTCTTCATAAAAGAACAACAGACATGTAATTCCTGTTAGTGTTTATTTGTATGGAAAAGGAAAGAGAGAAGATGCCAAAGGAAAAAAAAAAAGAGGAAAGAAGGAAGGAGACTGAGTGCTCAAAATGAAAGGAGGAGGGAAGGAGAGGGGAGAAGAGAAAGACAAAGTCACCGTGAGCGCGGGGACCCGCACGCAGGGGGCCGGGCCCTGATGTGCGTGATGAGATTACGCGGGGCCGGGATGCTAGGTGCGCTTTGCTGAGACCAGCTGGGCGGGGCTGTGGCGCAGGGGGGCGTGACACTCTCCAGCATGGTACTCGCTAAGGAAGCACTTGCAAGTCGCTGCTATGAAGCCGGCCAAGCACCGTCCACTTCCCACTGGCACTGGGTTGGGCTGCTAGTATTCATGAATGAGAAGCATTCATGTAGACTGTAAGCAACAGTATGCTTGAAACAGAAGAAATGCTAAGAAGAATGTTTCTATATTATTAGTAAAACAGGCTACATGGCCTCTAAATGTTGTAGTCTGCACTTTACTATTACCGATGAACATAAACAAGCTTTCTGAGGTATGAGCTTTAGATTCTCAATGTTTATAAATACATGAAAACCAATTATTACTGTTCTGGAGATATATGTAGTTACCTTGAACAGCAAGGTCAACTCCTAGGCTAGCCACACCTTCCTATAACCAGACCAGCTGCACTGATCTATCTCAAGAAAAATTATCAGTCAAACGAGGGGCTGCACAGCATTAGAAGCACAGAAAAAGAAGAATCACAGAGCTTCTGCAAGATGAAGCTGACAATGAGAGGAGGAATCCAGGCCAATGAACATCAAAGATAATTACACACCCAGCATGCCTGTTGTGGAAATGGAGGTGTCTGGCTATCCTCATCTGATAATACAGAACATTCAAATTACTTAACCATCCTACATTCGGGTGCCATACTTACAATATGACCTCTTCCTAGGTCTGCCACCAGGAAGACCACTGCCTTGCCAACCAGGGTGGTCAGCGAGCCCACTCCGGAGAGGCAGTTCATCCACCTCTTGGTAACCCTCCTGGTTAAACGGCTTTCTGAGCCTTGCAGAGCAGAGGATCAGACCCTGGACTTCAGAGCATTTGCTACAGTAATGACACCCTGTAATGCGTCAGGAAGAGCTGAAACAGCTCTCTCTGGTAGCCCCGGGCCGTCTGAAGGTTCCAGAAGAAGCAGATGGTTAGGTCCACTCCCTGGGGTTAAGTCCACACATAAACAACTCTAAAAAGTCTGACTTATCAGAAGTGCACTTAATAAGAGTTTTACATTTAATTTTGTTAACTTATACACACCTGAAAAGTTAATATATTGTTCTTCCATAGACTCCATTCTCACAGTAATAGAGAAATTCCATTTGTGCAGGAAAAATCACTGCTAGCACAACCATTTGAATCTCTAACAGAATAAAATGGCCACTATGATTAGCATGTTGGTGGCTTTTTATTACTAGCCATGTGTCCTCGAGTATCAGCTATCTAACATCTATTTCGTCATTCGTAAAAGTGCATTATACTGCCCACCTCTTAAGGTCGCGTGTAAAAGAAAAAGCACAAGTACTTTTCAGTATGTCTGGTGCTGTGTGTCACTCAGAAAACGTTAGTTATCCCCCACATTTCTACCCTTATCCAGTATTTGATGCTGGCATGAAAAAAATGAGTGATGGTTCATTCGCCTGCACCAGTAGATATCCCGCCTTGGGGCAGGTGAGTGTCATCTGCTAAGATTCAAAAACGTAAAACAGGAAGAGCCACCATGCGGACTCTTCTCTATAGTCTTCAAATCCTAAACTGAGGACGGCCCAGTTGGACCTGCCATCGCCACTCTGAAATGAGACTTATTTCTTTAAAACATTATCAATAGATGCTTTGTTCAAAATGACAAACATCGTGGAAGGAACAAGATGAGAGCGAGTCCCGGTCAGACACTGTTAACCGGTTTTCCACGGTCCCCCTTCCCACGCTTTCCGTGAATACGCCAGAGGCAGCTTTGAAACCAAACTCTTGCCGACAGGGACGCACAGCGAGTCACCGGAGGAACCGCGGGAACGGAGGCGAGCACGACGGCGCAGCAAGCGAGGGCCTCGAACGGGGCCGTCACGCGCCTGGAGAAGGGCGGCGACCCATCACGCTCGCTCTGCCCGAGTCTGCTACCGCCCCAAGTGACGGTGCACACGCGCCGTCCTAAGATCCTTTCATCTGTCCCGTCTCGCTTTTCTACTGCAAAGTCAGCGTGTATTAACCGCTAGAAAAATTTACTATGGTGTCACGCTGAAAAAAGTCTTCCCACCTACTACATGTTGCTGGTTTGGGAAGACTGTGGCGTAGACACTTCGATTTACCTGTCTTTAATTGGACTGTCTGAAACACAAAACCAGATTTTAAGGTTGTGAAAAGGTGTGGAAAGGGTTTAACTAGCTATCTTTTTTCAATTGGGGGACTATCATTTAAGGATTTGCACAGTGCAGATACTCTGTACGGATGGATCAGGATTATCAGATAAAATGTAGGGTCCCACTTAAATTTTTATTTCGGATAAACAAATAATTGTTAGTATTAAGTATGTGCCATGCAATATTTAGAACACATTGACACTAAAATTTTACTGTTTCTCTGAAATTCGAATTTAACTGAGTGATCTGTATTGTTTTTTCCCGAATCTGAAAACCCTTGGATAGATCGATGGAATAGCCATAACAAATAGGAGTTCAAATCCCTGAACCCAATGCCCAGATCCATTACCAACTATGTGATGTTAAGCCGAGGACTTAACCCCTCGGCACTCTGCGTCACTCTCTGTGAAACAGGGATGACACCGGCCACAGCTACCTCGCAGGGTGATCATGAGACTCAAATGACAATAATACGGCCAACAGCAGCAGCAACAAACACAAAATGCTCATTATGTGCTTGGTACTATTCTAACTGCTTTACGTGACCAACTCACTCAATCTTTGTAACTTTTTGAGGTATTTACTATTATCGGTCCTGTGTAAAAATTTACTATTACACACAGTCTCATTATTCAAACAGCTAACAATATAAATTCAAATGCGGCCAGGCTCCAGAGTCTAGGCTCTTAATTTACTGCTGTGAAAAATTAAAATATGATAAATGCATGTGAAAAGATACAACAAAAGGAAATGTATGATTGAAGAATCAGACCAGGTAAAAATAAAGCTACCAGAGGAAAAGAGACCCCACCCTCTGCGCCCTCTGGGGCATGGGGCTCAGATCTGCTACGTTTTTAAGAAGGTTAAAGATGAACAAGACCAGCAGCTCTGTGGGGAAGAAGCTGTAGAAGATCATTTATGAGTTAACTAACCATGGACGGACAAAATTAACCTTGGTGTGGACAAGGGATTTGTTGAGATGGAAAGGAAGGACAGAACCCAGAGAAGCTGAGAAGAGCAAACTGGCAGGGGGTTAAAGACTGAAGCAAAAAAGGCCTCAAATAAGCCATAAGCGGCTATTGATGACCATCTCGGGATTGCGAATCTGCACTGAGGCGGCACGATCGGGCTAACGGATGTGATAAAAAAAAAATGAGTGAAATGGAAAAATAATATTTCAAATTTTGCTGTAAAGATATTAAAATGCTTTTAAATAAGTTTAAATCTGTTTGTAAACATGTTGAAACATTTTTGTTGTGTGTGAATGTTTTAAATGAAAAGCATTGTTAAGAAAAATTACTACTGAAGCAAACGAATATTATAAAATGATCTTTTTCTTTCAATGAGCACAGACCTAAGGATTTTACATTTCTTAATCAAAGTATGTAACATATGTGTTTGTATAGAAATAGAGTGTTTGGTAAATAATTCTTTACTCCAGATTATTATGCACTCTTAAAAGAAACACGAGTACTTTATAGTGTACTATTATAAAGCAACAATTGAACATTCTCTGCTTGATCATCACATTTGTTTCTAAATCTAAAGCTGATATGTACGACAATTTAAGAACTGTTTTTACCGACCAATGGGTCGTCTTTACAGATGTGCTTATCAGTGTTCTGTTTAGTGTCAGTATCTAGACAAGGAGCTGGCAGCAAAGTTCCTGTTTCACTAATTACATTCTTTTCCAAAAGTTCACTCTGCCTGGGTGTTCAGGTAATTGCAATTAAGTCAGGAATCTGGTAATCAGAAATTCAAGTGCCCTGCCAAGAACAATACGCGTCCTGCTGACGTGCTGCCCACCAGACCTAACTCACGGGAAAAGGATGGATGCCAACGTCAGGGGCAGCGCAGGTGCTGGGGTGACAGAGTCTCTCCCGCATCGTTCTCCCCCACACCAACCATGTTACATCTCATTCAAACTCCTACAAACTGTTTTGTGAGTTTGGAATTGTGTAGACAAAAGCAGAATCACTCAGCCACAAACCATTACTCCACCTCACGTAAAATCTTTCCAAGACAGGAAGGGGACTTCCAGGCCCCCAGGTCTATTTAGGCAGTAGAGTCGGCGTACGAAGGAAATCAAGGGTCACTGTATCCTGCTAATCAATACATCCCCAGGCTTTCCACAGGACCTAGGCCATTAAAATTAATTAATAATTGCTGAGCTAATGAGTCAGAACCAGTCAAAATTCTAATTCCAGAAAATTTTTTGTAACGTACAAGAGTAAACATTTCTTTCACTTATTAACTGACTAATTTTCATTAAATGAATCAGACTCTATCTTCAACAAACCTCGTATTTTCAAGTAACTACTGAATATTTATAAATTCACTAAGTAATGAACATTTCAAGCAGGAGAGCAAAAATGAAATGTGTAACTTTTAAACTATCTTTAAAAAAGGAATGACTTAGCTTGGCTGATTATTTTATTGAAACCATCTTTTGGCTAATGGAATAATTTCACCAGTTTCTTTTATTCCTGACACCGACCACCTAAACTTACTATAAACAAGTTGCTAAAAATGATAATGTAAAACTTTCATCTAAACAACAATTTACTATTTTCCAAGCACTCACATTTTCTCGTTTGTTCTAAAAAGCTGAAGATACACAACTAACCAGTATCTTCTTAAATGAGTCTTTCTTATGCCGAGATACCCTTATGTCGCGGTAACTAGCACGTGTCGTGTGCAACAGGGCCCCATTTCTCCAACTGCACTGGAAACTCAATGAGAGCCGGAACCGCTTTTAAAATGGCAGGAAATGAAGAGCCTAGCACAGGTATCAGGATAAAGCAGAGACAGCTGCTGATAATACTTGAGGACAAACGCTGGTGTCACTCAGGGAGGCATCTGGCGTATCTTAACTTCCTAACCCTACTGGAAGCAAGGTGCGTGTGCTCATGTAGAGAAAGCCATGGGATCCAATGGGACAATGACTGCCACTTAGCTCGCATACGGGAAGGTGTCTGTCCTGCCAGACTATGCCACTGCTTTTCTTAAATGTTGTATAGTTCATTTTGTAGCCACACATATTCCCCACAAAGTATGAATCCATAAAATACTCCATTAAAATTCAAAAATTCTGCAAAAGAAACAAAATTAATGGGTAACTTTCATGGCAAAATCAGTAATCCCTCTGTAACTAAAAAACGATTCCCCATTCCAGTTATGGAGTATATTGTTGATGTCATCAATTCTATCTAAAATTAAAGTTTCTAAACTTTTATTTAATTCTAAAATCAAGTGTGATAAACATTACTTTTTTAAAAATTAAAATATTTGTCACATTTTCAAAATCTGGGGAAATTTAAAGCATCATTAAGTTTGCTTCACCACTTCTGCCTGTTTAAATTTTTGGCTCAGTGGAATTCCTCCATAAAAGGACTCAAATCAGGTACACAGAAATCCCAGTTAAAATATATTATTAAAGAATGAATAAGTAAAATAAAATATATTATTTTTCTCTAAAGTAATTCTGAAAGAATCAGTGTTCGCAAAGATAAATTCAAAATATCTTTATGTGGGTACATAATTTAAAAAATAAAAGTAAAATTGATTTTTAAAAAGCCAAAAGTTTTGATTTTTACTATATCATGTCATCTGTGATCAATCCACATAATTTGTAAATAAAAAAAATCTTTAAAAATTAATATGAAATTGAACTTCATAAGCCAAGTTTCTCTTTATATATTTCAAAAATGATGTCATATTTGAATCTCAAAATAAGTTTTAAAGGTTATCATTAAGAAACTTTTTTCATGGCATTTCAAGTCCATAAAACTAACCAGAATTGCCAGAGACTCCATTTTCTATATCTGACATGCCAGTGAAGACTGCCAAGGTCTTAACCAAATGTATCTGCCGAAGAGACCAAGGTCATCGAGCGTTCGATGGAAGCCGGGGACAGTGAAATGCGGAGCATCCTCCAGCTGCCCCGAAGCGCCTGGACCGCGTGGCAGAGTCCACAGAAGGAAGCCGCCTGGGCACCGGGGCGGAGCCTCGGAGCCGACCACGACAGGAGAAAGGAAACTGCGCTGGGACAGCGCCGTCGGAGGCGCTTCCCGCTCGCTTCCATGCCGTCGCGCAAACAGGTTCTAGTGTTCCCCGCTTTTGTTTTTCCAGACGCTGTTTTTTTTTAAGTTGAGAACACTTTCGGTGCATGCAGAGAAAGCCGGTCCATCCCTGAAGGCTGCCGGCGAACGTGAAACCAGAAGCTGCGGCAGGCAGAACTCCGGGGCGCCCGGCTCCCCAGCCGCGGCGTGCGCACCCGGCATCGCTCCCTCCCCCGAACGCGAGACTGTGACCATGACAACATCCGCGGATTATGTTACAACACAGGGCTGGAGAGTTCCTGAGAATGCAAGGAAGGTCCCTACACAGCTGATTCTGAATGACCAGATTACGTCGGTGGGCCCGGCCTAGTCAGGTGTCCTGCAGGGGAGGCAGGCGAGGCCTGAAGCTGCGGGGACGGCCGTGTGGCAGGGAATGGCCCGTGACTATGTCCAGCAAGAAAGTGGAAACCTCAGAACCGGAGCCACAGAACGGCGACTTCTGCCAACCATCACTGGGCCTGGGAGAGGACTGGACCCTCGGATGAGACCGCAGCCCCTGCAATACCTGCATCGGAATCTCACAAGACACTGAGCAGAGGACCCAGTGACAGCCCTGCCCACCCAGGAAACTGGGGGAAGGAGCGGGTGTGATTTCGAGCTGCCAAATTTGGGGCAATTAGTTTTCAGCACTAGAAAACTAATGTATTAGCCATTTCCCTTTCCTCTGAAATCTAACCAGGAGGCACCTGTAAGAGTACTTAAATTTTCCATGTTTTAAATGTTAATTTTCTATCTTTATCAAGAGTATCATAATTAAATTTAAGAAAGAAAAAAAGACTGCAAGGAGATATTACAGTGAGCACTAAAGGCTTGAAATTTAAAGTAATTATTTACATTTATGTTTTCTCCCTAAAGCAAAAAAAACTGAGCAGCGAGTCCCAGGGTACTTTCTGTCGGTTCCACAGCTGAATTTCCGTGACAAAGACACAAACAAAAAAAAAGGGTACCTTCTGGAAAGGAGAAAACCAAAACCGTAAAATAAGGCAGGTAAACTAGTGATTATTCGTATCTTTTCTAGTGGCACGTTACTGAGGACCTGGCTTGATTCAGCAGAAAAAGTAACGTGTGATTTCTTAAGGAAATGAACTAGTTGTGCAGAAGACAGCAGGGGGAAGCAGTGTAAACGGTCTTCGTGGCCACACGACACCTCTCCAACTGCCCCTGGGTGCACTCATGACGCCACGGAAGCCCCCCGCCACCTCCCAGAGCCTGCTCCCGCTGCTCCGCTGCTCCTCTCCGCTGCTCGAGCCCTCCGCCTTCCCTCTCACCAGGGGGGTGCTCGCCTCCCGACTGTCACTGCGTTTCCTGCTCAGCACGTTTGCGCTACGTATTTCTCCAACTGTAAAACTTAGTAAAATATGGACCCAAGTGATGCGTAAACGGGAAAAGAGGGGTGCTGAGAAATCCGCCTCCCCTAAAGATGAACGAACTGCTAAACCAGCGCCACAGACTCAGGTATGGCTGAGATAACTGCAAAAGGTGGCTGGAGAGCGACAGCCACGTACCACGTACATGTGCCTCTGTGGGTTCTGTTAACGTGTAACTGACATGCCACTGGTAAGGGGTTTGTCTGAACCAACGTGAGCACCCACACCTGTACGAGCGCCACCTAGTAAGTGGTCCTTTTCCCCCTACAGCTCGATGTGCACAACTCTTTCCCACGTCCCCCGCTCACGGGGCGAGAACCGCCCTCCCGGGGGACACGGGAAAAGCCTCAACGAGGAGCGAGGAGGCGCAGGGTGCAGCGGGCTAGTTGTCTGCCCGCCGGCCTCACTGCCTCCCGTTGCGACATGAGGGAAATGGACTCTATAATTTCTCATGTTCCCGGTGGCAATAATTCTATAACCATATTTAAATTTTATTATAAAATAATATACCTACATTATTAAAAAACACTATAACTCATCACCATTAAAAAAAAGCCTTCGGTTGGGCAGTAAGGCTATTACAAGAGTCTAAGGAAATTTAAGATAGTTTTATGTGGCTGCATGTGACAAATCTCCGTTTTAAGACAGAGCATTTCCAAGGGGAGAAACTTAAACCAAAGAACGGTGACATCACGCAGTTCCTGGGCTTCCAGTCTGTAAAAGAACAATTTCATGCGCTCGTAAATCAAATTTACAGTGAGATATATCATATAAACAACGAAAGCCACAAACATAATTTTTTCTGACTATATAAACAAAGCAAAGCCTTTCAAACTAAGGACCTTAAAAAACCATTTTCACATTCAAGTGATGATCATTATAGCCAAGACTCAGGCACAAAGTCTTAGGATTGAGTAATTGCCTAGTGGGGTGAAAAAATAATAAATTGCTAGTATTAAAAAAAAGTGTACAAAATTAAATAGGTTGTATACTACTTTTTTCCTACCGCTGACAAGAAAAAATAAAGAATAAAGACGCCACGTGTCGAAAGCGCTGCAGTTAGCTTATGCTCCAAAACGGGGTGCTTTAAATAGGGTGACTAAAGTTTGTAAAAATATGTTGTTAGGTGCTGTTTGCTTATAAGTTGCCGTGTTTGTAGTACCTTCGTCCATTCAATTTTAAGTTCTTTGAAGCTAACTGCACCGTTTTTCTTATAAAACCATCTACTTTGCCTTATAAAATGTTCCGTATAAGCAGCCCTTCCTATTGTAACTGTATAAGCAGCTACAAGAGTCTACTTTGGAATTCCAAGAAGGATAATGATTAAAAACATCCGAAAGCAAACTTTACTTTGTTTCAGAAGGGACTGTGCAAAAGAGGTGCCAATTATACTGGGGAAGAGTGATCAGCTCCAACAAGACTTATTTGAGAAGCAGAGTGTAGCATCTGTCTGCAGTTGACACCCATTCCAATAGGCACGCTTTGTTCTAGACAGATCCATTACCATTCAATAACCTGGCTGAAAGCTATTCTCTGATAAATTCAGCCACACTAGAGGAGTCACACAGGCTCTGAGAGGCTGGACTGTCTGGAGATAATTCAACAATGTATGAGGGTCATTTTCTTCATTTTACAAAAAAATACAACTTCTGCTATTCAACCTGTATTCCCATTGCGTCCTCTAACACAAAACAGCACAGTTGTGGACAACACTTTCTGATATCATTATCTAGTAAAGTATGAGGTGCCCGAGCGCTGACAGTGTGTGCAAGGCCTCAGCCTTCAGCTTGTAACAGTCATTTCTGCAAACTGCTGTTCTGACTGCATTTTCAAAATAATTCCCTATTAAATGCACAAAACTAAAACAAAGTAAAACACTACCATCGAATCATATAACTATGCAGATTACAACAGTACTTTTAAATAATTTTGTGAAATATACATACAAGATTATATATGGCTATGACAAAAGGAAATTAAGAGGAAATGGGAAAATATCTCTATTTTTTTTCCTATAAATATACCAATAACTAAGTGTGTGGCATATGAGGACTGTTCCACTGAGATCCTGTCACTCAAGAATTATCTGTACACTCTCACTAATTATATTATTACATTCTCCTAGTAGTATAAATATTCATTCTTTTTCTTGCCTTCCTCTGTCTGCATTAATTGATAAATACACAGGCACAGGAAATCTAGATACCTTTAAGCTAACACTCAAAAGATACAAAGCATGAAAATCAAAATTGCTGCACATTGCATTTCAGTATAAACTAAAATTGAGTACCAATTTAAGAGATAACAAATCACAAATACCGCATCTCAAATAAAAACAATTCCTTTAACATTTTTTGTTTAATATGAGAAACTATTGTATAGTCTCTTTCCGATTATTTACTGAACTCCAAACTACATTTTTCATTAATATTTAAGTTGATAAAGCAAACTACCTGGTTCTAGTTTTGTTGTGCTCATTTCTATCTGCTGCTTTAGTTTAAAGCACATTTTCCTTTATTTCACTTTTCCACAAGCCATAAAAAAACTCATTTCTAATTCATCCGTTCGTTCAGCTTAACCTCTCTTCTCAGCAATTAAAGCACTCTGCGCATCCCTCATCTATCACACAGCCAGCTAAATAATGCATTGCGTCCCCCGCTCATCTTTTATCATCCCAAATGACAGGTATTAGCATATCTCCCCAGTCAATTACAGTGCAGCAGAATAATCACAGCATAATTGGGCGAAAGCCACTCTAATCACCAACCCTGCAAACTCGCAGAATAAAAACTGAGTGGCAGTTCAGACAGGCCTTGCTCTTGTCCATGACTCAAGCCAACAAGCCTGGCAGAACTCCATTTCCTTCCTTTTCAAACTTATCCTTTAGGGAGGTCAACTTATCCATTCGTCGTATGTAAAAAGAAAAAAGAATGCATACATTCATGTATACATACGTGCATGCATTTATTAATACTTGTGTTCCCAGATGTTTGCACATACTATTAAATAGCAGTGAAAAATTCCATTGTTGTTCAGAAAACAAAAAGGCATTTTATGAATCTTGTGTCATTGGAAGTTCTATTTCATGGCTCACATTAAACAACGTGAAATAGTTTTTATAAAGGTTACTCATTTACTATCAAAATGGAAGCCCTTCAAATGTCAACATGATGAAGGTAGCTTTTGCAGCTTAAAAATCAGGATTTCCAGGCTTCTTTCCAAATCAAATTATTCACATATCACAGGGAATATATTTTTAATGGAATACCTTGTTATTTTTATACTGTGATAGCATACAATAATTTAAAAAAAAATTACGGTGATATTAAGTACAGGTTAACGTGTAACAGAAGCTTATACTTTTATAAGGGAATTAAATAATGAGACAAAAATAGGGATATGAGAAACTAAGAAACTAAGAAGAAATTATAAACTTAAGATACAATAAATTTGAAATTGAGAATGGTCAAGAAATTTGAATGTATTTTTTGGAATACTTTTGATAATTTTATTGATTTTATCATGATATTTAATGTGTAATATCCAATTCTCATTTTAAGTAATCTATTCATTTAATACCCCATTCTTCACCTTCTCTCCCTCAGTGAGATGCAAAAAAAAGCCACATTGAGGTAAAAATTTAATCTGGGGAAGAGCGGATGGAGGTTAAAGGGAATTTCTTATAAAAACACACATGGCTTCTTACGAAGCTGCCGAATACGTGCTTCAAACTGCCACGTGCAGCTACAAGAAAGTGAACATTTCCGCAGGATTTAATTTACTCGACCGTGACCACGCAGAACATGCGTCGTATTCTTCCCTGGACTTCTTTCCCCTCCCACGCACTCATCACTCCTTTTTACACATCTACCTGAGACCACAGGAAATCCCCACCTGGGGCCTGCTCTGGCCTGGAGAAAGAAGGTTCCCGCACTGCCCTCACTCAGCCAGGGGTAGTGTCACCATCACCGAGCAACTTCGCAAAGTGGGCAGCAAATCACGGCACCACGTCTCAGTGACCTGGCACCCTGGGACACACAATCACTGCACGCCGCACGGCCACTCTGGCTGTGCACAAATGAATAAATTATATGGCAAACCCTCTGCTTCGTGATTCAATAGCAGCCACAAAACCAACAGAATTCAGGCAAGTATGAAAATGGGCCATTATTGCAACAAAGCAAAGAAGATATAAAGTCTATGATTTTAATTATTTAGAATTTGTGAGATTTTTGACCACAACTCGGTCGGAAAATCCAGTCCTATACACACAAAGACACTAAAGCAATTATACAATATCAAAAAGCCAACTGTCAAAAGACCAGAGTAAAAGCAGAACTTAGACAAAACAAATAGTCTCCCAGACTTTTTCTTGCTTCCAAATTCTGTTATTTTAAAATTATAATATGAAATGTTTTATTTGCATTATTATTTCAAGAACTCTGCATGTATTTTTCTTGGCGTATCTTTCCAAATGTACCCACAGGATACATTACTTCAGTTGTAAAATGGTAATTTTATTGCTTATTGGGGAATATCTGTTACAAGTATTTATCAGTGATACATCTGGTATGCAAGAATTAATTCAACAGGTTTTTCTTTTCAAATCTGATTTTTAAAAATCATCTCCCAATATATTCCTTAATTCATATAAATGTTCTCCTTGGCTTTAAGCATCTTGCAACATATTGGCTCTTTCAACACCAGTCACTTTGACATTCTCAACTGACTTGCAAAAATTGACATGGCTTGGGTAAAAGCCAGATTTAAGGCAGTAGGGGAGGAGGAGGGTTTTTAACCATCTGAAGAAACAAAACTGGCTTCAGAATTTGGCACTGGAGAGGACCTAAACCACATGCAATCAGAAGCATCCCTAATCTTCCCTAGAATAATTTCGTTGCTCCTTCCCAACAAATCGTAAGCAGCTTGATGTTTATTAATATGGTCACAGCAACTCTGTGCTGAGGCATTTCACAGGCGAGCCCAGAAACATGCCTCTAATTATTTGTGCACATCCCAAATGAACAGGTGTTTGAGGGTGGGGAAGGAGAATGTATGCATTCTTATTATTACCAGAAAATTAAGTCCTCAAAAAATAGTGCCAGAATAATGTCTCCAGGAAAAAATGGAATCGAAGTCCAGAATATACCAGTAAATAAGCTTTCTTTCAGCATAACTCCTCTCCCCGCTTAAAAAGATCACTTTTGCAATCCACAGCTCCTAAGGCCATGTTTAATTCCTAACATTCTTTTTTTTTACAAAAGAAAACAATGTAAGTCTGACAAAAGCAGGCATGAACTGCACTGCAGTATGCGCCCCTCCACTTACTTGGTGACATCGTTAGATGTGCTTACTAGATCTGGTGACTGAAACCACGCAGTCAGGAACGCCGTCTACAAAATCTGCTATCTGCCATTACCTGACAAAGCATTTGGTCTAGAAGAAATGGAGCTCCTACCACATGAAAAACCACTTGGTCATGATAAACTGTTTCTGACTTTCCATAAAATGTTCTGGAAAAAATCATTTTTATTGAGGTATGTGGCTTACTGGGTACTTTCATGCCAATTAACCTCCATAAACATCTTGTGATTACCTAATACTTCAAACGGCACACATACACATTCCAATTGGGATAAAGAGCTTTTAAAGAAAAATAGTGTTTTCACTATTGAATGTTGATCTAAAATGATATTGGAGAGCCCTAATACACTGAATTGAACCACATGAAATTGCCAACATTAGACCATTTTGAGCTGTAAAAATCACAACTCCGTAAGACTCAAACCTAACACAAAACTCGGGTACTGGGAGGACTAGGAGCACTGCTATAATTTTGTATAAAGGACACTGGCCTGGGAAGCAGAGCCGTAGATTTTTGCCCTACTTTGTCATTACATAGGGCCTAAAATAAGTCACATTACCTCCCTTAACCTTGTTCACTGGGAAGAAAAAAACTGAGAAATATTTTGGGTTATTTTTCCTCATCGAGGAAATGATGAACAAATAACTGACCCATGAATCTAAGGCTTAAGAAATTAGTCAAGGCTGTTCTAAAGGACATTAGTAAAGGAATTAAGAATAGGGAAAAATGAAATTCCCATATTTTGTCTTTCTTTTGAAAAATTTACTTGGCTTTATTTCACGGAAAGATTTGTTTGCAGACCAAAAATATTTATATTTTTCCCAAGACGATGAGAATAGCTTAGACTAGTAAACTAACAGGAAGAAATCAGAGGAAAAATAAATAAGGACAGAGAGGAAGGTTTGACCTGATGAATCTGGGACAACGTGCAGCATTTCAGGGCTGAAAAGAACCTTGGTGATAACAAGAAATCTGTTTCCCAAACAAAAGATGGATCTGGTCCCTTCCAGTCAAGTAGCCTTCGCTCAAAAGAGCAGGCCAGAACTGCTGCTCCGCATTTAACCCGAACTCAGAAGTCAGGGAAGACCCCAGCAACTCTCGAGTAACTCTCCCTCCTGGCACCCGAGACCTCGCGTCAGGAAGTCTGCATCTCTTTCTCTCTTCATGGCATATGCTTTGGGCCTTCACTGTCTCTGTCTTTTCTAAATTTTATATTCATGTATTCTCTAAAGACAGATTTGGAAAAGAAGCTAAAATAGCCTTTAAAAAGATAATTAAACATGACAAGCAAAACTGCAACAAAATATTACAGGTGAATATAAATAGAACATTCCCCCCAAATCTTTCCTAAATAAGAATAAAGCAGATTTGTTTTAAAATCAAACATGTAAGTGTTTGAACCACCAGCAGATGGCAGAAGAAGAGGCTGGGAAATTCTCTAACAAAAGAAGGGAACAACTCAACATGGATTCCCAATCACGACTTCAGAACTGCAATGAATTCTTTTTCCTTCTAGAATCTTTCTTTTACAGAAAAATAGAAAATTCTTTTACCTTATCAATATATACTCTATAATGTTAACTGAGATTCAATTATCGAAAGAGTAAAGAATAAACTTGGTCCTCTACTTCTCTAAGGATTTCTAATAGATTTTCATTAAAAAAAAATTCAATGCAAACATAAATCCTTCATAGTATTAAAATTAATGAGTTGATAAGATTATGAACTTCAAAAAGAAAATGTTTGTTGGTTTCCTTTCAATGACATTGTTACTTTCTATATGGATATAACTCTAAGTTATAGCCACACCCACTTAGAGTTAGCCAAGTAAATTTACTAGTACACACACACCCTAGCAAGCAGAGAGTTGAGAAGAAACAGAGTTAATGTAGCTTTATAAGAAAAACAAAAGTGTTTTTCAAAAGAAGATAAATATACGCTTTCATGTGGTTACCTTAATTAAAGGAAAAACATTTTAACAGGTAGAATCTTATTATGCAAGGCTAAACATCCTAAATGTGAAATCTGTACTGATAGCCCCCAGGCGTAATAACCCCACGTAAGTCAATGAAAGAATGATTATAAGACACCACCAGAGAGCTCCCTAATTTCAGGCGCCTGTTTAAAACTTTCCTACTCTCAAAGTCCAATGGGACAGGCCAACTTTATTTTAAGGATTTATTTTTTACTCAACATAATATCTTTTCTGTTTTACACTGCTAGAACAGCGAATTCCTTCTATTCTCTATGTATCTGCTCCAATCCTCAGGTTTTCCTATCGATTAAACAAAAAGGCTGCTCTAATTGTGTTATGTTCAGACATCTTGTGTCACACGAATACTCGGAATCTTTATTTCCTAGACCAACTCTGGCCAGCGGAGCTTGTCATGAGCAGTGCAAGGACACGGGACGAAATCAAAGGCTAACTGCAGAACTCAAAGGACAAAGGTATTTGAGTTAACAGTGAGCTAAATCAGAATCAACTGGTTGTTGGCATCAAGCAGAACCATTCAACAGCTTCAACAGCATGAACGATAAATGTATCTTCCTTCTGTCAGGCTCTACAGAGCCACGGTATACAACACCAAGCTAATATAACCCAGGTAACGAGAGAATCAGTGAGAAAATCCACAACAGAAACTGTGCAGTAGTACTGTTAATATCAAGGATTTTTTTTTTTGCTCTTAGCAACCACAACTGTTATACCATGTATAGAACTCTAATCAGCAATACTTATTTACTGTCAATATGGATATAAAAAGATGAACAAGATAGAGTCTCTGAGCACACAATCTTACTGGGGGGAAAATGCCACATAATGGAGCTGGGCCAGGCCATACCATGCTGTTTCCCACAAACAAAAGAAAACGGTAACGAGTTGGCAGGAGAGAAACCCCAAATAAGCTGCGAAGGCCACGGCTGCTCTATGAGCTCACGGGATGAGAGCTCAGAAGTCTGTGATGCTGACGGAAGACGTCACAGAAGAGGGGGGGTGTGAACTCAACGTGGAGGGCAGGACGAACTCGAAACGCCAAGAGGATGGGAAGGCATTCGAGGGGAAGGCAAGGTACGAGGTTAGGCTCAGAGTGGGGTTAAAGGCTCAGTACAGTTAGAAGACTAAGCTAGGTGGGAGTTAGAAGGCCAGTTTGAATTAATGTTATTTTTCTCTAAGATGTTTATTCAACTGAGATATGGTTAAAAAGTAATACATAAGAGTAAACAAATTTAGCATTTACTTTAAAATTTTACTTTTAGATATTTTAAGATTACACTTTTCTCTAAAATAATAATAAATCTTAAGTACCTAAACTAAATATCAACAATTATTGCCAAAAGAGAAAAGTAAGTAATATTAAATGTCAACAAGAAATATTTTTAAAAATTGTACTTAAATATTCAGAGGAAGAATCATGAGACCACTAAGGTTCTAGTCCAGGCCCACCGCTGCTGGTGATGAGTCATGACCTTGGGGAGCAGGAGCCCTCTGGCCTTCAGCTCCCTTATCTCTAACCTGGAAGAAAGCTACATCAGAGGATCTTGAAGATTTCTTGCAGTGATAAAATCTTAGGATGTTAAGGAAGTGTAGTTTCCGGAGCAGACTCAAAGAGGGAAAATGTCAGAGGGAAGAGACGAAATGTAAAGTGGGTCCTATAATAGAGCTTTGCAGAAAAGCTCTCGCAGGGTTTGATGTGCACTTCTAGGGTTCGGTTTAAATGGCGGGGGCAGAGGAGACAGGCAGGCACTCTCGTTCTCTACTGGGGACTGGTGACCTCCACTAGAGCAGAAGCTTTAAGGGTGCCTGGGAGTGGGGGCTCCGTCACCTATGGGCCCGGTGGTGACCTATATTTTATCGTTTTTCTTCTCTCATTCTTTTTCAGAACATGAATACTTACCCTTGGACTTTCCTCATCATTCATTTTAAAATGACTTTCCCACTCATACATTTTTTTGTAATAGTTTTTTTATCAAAAATCATAAAATGAGTATAAAATTCACGATTCTGTTCTTCCAAAAAAACATGCCAGCCAAAATAGCATATCAAAATGTTTTAGATTTGTGGAATTCTAATGCCCATTTAGAAACGGAAAAGAAATGAACTAGATAGAAATACGTTATATATATATGTACGTGTTATATATATAACACGTACATATATATAACATTTCTATCCACTCACCTTTCAAAAAGAAGTTTTAAAATTATTTTGGTGACCAAAATATATTACTGCCGAATGAGTCAGCACTGAGGACTTACCCAAGGAAATACGTTGTACTGACAAGAGATATATGTCTGAATTCACCAAGCATCCTCCTGAACTTGGCTTCAAAGGCCACTGATGGCACCTACACAGTACTTCTTTTATGCCTCCACACGCAAACGAAGCCATCTTCTTTAAGAACCTCTCACAAATTTATTCTCACAATTTAAGAATTACTAGCAAATGCGTCCACGTAAATCTGATAAAAACGATAGGTCTGGAGGTCGTAACTCTAAAAAACAGGCGACTGCCCCTGTGCTCTCTATCTCCGCGCTCGACTCATCATCACCTCCCCGGGGTGTCAGGCTCCACTCCTCGCCTTCCTCGCCTCGCACATCCCAGTGAGGAACAGGTCCTGCGGACTTCCTTGCGGATCTCTCCTCTTCCACACGCCAGCTCAGGACCACAGTGCCTTTCACCTGACCTACCCCAGTGCCCTTCGTGGTCTCCGGCAAGCCCATCCTCCACAAAGCGCCCCACACTGTCGAAGTTGCAAATCTAACCACGACTTGCCTTAAAACCTTTTGACAGCTTTGCATTTTCCATAGGACAAAATTCAAATCTTTAACCTCTTCAGCCTCAGACCTCACCACGCAGCAGACTTTTAACTACTTTTAGTTCCCTCTGATTTTTTCATGCTTCTCTCCTCCAATCTGAAAATAGCTCTTATTTCTCTGTCCTCCTGCCTTGCCTAAATATAATCCAAGCCCGCAAGCTCCACCCAGGTATGGGCTTCCTAGAATACCTTCCCACCACTCAGCTCCACCGTTCTCCCACAATCCTTTGCATGCTTCCAGCCTGGAGACAACCGCCCTGCAGGGTAAGTATCTGTACAGGAGGCCTGCACCTACCAAGTGACTGGGAGCAACCTGAAGGCAGGAGCTGGGATTTCATTTAGTTGTGACTGGAGCACAGAAAGTCAATCACCATTTGAAGCAGGGAGAATGGATAATTGGATAAATGAGGCTAGAGTTATGAACCAAAAACAGCACTGATAACATTTTGGTGAGTTGGTATTTTGTTACCCCCGAAACTCGGGGGTTGGGGAGACTTTCAGTCAATCTTATTTCATGACTAATTCAAAATTAAAAGCCAATTAATACTAAATGAAAACTCTTGTTTTTTTTTTGTACTATTTCTCATTCTCCACAGCAAAGAAAGAAGATAAAGAAAACACTACCACAGTCTAATCTTAATCATAATAGAAGGGAAATCTGGAATTTTGGAAGATGCAGAACCTTTGCCTTTGATTAAAAAAGCCGAGCCCTCTCTGCTGACCTTCCGATGCACCCAGGGAAGCTGAGGAAACCTACAGGTCAGCTACATCAGACTACACACCTTGAGTCCAAAGGCGGTATCCTCCGAGGCCAAGACTTCAACCTGAAATCATAAGGAAAAAATAATTTAGGCACTATGAAATCTTCTCTGCGTCTAGCCACAGACCAGAGCACAGGCCTGGGACTAAGAGTTCTGAGAAAACGGCATTCAACTTACACCGGGCGTCGAGAAAGAGAGACCTGTGAGTGCCTTCAAGAGCTGGGTCTAAATCCGGGCCCCTGCCCCAGATTCCAGGTTTATAACCAGGCAAGCTTTTATCAAATAATAGAGATCTGCCTCACGTTGACGTGGTGGTCTAAGGTCCTTAACATGATCTGGTAAGTTAGGAGAATCACCCTTCTAACTTAAGTTACAAGATACTGGACATACTTTTTTGATCTTTTACTGACAGACCGCGGGGAAAGTTATGCCTTGGAAAGCAATCTCAGCATGCTTGTGAAAGTGCTAGTAAGTTCTTGTCCTGCTGCCTCAGAGTGAGGAGTCCCTGGAATGCTGCAGAGCGAGGGCTCCTAAAAGCAACACTCTGGAAAAGGCAGAGGCATCTAAGCAACAAGTGTGAAATGATGGCAAAACTTCAAAATTGCCTGTCAGTCTTACGCATTAGAAGACAGAGCTCATTAACATGAACTTTAAAAGCTGCATGGAATGAGATGTGTATTGATAATTCCTGTTTTTTAAACATAATTATTCAGTTTGGTGTATAAAGCTTTTAACTGACTGCTACGAAGTACCTATATGATGGAAAAGAGCAAGGAAAGAAGGCAAGAGAACGAATATGAATATTTTTTAAATGTCTAGGGAAGACAGTGGGGGCGGGGCGATGATATCAGAATAGCGGCTTCACTGTTAGTTTGAAACCTTTTAAGATGAGGCATCTGTAGTAGATGTTTGAAGTAGGAGGTACGCAGGCCAGTGAATCTCGCTGAAACAAAAGTGGACTCTTCCCTTGGGCGAAGGAAATACAGAAAGGAAGCTCATTTCAATAAGACTGTCGTTCGGTATGAAAGTGAGGGGGTCAAAAAAAAAAAAAATAAGAAAACAACCTGTATTCTCCAACGGCTTTACTGAAAGTGAGGCTAACCCGCCACCTGGTCCCTGACACACTGGTCTGGCGCACAGAGCAGGAGAAAGGCGTGATTAGGTACTGAGAAGGGGGGCTGCCTCACCTTGATGGAAACCGTCCGCTGCTGACACCAAATGCGATTTTAGGCTAAAGACTGAAACGTTGGATCCACTAGAGCACAAAATCCTTATAAGACTCCTTGACAGCATTTCTGCTTACACTCGAGTTCTAAAGCTAATTGTTAGATTTAGAAACATGATCTTATCACAGATTTTTAGTTTGAGTGGAAAAAACACAACTATTTGCAATTTACATATACATATGCATGAACTTCCTAAGTCCTGCCTTTTACAACATTAGGTTACCAACCTCAAAATTCTTTACATTAAAACCTCTAATCAACATTGAAGACTTCAAAGAGAAAGCGCAAACAACAAATTCGCTGAATCTTAACTACTGTAAACACTATGACATTTACTCTTGAATTAGACACAGAGATCATGTCTGCGTATCTCAGTGTTAGGTACATTCACTCTGGATGTGATACTTTCATATACATGCAATTATTTTAAAAATATAAGTTTAAATTTGCAAAATCACCTCCAGAGTGAGTTCTGCATTTGCTTAACATATTTTAAAAAGGCAAAGTAGCAAGAAAATTCAATAGCAAATAGAAATCTATTTAAAGGTACGGCTTTCCTGCATTTGACAGCCTGGGGTGGCAGCAAACCCAGGCTCTCCAGCGGGCGCAGGGACTCTCCCCGTGGCGCAGGCAGCAGCTAGACAGAAACAGGCCCTGGGGCTGGGAGGGTGGAGGTGAGGTTCAGAGGCCCAGCCTCACCCTCCACCCTGGAGTCCAGCTCCAGGAAGGCTCAGAGACTTGTTTTGAAATTCCTGAAGTATTAGCCAATCTCATTAAAGCAACTTTAAAAAATTATGCTTTGTTCAAAGGCACTACAGTTTAAATACATACACACTCTAATTCAGTATCCTTTTTATTTTGTGTCTGTAAGACTTTAATTTTAAGGCCTACAGAAAAACAGCTGATTTTTAAAACATGAGATTAACCTCGACTGAATAAGAAAGGAAGATCAACGTCACACAAAGGTTTTCACGGAGCCGGAGGGCATCCCCCTCTAGTGGGGGCAGGGAGTATTTCAACCTTCATACACAGCTTCCAGGTGGGAGGCCCATAACCGAAGTAGCAACGCAAACCTGGTAAGCTTTTTGTTCCTTTGATCATAAATTTGAATCTCTAAAAAAATAAAAGCATTTTATATTTCACCAGCCCAAAACGCCTATAATTCCTACTAGGAGTAGATTTGTGTTTATCTGATGGGATTTTAGTTATTAGCCAATTATCATCAAATTAAATTTGGCTATAAAGTAGTCATGATTTTAAATTAAAATAAAAATGTACAATTGGAAAAAATTAGCACATTCCCAGTGGAAAGCTCTGGTAACGTAGGAGGAGGGCAGAAGGCCAGCAGCTTGCATTTACCTGAGTCACTAACGACTTTCTGGGTTTTACTACACGAGGCCTGGGTTTTACTGAGGTATTAATATCCAGGCAAAATGTATTTAAACATTCATTTAAAACAGTAAATTCAAATTCCAGAGAAGATTTAATGGTGTCATTTTTTTTTTTAAATTCAGTTTGGGGAGATTTAAAACTGGCTGTACTATATAAAATCATCAAGAAAAAAGGTCAAGAGTTTTAGCAAATATAAAATTAGGACAGAATAAGCAAGCTCTTCTTCACACAGATGCAAAGATAACTCCGGATGCCAATGAGAGGCATAGCTGATGTGGGGTGGGCGGAGAGCTCATCAGGGGTCCTCAGGGCCCAGGTACAGGAGGGAGTGAGGAGGGAGAGAGAGTGCGTGCGTGAGTGCGTGCGTGTATGCGAGCCCAGAGCAGGGACTCCCTAAGTCCAAGATAAGGCCCTTTCCATCAAATGATGCTACAATCGACACTTCATAACACGAGGACCTAAAAGGATTCCCTTTGTAGAGAACTTCTGAAATCACTGTGAAAGTTCAAGCTGCAAAGGGCAGCAGCCAAGCCCTGTCCGGGCCCTTCGCTCCAGTCAAGAACAAAACCCTTCACTTGGCTTCTTTCCATCAGCTACTCTCTAAAGCCCCATCTGGGCCAAAAGTAAAACAAGCCACTCTTATTTCCAATCATTGCACTATTAAGAAAATCAGGAAAAAGTGGATTCATGAATTTGGAAGTAAAACTGGTCATGTTTTTTTTTTCTTTCTTGAATCACTTTCAAAGTCTTTTTTACTTTCACCTCTAGGCAGAATATACTAATCCAGCAGCAATTTCATTAAAATAAACAATGCTAAAACTATGTGCATTTTAATAATTTTTTTCTAAAATCAGGAATACACAAAAAGAAATAAAGTGACAAATGATTTATAATCATATATAAAAAACCCTTATTCATAATTAAAGGAATGCAAATCCAAACTCCCAACATTATTTTTCTCACTACAGATTATTAAAGATTAAAAATTCTGATAACTACAATGTTGGAAAAGGCGTAGGAAATCACTGAGATCATAGCCTTGCACTGACGATGAGAACATATATTAGAATGAAGTGCAATTTGGCAGTATCCATCAAAATGCACATGCACATGATTAAGTGTTAACCCCCCAAATTCCACTAATATTCAAGTGCAAAAATGAAGATTTACAAAGCTGTTTACTGGAGTTTTTTTGTAACAGTGAAAAGCTGACAACTATCAAGCAAATAAATGTCCATCAACAAGGGAGTGTTTAATAAATGATCATACAGCCAAGCAATAGAATACTGTGCTGCTATAAAAAAGGAAGGAACTGTGTGCAGGTAAGATTTCTATGATACTACATTAAATGAAATAAATCAGAATGTTTAGTATAAGCTACACCTGTTCAGGAGAAAAGCGAGAGTCGGTATGTGCTTGATATGCTTTCGCCGCTTCTAGAAAGAAATGCAAGAAACACATCAGTGATTGTCTCAAGGGAGAGAACTTATTTTTCATCGTATTTTGTCTTAAAATGCAATAATTTTTTTTGCCAAGTGTATCTGTTTCTTGTTCAACTAAAAGTGGCTAACAAAATAAACCAATAACATTACAAATTATTAAATGTCAATAGTACTCATGGATATGTAAATAAACATCTTCTCTTTCAAGTTGGTACAGACTGAAAATATAGTAGTCAATGCCTGTGTGTACAGAACCCTCAACACTTATGATGGATATGCCAATAAGAACAGCCCTCCCAAAAAACATTTTTTATCATACATCAAGAGCCCCTCAAACATATTCATACCCATTTATTCAGGATCTAGTTACCAGAGAAATTAATCTTTGTGATGTAATTTGCCATCAATTATTTCTATAATAAGTATCTGTACTATGGCATCATCTGAAAGAACAAATTACAAAAGATGTACAAAAATAGGGAATGGTTAAATAAAGCACGGTATAATCATATGCTGGACTCTTACATAATCATAAAAAACTGCTTTCAGAAAATATAGGAAAATGCTCATGACATATTAAACTATAAAAGTAGAATTAAAAGACAGAAATTTAACTTTATAAATATTGAAATCTATCCATTTGTTTCCTCATGCCTTCTAAAATATGTGCCATGAGGGAAGATGTCTTCTCTGCTCCAGGATTTTTGAAATAGGCACTCAAGTTTTCTTTTAATAAATATGACTTTACTATTTTTACATTTAATTATCTGATCCATCTATAAGTTACTTTTAAAAAACAAAGGGAAAAGGTGACTCAGTTTTCCATTTGAATGACTGAGATGCAGAATAACCCCCTACTTTCTCCAGTAACCAGAGATATCCTATCTTCACCATAATTAAACAGTGAAATGATATAAATTTTGCTTCTAATGCCAGGTAGGGATGAAAAGCAAAATTACCCATGAGGTATTCAACTCAAAGTGAGATGGAAGTAAAGGGAGGAGATTGATAATAATCAACAAGAGCCTGATTGAATTTTCAGTCACAGTATTTGTCCACAAGTACTAAAAATTCAAATGCTCTTGGAAAAAAAAATTTGCCTAGACAATTCAAAGGATTAAAATACTATTTTACTTATAGATTACTGTGTCTGCTTTGGTTGGGTCAAGAAGATCAATATACCAACTAGAACCTATTCCACTAAGCATACTTATACCTACATTTTAAGGAAAAGCAGATTCATAAATAAACTGCTCAAAACCATGTCCCAGAATTTACAACAATTTAAACTGCAAGACAAGCTCCTCCCCACCCTACCCCCTTCTGGCTCACCCTGGGCTTCCAAGCTTTAATTTTAGGAAGCAAGGAAGTTGTTCTGTCTTTTCTTTATTATTATTGTTACTTCTTACTACTAATATTATCGTTATCTTTTTTTGTAATCCATTAAAAAAATGAACGCTTAAAAACATGTAAAACCTTGGCAGCATTCTGCTCTTATTAATCCTCCTCCTCATTAGCATGTACTGGCCACATGAGAGCTCAAGGGCACGGCCTGCCAAAACCGCTCAGCATCTGGCCCGCTTGCAACAGAACACAGAACGACGCCTTCTGCTGTTAAATGCTGCCGAGCAGAATGAACATCCTCTTAATATGTCTAAAAGTTAACTAAGAACTTGTCCCCATACAGGGAACCAATAAAGATTAACAACGATGATAAATTTCATCTATGCAAACAAAAAGCATTTGTCACACTTAATACCAAGTATATGATTTCAAGACAAACATGGCTATGTTATAATTACACTTTTCACTACAATTGTTACACTCACATTATCTTCTATACTAGGCTGTTAGCTGTATCTTCATTTCCTAGGTTGTTAAATTTAAAACAAAGGTGGTCAACGTTGTGGTCAAACTTCTCTAATTATGTCTCTGAGTGAGGATACCCTCACTGAATAGTATGGCTTAGAGAAAAGAGACCCTGAGTGCTGCACAGAGTGTGCAAAACACTATGCAATGTGACTTTCTAGCTCCTTCCATCAAAAGATGGAGACTGTCTCACTACTTATCTAATCTGGAGACATGTGATTTGCTTGGATCAATAGAATGCAGGAACAGAAATCGTATTGTACCACTTCCAAGTCTAAGATTCAGGAGGCAAGGCATGCTTCTAGTCATCACCTTTAAAGTCAACTCGCCCCACGTGAACAAGCCCAGGCTAGTCTGCTGGAGGACAAGGTTCTGTTACCACATCACCCTAGCCAAGAGCCAGTCAACTCCAAGAAGCCTAGCTACTTATCTGATCAGTAGCAGATTGAAAAAGGGAGAATGAGCTCAGCAGAAACCAGAACTGCTCAGTCCCAGGACAAACTGTCAAATTGTAAGATTGTGAGCTAAATAAACGGTGGTTGCTTTGAGCACTAAGTTATGGGTTGTGTTGTGTTGTGTAGCAGAGGCTAATACACAATATAGCTTAAATAAAAACTCGGTGTCAGGCATTTATGGCAGAGTTCCAGGGAAAAACGTTATGCTACTAAAGGCAGTTCCAAAGGCACTTATAGGATCTACAGTCACTATCTACATCTCCGCGCCCTATTTTAAAATGAAGATTGTCATACCAAAATTCTACCTCAATTCTTTGTACGGTCCACAAGAAGCTGAACAGCGTGGCTTCTGCTTGCCTCACTGACCTCCAGTGCTACCTCTCTTCCTCCATGCACAGTGTCTGAGCTACACTGGCTTCCTTTCTATTCCTCAGTGACCCTTTCTCACCTCAGGACCTTGGCGCTGGCTGTTCTCGTCTCCTGAAACACTCTGCTACCAGATCTTCCTATTATGGGTCCCTTATCTCTCACACCTCCATTTAAGGGTCACCTCCACACAGAGTCCCTCTCTCTCTCTTTATTACTACTTGATGTCTGCCTGTTTATCCCTTTACTAAAATGTAAATTTCACAAGAGCAGAGGCTCAATAAATAACTGTTGAATAAGTGTGTATGAATGTTGAGGATTGTAACACAAATAATAAAATAAAAAAACATTTATTAACCCAGATTTGAAACAGCTCGTTATGCCACTGGTGTAGATGTAACAAGATGTAAAACATGCTCCACCTAATATAACTATGTAAATTAAAGCCTTACGTACCATTTGGCTGATGATATACACACTTGCACTACATCCAAGAGTTATTAAAAAAAAAAACCCACTTTTACTATATTTAATGATATATATGTATTCGATGCATTTGTCTCTCTAACCAAGTGTACTTTAAACTCTTTTAAAAGGTTTAGGTTTTCAAATTGATGGCAATGAAGGAAATATGTTACTCATATAGATTTTTTCTATTTGTGAATTAAATGTAATGATTCTTTCAGAATTGTACCAAAAAATAACTACAGTCAATAGTTTATAAAGAACACGTATAGTTCATCGTTACAAAGTAAATTTTTAAAAGTAAATTTCAATAAAATTTGAGCTTTGCATCTAGGCTGGCTGACCACAACACAGCAGAGGGAAAGAATCCCCTGCGCGTGCTGCAGGTCATTACCGCGAAAGAGGTGAGCAGGCGGAAACTCTGCGGGGGAACACCAGCACCGCGCGGGAACACCGGCACCGGGGAGGAACACCGGCACCGCGCGGGAACACCTGCACTGCGCGGGAACACCAGCACCGGGGAGGAACACCTGCACCGGGGAGGAACACCTGCACCGGGGAGGAACACCGGCACCGGGGAGGAACACCGGCACCGCGCGGGAACACCGGCACCGGGGGAACACCGGCACCGGGGAGGAACACCGGCACCGGGGAGGAACACCGGCACCGGGGAGGAACACCGGCACCGGGGAGGAACACCGGCATGGGGAACACCGGCACCGGGGAGGAACACCAGCATGGGGAGGAACACCGGCACCGGGGAGGAACACCAGCATGGGGAGGAACACCGGCACCGCGCGGGGGAACACCGGCACCGCGCGGGAACACCGGCACCGGGGAGGAACACCGGCACCGCGCGAGAACACCGGCACCGGGGCGGCCCGTGTTCACAGTATCTTGCATGCTCCACAGATGCGCTCCTGAGACAAAGTGGAACAGCAGCCCAAGTGTGAGCACATCGGTTACGTGTTTGTACACGTAGGGGGCATACAGACTACTATGCCTATGAGAAATCACATGCATAAAAGATAATCATTTCTATATTTCCAGTATTTATTAAGAAATATGGGCTATGGAATCATGAAATATATAGACCACTATGTATGTATTGATTCATGATTTAATTTAGTTTTTCCAATATGACCAATGTATGTACAAAAAATAATATAAATTTGTAAACAAAACTTTTTAAAACATCGGACTTTCAACAAAGGCAAAGTTTTCATATTTACCTTCAGATCTTCCTGTAAATCATATTTTATTACAGCAGAAAGTATATTATGGTAAAACACTAATTATTCATTATATCATTTCTATGCGATTGTTTTTCCTGTATACTTCAACTTAAAATCTATTTCTTATTAATATTTTCTATACTTATTCATAAGTTCTAAGAGGCTGATGAAGAACTATAAAAGTTATAGGAGTCCATGCAGTTCAAAAGTTTAAAACTTTTAACATTAAGTAAATGGTAGTTATCTAAACTTTATAAAGATTAAGATAATACTATTATCTCATCTTCCACTGTACCACATTGTCAAATTCCATGCTATCTTAAACCATATTTCCCTTTTCCCAAGTATCCACTCATTTAATATCACAAATCGATATTAAAAGTTTATCAAATTTACTACACTACATTTACAAATTTACTATATTATAGTTTAATCAAATGCTCTATAAACGTAAGCCAATAACAAAAACTTGTTTACTAATTTAAATTACATTTCATAAAAAGAAAAAAATGTATTTTAAAAATAAGTGGATAAAGCTACTAGGGTAATAAAAGTCGAAAATTTAGCTGAAGTACTAGCTGACCAGACTTGACCTCCTCTCCCAGTCTCTCCTATCATTAAGGTCAGCTGGGAACAGCAAGCTGAAAGTTGTCATGAAACCATTATGCAGAAGAGTCATGTGGGCAGGCTGCGGAGACCCATGGGTGAAGGCTATGTACAAGGTACCACCACGTCTAAGGGGAGGAGGTGCAACAAAGATGACTTTGATTAGATGAGAATGAAAGGCAGTTTGAAAAACAGAACCATTTTTAGATCAACAAATTATACTTCTATTACTGCCTCCAAATGTCTGTTGCACATTATTAATGTGATTCTGTCACTGGTTTCTTTTTCTGCTGCCCTCCCCCTGTCCACATATCCCTGATCCCCTCAGCTGTCAGCAGGGTCTACATGTAAGAAAAATGACAGATGAAAAAAACTTCTCTTTTACCCTACAATACTTCTACCAAAATAGACTGGTTTTAAAAACACTGAAATAGTGGTTATAACCAGACTTGAAAGCCTTTCAAAGTTTAAATTAAATTGTTTAGGACTATCTTCATTATCAACTTGGGACAGAAAAAACAACTCAGTAAGAGAGAGAGAGAAAAAAATATATAGTTATACTTACGTTTAACCACAAACCTTTACCTTTTACCTTAAAACTAACCCTTGTTTTAGGTGGGACTTATTTTGAAAAATCTACCTATCTGATTAGGTAAACTAGTTAATGCAAAATTAAGGCGTCTCTAGGGAAGAACCACTTTTTACCTCTCACAGGTCCCCCAAGGGCTCTTCGTCCAAGAACCTGAACTGGACGGGCTCCACGCCAATCGTGGCACCGCCTTTGTTCTCTCGCATCAACCGTTTCAGGCTGGCCTTATCTGCCAAAGGCAACAGTAACGAACGTTTAAACCAAGACTCTAAGTATGTGAAGGAAACTGAGGCTAGTACAGGAAGTTCTGGAAGAGGCAAATTAAGAAGAAGAGTTGATGTTTTCAAGGCAACTAACTGCCAGCATGCCACTACTCCACTCTGCCCCTCTTCCTCTCTCCAAAATAAGCATGTCATCTAAAAAAGTTGTGTGAGAAAAAGAGGAAGCCTTCAAAAACAGGTATTAGCTGTGTGAAAATGCTTTGCTGCTCAGTTTATTTTAATGCATTTTGAGTTCAAAATTGTTCAGTATTAACGTTCTAGGACCATAAAGGCTTTGTCTCTAAAGAATCTCCATTCTTTACCAGTTGAAAAATACTGATAATTCAAAAGATGGGCATAAACTGGGAAGATAAGTGCATCCATCTGCTCACTTAAGATGTGGGTGTCTGAGGACCCACGAAGCTGAGGTCAGACTGGAGCAATGAACAACCTTGAAACAGCACAGCTACGGAACCAAGATCGGCTCAAAGGAGAAGACAGGCCCTGCGTTTGCTGGTTCATCTGTAACTGCTTTATTAAGAAAAACCACTACAAATCAAGGGGGCATGCATCTTGACATGAAATAATAAAGTCACTTTCTAAAATGCTAGTGACATATGATTACAGAGCTCCCCTAAAGAATAAATTACTGAGGAGGAATCCTCTGCTTCCACCATAGACAGTAATTTGTTTAAAAATGTGGGATTCAAATAGGAGAAATTATTTTTTTAAAATAAACTCCTGGAACTATTTTAAACTATTTGAAATAAACTATAGCCACTTTGGTAAGAGTTTGGTAGTTTCTGACAAGGTAAAAGCAGTCCAATCGCATGATCCAGAAAGACACTTCCAGCGGTTAACCCAGGAGAAATGGAAACATGTGCACATGAAAAACTGATGAAAATATTTATAGAGGCTTTGTAATTTTCAAAAACTGCAAACAATCCAAATGTCTATCAAGTAGTGAATGGATACACAAAACTATAAACCACATTCCTACAACGGACAACTACGCACCAACAAAGAAAGGATTAACTACTGACGTAAGCTACGACACGATGAATCTCAATGTATCACGCTAAGTAAAAGAAACTAGACTCAAAAGGCTACCTACTATGTGATTCCGTTTCTTCAGCATTCTGGAAAAGATAAAACTACGGGAAAGGAAAACAGAGCAGTGGGTGCTAGGAGCTGAGTGTAGTAGAGGGAGAGGCTGACTATAAAGGGTGAGGGAAATCTTCTAGGGGTGATGCTAATGCTCTACTAGAAACGTTCTAAGGTTCTTGCAGAATACCATTCTTTACATGTTATCATGTTTTGCGTTTCGCAACATGGTAATCCTTGGTACTCAGAAAATTTTACCTTTTCCAAATATACTAGAATTAAAATAATATTCCATAGTTTTTCATGCTAAAAATGCCTTTGCTTTTCACTCTTTTACTCTGTTTTGTTTTGATTAAGTGTTCTAGATTGTAGAGTTGAAACTTTCAGTTGATAATTTCTAAAGATTTCCTGCCAGATTTGGCAGTTGCTAGATTTTTCTACCAGGGGGTGGGGGAAGGGGTTGAAATATTTTTGTTTGGTCAGGAAGAAACAAATTTAGGTTGTTTTCTGAAGATAGGGATAATTTATCTAATGAAAATCTTTGTTATTTAATACAATTGTATATAAATTTATACTTCAACATGAAAACCAACAAATCAACATAAAACCAAACTAATGTCAACATTAAAGCTAAAATATTATGTACAGGTTGAGACATGAAAATACTATGTAAGCTTCAAATCCAAACTACAGCAACATTAAAGTCATATGTGTAAGTTAAAAAAATATATTATATGACCTTCAGATCTGATGCATGACACTAACCTCTTCATAACAGTATTTTCATTTATAGCTCAGAAAGTCTGAAGTTCAATTTTTAAAATCCAAATCTTAAAAAAAAAAAAAAAAACTCTTAAGGGACCACATATTTACGTATCTTTGGTAAGTCAGTCCCATAATTCTAGATGTATGAGGAAATTCAGTCACTGAGCCTATACCGTGAAACTGTTTTCGAGATAGAAAAAGTAGCAAAAGGCTTGGAATAGTTTCAAGGTTGAAAAACTGGACTTTTTGTCTGAACATCTACTCTTAATAGTCCCTTTTAACACTTTTGTATTAAGTAGACTGTTTTGCTCAAATTCTTTATATCTTTTTAAACAAAAATGAGGTTTCTGAAATAAACAATGTACAAACTTAAGAAGAAATCAGCTATCTGGCCGTAACATTTGTCATGTTTTACCGAGACTTTATAAATGACTCTGCCCAAAGATTTCCAGCAGATTAAGTTTTTGTCTAGACCAGTGGTTCTCAACCAGGAACAATTCCACAAATAACACCCTCACCTCCCCAATCCAGGAGACATTTGGCAATTTTTAGGAATATTTTTGGTCATCACAACTTGGGGTACGGTGGGGATTTGTTCCTGGTATCTGCTGTGTAACTATAATGCACAGGACAGCTTCTTATAACAATGAATCACTGGGCCCAAAATGTCAATGGTACCAAAGCTGAGAAAACTTAGTCCAGATGTGGAATATACTAACTACTAAATATTCAGAAGTATAAGCACAGAAAGATCCTGGTTCAAATCATTTCAGTCTCAGGATTACAGACAGTGTTTGGGATGAAAGGAAGGAACCCTAATTGCTGAAACAGTGAAAATGCCAGTCACTGTTTTCCCGGTGGAAAGGTTACAGAACCAGCAAGGCTCCACAAAGCAGAAGTAAAATGCTATAAAGCAAACTTTTCGTTCAGAATGAAGCTCTTGAGTTCAGTGACAACTTTGCACAGACAATAAATCTACTCATATGAAATGTGAGCTCAATGCCATGTTTTATTTTTAAAAGAGTGGGGTATAGTTGCACCAATTATAATACAAATGCACTATTTTAAAAAATGGGGAACTGGGTAAAGTCGAAAGTAAAAATAAGCTCTGAGATCACTAACACCTGTTAACATGTGCATATATGCATGCATGTATGTTTGCATGGGTGTTTCTTAGCCCTATCCACCATCTAAATGCAAAATTAGTCAAATTAGACATTTGCTTTAAATGTGTTAAATTATTTACTTCAAGATTCACTTTAAAAAACATGGGGTGTAGGACTCATACTCACTAGGAAATTTGGTAGGCAAAGTGTAACTTCAGAATTTGTTATAAACCAGGCAAATGCCTAGAGCAAACAGAAACTGCTCTTAGTGGGCATAAACGACTATCCAAATTAGCATGTCTTTTGTGTTAACACTTATTCGTTAGGATCTTAAAATCTAAGACTTTCTGGACAACACTGGAATGGTGACTGCTAAGTAAAGCTTGATGTTCTTGTAAGTTCAGATGCGTTTTCACCAATGGGGTTGGGGCCTGAGCATGTAACCACAGAATATGCTGGGAGCATGTTTTTAAATTCCACCAGCTTACGTGAAAGTGTGTTGTTTTCTTTTACAATTACTCCATATGTATCGTTTCTGAAATATACAGAAAATTAAGCCTTTCTATTAATTCAATATTTACCAAGCTAAGGAGTTAAAAGTTTGTCAATCCCAAACTCGTGGACCTGAATCAATTTAATCTCTAGTACACAAGATTGTAGCTCAAAACTTTAAAAAAGCTGCTAATCTTGGCCCACTAACCATTTACCCTAATATTGCATTTGCTCTTTGTACTCACTATAATGAGAGGAGGGGTGGGGAGTGCAACAATATATCTTGGCATATGATTCCCCCTTTTGACACTCAAATATTGATTTAACTTAATTTAAAATAAAACTGACAAGTGTCCTAAGAGAACAGTAACAATCAAGATTAGAAATGTCCCTACTATAATCTATCATTTTTATAAAATCTCATTTCTATACATTTCACATGTGAAAATATTATGTATTTACACAGCAACCATTATATCATTATAAGGCATAAAGCGAACAGAAGAATGTTAGTATTCAGAACTTATTGCTGAGATTCTGGCTCTATATCAATATTGATAAACTCGAAACTGCATTCCCATAATAGAAACAGACCCTCTGTTAAATTTCCAGAATTCCAAGTTGATTTGAGTGACAGAGAGGGCACAGAACTCCCTACCAAGTAGGAAGCTATTTACACAAGCAGTAAACAGACTTTTAAAATTATGTAATCCATGGAGTGGAATAAAAGAAGTTTAAAAAACGAGTGGCAATAGTTAATTACTACTAGTTGGATTCAGTGCATGTCTTAATGTACTATAGTTTTGGGTCATTTACCTTGAAAATGTCAAAGGTGTCTAGATTTCAACATTCTACTTAAAACTCCTACGCAAGGAGACCAATAAGAACACCCAGTGATCCCTAAGTCTTCATGTCAGAGAATGGCTGAAAAAGAGAAAGGCAAGATTCCCAAAAGACTCTAGCATTTAATTAAGAACAGGAAAGCACATGCAAGAGGAGAAGAAACTTTACAAGCTAAGACTTTTCTCAGCTTTAAAAAAATGCTGAGTTGGTTTTCCCGCCAAGGAAGGTTGATGATGATGATGATGGACTTTGCTCCAAGAAGCCTTACTACACAAACAGAAACCTGTCAGAACAGCCCCCGCCTGGGTCGGTCCTGCTCCTGACAACTCTGAGCCCTGGGGGCAGCCAATGGCGGAGCGGCCCCGCCTCTTACCCAGCCTGGTCTCTCACCAGCCGGCCGGGAAGAGCTCCTGTAGGCCTGGGTTTCAGGCTCCACCCCACCCCTGCCCGTCAACCCCGCCCCTCGCCCACAGAAGCAGGGCCCCTGCATCTGAAGCCCAGCTGCGCTGACCCCGCCCCTCGCCGCCAGCCCCGCCCTGTTATGGTCAACTAGGTTGAGCCCCAGCCCCGCCCCCACACTCCACCCTCGGCCACCTGTACTGCCCAGTGTTTAGGGGCCTGGGCTCTCCACCGCCTCTGTCCCCCCACCCCCCGCCTCTGCCAGCCGGCCCCGCCCCTCGCCCACAGAAACCGGCCCCGCCCTGTGTTTGGTGGCCTGGGCTCCACTTAGATCCTGTGTCCTTCCTCCCCTGCAATTTCCTGTGCTTTTCCTGCATCAGGCATTCGTTTTCATTTCGCAAAATGAACTGCAGCTCATCAAGTCCCGGAAATGGGCGGTGGTGTTTCTTTTGGGGTGGTGGAGAAGGGGTAAAAGAGAGATGCACCAAAAAAAGTAGGGGAGAAAAGAAAAATGCAGATTTTGCCTTTGCCAAGCCAAAGGGAAGAGGTTAAGGAGCAAACGAAGCAATTTCGGGTGGAATCGTGGCTAGCAGTGGCACAGGAAAAAACGCTCTTTGCCTTCTTCACCCTCGCGAGTGTTTCGTTTAAATGTTAAGCTATGCCAGCAGAAACTTTACAAAACCACGTCTGACAGGGCACTGGGTGCCTCCTGCCTAGAGGCCAACCTTCCGGCTTGCAGAGCGCGCAACAGGGGGCGGCCAGAGCGCCCACCCACAGGGGAGACAGGGCCCGGGCGCCTTCCAGTCCCGGGGACAATGGCCATGAGGCCTGGCAGGCAGGGGCAGGCTCGCGAGTCCGGCTGGAAGGACCCCCACCCTTCCACGCACACGGCCGACGCCGAGCGGGGCCCGTGGGGCGGGGCCAAGGCGGCCTGCCGGGAACCCCGCGGCGGTGGGCGGGCAGCTGCCCGCGGGAGCGCGCCCGCCACAGCCTCTTGCACAACCTCGCCGACGCGGCCCTGCCCATTGCTGCTCCTCCGCGGCCTCCAACCAGAAACTCCTCCGTGATTACCGGGGTTCAAGGTAGCGAGGGAGTTTCTGAACTTGCCTAATCATTCACCCCCCCCCACACACACACACTCTTTCAGGCTTCTTTTTTATATTTCCTTCCTAAACGTCGGCCTGTCTTCCAAAGAGTGCCAAATCAAATCACTGGATGTGTAAATTGTAAAACATAAGATCTCGGTCATGAAAAGCAAAGTAATTGTTTTTAATGCATAGAAAAATGAGAACAGTGATATTAAGGCTGGTGGCTAGAAAGGGGTCATCTCTCCTTCAAACATTCAACACTCTTCAAAGTCAGTTTTTGGCAAGGAATAAAAATAGATAAACTGTTAGGATGGTGAACGATTAACTCAGAAGCTGACGGGCAGGCCAACAAGGAAAGAGGGAAAGTAGGAGGCGACCAAGCTAGAGCCCGAGCCACAGAGAGGAGCAGAGACCCATCAGCACACAGGAGGGCGGGCTGGGCAGGGCAGCGGCTCTGCCCTGGCCAGCAGCGCTCAGATGCGTCTGGAAGGTTAGTGCGTCTTTGAGGGCAAATGATATAATTTTGAGGGAATTGTTAGTTTTAAATCACCATGTGTAATATTTCGAATCTCGGTTTGAGTAAGAGAAATGGCTACAATCAGGCTTTACTGTTGTCTACATGATATCGTTTCTTAGTTAATCCTACCTAGTTTTACAGCACCAACAATATTAATAACAGAAAAATATACATGGTAGCGGCATATACTCCAAGAATTCAAAGCTTACAAACCCTTATTCAAATTTTAAAGTTTGGATGAACCAAAAACAAAAAAACAAGATGCTTAGATTGAATACCTATTTTTTAGGTCTTAATTTACAAATACATGGTTATAACAATATTTTCTGCCCCCCCCAAAAGATTAACCCATGTCTCATCTTTTATTAACTTTAAATTATATGCCTTATGAAGTGCTGAACTTGTATCAAGATGTGAAAGAGTAACAAATAAAATGCTAAATGCAAGGTTAAAAGGCAAGAACAGATAAGTATTCAAATGCATTTTAGGTCAATTCTTCATTAGTGAAGAATTTATTTTTCAAAATTTAGTTTTATTCATCTACTTATTTTCTGAATATTACTAATTTTCCTAGAAACACACTTTGCTGAATGGTTTTCACTCATTGCCCAGCATCAAGACTATCATGTAGGGCATATATCTCTAGGCCCAGAAAAGACCAAAATTCAAAATATGTTTCTATTGAATGTCTATAGCTTTGGAACCATCATAAAGTCAAAAAATTGCAAGTGGAATCATCTGTAAATGCACTATTCCCTTTCTTGACATTACTTTCTCTTCCTATCCTTCTTACAGCTAGTTTTGGGCTTTTTGCTGCTTTTTAGCCCTCCAAATTATGTTAACTGGTATGTAGGATGAGTGTACCTACGTATTTCTTTCTGCATATGTGCATGCTTGCTTAAAAGACATAACGGCATGTTCAGATGGTTCTAGTTCTAAGATAATGGCTACATGTGAGAGCAGTCAGGATGACACCCTAGTTTTCAACTTGGTGGCCTGAATAACAGAATTGTTATGACATTAACTAGCAACTATTGAGTTTGGTTTGAGACTGTTTACTTTGACATGCTTTTGGTACACCCAAGAAGGAGACAGCCAGCTGGTAGTGGGAAGTACTGGTCAGGGTCCCTGTACTACAGACCTAAGAACATGGAGTCCCCGGCAATTAGATGATAGTTGAATTCATGGGAATGGACAACTGTGTTTATTACAGAAGAGCAGGCAGAATGGAATGAGAATAGAGCCTAAAACAGAAGTGTCATGAGCACCAACATGTAAAAGACAAGTCCCTCTCCCATGTGATGGAAGCAGCAGCCACCAGGCTAGAAATATTAGGATTTTAAAATTGCTTTCTCCTCCATACCCAGGAGGAAATAAATTTAATAAATGAATTTAACTCCTCCAAGAGCTGGAGCTCCTTAGTATTTCTGTGCCTCTGCTTCCTCATGTATAAAGTGAATATAATAATCACAGCAGATAGTTGTTCTCTAAGTAGCACTTACTAAAAAGTTTGCTTTGATCATCATCTAATTGTTCCCTAAATCCGGTTTTTCAAGTTCATGCCAGCATCTATCCACGGCCTTAGCTGAGCGCCTCATCTCTCCTTTTAAAACCTGGGATGCTGTGAAACTTGTTTCTTTGACACCACGCTCTTTCCCACCCATTACCTTTCACAGGGTCACAGTGTTGTTTTCAGTAACCACAGACTTGAATACAGTCATGTGCCGTATAATGACGTTTTGGTCACCAATGGAAAGCATATATGACAGTGGTCCCAGAAGATTATAATGGATTATAAGCCAAAAGTTTATGTGCGTTGTTGAAAGAAAAGGCTGGCCCCAACGATATTAAACTTACGGCTAGCGCTGGGCGGCGTACACAGACAGGAGGCTCAGCGTGCTGTCCACCTGGCCCGTACCCGTCCTTGGCTGGGAACAGAGCTGGCGAGGGAGTGAGAGCAGCAGACGGGGCAGGAGGGGAGCCCCAGGGGCCTGTCGCTGCCCACGCCTGCGCTGGCGCACACAGGTGCACACACTCGCGCACACCAACTCAATTCTCTTTCATTTCTCTTCACCTCTTTCCTCCCAAAGCTGTTCTCTGTCTACTCTTGTTCCCTCTCTCTCTTAACCCTCTCCCTTTTATAGCTTCTCCCCTCAAGCTTTACCTCCTTTGGGTCTCTTTAGGTCTCAGCTCTCCCTTCTCTCCCTCCCTTCCCTCCCTCCTTCTGACCTGTACTCTTGCTCCCATGGGTGCCTCTCTCTCCACGGCTCTCCCCCTGCACCTCCCCAAAGCGTACGCACAAGCACGCACACTTCATCTTTTATACTATATTTCCACTGTGCCTTTTCTAAGCTTAGACACGTTGAGATCCACAAATGCTGATCACTGTGTTCAGGTGCCTGCAGTACTCAGTGCAGTAGCGTGCTGTACAGCAGCAGCAGGCTAATACCCTAGGTGTGAAGTAGGCTATTCCACGTAGGTTTACGTACCTCTATGTTTGCGCAACACCGAAATTACCTAAGATGCATTTCTCAGAAGTATCCGTGTCGCTAAGAGATGCATGACTCTATCGCTCTACTCAAAATCCTTCAGACTATCAAGAGCGCTGAGTTGAGATGCCGCACCTTGAGATGCGGGGCCCTGAGGGTGGGTTTCTGATATGCCTTTTCACCCCCCTGCTCTCACCACCTTTAATCACCCTCTCTGGGGACCTGAGTGCTAAACCCACCACGTTCTTTGTTCCAGGGCTTTATTCATACTGAGCCCTTCACTTTGCCCACACTTCTGCCCTTTTGGAGTTCCCATGCTTTTTTACAGGAAGATCTTCTCGACCCTCTTCATTAGAATGTACTGTACTTTGTACGTACTGAATTGGATTGATATAATTTTATTATTTTTTATGTAACCATATACATGTCTATTTTCCTTTTAGGTCTCTGAGGGCAAAGTCCATCAATTGCATATTCATGTATATTCTCCCAACCATAAAACCTCTAAAAAGTATGCTACACATAGTAGGTACTAAATTAAGCAGGAATTTTTTGAGAGAGAGAAATGCTGGAAATCAGACATTTTCATACTCTTTACGAATCCTCTGGAAGGAAGTTTGCAACCCAAGTCCTCTCTCTCGTATGTAGACAGACAATCATTAAATAAATGTATTTAGATAACTACCTCCAGGAAGTGGTTTATCATCATAAAAAGGGGGCAGTCATTTTTTAAACCTACAACTTACTTTTGAACATTTTTTCCTTACTAAAAGGTTAAGATGGCATCTTAAAAGTTGTTTAGGTTCTAGACATTTGCACCATGAAGAAGAACCTAGAGTTATGTTTACTTTCAAGTTCAAAGCATAATTTGGGAAGGCGAGGCATTCTAAATGTGACCTCCTTTTTACTTATGGACTGATAGAGCTTTCTTACCAGATAAATGAGGTTTGGTCTCAGGAGAGAGACTGAAAAGTGAATAAAAGCAATCACCTAGAAGAACAGGAATTTTTATTACTGGAATTTTGACTAGCACACTCATTTCCTAAGATAACAGGTAGCCATGTTTTCTATTGATGGGTTCCTAAAAAGATGCTAACTGGTTACAGCTAACCCTTGAACCACTCAGGTTTGAACTGTGCAGGTCCATCTATACATGGCTTTTTATCGATAAACACCTATAACTATTACCAACCCACAGCCGGGGGTGGGGGGAGTCTGTGGCTGAGGAGGGCCGACTGTGTACACTTTAGAGGAGACCTGAACATCTGTGATTTTAGTATCCAAGGTGGGGTTCTGGAACCAATCCCCCATGGATACTTAGGAACAACATAAGTTTTGGGGAATTAAAAGTTATACAGACATTTTTTACTGTGTGAGGGGTCGGCACCCAACCCAGTGTTGTCAAGGGTCAACAGTCTCGACATGAGATAACTGACCACTTTAAATCTCTTCTGACACAAGGTAGAAAGTAAAGGCACATTTTATAAAATCTAATAATCATTTTATAGAAATTATAGCCAAACCCAACAAAGAATGTCTTCTCATGGTCTCCAATAGATGTTTTATTGGTTGCAAATATTACTTTTGAGTAGCTCAGTAAATGTGAATTATTTCCCCAACCTGCCCTTTGCAAAATTCTCTGAAACCAATAAGGGTGGCTTTAAAAACCACCAGAATTGTTGCTGGATTACCACTGGCTTTGACACTGGACAGGGACATTAGAAACAATAGCAATCGATCACTAACAAATCCACCAGCAAGGGCAACTCATTTGGGGTATGTGGTGGGGGGGGGGGTATGGGTGCTTATAATATAGCTGTCCAACAGAAATAGAATGCAACCAAATATGGAATTTAAAATTTTCTAGGAGCTATGTTAAGGGAAAAAAGGTGAATATTTTATCTGACCCAATATATCCAAAATATTATCATTTCAATGTGTACTTGATATAAAAGTTAATGCAGTATTTTACTTTTTTATGCTGTTTCAAAATCCAATGTGTATTTCATAGATGCAGCACCTCAGTCTGGAGGGACTGCCCCCCGCTCCAGTACTCCACGGCCATATTGACAGGTCTTGCTATCGTGTGTGTGTGGGGGGGGGTGGGGGGGAGCTATTTGGGATTGAGTAATAAATTGATATTGATGTGGATTTTTTTTTTTTTTAAATTAAAGACATCATTGCATAAAGGGTATCAGTGATTACTGGTTTGGAAATAAAATACAAATATTAAAAGAAGGTCCGTAAAGATTAACACTGAAATATTTCTAATACTGCAAAAACACAGCCAAATGTTCAAGCACATAAATTAAATTAGCCAAATGTCTTCAGTGGGAAAAGAAAGAATAATTTCTACGGAACCTGCCCTAGACCAAACGGGAAAATGTTTCCATTTGTGAGAAGACGTCTCCAGTGACAGTCTTACAGCTGTCACAAAGAGGCTCTGATCAGTGTGGCATCATTTCTGCTGTCCTTCCTGAAGGCAGGAAGATGCAGGAACGCCGTCGAAACTGCCTCTCCCCCTGGGGGGCGGGATGGACGCGGTTAGGGCAGGAGAAAGCCTGACTGGCATGACAAGGACAGAGATGTCCCGTAGTTCTGCTGTCATGCCAGGGATAAAAGCAATGACGGGAAGACAGAACGGCGGCAAACGCAGTGTTGGCTCTTACTAAACTCTGAATCAGGGAAACAAGCTGCTTCCAATTAGCAACAGGATGTTGGAAGTGCTTAGTTCTGTCGAGGGAGTGTCCCCTTCAGAATAAATCTAATCGGCTCCAGAAATGTCAGTTTAAAAATATTATCTTCTTCGCAGATCTATCAAAAGCACGCAGTACTTTTCTTGAGCAATCTCACTCATTCCCATGGCTTCGCAAATCAAATATTTTGATGAATCCAAAATCTTTATCTTCGTTTCCACTTGAGGTGCAGAACTGACCAGAGTTCTTCAACTACAGTCTCATAAAGATGCCCCTCAAGAACCTTGAATTTAGCAAGTCAAAAGCTGGACTAATTTTCTTATAATTCCACTGATCTCAAACCAACTTTTGTATTTTCTTTGTTCAGTTAATGACAAACTACCAATCTGCTGGAGCTCAAAAGTTTGGAATTTATTCATGTGTTTTTATATTGTTCCAATCAGAAATCATGCTGCTATCTTTATATGGCCATCATTTCTGCTTTAATTCAGGCTTCCATCAACTCCTTATTTTTCAAGGCACAGTTCAAACTTAATTTCACAAACATTATCTATGTACCTACCATTTGCCAACTACTGTGTGCAATATGCCACATATTAAAGATTCACATGGTATCAAATGGCACCTCTTCTTTCCCAGTCCAACAGGTTAGCCAACTACTCCTCAAAATACTGAATTATGATGATCTGATTATTTGTTTTCTACTTTAGCCTGCAAGTTCCTAGAAGACAGAGAATGACATATTTTGGTATTTACCTTTTCATTCCTGGCACATTACAGAGACAGCACAGTGCTTAGTATACAGAAGGTAATCGATAAATTCTGTGAAATGGAATGTACATTTAGTTTCTCACCCTTTGGTTTACAAAGACCAACTGTTCCCCCTCATGATACCATCTCAAGGTTCTAATTTAACTTAAAAAAACTATTCTTTTCCTCACATTTGGAATTCAGATGAGCACCCTTCTATCAAAAATGTATTTAATTCAATGGAGTCAACGACATCGTCCCACACTGTACTCTACAAGGTAACTGTCAGAAATTTAGAAATTGTCATGTGAAGTTTTACACCTATAAAGCCTACTAGCTGTACTGGGTGAAATGAAAAAAAAAAAAAAACCGCTTACATACCATAGCAATGTAATTACAAATAAGCTTTAACCCAGTAAGTATAAAAATACCATCTCTTACCACTTAATCAAGCAGGACCCAAGTTACCAGTGATTTATAGCATACCTTCTCTTAGTTTACAGCTCAGACAGGAGCTAATTTAATAACTATGTCAATCAGAGTGCTTAGAAAGAATTGAACAAGTTTAGCTAACTTATCCTGGGAGGGAATTTCATGAAAGAATTTAGAGTGAGTTCACAGAACTGGTTGTGGAGGACCAGGGCTGGAAAAGAAGTAGGATACAAGGAAGATGCATCAACAGAAATCATTTGCCTAGAATGTCACCACCAGCATTTCCAGTAAGGGGCTTCCAATGTTCCAATGCTTCTAATACCGCTGGACTGCTGGCTTCTGTGTGGTTTAAGCAAGAGCTTAAGACTGGCCAAGCCTTAGTCATGTGCTCCCTCCACAGCTCTCAGACCTGGTCTCCTTGGGATCCAGCAGTGGAAAATACAAGGCTTTTTTTCACTAAGTTCTATCCTTTGGGAGACTGCCCCCAATGGAAGGCAGGTTTCTATACTAAGCTATTAAAAACGACAACAAAAAATCCAGCAAACATTCAAATAATATTATCATCAAGAATATCATGACGCCTCAAATGCGTTTTCCATGTGCACTAGCAATGCCCAATGTCAAAGCACTGATCTCCAGCAAGGCGCTGCGTATGAGATTCCTGCAGTGCTAGCCTGTGCTCCTGAATATACCCACGTGGCTGGCTCCTTTAACTGATTTTCAATTGTCACCTACAGACTGTTCAGGTATGCCACTGAATTCCTTTTGTGCTGACATCCAATTTGGCTATGGTGCAATCAGTTTCCAGTCAATACAGAAAAAAATAAGTTCATGATATTGTGTGCAGGCACCCCTCAGCTTTCGATACACACTCAACCAAAATCTTTGTATGATATGTAATGTGACTGTTGCATACCAGGCTCACTCTGAGCAAAACACGCACTGAAATTCTTAGCTCATGACAGATCCTATCATCAGTGACAGTTACACAACCTGGTAAATGCCTTTAGACCAACCAAATGGTGTTGATGTAAATCAGTAAGACTGCTTCTAGCCCTGATTTTTATCATCAGGCTCAACTGAGACTCCAAACTGAGGGTTTGACAGTTCTGATACTACATTCTTGTCCTGCTATTGCTCTACATGAAATGAATAACGTTGAGTCAATATACTTCAGAAAGTACTGGATCTAAATATTAGGGAATGGAGTTGCTGTCTCCTGGGATTATCTTGAAGACAAGTAACTGAAGCTGAGATCAAACTCCGGAGGCACGGGCCTCCTCCACCATGTTACAGGAAGCTGCAGACAATGTCGTAACAATAAAATGACCAGGTCAGAAACATCATCCCCTATTTAAAAACACTCACAAACGTTTACAGTCTATCATAATGTACATATCAACGTAACATTTCTATCAATGTAACATATCTGTTACTTTCATTGGCATTTTGCAGGAATAGTCATAAGCTCGAACAGACTGCTGGATGTGAAGAGAGCTCTTATTTCACAGACGAGGAAAAGTGGAAGCCCAGTAGGTTAAATGGCTTAAGGCCATAAATATAGTTATTGGAGAAAAATGAGACTACAACTCGGGTCTCCTGACCCTGGGTCAGTGCTTTTTGTTCTGTACTATACCATTCCGATGGTGAGAGCCACAAACAGAAGAGTCTTTAGGTTACAGTCAATCGGTGACCACTAAGGCCACTTCTGTATGAGCAGCCTGTCAACACAGAGTGTCCTTAGTTAGCCTCCAATACATTTTTCTAGCCACCCAAAGTGTATTCTCAACTTAAGCAACTGTGTTCCTTCCTGGTTTTCTCTCCACTTGTCTGCTGAGAATGAAGCCCGCACGATCTGCTTTATCTTGCCACTCCAGTATTCCAGAACTACCTGTCTGGAGTTCTTCAACCTCAACCAACTCCCTCTGAATCAAGACGTGGCCACCAGCTGACGACAAGGAAAACCGCTGTCTGGACAGCACTGGTACACCTCCGCCTAATACAGAATCCCTCATGTTTTTGAAAACTTTACTTCTTAAAAAGACGGCAGGATACATTTCTTGGAGGCCAACACTAAACTAAATCAACTAGCCTCTTTACAGTCTAGCTCAGCCTGCAACTCGTTCCCCTGGAACTTACTCTATGTACACAATTTGAAACCCAGCATCTCTGTTTCTAGTACTTAAAATTAAATATTTCATCTCTTTCAAATATATTAATTCTGACTCTACAGAAAGTACCAACAAGAAGAAATGGAGTTACACTATAACAAGGAAATAGGTTTAATATGAGAACAGCAAGGGCTGATCAATTAATGAACATAATTGAAAGAGCTAAAAAAATGTGTCTATGGGGTGGGGGTTGTCATGATTTATAGAAACCTTTAAAAAACCCCATGATGTACTACACTGGTTCTAGACCACATTTCTAGAGATTCTGCTATAATTGACTGGAGTGTGACCTGGGAAGGAGGAGTTTTTAAAGCACCCAGGTTATGCTAATTTTCAACTAAGGTTGAGCATTACTGCCAAAGGTAAAGGAATCTGGCTGGAAAATTTTCTAGACCTTCACTATCCAAAATGAATATAAGCCACAAATATGATCCACATAGATAACTGTAAAATTTCTAGTAGCTATGTTGAGTTTAAAAAAGAAGTTAAAGTGACTTTATTAATGTATTTTGTTTGTTCAATATATATAATACCTTTTCAATATGTAATCAATATAAACAATATGTTAATAAGGTACTTTACATTCATTTTTTGTTATCACTGTGGTTCGCCAGACCTGTGATTACTGGGAACTTTCACAAAATTGAACCTTTGCACTGAAGAGAAACGTTTGGGCAGAGACAGTGGTCATTCTGAGCAGGGGACTGGCTCCAAGGGCACCAGGAGTCTCCTGAGGCTGCGGGCATTGTACACTGCGCAACATCCTCAGAATTGGAGGATTTGGATTACAGAAATGCCAACATTCAGATGCCACTACCTCCCCATCCCTGAATTCCAGATCTCTGAGAACCGTATCCTTCAAATAAAGCAATGCCATGCTATACATATGCAGTATTTTTGTCCCCTCCATGGGGAATTAACCAGTGGCAATCCACATGGGCACTAACGGTAGAGAGTGCAGGCTCTTTTCTTCTACACACAGAAGTGAAAGTGCAGCTCACAGATGCTTCAGATCTGAACACAAGTGACGTGACTGAAAGAGGCCCTGGGGGCAGCAGTTCTGCCAGCCAGGGCTTCCAAACCTCTGGGGCAATCTCTCAGACTGGCTCTTCTGCCATGAAGTACAAGGTCTAGAAATCCGGCTTTACCATCAGCACACGTGGAGGTCCCTAAAACGCCCCTCCATGTCTTCCCTTATTGCTCTAACAAAGAAACTGCCTCTCAGAATGACAGATGACCCACGGATTAACAAAAAGAAAGTATTGTGGTATTCATTTCTTACAGAATACCTGAAGAGCTGAGAGGGAACCTGTTTAGAAAGAGTGGAGGCTTCAAAGTGAAGCAAATCGGGTTCGGATTCTGCCTCTGCCACTGGCCAGCTGCGGGACTGTGAACATGGCGACCTCTTGCAATATCGAGTTTCCAATGTGTGAAACAGGCAAAATAATACCTATGTTTGCAAAGCTGTTGTGAGTGCTATAAATAATAAGTAAAAAACCTAGCAAAATGCCCAAAGTAGTGCTCAATAAATCAGAGTATTAAATTTTCAAAGTAGGGGACTGAAAGAGATTAAATAAACAAACCAAAAATATAAACAGCATCCACAGTGGTGATTACAACTGAAAACCACCATACTTTGTAAGCTACCTACATTCCTATTTTACCTAGAATACTCACTTCGTAAGATGAGCACGCAGCAGCCCCGGTAGGACGCATAATCTCATAGAGCAGTAAAGCCTCAGTAACTTCACTCTCCGTTAATTTGGGAAGAGCGTGAAGATAAAGGCTTCCTAACTTGATCAATACTGTAAACAAATTAAGAGAATTTAAGCTACTTAAGATTAAAAACTTGATTGCATTGTTTATAGATTTTCATAATCAGGAATAGGTTTTATGATATTTAAAAAGCTCTGAGATGCTCTAGTTGACAAGTTTATTTTGTTCTTGTAAGATTACTACTACCCAGCTAGTAGGGCCCCGTTCTATTGTATTTCCCCCTTTCTTTACTAATTTGTAATTTTTTCATTCTTTTTATTCTTTCAGTGGTTTCTACTGCAATTTTACCATACATATTTAGCTGCAATCTCCCTCTTTTTAGTTTATTGCTGTTGAATAACATTTTAGTTCTTTTACTTTTAATTCCACAGTTAGAAACGCGCTTCACCCGCATTTCTACTTCTATCTGTTTACTATTCCATCTTTCGCCTCAGACGTTCCTGTGAGGATAATTTTTCTTTCTCTTGAATTCTTACAGAAGTTCATCTGGAGGAACTGTGAAGGTTTTTCAGCGATAAACTCCCTGAGTTGTTTACCTCTAAATGTTTTTATCATAATTCTTGAATAATAGTTATAATAATTTCTCTAAATTCACATTTTTCCTACTTCTAAATTCCACAGTACTCCAGAAATCTGCACTCTCACTAACTTCTTCTATAGGTAACCTGCTCTTTTTCCTCTGGCTGCTTTCAAGACTTTGTCTCTGATGTGCTACAGCTATGGTCAGTCAGGCAAATATTTATTTAAAGTTGGAATTGCATTGAGCTCCCTAGATCTGTGGAACCCTTATATTCATAAATTCTGAGAAGTAACTATACCTTTTGAAATAAGCAACACAGGTATCGACCAAGATAGGTAGTAGAGAAAGACAATGGTGATAAGTTTTATGGTACTACTTATGCATTTAAATTCATTTGTAATGAAAGGTAAATCAATAACATCCATATTAACATCTCACAAAAATAAATAAAACACATCTACAATTTTACTATGGACCACAATGTCTACTGTGATATGGTTGTTCATGGACCATAGTTCATAAAAAACAACTTTCTGATGACAGAGAATTCTTTCTTCAAACTTCAAAACAAATTTGTATTACATTTTCATTTTATACTTCATCATAAAAGTTCCCACAGCATAAAATAATGCAACACTTCACACCTATTAAGCTTTCTTTTCACCTTGTTCACATAATTCATCTTAACTAATCAAATCACAATAACTACATAATTTGTTCTTGGCCCTGTTTACTAAAGGTATAGAATTCACACAGAAGGGAATTTATGATAGACCTACGATATTTTTCCACAATTAATTGGAGCTCAAAGGAAATGCAAAATGCTCAAATATCTAATTATCTTATAATTATTTTATTTTTCCAATTCTTTAAATATCAATAATATATATACATGCTCAATGATAAGAACACAAAAATCCTTGACCCTGCTAGAAAGCACCTGCACTTTAAAAAACAAAAGGAAACAAGAAACTAGAACAAATGAAGTGGAGAATGGTTATCCTATTTGCTTCTGCCCATTCCATACCTCTTCTCCTACACAAAATTAAAAAACCAAAGTACACATCATGAAAAAGAAATGGAAACTCTGACAGGGAGTCTGGCTTTTGGATCTGTTTCAGGCTATTGCTAAGCAGGTGCAATTAAACAAACTGGCTCTTTCCTCTGTTTCTTTGTTCCAAAGTTAAACCATTAAATTCACCAGGAGGGTGATAATACTGATCATAATCTACAAATTTACTGCAGAACCCAAAAGAGCGAATAGCAGTTTCATGGCTAAAAACAAAAGAGGTCATACGACCTTCCCGTACAGCGAAGGGTTAGCCACTCTGAGGACAGATTTTTCACTTTCACATAGGTACAATCTCAATTTAGATGATTTATACACATTGCTTTGCTTAAGCTTATAGGAAGCCTTGCTGCATTCAAATAGTTATTTTTACAGGCAATGAGGGCTGAAACATATAAATGTTTACAAAATTAGAGATAGCAGTCTAGAATCTAGAATCAATAGGAAAGAACAGTTCTGCCCTACTGAAAGGTACTCAAGGAAAAATGGGGGTGAGGTGGGGTAGAGAGGAGCAAAGGGGGAGGGAAGGAGGAGGGAGGGAGGGAAACTGAAAATCTCGGAGATAAAACCGGTGAATTCTCAATGTGAGTGTGATCAATTTTGGTTCAGTTTGCTATACTTCATTTTAGATATACCCTTATTCCAGGGTTCCACAGCAATCCTTACATGCGAAGGAATAAGAATTACCAAAATGCTGCTTCAAATTTACCAAGAACAGTGCCTCGCAACTTTGTAGAACTGTGGTAAAGAGGTTGGCTACATTACTTTGCTCAAGACGGGATCAAAACATAGGCTATGCAGGCAGATGGCCTGCATCCAAACACGAGCACCACATGGCCTGTGCCTCGTTTTCCACCTCTACAAATAGGTATAAAGAAGGAAGGAAGTATAATCATAGGGGTGTGAGGGATTCAACAACTTAATCCATTTGAAGCATTTCAAAAGTATGTTAACTAATATTAATATCATTAGCAAATAAATAGTAATCAAATGTCTGAAGTGACAGAGCATTTACTTCATTATTAGCAACAATGAAATTTGAGATTTTGTTGGTGCTGACACAGACCCCGCTTCTGTATCTAAGGTAGTGAAACTGTACAGACAGGACCAGGGTCTCTAACGAGTCCTCCTAAGCCCTGCCACCTAAGAGAAACCCACCCTCCACGTGCTACGCTCTCACCGGGCTTGAGGCCAGTCTTCAACCACCACGTCTGTTTCCTACCTGGCCTCTTGCCTCCAGTCATCTTATTCTCGGCCATTGAATCAGCTACTGAGCGAGTTCCGAACACCGAACAGGCTGGCTGCACGTCACCCCTCCGCCCTCACACTCAGTGGCACCCACTGCCTACCTGGCCCACTCCTGTACCTGCGTCTCACGCCCCTTGGTGATCCCTCTGTTTCAGTCAAAGCGGAGCTGCAGTCGGCCCTGGGTATCCGCAGGGGACTGGTTTCAGAACTCCCCTCAGATACCCACATCCACAGACGCCCGAGTCCCTTATGTAAAATGGTGCAGATCAATGCTCGCACGCTGGGTTTCCAATGAAATCTATCTGCGACCAACACCTGTGCACACTCCCGCCTCTGCATGTGCCAGCCCCTCAGCTCAGTGACAGGCGCCTTTTCTCTAACAAACCCTGTACGAAGACTGACTTCGAAGCGAAGTAGAGAGGGGTGACTGGTACTCACGAATAACTTACAAAACAAAACAAACCTGATTTTACTGTTATTCTAGTCAGTGAATTACTGACCTTCTTCAGGATGGTCTATGACTAAGCAACATTCTTAAACAGTCAAGGAAGCCCAAACGCCTGATACAGGAGGCAGCGTAGTTCGGGGGACAGGTGTGCCAACGCCAAACCGTCAGCTCCCAGCTCCCCTTTACACACTGTGAGGCCTTATGCAAGTCACTGAAAGAGCCATCGGTGAAGGACACACCCTGTCACCTTGGACGTGTCACCTCCCGAACACAGAGAAATGGGCACCAACCCTGCTAAGTCCCGACGGCCAGGGAAGACCTGTCCCCCACGCAACTGAAAAGGCGCCATTTGCCTAAAACCCTCCCAGCTAACAGCAGGGCTTGTAGTAATGGAAAATCACTATCACAACATCACAGCCCCTGGCACTCTTATCAGGAAAGTTTACCTAAGTTAGGTTTAAAAGGTCAGGTACAAGCCCAGGTTTGCTCACAGGTTTTCTAACCTCCTAAGTGGAGCGGACTATTCTCCTAGGTTCCTGAGCATTCACTCTATTCCCCAACCACCCAAGGGAAAGAGGCTTGGGCCAGGGCCAGCAAGGGATTTATCACAAAGATCAGGGAACAGAGGGGCTGGGCCCAAACAGGCTCTGCTACCAAAAAAAAAAAAAAAAAAAAAAAAAAAAAGGAAACAAAACAGAAGCAAGCAGACAAACGACCACGAACCACTTGCTAACACGTGATGCCCAGTGGAGACCGGAGGCTTCACCGTCTCCCCCAGGCCCACGAACCCCCCAGAGGGCTGGGACACCACTCTCTCACGTGGCCTACTCCAGGCCACGGTCCTATTCCTCCAGCACCACACTTCTCTCTCTTTGCCTTTTAAACACCACTTATCATCCCTTATTGTAGTTACCTGTGTAGGGCTAGACTAGTTTACGCTAAATAGACCGTAAATTCAAACAGGTTCCTGCTCTTCACATTGGCATGTCATTCCAGAGCCTGTGAACGTGGCAGAATAGTAACTGGGAAGGGTGAGTGAGTTTGGATAATCCTTAATAGCACCTAGGCTAAAAAGAAAGAAAAGATGACATGAGGTATCTAGAACAGTCAAATTCACAGAGACAGAGAGTAGAGAGCTGAGTGCCGGGGCCTAAGGAGCGGGAATGGAGGGTCCGTATGTAATGGAACAGAATTTCAGTTTAGGTGAACGAAGTGTCTGGAGGTGGGAGGATGGCTTCAGAGCGCTGTGAATGTCCTGGATGCCGAAGGCCCGTACGCGTTAAAGCGGTTAACAGGGCAAGGCTCATGCTATGTATATTTTACCACAATTTAAAAAGAAAAAAAGCAGGGGTGGGGTAGGGCAGAGAAGAAAGGAAGTGAGGAAAAAAGGAGGGAGGGAAGAAGGGGGAAGAAAAGGAAAATAAACATAACTAATGCATCTCCTTAGTAACGCTTATTTTCCAAATTAAAAGGTTCTTATAAGCTCTTGTGTGATTTAAATTTTTTTAAATTTCTCAGCTAAGTCTTCCTTAAGTATTGTTGGGAAAGTTCTGAAAGTTCTCTCGGAACTTCTAATATACTGATGTTCCAGAAATTCTTCTTTCCAATTCTCTTCTTAAACTAATGTTACTTCTCATTACTTACAAGTCTCCTCTTTCCTTTAACGTGTGCTCCAAATCCTAGGGCTCCTCTCTAGAATTTATTTCTAAAACAAATCCACAACAGAAGCTACATGGTTCACTTCAAAGTAAAAAAACTCCTAAAATGTACAGAGACCACTAATTTTTTTTTTTTTTAAATAAAGTTGTTGACTCTAGTCTGGCAGCAATCTCCAATATTGATTTTAAAAAATTAAAAAAAATACATTCTGGGATTCTTTTTTCCTTATTATGGAAATCAGTGCACATACAGGAAATTTATAAAACTGGGAAAAATTCCTATAACCTTAAACATTAAATAAAGATTTTCCAACTTCCTAAAAATTTTCACAACTGTGAACTTTAGTCATATAGAATTTCCACTGAGTGTGTGAAAATTCATTAAATGAAGCACCTTCTACAAGACTTCAGGTTGTTTCCAGTTTGTCAAAGGTCCGAATAAGGCGGCAAGACGCTTGTTCTGTGCACATAGCTCTCCTGCTCCCGACGTTACGGATTCTTTCCTTAGGACAGAGTCTCGGAAGAGGAATGCGAGTTAAAGGGCAGGGTCGTCTCTCTGATGCATCTGTGTGTGAGTTCGTACACACACATTCTAAAATACACGGCATTTTTCTTTAGATGACTGATAACATTTCCTTCTATACAATAATAATTGAGGATTATTTAAACAAGAAAAAAAGACAAAAGATTTCTGGTAAGTAGACTTCCTTGTGAATGAAGTCTTCTTTACAATTCTGAAATAAAAAGTCAGCCTAGAAACTGCAGCTGCGTGCGGACAGCCTCCTCCTGGCGGTGATAACGCGTGCGCGCGTCTTTAGTCTATTAACATACTGTATGCTGCTCTGAGTGTTTCTAACAAACTAAAATATTTTTCATTTTGATTAAACGTTTCTTATCTTTCCAGTGTTAAACCTGCACAAGTTCCCCAATGATGAATAACTGCAATAAAAACATTGTATTTACTGGTAAATAGCTTACTTACTAAGAATGTTCTAGGGATTAGCCAAAGGATGGCTGATTAATCAGACTGAGGCGTGAACTCCTTCCTGATAACATCGTCCCCAACCTGGCATGCCAGCTTAGAAGCAGGCGTTTGGAAACAGGTGCATGTAACATCTACCATAGTTACTAAAGAACCCGCCCCCAACGCTTTCCAAAGGTGAGAAAAACTTAAGACCACCATTCCACGTCTAATAAAGGGCTAATGACCAAGCAAGCAATTATACGCAAAATAAAAATTAGGTCAAAAAAACCTAAATTATGTCACTACTCTAAAATATGACAATGCACAGTTAACTGCGCTGAATGTCTTTGGTTCATAGTATGCAGGACATTTCGTGCATACTTTACTATTCTCTCATCCCGGTCACAGACAGACACAACACATCGCCACTTGATAACTGAGGGAGTTCCAGCAGCAAAGCAGCCCAACACTTCCATCTGGTGTGATACGGGACTCTCAAACTGTGACTCATTCTATAAGAACGAAAGAATGAAAAAAGAATGAAAGGGAGGGAGGGAGGGAGGGAGGGAGGGAGGGAGGAAGGAAGGAAGGAAGGAAGGAAGGAAGGAAGGAAGGGAAGGAAGGAACTAAAGAATAAGAGTCTAGCTCCTCCTCTACCTGTGCGCCTGAGGGCCCGTCTCCAATGACACCCCACCCATCCAGTCAGCATCTTCCTTAGCTAGTCCCTCTTCCCGAATGCTGTCACCTTTCCATAGCTGGCTCTTGTCCTTCAGATTTTTAGATCAAAGGTTTATAACCTCTGAGAGGTCGTCCCAGACCACGCGACAGAATTTAAGCGCCTGCTCGCTCACTTTCCCATGGTCACATCTAACTGTATACACGACAGTCATCACTTTGACACTTCGTGGTAGCTGTGTACCGTCTTCATCTGCCGCAAGGCGAGCTCCCAGGGAGCTCTGAGCCCGTCTTTCATGCCCGTGTTCCTAGTGCCTCGCTTGAAAGCAGGTCTGAAACATCTGCTGACAAAACAGGCCTCTGATGTGGCTCAGGGGCACCTGTGCGCCTGCGAACCCACACGACACGAACGCCAGCACAGGAACATCACAGCCAAACGCAGGCTTCCCCCGCTGTCCCAGAGCGGAGGGTGCCAACGAGAGTTCCCATAAACTGAGATGGAGTAGAGCAGGGAAGCAATTACCATTCGCTTCTGTGAAAAACATTCCAGCCTCCCCAGACCCTCCACCCGCCATTGCCAAATCACCTACCAAACCATACCGAGTCACACAGAAAACCTAAAACAACACTAACACGTAGTAAACGCAGGGACGCACAAAACCGACAGGCATAAAGCACAGATCCGCGCGGACACAGTTCAAACTCTGGCGAGCGAGGTGAGACGCTGAGTGTACTTCACTGGGAAGGCGCTTGGGGGGCCCTCTCGCTGCGGGGTGCGCGCTGCAGACCGAACGGCGAAGGCTATTTTCACTCTTGCCTCTTTTCGTAAAAGCTAAAATCCTCTTTGGACCTGCTTCGGTGAGCCAAAGCAGGTGCTAATGTGGGTCTTTCGTAAAGGGAGGTGGCGTAGATGGACTGTGGACAAGAGGGGGACACCTACATCCCAGCACCTGCCCCGTCCTTCGACCTTTGGTGTCTGGCGTCCGCGTGCGAAACCAATGGCAGAAACAGGAGAAAGTCTTGAAGCCCCAACGAGAGCAACAGTCTTTAGTATTTGCTGACTGAGATGATGATGATGATGATGATGATGATGATGATGATGATGATGATGATGGCGATGATGATGATGATGATGATGATGATGATGGTGATGGTGATGGTGATGGTATGGTGATGGTGATGATGATGATGATGATGATGATGATGATGATGGTGATGGTGATGGTGATGGTGATGGTGATGATGATGATGATGGTGATGGTGATGGTGATGGTGATGATGATGATGATGATGATGATGGTGATGGATGGTGATGATGATGATGATGGTGATGGTGATGGTGATGATGATGATGATGATGATGGAGACCAACAGTGTAACAAAACTTGATTGTGCCCTCATGTGCCAGGTTCAGACCTGGGCTCCTGTGACCTTTACAGAAGCACTGAGACAGGCATGGTTACCTTTACCTTACAGGCGAGGAAATTAGAACAGAGAAGAGCCCTCTCCAACGTCACGCGAGCAGTTGGTTGCATGGCTGAGCTTTACCCAGCTACGAAGTGCCCGCTCTTAGCTAGCACGTCATGGCAATGAGTGGATAACATGAAGCGTGTGGACGCGACCCCGACAGGCTCCCCCCATCACCTGCCACAGCACCCGTCAGTGCGGCGCCCGAGAGGCGCTCCAGGCGTGTCCTCCGTGGCCCGGGTCGGAGTCACAGCGGCCCCACGGACATGCCACCTGAGGCTGACATCATCACTGAAGAGGGGACGGGTACATTTTTTCCTTCTCCCAGCCCAAATTTCTTCCAACTGCTCTGCCGAATGACTCGGAACACGTTCCCGCACCGCAGGCCTGCGGACAGAGCACGGCAACCTGTCCTGAAGAGTCATATTCTGCCATAGTTGGAGCGAAAGAATGTTTTTTCCCTCTTTGTCGGACAGAATAAACACAGCCTGGAGTTGCTGTTTCGTCACAGAACACGAGACCGGAGAAACGCAGGGCTGGTTTCCCACCCACCACTGTTAAGACAGACCGGGTGTCGCTTCAGACGGGGTTCAGACGCCGCCCCAAGCCAGGAGGACAGCGAGGCCTGTGAGCGCTGCCCGCGGAGTCAGACAGCTCTGTGCCCCGGCACCCGACTCCTGCAACTTTTCTCAACGCTTCTTAACTTCTTTCGGAGGAGAGAGCGCCCGGAGAGGAGGCGAAACAGCACAGCTGGACCCAGATGGACCGCACGCTCACGTCACGGGCTCAGAGCCGCCTTCTGCCCGCCCCCGACGCACCGCTGTAAAAGCCACCGCTCTGCACGGGGCCCGTGCTCCTCTCCAGAATTCTGTGACAATAGGATTTCCAAAGTGATAAGCTCCAAGGCGACATGGCTCCTTAAGCATTAAACTGAAAAATGTAGGAATACATCCTAAAATATTTTCCCATATGAGTTTATTCACACCCATTATGAAAACTTCGCTAGTATTCACATTTTCAGATAAATGATTTCCTGGGATAATGTCTTTATGCTTATAATTTATTTTTCACAAGTTCAGTCTTCTAAATCTTTCAGAAATCGTGTATTTAGAGCCAAATCACTTCATACCAATTTTCAATGAGAATCAATTTTTAGCTATTAAAATGTATTCCATTACGTAAAAGCAAACTTAAACGTAAAAGTCTAGAAATGATAGGGGTGGGGTGTTCCTGTGGGGTAGTGCGGTACAGTGAAATAATAGTGAAAAAGTAGTTAAAATACATGTGTTTAAAATCTCAGCTCTACTACCTGTCATCTGAACTTTGTAAATAAGAATTTTTCTACATCTGTTCCCCATTACATAGAATAAGGATAAATGCTTGCCATGTTTGCCTCTTGGTAATTGTAAATATTTAATAAGATAACAAGGCAAAACATTCTAAAATCTATAAAATGCTATATGATGACGATAATGCTAACGAATGTATCTTGATAACTAAAGAAAAAGGCAAACCAATATATAATTACAAGCCCTACATTTACAGAACAAGAAATAAAATGTTCGTGCACAGAACATGGAGGAATCTGTAATATAAAACATAAATGTCAACATTTTGAGGTACAACTCATATTCAATGCCTGTATTTTTGTCACAGGGCAAAAAACTGTGTTTATACAAATAATTAGTGTAGTACACATAGTAAATCGCAACCTTTGAGAACAACTTTATACCTATTTTGCTGCTTCCAACAGACTACATCAATTCACATGTGCTTGTGAAAACAACAGATTCAAAAATAGTTCCCTAGGGACTGAGATTACTGAAAACAGATCTGTCTTAGGTGACGCTAATAATCAAGTCCTCTGGGCCAGCATCCTGCATCCTCTGTTCCTGACGTGTTTCTTTTTTTCCCCTCCCAACATCGCACATCATATTTCAACATTTTATTTTTCAATCATTGTAATAAATTATCAGGGTTATCTACTAATATGGCCACTTCAGGCAGAAACGTAGATTTTTTTAAAAAATCAATCAGGAGGCTGATTTGATTTGGACATTAATGACATTGTGAAACTACACTTCCAATTCACAAAACTGATTAACACTATGCAGCAAAAATCTAATTCACTCAAGCACTGATAAGACTTAAAATTCACAGTTGCTAAAAAACCGAAAACCTTTAGTAAAACTTACAAAAAATGAAATACAGCATAACAGCAATACCCATTGCCTCAACACCCTCTCTATCTCTAAAATATGTCAAAATTTACAAAATACTTTTAAGACTTTATTTTGACTTATTTATCTGGTTTTCCAAAACTATCCTCCGAGGGCAGACACCCCCACCTCACAGGGAACACAGGCTGAGGCCCAGAGATGTAAAGCATCAGGCGCAGAGCACACAGCAGAGGAGGACAGGGCCGGGACTCGGCCGGCTCCTCAAGCCCAGCCTGCTCTCACTGTCCCATCCTGTCCCTGGCCAGGTACCATGCAGGGTGGTACCTGTGGTGACAGGTTAAGATCTCCTTTCCCAGCCCTTCTGGTTGTCCTGAGTCTTGTCGCATCACCCCTCACTGCAGGAAGAGGTACCGGGCCCTGCGACCCCCACCCTGCACTACAATTCCTGGTTTTCTACCACTTGTGGCCAACGGTAAAGCTCCCAGACTGTGGTTTAGACTACTCATCACCAAGCTTCCGGACAAAACTAAGGAAAAGTTTTGTGGATACGAGATATTACTATTATTCTCATGTAGGGTTAGAAGATCTGGTCCTGATTTTGGAAGAGCTTAAAGAATTAGGGAAGCTAAATATTAAGAGTTCCAACTGGTGTGGGTCCTGAGGTTTTCGTCAGCTTATCTCAAGGGAGAGAAGCCTCCTTCACACTGCCGAAGTGAATTCTTATAACATACGCGGTTCCAGATTTAGTAATAGGTTCTGTGTCATGTGTCCCATGCCACATATGGGGCATACTTATATTAAACAATTATTCATTGCTCATCTCGAATTCAAATTTAACCGGCACCTCTACTTCCACTTTGGTGACACAATAACTCATCACTGGGTTGCAAGTAGGTTCTCAACGAATCTGGTGACAGCTAGTTACAGCACTGACAACAGCGTAGTCCTCTGGCGCTGCCACGGAGCACGTCTGCACAAGAGCGTATCGCTAGCCCCGCGGGTAAAAACTGAGGCTCTGAAAAGTTAGTTAAATGGCAGGTTTGAGGACCTTGTCCCAAGTCACTGTTCATTTCCTAGTCCAGTGCCCTGGGCCTAGCACAAAGCGGACACACTCACGATGCAATCATCTGTTATTCACCAACAACACTTACTGCTGGAATGCAGAGGCTCCGACGGTCACAGAACTCTGCTACTCACTTAGCACAATCTTTGTCCATATAGCATCTGACCAGCTGGCTCCTTAGCCAGCACATTCTACAGCCCGATTTGTAAACTAGGGTACAGGTCGGCAGCTATTTACAATCTCTTCCTCCTCCTTAGCTTTTTTTTTTTTTTTTTTTTTTTTTTTTTTTGGTACCTTAGCGGCAATCAGAGTTCTTTTTGGTAAGAAAAAACTAAAGGAGAAAGGAATACGAAACTGATTTTTCAGAGACTTGTTTGTAAATTATCTTAGCCCACCCTGGGAGATGCTATGGCTTCCTTCCTATTTATTACCTCATTAGTCAACAGGTGCATCTGAAATCCCTAAGAACAGGGCACAGCCACCTCCTCTGCTCAAAATCCTGCATAGCAGAGGGTGTCACAGTGAGGGCTCACTGCAAAGTCCATCTACCCTGACTTCTCTGCCCATGGTTTATCCAGGCACAGCTGGGTAAGGTGGGGACTCAGTACTCAGGACAAAAGACTCTCTCCGAGCACTCCCAAGAAAGAGAGAGAGAGAGAAAACAGAATGAAACCATCATCTGTCTCTAAAAGCTATGTGGCCATGGACAGGTTACTAAACCTAACTGGCATTTAAGAAACTAGCCTCAAGATTAGAGATAGAGCACAAAAGGTGAACCAAAACAGGTAACAAGAATAGTAGCTGTCAGAAATGACAGGTGGGTAACTATCGATACTCAAGCACTTAAATATTTAAAAAATAAAAAAAATCTATTTCTGATTATTGAAGTATAAAGACTGGGTTTTCTCACTGGGGAAAAGCATTTTTTTTTGTGAATGTATTTTTTTCTGTTTGTGTGTCTGTTTAAATATCACTTTCTCCTTGGAGGAGTAAATCAATATGGTACCTTATAAACTGCTATGTGCACATCCCTAAACAATGAAATGGCATTCTTAGGAGTCAAAACTGCTGATCTTGTTTTAAGGTTTAAAACCCATTCTGCACTAAGACTATCTACCACCTAAGTATACAGTCAAATCTGTTATTAAGGGAGAACGTGGACTAACATACATGACGAGTAGAGTCCCACTGCTGATGTTATTGCAAATAAATGAGCCATTCAATTACTTTGAGTCAACTAACTCATGAAGAAAATAACGTCTCTACTTTCACTGTCACTGTGTCAAAAATTCTCAAATAATACTTTTAGAAAAAGTAAACACAGAAATCCATGATAAAAATATCCAAAAGTGAAAATGTGCATCTCTGTTTTTACACACCAAACTTCATGTTCCTACATAATCCTTGTTGTCATGGTACAATGCCTTTTGTCAGCCTGAGACATTCAATAAATATTGATTTTATAATCTGAATAAGTGCCATTCAATAATTATTTAACTATTATTACTATTCATTAAATATTTGATACAGCATAAATTTTATAAAGATGTGATATTTGGAATTTGATTTTACAAATTTTGGATTTGTCTATATTTATGAACATTCATAAATATTGTCTATATTTATGAACAAAATTTCAAAGGATAATCATCACAAGTTAATACACTGTTTCAAAAAGAAACAAGCCTATTTTGTTTCTAGCCTTCACAGAAGAGCAATGGTTCCTACCTATGCTTGTCAAAGGAATAAATATTATTTCTATTGCATTTCAAAAAATTTGAAAGTTGGGAATTTTGAAAGTTAAAGCAGCTCTGGCACTGTCCTTAGGTGCCAACTTCGTGATGGCCACTCTGAAGAATCTTTATTTTAGAGAACTTAAAAAAATATTAGGGTCTTAAAGGTCTAAAATTATTTCATACCCAAGCATCATGTCTATGTGCAAACTAACTTAAAATGAAGAATCACAAACATCCTACAAAATAGGAAATAAATGTTTCTGTGCCAGAATTACCACCCTCTGCAACTAACAGAACACTTGCGATAGAAGTGTTATATTGAGGATATAAAGTATTATATTGAGGATATAAAGAAATTTCCCCCATCCTTTGTTAAAATAAGAATTCCCACCACCGAGTAGATCGCCTGAAACTAACCTATGGTCTCAAATGGTTAAACTTAAATGATAAGATACCACCCTCTGCAGGAGGGAGGCATTTGAGGATCTATTATTAAGAGCCTTCTTTTAATTCGCTGAGTACTATTTTCTTAATTGTGGTTAATTCTTAAAGTTCCAAAACATAAACTTGGACTCCAAAAGGAGGACACTGTGTTGCTGCTCTCCACCATTTTCTGTGGCTGGTGGCTCACTCAGGTCCCATCCCTGGCTACTACCCTTTGCATCACTGCACCTCCGGTGCCCTGAAGCCTGATGAGATTCCTCTACAGCTAGGCCGCCTCTCCAAGGTTCAGTGGCCTCTAAGCAGGAAAGAAGCCACGTCTGGTCTGGAGAGCCACGGCGGCTACTACAAGTTTTGTCAGTGTGCAGGCCCAACAGATGGGACCCCATTCTGAACACCTCCAGCTCCCGAAGGCCAGGCCCTGGTGATAGCCTCCGTCCTTCCATCCGCTGGGCTCCTTTACCAATAAGGAAAATGGAGAACTCACAAAGAGACACACCAGAATCAAAAACACACATGTAGAACAAAGCTAAAGGATCACTGAAACTAACCACCTTCACTATTAAAAGGCTGTAAAAATAATGCAAAATTGTTTCTCATTTTTATTATAATTTTTTATGATTCTGAACAGATTAGAAGAAGCATTTATATCATGACGACATGCTGATATGTAAAACTTTGTTTTTCTATGGGGTTCCCCCCTCAAACCTGCAAGCTTAGAAAGGAGTAACAGGAACTGACATCGTACCGAGCAAAGGGCTACCCAGACACACAGGCACGCTGTGTCTATACAACTACTTCAACTATTTACAGCAGAAAGTCAGAAATCCAAAAGCTAAAACATAAGCTTAGTGCAATTTACATGTATACACTACCTTGTTTAGCTATATACTATATACATTATCTGTAATATAGTATATGCACTACATACTATGCATGAATTGTTTCTATTGTGGAAACTAAATTAAACTTAAAAACAAGCATCAAGATTATTGTTCATAACGAGAGATATTTGTAACTATGTCAACTGTTTAAAACTATTATTTTCTTTATTATTCAATTAGGATTACAACTTTGTTACATTATCTTTGGACAATTTTCAATATTAGGAATTTACACATCTATATTTGAACACACTGACACTTGAGATGCAAATTAAGGTACAAAATAAAGAACAGTTTACAAATACTGCATCCAATTCCAACTGAACTTCTGAAGTACCAAAAATGTTTTGGGAAAAAAATCAGGACATTTAAAACAATTACTGTTTATGAAAACATTAAGTTCCAATTATTCCTAATTAAAAGAAATTAAAAGTCAGTATTCTGACGATGAAGTCATAAAAATATCCTTTAAATTTTTGGAATTCAAGACAGAAACAATATATAAAAATAAACTTTTCCCCTAAAACATTTCTCTAATTCTAAACTGATACAATAGAGTGGACGACCTTAGAAGAACACGTGGGTGGGTTTCCAGTTTCGTATGATACTTGAGAGACAGGCCGGCACAGCAGGTTCTGTGGGGCCACAATGCCAGGGTTCGAGCTCTGTCCCTGTCATGCCAGCCACTTAGTCGTGGCCCAGTTACGGCTCCTCAGAGCCTAAAGATAAACTAGGACTAATACAGTCTTCACAGGAATGTTGTGAAATTTATTGATTTACTTTTAATTTTTTTATTTTTTAGGCGAGGTAACCCTTGGTTGACCTCACCAATTGCAAAGACCTTGTCAGCTTACAATCCCTTATTTTTTTTACTTTTTATGCCTACAGCACCTGGTTTTCTTAGTTGGTCTCCCATCCAAGTACTAACCAGGCCCGACCCTGCTCAGCTTCCAAGATCAGATGAGATCGGGCTTGTTCAGGGCGGCATGGCTGTAGAGGGAATGTTGTGAAATTTAAATGAGTTAATACATGTAAAATATTTGCACAGGTGCCTGGCTCATAAGTAAACCCTCGATCGATGTTAGTTGTTGTTACCGTTATAATTATTAATCATTTTGGCTGTGAAATATGATCAGCCATGAAAAGCCACTTTTGGCACGTAATTACCATTAGTAAATACAATAGAGCACACAAAATAAAACAAAAAGTTAAAGAAATGTGCTTTAGCTTGCTATCCAGCCCACTGACGCTACAATGCACCAGGCTAAGTCCTCGAAGGCCCAAGGCCACACCCAGTCACGTCTGTGCTCCCGGAACAGGAAGCCCAGTGCCGGGCCAGACGGCAGTGCTCTCTAAGTGCTCCCTTATTCAGAGTCAAATAAGTACTTGGGCTGTATAAGAAATTTTACATTACTCTCTGTTAAGTTCAAAATCAAATTAATTGGCAAGAGTTATAGCAAAGGGTTAAACTACAAGCTGAGATGCCTCTGATTAACTACTGGGTGCTATCTGCCATTCTCACACATGGCGGCAGTAGAAAGGGTTCCCATAGGACAGAAATGACCCAACAACAAACAAGTACCACCATCCCTACAGCTATTCCCACGCCCCCCTTGACTGAGCGCTTTTCCTGGGTGCTCTGCTACGTGAATGGCAAACATGATCCCACTGACTCCTCACGGCAGCCCTGTGACATGGGTTAGTTAACTCCATTCTACAGATGAGGAAACTGAGGTTTTGAGATGTTAAATAAAATGGCCATCACATAGCAGTCAAGTGGAACAGATGGAATTGAAAACCAAATGTGTAAACTCAGAATCCTTGCTAAATGACAATCTGAGTAAAACTTTAGATTTTCTTCAGTTTACGTACTGGCTTTGTGTGGTACAGCTGTGATAGCTTCCGACAACTTTCAGTCCCTGAAGATTAACATGCGTTATCTTGTGACTGTCAAAATACATCATTATTTTGCTTGCCTGGGATTTTCAAACTTAAAAAGACGCGATCTTTACTTCACCTTGACCTCCAGGATACAGAAGGACCCTCTGTAGCAGAAACACCAATGCCCACCATTATGAAATTCTGCCCTCAGCAACGCTAAAAAGACACGTAGGAGCAAAGAAACACAACATGGTGATCTGATGAGGAGCGGTTCTGCAGAGCAAATGGGAGAGACAGATAAAGGGTAAAACAATCAAGAGTAATGATGACAGAATATGATAAACAATGGCCAAGGGGCTAAATCCAGAAGCAAGCTGACAGACCTGGGAGAGACGCAGCGACCTGAAGGTCTCCATGAAGGTCTGCCATGACAGCAGGGGAAGGGGACGATGAAAGCCAGCAGAGGTACGTCGGGCCCTGTGGCACATGACCCATACATGGTCATGAGTCCAAGCCACGGGTGTAGAACACACGTGCGCAAAAAGGAAAACGTTCTCCCTACTTCTATGGTGCATTTCTCTGACTGTGAGAACCTACACGGCGGCTGCTGTTCTCTAATGGAGGTGGTGGCCAGGGGTTATGGTCCTGGACCCAGCCAATCAAGGATAAATCACCACCAAATAAGCAGGAATAATGCAGTTGAAATATCAATGTCCCATTCTATCGATGGTTCTGTACGCTGAAGTGTGTTAAAAATGACTGAAGAATGCTTCAGTATTCTGAATCAAAGACAAATCACTTATGTTGGATGCAGTGATTGACAAGCCACTAAGCTTGCAAATGTGTGTATGTGCAACACACACACCATGAACCCACCAGATCCTGTCTCGGTCCCTGATGACTTGCTAGTGCATTCATTCACTTTCCGGTACAAACAAGAGGACGTGCTGTCCCATTTCAACTAGGGAACGAGTAGCCAGGAGACAGCCATGAAAGGTCTCCATGGGAGCCTCTGCCATTCTTCCCCTCCCCTCATTGATGGTTACCACGTGATAAGCAGAGCGAGGAACAGTGTGCACAAGTGCCACCTGAGAACGGATGAAGGTAGTATGAATCGTGAGTCCCTCCTTAATGCCACAAAGGTTCTCCTTTGAAACACTGAACAAACTAGGCATATGCAAATTAAGTCACTGGCCCAACAGTTTACATTATTTAACACATTATCGGTTTTGATTCTATTCCCTTAAGCTAGCTCCCTCTTCTTAGTCTTTGAAGACCCAGTCTTTAGTAAATCTACAGCTAAATACTTGGGCAATAATCAATCCCTCCACTTTCAGCCCCAAACCGTGTTCTGCAAATCCACATTTTTCCTATCAGATTTTCTTAGCATGGGCAAGAAGGAAATAGATAAAAATACGAGCTGTAACTGTCTCTCTGGAATGGAAGAAAGGCAAGTATTTCCACCCCTTCATATTTTTTACAAATTGCTTATAGTAAGTAGTCAGTTTGTGTTTTAATCATGTTTCACCACTTTTACTGCTGTTACGCTAAAAGTTGTTTCCTTCAAAAGTAGCAGCATTGGCCTTCAAAAAAGTTGACTACAGTCTGTGTACAAGGATCTAAAGGTCTTTAATAATAGTAATAGCAATAGCTAGCATTTTCTGAATAATTACTATGTGTCAAGCACTGTTCTAAGTGAATTACATTTCATCTTAACCTAAGACATAGGTACTATTGTTCCATTTGACAGGCAAGAAAACTGAAGCAAAAAGAAATTAGATAATTTGCCCAAGTGAGTGAGCAGCAGAATCAAAGTCAAACCCCAGAAAGAGCCTAAGCACCAGCCCTGGCTCTCATTTCTGTTGATGATGTTCGGCCATAACACCTGAGGGCAGGTGAGTAATTCAAATGAAAATTATGTCACTTTGCCACAAGTGGGCCTCGTAAATCACTTCCCCACCAGTGTGATTCTTGACAGAGCAAAGACAAAAGCCTTCTAAGTAATGGAAATTTGGCAGAAACTGATTTTAAAAAAATGACAAAAAGAGCAGGAGGTAAGAAAACTAATACTGAAAATCACCCAGTGCAATGGGACATCTGATTCAAGGCAAATCGAACAGGGCCGAATCAAATTTCTAAGGATGATTTGGAAAGTATCATGACACTTAGGTATGAGGTCTCTTGCAGAATTAGTTTAACAGCAATGTGCAGATGTTTAAGTTTTATTATCAATATGGTTCATGTTTTAGGCTATAAAAGTATATTTAATTAAACCCAATATGTGTATAAAAGTTTTAATAATAAAGAGAGAAAAACCTTCAAAAAGAAAAACCTTTAATGAATAGGAAGCTGAATACTAAAGTAAATTAACGAAAAATAAACAGCCAATGTAATATAACAACATGAGTTAACTGAGGTCGTTAATGTCAGTTAAATTGCAAATGATCCATTAAAACCAATGTTGAAAGTGTGTCAATTAAATATGAGCAGACAGCCTTGCAATTTGAGTTTAAAGATTTACTTCTTCCAGACTCATAAGTCTTTTGAGCATGAGCATTTGTCTGAATTAAAAACATTCCTTCACACTCTACACACAAACACCAAATAAGATTTTGCCAATTACCAAAGCCGGGGGTAGCACTACATTTGGAACAGGGCAACCCAGAAAGTATTCACGACTGCAAATCCTCGGAGTAATTTTCAGAGAACCGCAACACATTATGCTCACTACTCTTTACTTCTCTTTTCTTTAACGGCTGTTGTCAACAAGGTGTATGTGACAGACCTCTCTTAAGAACCACAGCCTCGAAGAATCTCAAAATGTTTAAACTATATGGGAGCTTTCCTTCCGGAGGAATTTTTTTAAAAATTAAGCAGTGTTTAATAATAGCCTGCTATATATCTTTGGAAATTAAAGTCTCGCAAAGCCTCTCTTTCTGAAATACACTCCGTTTAGCCTGAGCCGCATTTTCTGGTTAATTTCCAATTCTATATTGAAGCTTCGCCCACAGCTGCGCCACCCACCGCCTCACACCCTGCGACTTCCTCCCTGACATGGCAGAAAGCCGCTGCCCTCACTCCACGCTTGTTTTCCAGTGACAGCGCGTCATTATTATACGCCCCGCGAAAATTCCTCGACGGCCAGGAGCCACCAAACAGGTCCAAGGAGACCTCAATCTTAATTTGGAGAACGACTGCTTTGGGCATTTCTCATTTATCCAGAATGCCCCTTCTTCCACAGTGATGATCAGGCACATCAGGAGTGGGCATAAGAGCACTGTGGAATAAAACTAAGGATCTGAAAATGATATTTTGAGAAAAAATTGTTAGACACTTCAATAGACCCAGAATAAAATTGGAAAGAAAATGGTTCCCATGATGATTACACTAATGGACCCACACTGCACGGCTCATCCCCATTCCCGGAGCTACCCATACTGCTTAGCACAACCACGCTACGTGTTTTCCTGTCTCTACACTTCTGCCCTGATTCGCAGTGAAGAGATGACCAGCCAATCCTTAGCTGCTCTCCACTCTCTTCCAGCGCCAGCCGCCACGTGAGAGACACATAGCCAAAATGTCACCCCTCTTGAATTCCTGACCCAAAGAAACAGTGAGAGATAATGAAATGTTCGTTTTAATAAAAATGAAAGTTTTGAGATGATCTGTTACATGAAATAAAATTATTAACAATATGTGCAGATGGAAAAGCATATGGAGGGATGAGAAACAATTTAGCAGAGAGAAGGAAGGCCACTCCTAAATATCTGAGGGGCACAGGAAATAGGGTACCGATGAGGAACAAACCAAGATGGCCTACGTAACCTGGAAAGCTCAAGAACTGGGGATCGCCACATTAAAATCAAAGGAATTAACTGAACGTCTGTAAAAAACCAAAGCATCGGACTACCACCATCCCTATTCCATTAGGTAAGGGAATGCTCGGGGCTCACAGGGTGGAGATGGCTTGTGAAATGAGGACAAGCCACAGTGAGAGGAAGTAATGGACACTGAGACTTCCCACCCCCTTCCTTACCCTAGTCCAGCTCCAAAATGCCAGCAGTCAGGCTTAGACATCACTCACCAACTCTACAAGCAGAAGACTATCAATGTCTTCTCTGGAGACAATAATCTACTCTAGAGAAAAGATTTCACATATCATCTTGGGCAAGTCCCCAATGGCAAAGCTGGCAAACTACATCAAGACCCAGAGCGGCCTGCCAGTCCACAAGCCTGGCTCACGAGAGCTTCCAATTGGCATCTTAGTGCTTCACCCCAAAATGAACAGTTTTTGAGGAAAGCCTTTAGCATAAGAGAAATTATAAAAAGAAGAAACAGAGGTAATGCAAGTCATAGAATAAAAATTTAAATATTCCGTTTCAAAAAGGAAAAAAATATATTGCATCCATAAAACGATGCTATAGTAAGAAATGAAATACAAAGAATAACACTTTGAAATAAAAAATTGATAGAGAAAAATAAAATAATAGGTTGGAAGATAAAGTCTAAGTTATCTCTTAGCCAGAAAACAATAAAGGAATGAAAAAAATAGTAAAGAAAAGATCAATCAATTCAGTATCCAAATCCAGCCAACTGGAGTTTCAGAATGAGGAAGCAGGTAAAGAGAGAAAGAAATAATAAGTAAATATTACAAGATAATTTCCCCGAAATAAAGAACAGTATAAACTCAGTGCCCAGCATAATGAAGAACAACAGAGGCAAAAAGACCCACAGAAACACAAACACATAGTGAAAATCCTAATAGCTCTGGTGTGGGGGTTTGGGAGTGGGGGTTACGGGATCAGTAGGTCATATATACAGAAAGGGTCACCCACCAAAATGGCATCTAATTTTTTTCAGCGGCAACACGAAATGTTTGAAGGCAGGAATATGAGGTTGGAAGAATATATTTTTTAAAGTCTTGGAGAAATTATTTCCCTACATTACTCAATCTAGCCAAGCCAAACAATCCATTTAAATGTGAGGGTCTTAAGTACTTTTTTAAATGTAAGGTCTAAAAAGTGTCCTTCCATTCATACTGTCTCAAGAAACTACCGAAGGACGTGTACAATCAAATGACAAGTGATTTAGGAAACAGAAGATTCACATATCAGACGCCAAGAGAAGAGTCAGGAAAAGTGATGGCGGGGGCAGCCCAGGAAAGAGCCATAAACAGAAATAAAGACCAGCCCCGCCTCAGTAAGGTGGCTGCCGCGGCACAATCTGGGCGCAGTCTGGATGCCCAGACGTGTGTCGCATCAGGAACAAAATTAGAATTGAAAGACATTATCTTGACAGCTACGACAGTATGAAGAACTGCACTGCTCAGCTGCTGGAGGTGCAGAACAACGAATCGGATGTGTAAAAAGAAACAAACAGGAGAAGAAGAGGCGAACTTTACAGGCAAAACTAAAAGTTGTCTAAGAAAGGAGATAACTATAGGCCAGTAAAATACTTATCTTAGTAGTGAAAAAAGCTGAAAAGATGTAATAATGACAACAGTAACATGGTCTCAACCTCAAGCTGAGCTATGATTACACCGGGAGAATGGTGAGAACGGGAAGGGGAGGGAATACTTCTCATCTGGTGCACAGTCGTTAAACAATGCCAACTGAAGGATTCAGAAGATGATACACAACATACGTTAGTGACTGTATGAATGTGCATGCACATTTTTTAAAAATACAGATATAAAAAGTTTAATTTGATTTTTTTAGTATCACCTATAAATTAGTTACGCATTCTAAATTTTGCCTATTTTTGAGAACTTAGATTACTTACCTGTGTTACAATTTATCCTTGGAGTAAGAAACATAGGTGCCTTAAACCTATCTGTGCTTTCTAATGCTTGATTCTTGATACATAACAAGAAGGAAGGAACAGACTCCATTGTCCGCCTGTTAACTAGGCCTCTAACTCCCATTCCCACTTCACTGTCGCCCTCCAAAAAAGAAAAATCCCCGACATGCCCACCCCGTAGGTGATGTGATTATGAGACTTTAGAGAAAGAGATGGTGGTGCATCTAACAGGACAGCGGTGGCCTGACAGCATTAGACTGGGAGGACAGGGTGCTTGCTCCAAGTCTCGCGAAATTAGATACCTTTCATTTTTTGCTAAGTGGTGAATTAAAAAGAGTAGTTTCACTCAACTGCCAGGATGACAGAGACCTACACTGAAATATAATTATCAAAATACTGAATAGAATTTACCATGAAATTGTTTCTTTCAGTGAATGAAAATGACTAAATTCTGACATCCTTCCTAAAATAATGAAAGGCAGCTAAAAGCTATACATCCCTCTATTCGTGAGCACTCTTCATTGCCTTAAGCCAAAATCTCAGCTCCCAGGAAGACCACGGCTCCTTGTGCCTCGTGCTCACGCTGCTCACAGGAAGGGCCCTGTGGCCTCTGCACACAGCGACCCTCGCTGGGTCTCCTGCAGAGCCTCAGCGGAGGGCATCGCCTCATGGAGAGCTTCTGCCACAAAACCAGACACTCGTCAAGGGAAAGCAACATGAATTTCAACTGTATCCGCAGTAACTAGCACACTGCCTGGACATATAAAGGAGCTCAGTAATTTTTTTCCAGATATATCACATTACAACAACACTACGTTCATGGACCTTAAGCATTACGAGCAATTCTGACGACTGTTTAACGAGAAATACTAAACTTTTACAGATACTTTCTTCAGAGTCTTCTAACTTGGGTGGTAAAAAAGGAAGGCCCCACACTGCAATCAATGTTTAAAAGGAAGAACTGACTAAAATTATCTGTGTTTGCATTTCATGCAAATCTCTACTGTTCCTGGAACACTGCCAAGCTCAAATTCAGGTAGAGCAAGTACTAATTTCCAACACCTTAGCAGCAAAGAAAATGTGCAGCACCATCCTGTCCTCCCAGCCTCCCACACCTGTCACGAGGGTCGGTAATCTCTCCCGTGGCAGGGTATGGAGAGTTTAGAGCTGAGTCAGTCGCCTGACAGCACATTCTGTATAAGGGGAACAGGATTCACTGGAACCTGACTAAGAGGACAAGTTTCCAACTAGGCATTTCAGCAGTTAGGCAGGTATTTTATTATAATGTGATACAATATATAATTGTCATTGCAAAATTGAGATTCGTATCCATTGAGAATTTTCAAATGATTCTGTAACCAGATTAATATGGCAACAGTAATGACAGAACCACAAAATAGAAAAGTAAAATTTTTCAATCACCATTGGGTAACATTATCAACACTACTAGTACTTTCAAGATTTTTGTTTTACAAACTAAGACAAGCACTGAAGACATTTAAATCTGTCATTCATTAGCAAGTCAACAGCATTAAAATGGGTTTATTACTTTTAACTGAAAAATATGAATGTATTATCATGTACACTTGAGTCAGCTGCCATCTGGATAGAAAATGGAGAGAAATTTGGAACAAATATTAACAGTTTGACTTTGCTATCAAAAGGAAGCCTGGAAAAACACATAGCTACTAGAAGGTCAAAGTTATGCTTCTACAAAGTAACTGGCTCTTTCTACACTAACGAAACACACACATTAAACTCTCTCTTGAATTATGTTAAGATACTTTACCATGCAACTACACCGGATTTTAAGTGAAGATCCACCTACTAAAACAGCACAGTGAAAATAATCTTACATTGTGACACACAATAGCCGCTAATAGTTTCTATTACACAAGAGCAAAGTTTTGTCATGGTGATGGGATCGGTTCTATACTATGAACTGGGGCTTTCATATTTCTGTATTAAAAACCTACACAATAAAATTATGTCTAGCACCATGTTTACACAGTAAAACTCAGAGGCATTAACGAAAGTTATGGAAGACACCATCCTCTCAATACCAGTTATGAAGAAATCTGCACTTCTCCCTGTCTTTAAATTATATGGTCCCATTGTTCACTTCTGTCACAGATTGCATTTACTTTCCTCCTTTAGAAAAAAGGACAAAGTATATAGTGTAGTAATTTTCATGGCACTAAACATCAGGCAACCAGGACCAGTGGTGCCTGGGGGAAGCAGCCTGTCACTTCTCAGCTTACTGCCTCGGGTGACTTTCCAGACCACAGAGCGGGGCGGGGGAAAGTGGGAGTCTGGATCTCTTCCCCTCAGCTGGGGAAGGGAGCTGGAAGCCCCAGGAGGCCATGAGGGAGGACTTTCTCAGCGAAGAATAAAGGGGAACACAAGGCTCTGAATGTTAGCAGTCTCCCCTCCAAGACTGGGCAGTGTGACGTTCAGCCCCTGTGAATAAACGATTGGAGGATGGGGAAAGAACCACCCAGGAGGACTAGAAAGAATGGTCCTCAGGGCAAACCCAGAAGAATTCCTGTTCCTAACCGGTCAGAGAGGGAAAGCTGCCCAGAACACTTGGAAGGAATTTGCCTCAAAAGGAGGACAAAATTAGTGCTGAACACCATTCCGGTCCCACTGACCAAAGCTTAAAAGTGAGGCCCTAAAGAATCAAGCTCTTTTCAAGTAATGTAACTAACTGGGTCCCACACCAAAGCTGAAGGATACTTATAGAAACACATACATACATACCAACTTACATATCCATCCAGCTCTTAAGTCCATAGTGTCTGGCACCCTATCAAAGATTACCGGGTATACAAAGAAGCATGAAAATGACCCACAACAAAAAGAAAAATCAATATACTGAAATACACACAAAAATGACAAAGATAATGGAATTGGTAGGTAAAAAATATTCAGTTATACTATTCCAATTGTTCAAAAAGGTAAATAAGGACACATCTTCAGTAGATGGAAACTATATGAAATAACCCAAACTGACCTTCTAAAGATGAAAGCTATAATGTCTGATACAAAGAAAATAATGGATGTGTTTAATGGAAGATTTAAATAAAACAATACACAAGACTCTTAACCTGACACTGAAGATAGATGTAGAAAACAAAAAAAAAAAAAAAGAAAGAAAGAAGACTTCAGAAACTCTAATATATGTGTAATCGACGCTGCACACGGGGTGGAAGAGAAACAAACGTCAGAGAGTCGGCTGCAAACGCTGCGAACACGGTGACCGGTAAATTCGCAGATCCAAACCGGTCCAGGAATGCTGAGCGAAAGACACACAAAGAAAATGACCACCATGCCACTGCCACGACCACAGTCACATCATAATAAAATTGCCTAAAATTTCAAAAGGAAGAAAAAAATCCACATTATGTAAAGAACAATAAAAATAAGTCGTCTTATCGAAATAACGAAAACCAGAAGACAGCGGAGGGATATCTAAGAGCACTGAAGAAAATATTGCCAAATTAAAATTCTGTATTCAGTGAAAATATCTTTCAAAACTGAAGGAATCAAACATTTCACAAAGAAGGCACAAATAATTTAAAAAATGATAAACTTGACTTCAGCAAAATTAAAGTTTTCTTTTGCTTCAAAATAGAACTTTAAGAAAGTGAAAAGATAGGCTAGACTGTGAAAAAAATACCTACCAATCGTATCTGATAAAGAACTTGTATCCAGGATATATAAAGAACTCTTAAAATTCAATAAGACAAAATAATCCAATTAAGAAATTAGCAAAAGATTAGAAGAGCGATTTCACCAAGGAAAGCACACCTTGGTCCATGCGCGTGTGAGAAGATGCTCGCAGGTTAGTTACCAGGGAACGCAAGGCAATACCCCAGGCACGTCTGCAGGAAAGTGTGCTGAGGACTGGAGGGAGACGTGGCTGGTAGGAATATAAAATGGGAGGTGCACCACTTGAAAGCTTGGCGGTTTCTTAGACATTTACCACATGTCCTGGGAATATCCCACTAGTAGGTAACTACTGAAAATTAATGAAAACATAATGTCTACAGAAAGGCTTACACATGACTGTTCTGGGCAGAACTATTCATAATAACTGTAAAGTGAAACATCCCAAATGTCCGTCAAATGGTGAATAAACAAAATTTATAGCCAGAAATCAAACCCATGACAGTAACAGTAAAAAGGCCCAGAAGGGAGAAATGGAAGTCCACTGCTCTAAGTTTACTATACTCTATGTGAAGCTGCATAACACAAGTGGAAGGTAGGCTGTGGTAAATAAAAACGTACATCTGAAACCGAAATCAACAGCTAAAACAGAGAAAATTACGACTAATAAATTGCACTGTTCCAGGTGATGCTACTGAGTTAAACCTGTCAATATCTAACAAAAGGTAAGCTAAAACATAGGAGATTTTCACATGTTTAATTAGCATAACTTCATTGACATAATAACATGTCTTGTGTGAAGAAGGTGGCAGAGAATATAGTATTTGGGTTTTTCGTTGTGTTGCTATGTATTCAAGGAACAATTTAACCTTTATCCTCTCCAATCTTAGGCAAAATTGCAACACTTTTGCCTATCCCTCCACACAATTAGCCTTTCAGGTACATTAACCAAATAAGATTATTTACTATAAAGCAATCTGACAACCACAATTCAGTATGTTTTAAAATGCAGTATGTTGCAAAGAGGAGTCAATAATGCTTCCCTTGTGGGAAATAAAAAGTATCAATAATGATTCCAGGACTCACGTGGCTTTATTACCAGGTTTATAAAGCTAAAGCTCTCAGAAGGGCTTATGTGTTTCAAAATCCTCAACTGTAGTCAATCTGAACTTGTTTAGACAGCACATCTTTATTCAGATTATTAAAAAAAAAATAGATGTACACAGATACCATTGAAATATACCCACAGGAAAAATTCAAAATTCAAAACTCAAAACTACAACACAGTTTTTATTTCACTCCTCCCCATATTCTCTCTTCTTTGTTCCTCTAAAACCCTGGGCATTGTCAATCCTTGGATGAATAAATAATTTTTCAAGTCAGATGCCCTTTGGGAAATCACATCTAAATTAGCTCAGTAAAATGCTGTAGAAAAATGTTACATAAGAAAAACTTTTGAGATACAGAAAGAATCTCTGTTCAGGTCATACAAAACTAACCAGAACAGGAGAGACAGTTGGGGGTGAAAAAAAACCAAAAACAAAGAAATCACAACACACATTTTTTTACCACAACCACAAATATATATCTTAATATTTCCTCTTTTTTCCTATTTATAATCAGAGTAAAATATGTCACTAAATCACTACAAAAGAATTTTAAATAAGTCAGATGTTATAACTATTGAGATAAATTAGTAAATCAATCTGAACTAAAAGTGTGTGTGGGAGGGTGAAGGAAGAGGGGGCTCATTCAAGACAAACCAGCAGAATGGTTTTGAAGAGTTAAAAATATAAACTAAATTGAATATTCTTTATTAATTTCATGTGTCTCTAGCCTCTACTAGTAGAAAATCTGTGATGCTTAAAAACTAAGTTCCTTTTAAATCAATAAAAAAATTAATTTCATTGCATAAAAATAAAAATATATATGCAGGAAGATGAGCAACTTAGAAACTCACTAATAAAATAAACCTCCATATCCTATTAAAATGCTTTTTAAAGTAATTTATAGAAAATAAAGTGTAGAATTTGAGGACCAGAAAGGATATAAAAGATCATTTAGTTGGTTCTTCATTACACTAAGTTATAAACTATGCTCACTTACAATAGCATTGTTCAAAAGAACTGGCTGTGACAAGAGAGACATTCTGTATTCTGCGCTGGCCAACGTGACAGCCACTGGCCACGTGCAGCTGTTAGTCTTAGACTAACACACAGAATGAGAGACCGCTACAGCACAACACTAACCATGCCATCAAGAAAGTATCACTGCTTTCTTATTCTTCTATTTCCTTCAAAATACAGAGAAATTCCTCAAAGCAGAAAATGCTTTTTTAATGGAAATTAAAAAAACAGAATTCCTGGCTAACCGTTTTTGTGAGTCCTTGGTTAAAAGATCCGTTTGTTTAAGAGAAGAGTTTTTAAATTGTGACCAATCGCGTTCCTAATTCCTATGGGTTCCTCTGGGTAGGTGCAGTTGAACAGGAGCAGACTGCTCACCTTAACCTCAAACAATTACCTAGGCAAGAGCAAGGGTCTAATGCAGAGCGAAGTGGGGAGAGAGAGACCGCCTCCCATTTTAATAATGGGTAAGAGAAGCATCTCAGCTTAGAGTACTTATTTCAAACTCTAGTACCCAAGTTTGTGTTTATGCTTACTAAATATGTTAATCTTGCACTGGTAACTAAGGGGAAATTCTTCACCAAGGTTACATGATCTCATTAAAATAAATATTCTTAGTAAAGCTGATTTGCACAATTTTATACTCAGAGAGGCAAGCGTAAGCACACCAGGTAAAGTGTGCAGCTCACTGCCAGCCCTCATCACTGGTGTCATGACACTGAGCAAACCACTGGGTCCCTGGGCCTCTGGGTGCCCCCACCCCACTTCCATCTACAAAATGAGGTTACGAGAGCCTAGCCCATTTATTTCTCCTTCTGATTGTTAGTCTATCAGACATCATAAGTGCTCAATAAACACTTGAGAACCACCATTGTTGACTACAAAGATATTAGCTAACATTATATTCCTTCTAGAATTTCTAATTTTCATTTGGGAATTCTGGAGGAAATCTCTTGCAAGTGAATAAAAATGTTTAGCCTTTTTATATACTATTTTTAAAAACTTCCAGTTTGGAACTGTATCCACTAGGGACCGTGAGTCCTTCCTACCCCACCCCACTCTGGCAGGTGGGGTTCTAAGATGGCCCCAGAGTCCGGGCTGCTGCTATCCACATTCATGTAATGCTCTCCCGATGACCGCAGACGGGGCCTGCGGATATGCTGCGACATTATACTCACGACGAAGGGCAGGGGCTGTGCAGATGAAATTAGGGTCCCTCATGGGTTGCCTCAGAGTCAATCAAAGGGGGAGTCACGCTGGGTGGGCCTGACCTCGTTGGGGGAGAGCTCTTTAAATAGGGTCAGGGAACTTCTCTCACCGGCCCCGAAGCAGCTGCCATGAGTTCTACAGCTGCAAGGAAGCGAATTCTGCCAACAACCATGCGTGTGGAAGACCCCAGGCCTCAGGAGGGACCCTAGCCCCGAATGCACCTCATTATCAGCTGTAGAATATACTGAGCAAAGGACTCGGCTATGTCATACCCAGATTCCTGGTCCATGAGAACTATGAGATAAAAAAAAAAAAAAGGGTGTTGTTTTAAGCCTCTGCATTAGGGGTCATTTATTACATAGTAGTAAAAGCAAACACATTCGCATGCTCCTCCACTGTTTGCTGTGCGATACACCTCACTCAGAAATTTTCTCGGAAACAGATACACACACTTCTCTCAACGACTCTATTTCAAGATGCTACATGTTATTGCCCTCATTTAAAAAATAAAGAACATGACATGGAAATAAACGAAGTCCTCATGTAATTTTCTATCACTAAAGACAGGAGGCTCATTTTAATAATGATATTGCAATTTCAAAGAAGTCATAATTTTTCCAAGATTGCTTTCACAAAAAGTAAAAGCAAAGACAGGAGTGGTCGAATTCAAGTCTCTTTGAATCCAAAGCCCCCAAATCTCACCTCTTTTTCACTTTTTATTCTCTGATAATTACTCTTAATTAGAAACAAATCTCTGGTAACTTCACTACAGTGAATTTCAGGGTACGTGAAGATGAACGAGGATGCAGCAGTAAACTCTGCCATCTGTGTGGCTAGCATCAGAGCTCCGCTAACGAACCCATTAACAAAGAAAAATCAGGATCCCGAGAAAATTCGAGATCTACACTTTCACGCAAAACACACACTGGGGCTGGGGCTAAGCAATGTTTTTCCACCGGAGGTCCAGGAGTACACAGGGAGGCTGGCCAAGCTGACAGAATACCAGGTCCAGCATCTGATGGGCACTCGCTCAGGTCACAAACATCAGTTGCTGTAATTCGGCTTGAGCAAGACATAAACACACTGCCCAACAGACAGGGGAGGAAAGCAAATTCACTGAGGCAGCTGAAGGCAAAAGGCACCCAAAATGTTCCCTCATGTCAGTGAGTACAGACAGGAAGTACACGAGAAGCACACAGTGGAGGAGGAATGTTGGCCATAAATAATGTTTTACCATTAGCTACAGACAGCTGTTCTATAACCCAAAAGGATCTCTTTTCAATGCTGTTTACGAATCACAAAAATTTGGCAGTATTAATGAAATAGGGTTAAAATAGTTTAGAACAAATTGTCGTCAATATTCCAAAATTTAAAACATCACAGCAAAATTACTAAGCAATCTTGATTAAAATAGTTAAAGCATATTTCAAGTTTTACAGAAAATGTCAAAATTTTTGAAAATACAAGAATCAAAAGTAATGTTCTAAAAATTCAAAGTTTATATTCCTAGTAATTAAACATAATATTCTACATAATGTCTACATTTTGCAGTTTGCTAACTGATACAGAAAAGGTAAGCGTTCACTTTCTTCACAAAGTCTGACTGCTTTAATGGAGGTTGCTTGGTACCAGTCAGTGCAAAAGACATTACAGAATGAAAAATAAGCAAGACAGAAGAAAACTAAACGGAAATTGTTGTGCCTTCGTTATTAGACAATGTGTTTTCTTTAGAAAATCAGGATATAGTACTAAAGGATGCTTTTAAACTTCTATCTAAGTTCTCCTGGCCACACAAAGCTCCCGTATATTAAGTCACACACACATCTATAGTCATAGATTAATAGCTGTGAAACTAGTGCCACTGGAATAAGGCTGAGTACGGTTAATGAACTTGGCTTATGGGGAACTACTATATGTAAGTAATTGTATTATTATTAAGACCTTAAGTTTTTTCCTGACTTCTCTTTTCAATGGAGAATTATGGCTCACCGTACCTGCCATGTGAACTTGGTAGCTTAAATGAAGTTAATTCACACCACACTCCTTCCTCCAGGTGGCTGTCCTGAAACTCCCCAGCACTCAGAGCTGTAGTACAAACCCAACGACCATCCACCCTAGGGCTGGAAAGGGATATGACTGCAGCCTAGGCCAACAAACCTATTCTGAACAGAGATCTGCATCCACATTGAAGATTATCTGGATAATTTGGTTGCCGAACACAAATAAAATCAACTGCGATATTAACAGCAGGGTACGCATTTACTCAGTGTCTGTTCTTGAAATAATTTACAAATAAATTACCTACTCATATTCATCTCTTGAGTCGACTTGTTTGGAACCTGGAATGTATTTTCCAGAAATATATCAAGGTGAACTTAAATTTCTGAGCCTATGAAAAACTTCGATACAAAAACAGAACCAATGTTCCCAGAAGCTAACTACCCTCTACCACAGTGCTTCCCTCTGGAGCAACAGTCACCCAGCTTCGTCGACCTGAGTGCCCAGCCCCACGCCCGGACTCCACTCACAGGTACGAAGAGATCTGCCTGCAGGTGCTGCGATTTCTTCACCCCAAGCAACCAGAACAGATCCTCAAGCCAGAATAACCATTAACAACAAGAATGGGCAACTGTCTGCTGAAGTGCGACATGAGCATGACCTCAAGTAATCTTAATAATAACCTTATGGAGGTGAAATTGTTATTCTTCATTTTTGGCAAAACAAACAGATGAAAAGAAAAGTCAAACAAATTGCTCAGGCCACAGAGCTAGAGTGCTCATGCTGAGGTTCAGACTCAGACCCTGCTAACCCCAGCGCACTTTATTCTCACAACCACTGCAAGTGATAAGAATTTTTAAATTATAGGCAGCCCTACAGGTACAGAGGATATTTCTAAAAATATGTACAAAACGAAAGAGCAAAAACAAACAAACACAATGGGGGTGAGGTGCGGTTCCACAGCAGACAGAATGATGACAATGAAGATGAGGGTGAGAATGACGAAGGAGAAGTAATGTGTAATTTACATTTTGCCTTATAAAACATCATCTCCAATGAGGCTTTCCTTTCTTGATAAGGGGCAATGAATGATCTATTAAGAGAAAGAATTTTCTACATACATCTTCTCCAAATGTCTCGTGCCTGTGTATTATGTTTTTCAGATTTCTCATCACTAATATTGTCACTCGATTTTCCATTTTGCCCTCATTTTTGTAAAATACTCAAAATATTCAAATATTCATATCAACTTACATTAGTCAGTACTAAAATACTGACTACCAAGCAGCATTACCAAACAATAATTTCAAATAACCATTTCCTGGTAACGGGCAACAGTCCAGGGAAGGTGTTCGAGGGCGTGGGGCTAACCGTGTGTGAAAGTGCTGGCTCTGTGACACGCCAGTCTCCGCACACCCCGACCCAGGAGGCACAGAGCAAGAGGGCACACAGGGACTGCGAAAGGTCGCTAGTGACCTAAGGCAGGACGAGGACAGTCCTTTCTCAGAATATAATGAATAGGAGACAAATCCAGTGCCCCACCCAGATCTACACAAATATGAACTTTGCATACATCGACTGCACAGGTTTACTTAACTGAAAGAAAAATAAATTCTGAAACTGAGCTCCCTATTGGGTGAATAAAAGTTCTTTGTAAATCTTATTTCTGCCACTTTTAAAATAACCACAAGCCCCCCAAATGAGGTTCATACAGTATTTAAGTTTTGAAAACAATTATAAGTCATTGATCAAATAATATGAAATATATTCAGAAAAGTCTAAAACTTAAATTGTCACTATAACAATGATAAACATGACATATGCTTTAATTCATACAGCAGACTGGAAATTTTTATTCCAAATGAAATATGTAAATTAATATTACTATATTTTTAAAGTGCTGAAACAAATCGCATGTACAAAACACACAAATATACACACATTCTCTCCTTCCTCCCTCTGTTCTCTCCTTACTCATCATTCAGAGAGCAGTGAAAATCAGTCAAAAAAGAGAAACATCAGGGTGAAAAAAAGCTCATTTCCAAATTAATCATTAATCTGATGGTTGAAAGCTGATTTATCTTCATTTTTATCTTCATGACTTTTTCATTCCTATTTAATGACATTTCCTATGATGATTCAAGTCTTAAGACTGTGGAATTATTATCTGAAGAGTATATGTCTACGCATGTGTGTCTATGTGTACACATGCACACGTGTATGTATAAAACAAATTTGTATTCAGTAACACAGATCAACTCTTCAAATGTGAGGTATATCCTGAAAAACAGTAATACTATTAGGACCCCTTTCATGTCCCTCGGAAGACTAGGTTTCCAGATCCTCTAACGATGGATGAAATAAGGTCTCCAATCAAAGCCATTTAAAGCAGAACAATGTTATCAACATTAACAAAGAGCAAAGACAGAGAAAAAGGAAATTAAAGTTATTAAAAGAACTAGAAAAAGCTGTCAAAAGTTATCGACATTTGTATTCTCATAACTTTTTCCCCAAATTGAAACCACTCCTTTCAAACATTTACACTATCACAATAAGAGGAACAAGATTTTAAAGAATGCCTTCTTAAAATATGGCATATGTGGACAGCAGCACATTTGCCCACTCTAAAGTCTTAATGTAAATTTCAAGTTAAGCAAGAAATGGTTAACTACAATCTGTTCAGCTGTGGGTCTATCTCGTTAACTGATAAATTAACAACACATACAAGTGGAGACCAGTCCCATTTACTGGAAAGAAAACGGGCAGCACACCCTAAATACCTGAGAGGCAGGGCAAGAAGTTCTGACGAAGCCAATCTGTGATATCGTGTAGTTCTGCTAGTCTTTTACAAACAATGAATAAAAAGTAAACACGTAAATATACAAAAAATACATTGCAGTAATTAAAACAAAAAAGTACATACTGCCTATATCTCAAAGACAAAATGAGTCTAATCTGAAAATTCTCAGGACTCAGTAAAGATGATGAATCGTCTGCAGTAAACTCCAAATGCATATGTGAATGTATTTATGTAATCAGTCTAACAACAAAAATTTTTTATTGTTCACAAACTTCTCCTGAAGATAAACAACAAACTATAATTCTACATTAGGTTCCAAAACTTCAAAACTGTATTTAAATAGAGGCTATTTAACATTATCGATATTTATATTACAATAACTTTTGCCCTAAACTGAAACCAGGTTTTATTTTAAACTTACAAACTTTATTCTAAGCTTTCTAAAACTACTGACACATATTCATAAGTTGAAGTGTAGAAGTAGTTCATTCCATTAACACCTGCTGAACTGGGTAAAACAGCCATGGAATTATCAACAGCAATTTTTCTTAAATGACATACTTTCTGTACTGTTAAGATACAGGAGACTGAGCAGGGAAGATTGCTGCTTCAGAAGACACACGCCTCACCTAGACGGGCAGGAGCGCGCCTCTGTGAAGAGCGGGAAACGCCCGTCTCTCAGCCTTCACAGGGCCGAGCCCGATACGATTTAGGAAGTAAACTGTGCAGTCACATTCAATATAAGAACCGGCAAAGGAATGGCAGGGAAAGCACTGCTGAATTATGTTATTACTCTGAATCTTAAAAAAATACTTAAAAAATAAAAACAAATGCTTCCTCACAGCTGCTCTATGCAAAAAAAGGTGGGGGGGGGCAGGGCAAATAACTGACTTTCAAACTGCTGATAACCAAAGTCCACCGCAGGGGAAGCAGAGTACATATGCAGATGTGTAGTCAATAAAAAAAATAACTGTTATGAAATATTCATTTGAAAAGTAATTAAGTCTTCCAATTGAAAAGCCAACCTTTCACAACACAAAGATCATTATGTAGCTTGGAGATTAACACATTCCTGTGTCCTCGGTGCTCGTTACAATTTAGTTAGCACCTCGTCTACATTGTTACTTGGGTTGTTTATATATTTTCATTTCCTAAAAGCTAAAATAAAACAGACCAAAGAATGATTCTCTCCAAATATCCAAAATAAAATCTTAACAGACTACATATACAAGACATAAATATAACCTTAGTAAATTTTCTTACAATTTTTATGAAAATAAACTTTTCAAATAAGAGAATCCTCACTTCAATTGAGGTTAACCTGTTTTTAAAAAGGAGATGATTCAAAAATGTATTCTCTCTCTCACAAAACCAATAATTTCCAACTTACATTTTTACACATAGAAAGACATATAAATACATGCACACGACATTCTATGGCCTGAGCGTACACATAAGATTATGCTATCATAAAGAATTTTAAACCATAAATCTCTCAAATAATCCTATCCTAATTTTCCCTGTAGTCTTACTTAGCACACAAGCATGAAGAGATATATTTTTTTGGAGGGGCGGGGGATGAGAGGGAGGGTCAGAGAAAGAAATTAGTAGGATTTAAGGCTTCAATGGCCAAAACAGAACATTAGCTTCGTTTGGCTATTAGCAGAGCGATCTCTGAAGTGTCACCGACAGACAGCAATAAATTCTGAAAACGAGACTTAGTGCCTACATTTCTCATGTGGAAGGGAATGAGAAAAAGCTGATTCAGCGTATGCAGTATATCCATTCAGGTCACATACTACTGATGTCACAGGGAACCTTGACGGCTCACAGTCTGGAGGAGCCAAAGGTCGAGAGATGAGTTAATAAGGCATGCAGCTGAGTCTGTGACAAGGCCAGGCTGAAGGGGGTGTGGACGGGGGTCCACTGGGACAACGCTCCCTACAACTGCAAGCCGAAATGAAGAATCTTTGTTCCTGCTTCCAAGAATGACAGAAGAGGTTCTGAGTTTGAAACCAGAGTGGTGTGCAAGAATTTCTCATTCAAGTGTTATTAAGCGGCTCCTTTCCATACTTGGCCGGCGTGTGTGTATTCTAAAGAAAAGGGGAACAGAAAATCGTTCAGAACACTGCCTCACACCATGCCGAGCTCATGCCAAAGATTATCTGTCACCCCTCTCGGAACAATGGCTCAAAGCGCATTAAAATTTTCTCTTTTCAAGATAAACATGACACAGTCTCTATAAATAAGGAAAATCTCAAATAAATATACCAAGAAAAATTCTGTGTTGTTTTGAAGAGTCTTATTTGTAAAACAAACTCTTCTGTGGTTCTGATTTAACTTAAAGTAACATTTGATCATATAAGTTAAATTATACTCAATTGTTCGTTAATGTCTAAGTACTATTTTGAACGCTAAGGATCAATATAACGAGAAGACAACCCCAAAATGCAATGCTTAATTACATACAGTATATTTAGGTTTAGTATTTTCTTAAATGAGCTTATTTCATATGGATGCTATGCAGTCATTAAAAATTGTAGTATACAACTATATTTGATAGGAAATTATGTTGTTATAAACATAACAACATGTTATGTTCTAAGCAAGTTATAAACAGTACATAAAAAAGACTGCTTTTCTATAATGAACTATCCATGAATATATGCTGAGAAAAAAGATATAGAAAATAGTAATCTCAACTTTATAATGAATACCTATTACCTATGTGATTAGAATAACCAGCAAAGGTATTTTTAAAGAGAAAAAAACTTGTCACTTAGCAGGTTCGTTTCTCATTTCCTAATCTAACTCTACATTCCTTACTTGATGTAAAAATGCAACACAAAATTTAAGTAAAACAGTGATTTTTAAACCCACTAAAAACAGAATCTACTAAAATAAGTTATGTCAACTATAAAATACTTCTAAAGAAAATGACAGGCACAGATTTCTGAAAAACTACTTTCTGAAAAACAAACAAAAAACATATAAACAAATTAAGAAACACTAAGGTGTATTTTACCCTGGTTTTATTTTAAAATGTTAGAAATAACTGCTTAAAGACAATGGCAAAAAAAATCTGAATTTACTACTGAATTGTCATCTACCCTGTTAAACTACGTTTTAGAGAGTACACATGTATTTATAAAGTTATTCTTGAACTAAATCAGTACATCCATTCTTTCTAGCAAAAGGGGGTTGAGGATATCGTGGAGGTGACTTACTATACATAAGGAGAAAGAACTGGCAGGCTGCTCCTCCCACCTGATGTTTCTTTATTTCAGAAGTCACAGTACACAGAAACAGGAGGAATTTTTTTTTTTAAATACATTCCTCAGTAAACGAAACCTCAGCCATAAGATCAGGCAGAGTTGTGCCCATTCACTTCTAGTTCAAGAGACCACCAGTGACAGACACTACCTGTGCAGAGACTTGTTCAACAGGCGATAAAAGCTATGCATGCAGTGATCTTGTCCTTCAGCCTTACACTACTGGTCACCAAGCTTCTATCATGGGGTCTCTCAAGTGGTGACTCTTGGGCCAAGAGCAGGTGAAGGGCACAAGGCGCATGAGCTGGTGCACGGCTCCACGCCCACGCAAGCCAGGGGTGATCCCGATGAGCGCAGGCTTGGGGGTACAATACTTGCCAGTGGGCACCAGCCAGCAAGCAGCTGAGGGCTGGCCCTGACGCTGTACACGGGAAGGTGCCTCGGCTCCACGTGGAAGAGCCAAAGTCACAATTCTCTACGCCGGCATTTCACCACCTCTCAAATTCCTTACTGGTAATTTCTTTCATTTCATTTTCCAAAATACACACCTAGGCTGTGTGGAATAGTGTATCTTTAAAATGGATTCTGGCTTGGAATCTGACAGTGAAAGAAAGCTGGTAAGTGTAAAAACCACGTTAGCATTTGGTTTCCACGACGCAGCCCCAACGCAGCGCCCCGCCTGCGTGAGCAGCGACCAACAGGTGTCTCTGCAAAGCTGAGGGGCTTGGGGTTTCTTTCTTTCCTTTTTTGTTTTCCAGAAGGGAGATTTCTTTCTTTTCTCTGAGATCACAAAAAGTTTCGAATTTAGAAATCACTGTTCCATTTTACCACTATTGGTTCCTTTTTCACAAAGTAAAAATGTGGCCCACTTCGCAGTCAATGGTGGTTCAAAATGGCAGCGGAACTACACAGGAAAACACAGTGAGCGCTGCTCCCCAAGCTTCCCGGTGCTCTGTTTCACAAAACGGTCAGAGACGAATTCTGCTTCTTCATGGGACAAAATCACCTCTCTAAATTCAAGCCTTCAAAAAATACACATATACAGGAAAATGGTGTGTGCCTATCATTCTAAAACCCTGTGACTCCGCTATATCCCAATCCAATTCTGATTTCCCATGCTCTTTTTCTTCAGAGAGTAATGTGGGGTATGTCCCTCATTTGACAACTGCGCTTTAAGTATATAAAAACAAGTGCAAAGACTAGCCATGAAACTGCAGCTTTAATTTTTAAGGCTTAGCAAGTAGCTGTGAGATGCAATCCGACATAGGAATGTACACCCAAACTCAAACAAGCTAAACACATTTGCTCATAAACAAAAAAGACTTTGAAGGGCAACGCTCTGCCAATAAAAGTTTATGCACATTATTTCCTACTGGTTGAACTAATATAATTACCAAATGAAGATATAATTTTAGTTTACTACAAACTAGGATAAATTATTTTAAGAACAATAATTCCATTATATCAATGCACAAGGGAACTTTCTATGAGTCAATAAAGGACATCTGTCATACAAACAAATGCCACATCACACATGTACAAAGCCCAATTCCCCATCAGAAAACAAAAACTCGTTTTATTTTCAAGCAAAGATTCAGGAGTTGTAAAGAAAAATCAAATATTGCTTTTAGAAAAAAAATCACAACAATATTCTAGGATGAATATAGTGTTCTCAGTTAAATCAAGAAGTGGATGATCTTCAAAGACAATTCTGAATGAAAATTTAAGCAGGACACTTGGGCAGCCACAGAGCAACCAGAGAAAAGACCCACAGTGTGCAGATTCTCACCAGCCAGTCGGGGCTAAAGACGAGCACGGGGTGGGGGCAACCTCAACTCATTCAAAACACAGGCGGTTTCCATCATGATTCGGGAAAACGAAATGCTCTTCACAACAACACAAAGTGATCTAACTGTCTTTAAATGCACTTTTAAAAAGTTGTCACAAGCAGAAAACATCATTCACACTCCCTTCAGCCCACCCCACTGCCATTCCCATTCTAAACTCATACCTCCATGCTTTCTCAGCAGAAACAAAACTTTATGGCCATATGTCTTATTGTGTCTGTTAAATCCCTTCCTACTTTAACAGTGCTCTCACAGATTTCACCCAACTAAACTGCATGTAAAGGAAACTACAGCAGGAGAAAGCCAAAGCTTTAAATATTTATTCATTCATCTATTTATTTGTTTGTTTGTTTTGCTTATTTTGTTACTTACGGGGGAGGGGGTGAGGAGATGAGGAAAGATCCATATTTTTTAAACCGATGACATATTTCAAAAGGAATGACAGTGCAGTCAACGACTAACTCTATCACTGTTCCACTTTCTAAAGGCTTCCCTTAACATTTTAGTAAACTACTAAAATTTAATTGAAAATATCTTGATAATAAGACATTGCATCCAACCTTTTAAGAAGTTTTAGCCCCAAACCGTATACACTGTAACAACAAACTACTCCAATTAGCCAAGACCTTTTCAACGGAATAAAAGTAAAGGTGAGTTTCTTGCTTTCACTCTCTTGAACAGACTAAAAATCAGATTATACTCAACTATTAAAAAAAGAACACAAGTATTCCTACCAGCAGAGGAAATTAGTCCATTTCGCACAGCATGTCCCCTATGCAAGTCCCCAGACCCATTTACTAACTTTCTTAAAATCTGATTAACACAAGTATGACAATTAAACAGTCTTTGAGATGTTGTGTTTAGTTTCAGGCACATATGAGCAGTTAATGATTTCACTTAACTGAAAATTCCAGGTAACAACCAAGCTGGGAGAATGGGGAGGGGGCTTCTTTGCTTTTCCTTTCCTTGACAAGGACTTTGCTTCATCAGTAAACTACACTATCAACAGCCGTCTTCCTCATCTTTTGTGCTTTGCTTCATTACCTGGACTACAATCACTTCTTGGTTTTAATAGAGCTTTTTAAATAGAAACCACCTCGATTACTGGCTTTTCCAAAAAGAGGAGCAGCGAGGGGAGACTATTATTTCTCAAAGAAGAAAAGAGAAATCTGGACTGTAGTTAAGAATAATGATTATTCGAAAGAAATACTGAAGATGTGCAGGGACATGTAAATGCCCACCACAAGGTTGGTGAATATATACGGCAACAAAATGCACCTGCGGCAAAGTGCGTCATGATCTCATGAGCCCGGTATTTGCCTTCGAACAGGAATGTGTCCATCGTAATCGCACTACAAAGACTCAAGAATTGCTTAGTAAAATGAATTCATGAATTCCCCTTCTTCCATCATAAATAAAGCAAATTAAGTTTACAGACTGAATGAGTAAGAACAATTACCAATAATAACCAACTATCTACTTTGGATGCTGAAGTATACTATATGCCACAGTATTAAACCAATATTGAAAAATTATTATTACTCATTCCAGTGTTTTTCCTCCTCTTTAAAGGATGGGAGTAGTAAACGTTTTAAAAATAAAATGATGTTCCCAGGTGTGAGACAATGATTATGAAATCAAGGTCAGTATTTAACCTTTTGGTATTGGGAGACAGTGCACCATGACTGTGAAAACGCAGTGTTTAGAGAAGCGAATGCAGACAACGAGCAAGAGTTGGGGTGTGAAGGCGGCGACAAGTGAACGAGAAATCCTGAAACAGCATTCGGACTGCCCGTGGAGGAAGTGGCTGCTCTCAGCTGTGAGGGGAAGGCCGCGTGCCAGCCCCCCGACAGGAGAGAGAAATCCAGCTGTCAGGGGAGCCTGGAGGAGCCGCCATGCGGGCAACACCGGGCGCTCCCCGGCTCGTCATCCTCACCTGGCAAAGGAGGACGTCGGTCTTCAAAAGCCAGAGTACGAAAGTTCCTGGGCTGCCCTGAAACTGCACTGTACTCATGCTCCAAATGTGAAATTATCCGAGGCTCGTGGGGAAAAGCACCTCTTAATGCCCTTTGCAATTAAACACAAGGAAAATGTCCTGAATGTCAGGAGACACTAGCTGTACGCATTCGAGGGAAATTATTTACAATATCGTTTCTCAGATGTGACACCTCAGTTATGAGAAAGATGCCAAACGAGAGATCTTAAGACCTTTCACTCTGCATCATAAAGCTCCTGCTCAAACCCGCCCAGGGGGGCAGGCGACCAGAATCCTGGAACGCCACGTGACACACTGCTCCCCGTAGGTCACACCACTGCCTGACCCAGGTCTGGTCTGTGCCCAGGGGGCTGGATGTCTCACAGCTGGAGCTGACCTTGACATTAGTGTGCATGTGGGAGGGAGGTGGGGGCACCCAAAAGACATGCTTAAGGTAACCAACTCTGCGATAACACGTAACTTGAGCTTTCTAACTCCTAAAACATTACTCGAGTGCACAGCACTCACTCACTCACTGAACGTACGATCAGCCTCACTCCTGAAATCTTGGTTTTCAAGATGCCGAAACCCTGCAACAGATAAACTCTGCATCCAAAATGCATGTCCTTCAGTCGCCTGTACACGTGTGAATGAGTTATGTTTAAATGCGAATTCAGAATGCACTGCAAATCAATGATTTATATGCCAAGAACCTGAAAGCCTTAATGTAAGCACTGTTATTTTCAGCAAAATCCACTTTGTATTAAAAACACGACTCTGTAGAATCCATAATCTAGAACTATACTGTCCACACGGCAGCTATTTAGCCACATGCGGCTTAGTAAACGTCATTAAAATGTAAAATGCAACTGCTCGTGCTCGCCGTATCTCAGGTAACACAGGCGAGTGGCTACTATACCGGACAACACAGAGACAAAACACCCTCCTACTGCAGAAAGTTCTACTGACAGCGCTGACCCAGACTATCCAAAGCCCTCGTAACACACTCTCTGCTACGAATCTGTCAACAGCGCAATCTTCAGCAACCAAAATTCACTTACTGAAAATCACATTAAGAGTTTCATTTGAGTGAGAACCTACCCATCCCTCAACCCAAATTCAAGCCAAAACTACTGGCCAATCAGAGAAGCTTAACTGGTCACTCACTGGTCATACAGGGCCTACAGAAAGACAAAGGAAAAGGAATACTGTGCCTAGAGACTATTGCTAGAAAATTATCTCCCACCTGTCACTCCACGAACCAGCACTGGTCTAAAGCAATCTTTTTTCCCAGTCTACAAAAATTTGTTGTCGAATTTTTAATTTGTTAAGTGCCCTGCCTCCCAGGTACTTACCTCTAGACTTAGAGCCCTGGCTCCTGCAGAGGGAGATGGTTGGGGGCCGGGGAGGGGGAGATGGCTTATTACAAGTCTGAACAGAAACTGTGTGCCTACCCTCTGTGAATTCATGAAAATACCTGGGACCCATTCAAAAAAAAAGTGACTCACTAGGATCGCCCTCCCTAACCCTCTTCCCCCACAGGTACTGCTGGGCAAGGAGTCACAGTCAGGCCCCTTGCACCGCAGAAGCAAGTGCCTGCCCTGCTCTCTTCCCCGATTCCAGGCCCTGGGGCATGTCTTGCCCATGGTTTGGATACTTAGAAAAGACGATGCCAGTTTTAACTTCCCTGGCAGCCAGGATGCCCTCAGTCCTGGACCTGGGACAGGGAGTAAGGCACAGGGCACGTCAGATGCACGGAGAAACACCGGGGTACAGGAAGCCCACACACCCACTCCCGCTGTCTCCAGGAACCAGCCTATGGGATCGGCTGTGGGAGTCTGTGACCGACAGCCTAACTCCTGAAATACGGGACCTCAAATGGGACGCTTCACCTCTACATGGCGGGGCGGGGGGGGGGGGTGCACCTTCTGCTGTGGATCCGTGACATTTAGGCACTTTCTAGGGCCCTCAGGGACAGACACAGGTTCTTCTACCTTTTCTTAATATGTCCCTTGGCTGTTCCTTCAGGATACAGGGAGGAAGCCAACGCGTATCACTGGTAGAGCAATAGGAACTGGCTTGCGAAGCAGGTTTTCTTCTCTCATACAGAAAACTTAGGTTTGATGAAGATAAAACTATCTCGGTGTCAAATTATCTATAACTTCCAATATTATAGAGCCTCTATAGGTATTATTTCGTTGGCTAAGTCATGTATAACCCACCATGAATAATTCTGGGAAACGGCACCACAGTGCATGCAACAGGGCCCCGGTCCTCACTGTCCTGGACCCCCGGCCCCGGCATGCAAGTGTGGAGCACGGAGCAGCCCCACGTTCCTCATGCGGGATGCGTGGTGCAAGCCAGAATGCAAGAAGTTCTGCATTTCGTCACTTTAATTTTTTACATTCGGAAGCGATTATGAGATATAAATTTACAGATGACATGAAATTAAGTGTACTAAATACACTAAGGGCTAGATTCAGGATCCAAAAACTATGTTAGCAGGCTGAACAATGAATGGCCCGAAACAAGTACGAGCACTCAGCAAGGGTAAACGTGAAAACTGCCCTTGGGACCAGGTCCGGGGTGGATGAGGCGCGTGCAGGTCCCATCAGAGGGCTCCGGTGGGATGCAGCTGCTACAGGGCGGGCGTCCCCGCATCATGACGGCCCAGAACAAAGGGGAGGCCAGGCGGGCTCCCCCCAGCCGTGCTTCTGGAGTACTCAGTTTAGTTGTGGATTCATACTTGGAAGTGTTGATACAAAATGAAGTTTATCAAAGAATTACGAACAGGGTGGTAGAGGGACTTGAAACCACGTAGTGGTGAAAACGGTTACAGGAGCTAGTTAGCTTAGTAAAAACCCAGGTAAAATGAAACTGTCTTTAAATACCTGAACAGCCATGACATAGAGGAGGGATTTATATTTATCTCGTCTGATTTCAGAAGGCAGAAGTAGAACACAATCCAAGAAAACATTTCAAGTTCTAAAAGTAAGAATTTCCTAACAATTTAAATTATGAGAAATAAAATACTTTTTATGAAGTGGTTCCATATCACAAGGCATTCACATGATGTTTTAGAAGTAATTCACATATCAGGTAGGGAGGGACATGTATATATTGTATGAACTTTTAAGATTTGCCATTATTCTAATGACAAAATAATTAAGAATCATCAAATCGTATGTATATATAAGTAACTGGTTTTAGACCTAACAGGTTTAATAAAGTGGAGACTATTCCTTCAAAAGTTACTTTAACTAAAACCTTTTCAAAATATCCCATAGTTCCCCGCAACCGCCAGCAGTCTCTCCTTTAATGGGACATGTAAGAGCACAGTACAGGAGAAGGGGCTACACAGACACCTGAAACAAACGAGGCATGTGAAAATAAAGGTGCTGCTGCGATGTTCTCAGACACGCGCATGCACACACACGCCCCATGTCAGTGTGAAAGCTTCGTTTGTTAGAACTTTGTCTCCTCTGACATTGTGCAAGATTGAGCAGACAATGGGTTAAGTCCAAAAAATAAAGGAGCAACAGAGCAAATCTGCCTGCACGTTTGAAAAAGCCTATAAAATGTTACAAGCAAAACAGGAAAGCCTGTGTTAATAATGCATAAACTAAAGAGAAAAAAGCTACCCATTTAATGGAATAATGCTTTTATCCTTGCAGTTAAAATGAAATAAACCATGACTATTAATCTAGTAAGACCAAGTAAAAATGTAATTTTTAAACATTTACTAAAAGGGGATAGTTCAGTAACCACTCTGAAAATCAAGGCCTTGTGTACAGCAGCGTTTAAACGCTAAATACCAATCTCCTGTCTGTGGACGCCATTACCCACCCTGTCGCCATAGCAACGCTAACAGTATGCCTGACTTCAAAGACAAAGATGTAATTTCAGACTTCCAGCAGCCAGAGGGAGTGGTAAGAATACTCTACCCAGGCGGTGTCAGCTGATGATAAATTATAAAAATATCCAGGAAGGTTATGAGGCAGACTGTACCACATATTCCCGTGTTCCTGGGGGAAAACTCACATTAGTCAAACACGTTGGGAAACAGCAAAAGTAAAACAAAAAGTAAACAAGCAAGAATCTCAATAGCATCTGATTTTTTTTTTTAATTACATGGTTCAGAGTTCTGCCTTTTCTCTTGCTTCCAGGAGAAAATAAAAATAGCTTCTACCGTCCTCTTTCTCATTCAAATCAAGAGTGACTGGAGAGGTGCATGGCCGTTCCAAGGGACTTGCAAAGCCACCTCTGCAATCGCTACCCTGCATTTGTGAAACGCTGGCATTTGTCAAAAATTGTTTTAAGCACAAGCAACCAGCTAAGGAAGCAAAATCGGTCTGTGCGGCCCCAACTCTGCTCTCTGAGCTTTATTCCATACCCGATCTCACCCCAACAAACTCAAGACATTTTTAAAGCCCTCGGAAGGTAAAAGACTGAAAAACAATTGGCCCGTTTACAGGTTTTTGTTCTTAAAAAAAAAAAAAAGATGAATAAAGCTGACATAGACAGCGTTGTTTCATGATTTTGCAGCTGAACAGTTTTTAAAAGCACAAGCTTTACAGCCGAAAGAGCCACAAAATCCTGAGTAAGTAATTTCCTTAGAGGTGATGAAATACAAAACGAAGTTCAAGTCTTTCTGAACATTCTCCGCAAGGAGAAACTACCGAACTACTAGGACTCGCTCTAACTGGAAGGAAGTTAGTTGTAAACGACTAGAGTGGCCGACCGAAGAACAGAGAGGTTTTATCACAATGCTACTGTTTTATCAGAATAAATATAGGTTAAATTCTCTCTTTTTCAACAATCCTGCCTTATGGTTTGGGGCTCTAAAAAGTCCAATTTCCTTACAACAGCAGCAGCAAAAACAGCTGCCCCTTCTCGACAGATCTGAAGGACAGGCCGTTTCCCTCGCCCCACATGCTGATGAATGGCCAAAAGGACAGTTGTGGATTCCAATCAGGGCTGGTGACAAGATCCCTGTCCCCTGCTGGTTCACTGGTGAGCTGCTCACAGGCACTCTCTCTGAAGTATAAGGCACAGCAACCAAAGTATAGCCAGAGTCTTAAGTTTCTTCCCTGGCCAGTCCAGGGTGGGGGTAGAGGGCTGTGTAGAGGTGGGAAGAGGAGGGGATCCCATCAGCTTTGGCATTTTTCCCCATTAAAACTCTGAAAGGAGCTAGACAGACCAGGATTGCATCCTTTTTCTCCCGAGGAACGCATACCCAATGTTATAACATACTTGTGTCAAGAGGTACAAGAAAACGAACCACATAAATTTTGCCCAAGACATAAACTGCAATGGTTACAAATATTACATCATTAATGGAATGGTTGCATTGTAAAATTTAGGCTATCACCTGTCTCACCAATTAATCTTGAGCCCAAATTTTACAACCCAAAGATTAGCAATCTTCTCCCATAAAAACATACAACAGAGAAATGCCAGACTATGAAACAAATTCGTCGCCTATTCCTCAGAACAAAGAAAAATGAGTTTATGAAAGATACTCTCTTTGAAACTGAACTATTTCCTTATGTATATTTCACCCTGCTACATATATTATACTTACAAAATAATTATTTTTAAAAAAATACTGTGAAATGAAAACACGCTCAATAAGCTTCTCCTCTGAACATAATTCCTGGGTTTATAATTTTGACAGTTAAGCTAGTTATAGAATAAATAGCCATTTATTCATCCATTCATTCACTTATTTGATAGAATGCTAATTTAGGCCCTGGATATAATCATCCCAAGAAATATGAAAAAATTTCAACACTATAAAAACTAGAAAACCCATATTTTGGCATCATTATTCATCATTTTCACAGGAGTATTTTTAAATTTCCTTTAAAGAGTTATTTCCTTTCACAAAATAATAGCAATGATATTCTTTCCTTAAGAACTTATGCTTTTTGCTTTATGTTAATAATTACATAACCTCATTTTCCCCTTCTACCTCAGTCGTCAAGAATGCAGCCTTAACTTAGTTATTCATAATACTTTGTTATCAGGGTTTGTTTGCCTCTCCCTTCTTAAAACATTTTTCTAAATTTGTATATGTCTCAATTGATACAAATGTTGTAACTGTAAGTCAGTTCAAATCCTCTTTAGAAGCACTTGGATTATAAATTCTATATAAAAGCATCATAGGAAATGAAAACGTTCTGTCACAACAGGACTCTTTCTATCAGAAGTGGCCTTTGGTATATTTAAAAATAAACAAATTAATTTATAATTCATAGGGACACATTTTGAAAGAATACTCATCCAAGCTGTTTTTAAACACTGTTGTACATGAAGAAATCTATGCTCTTAAATGTTCATCAAGTTATACAGTATCTGAGTCAGGCCTATCAGAATGACAAGGCATAAAAAAATTCAGTTGGGGAGGCTAAACAGTGCATTAATTACAATAAACTTCATTTATTTTTATAACTAATAAGAAACTAGGTTAGTAGGTAAATTCAAAAGTAAAACTGGTCATCACAAAGGATATGACAGAACGCTCAATAAAAAGATTGAGAAAAGTAAAATGTCTTAATTGATTTACAACTGTAAAGTGATATCCATTTCCTCTATAATCTGTTCGGGTACCCTTTCACTAGCTAAGGCTGCTGGCCAAATATAGCTGACTCGCTAAGTACCCATTTGCCAAAGTTCCCTATTTGGGATGTATAGTTTAAACATCAATAAATAAACTGTCTAAAAGAGCAACAGTAAAAAACCAGGACAAGAAGCTTACAACAAAGTGTTTCCCCTTTCAAAACACCACCTGACTCACAACAGCATGTTTACTGCATGTCATCTAATCAACTGGGATGAAAAAAGGCAGAATTCAAAAAGGTATATTACCATATTAATACAATTACTTAGGCATGCCTCCTTGCTCTCTCCCCTTTCTAGCTCGCTCCCATACACACTTAAAAGGATAACTTATTTCACCTGATCTGCCACCTTCAGTCTCCCACTAAAGAGGTGTGTCATCAGTCGCAGCTGTTTTTTCCTTGGTTGGTTATTAGTCTCAGAAATGTGAAAACTCTTCGCAAAATCTGAGTTTTATCTAAAGCACTGCAAGCAAAGGAGAGTCCTCTCCATGGCCTTACTTATGCTTTTTCTTTTCCCTGTGATTTTACTACTCACGACGGCAAGGTGGAGAGAGCAAGGGGAAAGTACAGGCCAATCGCCAGAGCCACTCGGTCCCCTACGCAGCACTGACGATACTGCTGGGCGTGCAGATTAGAGTAAAACTAGCGACCAACATTACACTTCTGTATTAGCACTATATTTCAACTGTCTAAACTATCCATCTCTACTTTTCATAGCTAGTTAGCAAGGAGAAGAACCCTGTAATATTTTGCTCTTCATTCCCACGCCCCCAACACTTCTCCCAATAACTGAGTCTGTGTTACTTAAACCAAAAATTGCAGATTATTGGGAAAGCTGTTTTAAATTACCATGTAGGTTAATGTGGCTTTCTCATGTTTGTGTTTTTCTGTTATGTGGAAAATACAAAGGAAGAAAAAAATCGAAGTGAATGCAGGAGAATCATGCTGCCCAAAGAGGCCGGTGGTGCTGGGGTTCAAAGAGTCAGTGGCCGTCATCCCCAGGACCCACCACGTCTCTGTTCCACCTCTCCGCATCCATGGGAGGGAAGGCTGACTCTCCGGGAAGCTGGTGGACTAGAAACCCTAACAGGCCTGACAGCTAAATGCAATTTCAAAGGAGAAGGAGGGCAAACAAAGGGTAAGAAACGCATTTTCTGAGCACTTATATGACAAGTAGTAAACAGCAAGGGTTATGTATATCTCATGTAATGCAAAGGAGTAAAAGTGACGTCTATAAGTAGTAAAATTAATAGTACATTGACTGTGTTTTGTCAACATAATGTATTTAGGTCGTTTTCAAAACAGATACCCCAAAAAGGGCCAGAATTATATCAAAAACAGCCAGAACTTCAACGTCTTGTTTCAACCTACAATAAAAAGCAAAAACTAAGTCAGGAAGAAAGTAGTAAAAATAATAAAATCTCTCGTGAAGTCACTCAAGAACGCTAACACGATTGCTACGCGACCGCGCCGAGCGGGCCGGCGGGGCGGGAAGCGGTGTCTGCCGCTGGAGCCACCAGCCACGCTGGAAGGTGACTTAACGCCACTTGAAGGTCTTGTATAAAAGGCATAATGTCGGTCTAGTCATCACCGCTCTTCTACTGTCAAATATTCAAGGCTTCTCAAAAGGGCAAAACACTTCTGTGAAATGACACATGGCTTACAGTATGAATTTTGCAGATTCTACAGATGGTTCTCTGAAGATTAAATGAGAAATATGTTAAAGCATTTTAAATAATAGGCATCCTGAATATCGATGTGTTTTCTTGTTGATCTTTTATTGCTGAAATGTGTTGCAGGAAAGAACAAACACTAATAGTTAATGAAATGATTCATACTTTATTATTTTATTCCTAGATCTAACAGAAAATCTTAAACATAAGGAGGCAATCAAAAAAAAAAAGACTGTTAAAAGGAACTGAATTTTCCGTGTAAAGTAAAATTGTGTGCCTTCATCGAGGATGTCAACAGTTGGGCATGCTTGCGAAGGAAAACATAAATGTAGTAACTATGAAAAGCAAAAACACTTAGGGACATTTGAACACATTTATATTTATTTAAGGACACTCATGATTTTAATCAAAATTGACAAAACACTTTTCTTTAAAAGAAGAGAAAGACTTAGGTTTGACAGCTAAAGTTTACAAGGACAGCAAGGTGTCTTCAGGAGGAGATGCATTTGGCAGCTGCTCTAATAAAATGAAATATAGAGTAACTCAATGTCTTGAATTTTTAGGCATGCTTCCTGCCATTTTTTCGAGTCTCTATTCTCACATCTGGGAATTAGAGTTAAAAAAATCTGAATCAAATTAAATATGCAAAAATGAATACATATTAAGAACTCATTCATATTAAACCTTTGCTCTTAATGTAGGCAGTGAGATGACAGCCCTCTAAAAAGGAGTGGGGGGTGGGGAAGGGCTTGACTTTTAAAAAACAAGAGAGAGTATCCCTTCAGATTTCATGTAATCTCCCTGAGGCCCCATGCTCTCTGCTGGGATTCAAAATGTATCACAGAAACTCATGGTGCTCCAAGGGGTAAACAAAATAAAAGAGAAAGTCTTTCAGAAATAGCATGTTAAAACCAGATTCCCCGCCCCCTCCCACAGTCACACACCCTCAAAAAAAAAAAAAGATATTAAATCTGTGTAATAAACTCACACCTAAATTTAAAATAAGTTTCAGAAAAGGAAAAATTATATGAGATAAATTTAACTAAGGAAATATTCCTCCAAAATGAATCGGTAGAAGAACAAAGTCTAAAACATTTAAGAGTGAACTAAAAAAAGCAATAAAAAGTAACCTGTCCCTACTCAAGGAAAGAAAGACATTACACTATGACAACCCTAAAAGCAAATAAAATAAGACATGACATGAATCTCAACTGAACAAATATAGTTTCATTTATTTCTTCAGACTGCACTCTCATCTTATTCCAAGTTCGAAACACTCTGGTACGATCCCGGTTTTATGTAAATCCGTTACAGTAGTCTTCAAATCATCTCCAACAGTTTAAATGAAATGTGAAGTTATAGCCAATGCTATCAGCCTCTGAATAGCAATTTCTATTTATGGTGACGTTTTACCTCTTAAGTAAAGAACTATACAAAAACTAGGGCTTTTATAGCAAAAATGAGTTGCTTTCTTTTAGTTTTAAAACTTGAGCCAAGTTATTCAAGACTTGACTTTAATCTCATAAAACCCCTGGGTACTCTCTTCTCCCTAAACCAACTCCCCACCACCAATTTGCCTGTGTTTGTCACCAACAGCACCACGCCTCCTGGCCACTCAGCTTAAAAATCTTAAAAGCATCTATCATTCATCCCTCTCTTCATTTTTAACATAATTTTCCCTCTACATTCTCGTTGCCATCACTTTTTAATGATGTGACTCACCCTCATTAGTGAGCTGATACCCTAGCCTCTAAAGTCCTCTCCCTGCCTCCAGGGGTAATCAAGGCATTTTGAAATGGAAGGCTTCTCATAAATAAAAGCCATGGTACAACTCACTCATCTTGTAACCTAAAAGTCCCAGGCAACAGAAATAGAATGGGGTGGGATCTGGCCTCGAGCGGGCACTACAGATGTCAGAAAGTCCTGTCTTTAAAGTTCATGCACCTTACACGTTGGTACTATCCAAGACTTTCACTCTGGGCATATTTATTATTCTTTACTAGTAGTTTCCAGTAAATTAATTAATTAAATTTTCACTTATATGAAACAAGACTTTTTAAAGTGGTGCTCAATAAGTTATTATGTATATAATAAACACATTATTATTTTGAAGCCAAATTTTCTCCAGGTACAGATAATTACAAAAGACCAACCACATAATTTTCAGGGTCATCAGAAGGTGTTACCTGGTCCAATGTACTCAACATCCCACACCTACAGGAAAAATCAAGGCTACTGAAGATTCCTACTTACATGAGAAAATTTTAAAGACAGAGTACATCAATATCAAGGCATGAGCTTCAGACAAGGGCAGGACACCATTGTGCTGTCCCTTCGCTCAGTGGTCACCAGGCTCACACATTCTGGTCTGCTTTGGAGACCTTTACATGGAGACCAGGCATAGCTTACGCCACTGCCCCAATGCACAGCATTTCATGCTTTGACAGAAAGAAGAATAAAATAACAAGGAAGACTTGTTAACATACCACCCCACCCAAATCAAGCCAGTGAGCTTCTCACTCACTCACACTCTCTCACACACACACACACACACACACACACACACACAATGTAGACACTCTCAGGGGACATTATCCATGAAACTGGCTTCGGTTCATTGAAACAAACAGCCATCTTCATAGCTCTGGGTTGCCAGTATTCCCACGCGTGGCAAATCTCTGTAAAAAGCGCAGAGGTGCTCGCTGCTTTACACTATAAAATGGAAACCTGACGCGTCCCCCACCAGCACGCAATTAAGACCGAAGGCTGCACGACCACCTCGCCGCGCCAGTCTGCAGGGAAGGGCGCTGGAGACAAGACTTCGCTGTCCTGCTGCTTCCTTCCGCGTTTGTCCTTTCCACCCCCACTTCAGCAGGTGGTCACAGAGGCACCTGGTGTACGCACAGCTGACCCTGGAACACATGGGTCTGAACTGCGCAGACCTACTTATATGTGACGTTTTTTCCAAAAACACATGTAGTGCTGCAAACGTATTTTCTCTTCCTTATGATTTTCTTAACATTTTTTTCTCTAGCTTACTTCACTCTAATAATACAGTGCCTAATACACGTGACATACAAAATACGTCCACTGTTCATGTTATCGGTAAGTCTGCCAGTCAAAAGCAGGCTATTTGTTAAGTTTAGGGGGAATCAAAAGTTACAGGTGGATTTGTGACTGTGCAGGTGCCTCTACCCCTCACACTGTTCGAGGGCTAAGTGTGCTTCTCCACTTTTTGCATGGCCCTTTCTCCTTCTCTGGACTTCTCTAGAGTCAAACGCATAAGGCTCCCAACTGATCGCACAGGAGAGAGTGAGGGGGAGCTCTGCCGATCCCTGGATGTTAGAGACAGAGGCGGAGTCCACAAGGCCATGGCTCTCCCACGGCCCGCACAGCCTAAAACCCCCACACGCGTTCAGGAGAACGAGAGGGAGCCCACCACGGGCACACGCGAGCCATCAGGGAAGATTCCCAGGTGACCGCACGCCTCTCACTAGGAGTTACGTCGTGCTCTGAGGCTGCTAACTCTAACAATTCCTTTCTCAGGAGGACAAGAAGGTGCTGAGAAGTCACATGAGTGGCTCAAGACCAGAACCTTGGCTGAGACTTCGCTCTCTTTGCCTTTCAGCATCGCTGTTAGAACAGTGCTCCAGGACAAAATATATCATTTTATCAAACAAAGGAATCATTCCTTCCATATAATCATTATAAGCTTTCATCTCCTTTTTTGAGTAGGGAAAAAAGGCAAGTGATATAAACTATTTCCAACTAATCATGCTTATAATGATCAGATAGTAAAGAATATTACAGTTAAATATTTATGTCATCCCACTCTTATAATCAGGTACTATTTAAGCCAAGAGAACTCTAAAAACTTAGTTATCAATGAGTGAATACTCAACTTTATGTATTTAATTTTAGAATTAATGTTCTCACAGGCAATGAACATGGACAAGACGCACACATGCACGCACACAGGTTCTCCCACAAATGAACACAAAGGCTTAAAACAATTCCAGTGACGACGCGACAGTGAAATGGAGTGGAAAGGTGCACACACCACAATCTAAAACACTGGATAAAATTTAGGTTCTGCGGAAAGAGATAATAATTGTACCTGGAAGCATTTTTTTTTTTTAATAGAACACATTATGAAGAAAAGTGCCTGAGAAAGCTTAGTCACTTTATTTTGTGACTTAAAGCTTTTTACCCCTCTTTCATTCCAGGCTTAAACAAAGTTCAGTGGGGCATCAAACTGCCTGTTTTAAATTACAGTCTGTATTTTAAAATAGAATGCACGCACGGCATGTTCCTGAAGCTAGGGGGTGGGAGTGTTATTCACGGAAAATTTAAGGCTTGTTGAGTCAATAATCTTCTTTCACACAGTAACAATTTTCAGCTAAAATTTCTTGACCCAAACAAAGGAAAACAAGACCATTCAGTTATTTTACAACAATTTAGAGAAAGCAAAAGAAATAGATGAGAAAAAGAGAGACACCTCTAAATCCCACATTGTGAGGGAAGAAAATTTTGCTCTTAGTTAAAAACCTTCTCTACCTATATTTATTTCCTCTGCTAAAGTGACAGTTTTTGGTTTTTCAGAGACGGTATCTGAAGGCACTCAGTATCTCATGCCTCTGTTAAAAAGAAACAATGCAGAGAAGACTCTCGTGGTAGCATTAGTGATGTCTGGCAAGCACGTCCAGCTCGCTGCCTACTCAGCACACACAGTAGGACTTCACTTCCTGCACCCTTATGACTGGTAGGGCTTTGTGACTAATTCTGGCCAGTGAGTCATGAGTAATAATGAATCACTTCCAGACCAGTAAAGACCCTCCAGAGTGCTGTTTTCTCTCCAGGACAGTGACATGTTCCAGATACCAGCTGCTCTGTTACTCTGATCCCTTGAGTTAAACCCTTCTGCCGAGCTATGTCGTCCATGTAACGAGAACAAAGAACAGACTTTTGTTGTTTTAAGCCTCAGAGGCTGCAGGGCTCTTTGTTGCTGTTAAATAACCTAACCTATCCTGACTGATACATCTCTAACAGATACCCTTAAGATGCCCCCATGTATACAGGTGTCTATGTTACACCCAGCGACTTGTTACCATTTTGACTACCTGAACCAGCAAATCTCTATTGGATACAATAACATTATCAATCTGATTGATGCCTTCACAGAGATCCTTGCTATTCATCACTGAGTCAGAAATCAGGTCAGAAGAGGTGACACTATTGGAACTCTTGCCAAAGACCCAAGATATAGAAAATTAAGTATCCCCTAAATCTCCAACACAGGATTTTCAAAGCTATTTCAGGTGTAATTAAGCACACCCCATCTCGGCTTCAGATACTGTGACAGCAGCAGGAATGAATGTGTGTTCTGGGACTTTCCCTCCTAGAACCCACTGCTTTATAGCATGCACATCACTCCCTCTTCAGTTGGCTGTCATCTGATATTTCTATTTAAGAATAAAATGAGTGAATTTCTTTTTCCTCCTAGAGATACAGGTTAACGTGTTTCTTTCAGGCTTAGATAAAATAGAGTATTTTAGTTAACCTACAAAAGTACTTTTAAAGGATTCTGATTATAATTTAATATCTTGGTTCATCGAACTATATACATGTACATGCATATATATACATATAGATTTATATATAAATATGCATGCACACATATAAAGCAAACAAACATGAGTGGATATTTAATATTCCCATTACTTCTGCTTTTCTATTATAACTACTCCCACTTCTATTTTCTTTTTAACCTTTGACAATATGAAAACATATTTTATGTGCTTGAATTTATACGAGGTATGGAATTTTTGTTCTTATTTTCACCCAACTTATTTCATGAATTCTTTTCTCCATTTCTGCATAGTCTTCATAGATTTCCTCCAATTTTTACTGGAATAACATTCATTAGGTTGAAAGTCCATTGTGCTACATAATGTGAAATTGCCATTTGCGGGTCAAAAATGGTCAAACAGAATACTGAACCAACATAACAAAATTTTCTTAATTACTCTTCAGTGCTAGAACATACTAACTCTTTACAGATTTTAACCTCAGTATAAATCTGTTTTAAATATCTTCATGCATTTTTAAATAACCTATTTTCTTAATATATATTCCCAGATGCCCAATTGTTGCCTAACTTGTTCTTTCTTCCTTCTTTTCCCTTTCTGGTGAACTCCTGCGTATACTCGGAGATCCAACTCCAATGGTCCTCTATTAGGGAAGACATCTGGTATTCCTGCAGGCTCTCCGTGAGACACTGTGCATATTTTGAAGCACTAACTGTTCCACGTATGTTGAAAATTTTGGCCTACCAGTTTGGATTTCGATGGCCTCTGAGCTCCTGAACTCATAGTTAATATTAAAAATGGTCCAAACGGAAACGTAGCACAATTAGCCAGTCCGCACTGCTAATACAACCTCCCGCTGGTCCTCTCTCTCTCTTGCCATATAAAACAGATGCGTGCCTTCAGTTAACCACAAAGTGGAAATCTGTAAATTCAAATCTATTTCCCACCTAACTTGAATAACATGAAGGAAGATGCACCCAAGGCCTCGTAATGACCCGGGGGGACCACCCTCCCCTCCACAGCAGTGAAGAGGAGGAACGGCGAGGAAAGTAGGAAGGAGGCTTCCTAGCTCAACGTGCCAAGGACCGCTGTTTGTAGAAAGAGACACAGTAGATAAGAATGAGAAAAGGTGTCCCAAATACCAGTCATTTTTTTCATTCCAGAATAAAAAATTAAAATTAAAACTCTGAAGGAGCCATGTTGCTGACCAAGTCTCCTACCCAAGCCCCCACGCCCTCGTGTGAGAATCCTCCTCGCACAGGCCATCCGGGAGCTGCAAGCTGAGCCAAAACATCCAGACTGCTGCTTGTTATGGTAAAGCTTGTATGCTGACTTTCCTATTAGCCAAGGCTATCTGCATTTATCATCCCTTACTTTATGAGCCTCATTTATCAACCACAGATCACAGTTATCCTTCTATTATCAAAACCAATATCCTGCGAATCAGTTATGTTTCAGCCTCTCTTCATCTCCGATTTTGTCTAGTGCCTATTTTTTAACAGCACTCGTTCATTAATTTTTTTTTGGAATTGACAGTCCCATAAAATGGGTTGAAATTCATTTCCCCCACATTTTAAATGGAGATATTCAGAATATTATGTGAAAAAGTTTGCAGGGTATATGCTTAATTCAAGTAGGTTTTTAAAACTGAATGAATTTTTAAAAAATAGCACATGGCTACTAAGCAAATATCTCAGCTATAATGAATTCAGAATTATCCATTTATTTCAACAGGACTGAAGATCTTTAATTTAGAAACACTTTGCACACAAACATTTGACTTACTTAAAAGCAAACTACAGTTCTTTTTAAATATTAATTTATTCAAACTTTCCATTTATATAGCCTGCCTTTACCTGGAAGAAATCCAAACTGGTGAGGTTTCATTGAATATTCATTTACAGAACAAATATCTAAGTGGAAGATTGTTTTGAAAGAGAAAGAAACATACCTTCCGGCTTACTATTTTTTACTGTTTAAGTATTCTCTATTTTCAAAATGACTACCGATATCGTAAAAATCCTCCAGGGGATAAAATTATAGGACATCATATCTAAAATAATCCATGTTGGGAAATAAATATTTGTCAGAGTCACTATCACTTTTTCTAAATTAGGGCTTTCAAGTAAGGTCTTTTGGTATTTCTCTCAAACTTAATCCAAAAAGAATTGATGTCTTCATATGGAATAGACCAGTGATTAAAATTACATTTGAGAATATGCTAAATCCTAGGTACGAAGTGGAAGTATAGTGTGTTCCATTTAAAACTTCTCCAAGATATCAAAATATGTCTGTACCTTCGGTTACGAAACTATGACAGTGATTAACTATATCTGCAGACAGTCTATGTGACAAGAATCTCCTGCTCCCTTCACCAGAGGTAGGGTTTACGGCGTCCGTAACTCCAAAATTCACACTCCAACTACATCTAGAGAACATTGATACAAATAGCTTATGTTTTCAGTTGCACACAGGGATTAATTAATGCTTGAACACTGAGATAAAGTGACAACTGATTAGATTTCTCTATTATTAATTTATAATTTTTTAAATGTTCAAAATGATTTGAGAAGGATCAATCAACAAAAGACAACTACATTCTTAACCTATTAATGAGAACCATTTCAATCAAGTTCAAGATATGATTAAAACATAGTTTGGAAAAGGTTCATTCAGCAACCACACACCTAATTCTTACCTAGCAAGTTTTAACTTCTACAAGGACCTACCAACTAATAGGTTTAGATTATCTAACAATTTGTATTTCCAGCTGGGTTGAGAAATTAGTAAAAACGCTTCACCTAGCTTTTCTCGATAGTTTCTAATCGTTCACAGGAACTATATTACCAAATCTACACACTTAAAATGTCCCTATGAACATATCAATGTTCACATATGCTTCCAAAGTACATGACCTTCTACCCCTACCCAACATAAATATCACCGAACACTACAAAACATAAAACACACACAGTATTCTTTTTCATTTAAGGAAGATCACTGTATGCTCTGTTGCTAATACCAAACCCCCAAAGAACATTCTTGGTAATATCGTTTTCCAATTGCTCTCTTTCAGGCTTCCAAAATCCCATTTAACACCCTCGGTTTCAAAGAACAAGAACAATCAGCACCTACTACTTCCTCCATTCACAAACAGCCAAAAAACATGTTTTATCTAAACCTCAATATTTCCTTCTAATCGCAAACTCAGCAAAAGTTCCATAAGCACTGTTCCACAGGACAGTTGGGTTTTTTTGTTTGTTTGTTTTAACTAAACTGGGAGAGATCAAAACCCTCTTATGTCAACCTCTTTATATAATTTCCTATTTAAGGACAAAAGGGTCACAAAGAGGTTTTTAATGACCCGATGGGCCTTTTCAAAGGCTATTAGAACATGACTGGTCATATTCTGTATCTTAGGTAAACAGAATAATGAACCTGCTATCTGAAATACAACTGGTGGCAGGCCTCTCTGAAAAACAAAACAAATCAGTTATTTCTAAACTCTTCAGATCCCTAAAGAAAGCAATATTTGCTTAGAACAAGAAAGAAAAATCAAACCTTTCTATTTACTTCCTTTTATACATATTCATATTTTATTAATAATTTATCAGTACTGTATTTACTGAAATTATATTACTGTTTTTGTCTATTTATTTTTACAACTAAAAAATATACATTCGTAAGAATATTTCCATGCTCCTTTTAGCTTAATTACCCACAAGTGCCCACACTTCTTAAAGTTTAAGGTTACCAAGCTAAAACTCAAATGCAATTTTATTATAAAAGAAAACATCTAATAATAAAACCACCCTGCGAATACAAATCTACACTTTGATGATCCTTACACATCTGTAAGACGGGCTCTCCTGATGTCAATTCAGTACCTTGGAAAAGACTCCGTAAGCAATTAAAAGAAAATTCTGAAACTGAGAGAAGAAAGTATTTAAAAGTTTTTCCATAAATTCTATTAGGAAAACACTTACTGAAAAAAAGCATAATAAATATTCTGAAAAGATCCTAGTCTAATGGGGGCCAAGACAGCTATAAAAATAACTGCAATTAAAGGGTAAATAGTAAATGCCGTAAGAGATGAAAACATAACAAAAGACTCAGCAAAAAGCACATTAAATCATATTTTGGCGGTTATCTTAGAACGTAAATTAAGACATATTCAAGTTTATAAAATAAAGGAATTAAGTTTATAGCATTTTTTAGACCTCCCACTGTTTATTTTGTTTAAATGCTGGCTTCATTTCATATTAATATTAGAAGTAGGAAAAAACTACAGAATGTGCTCTAATTTTAAGTGATACTAATCCAGGGAGACAAGAGGTTTCCAAACTAATTTTTATATCACATGCTATATGCTAAGATTTATTAATAACGGTAATACAAAGAGTATGCAAACTAATGTATCTCAACAGGGAGAAAGCTGTATGATTAAGAAGTATAGAAATAAGTGGACATTAAGGAAGATTTGTTCTGAGATTAGGTCTGAGTGAATTAAGTGAAGAGCAAATATTACTGGTCATAGCCCCAAGGCAACAAGAGGATAAGTATTAATTTATCAGTCATTTGCTTTATATGGATGATCTGAAGATCTAAGTCCACTGGAAAACATAACTGTATTAGCTACTGAAGATCACCAAGAATTTAATGACATGCAAATATAGACAAATACCAGTTCAAACAATAGTGAGAGGACCACTGAGAGATCAAATTATAGACCTAGCATAGGATATTGGAAAGGTCTTGACTGCTTGTAATAGAAAGTTGTTTGAATAAATTAATTATACATTAGAATCACCATACCAATTTTTAAATATATACAGATAATATCCACAATTTCCTTAGTTCCAAATTACAAAACTAGAGATTACCAGTATGATGGGTTGTCTTAAACCTTAAGTAATAAGACAGTATTTACATCATCGACACTTGAAAAGGAAAAACGCAGCATAAATCTACAAAAGACCCACCAGCAAATTCAGATGTGGTAACAAATACAGTTTCGCAGCACCTGTAGTATCAAATTAGCCAAGTTCCAGAATTAAAATATTTAATAAAAGTAACACTAAAAATATGTGATGTTAGAGCCATACAGAATACCAACAAATCTCTCCCCAAACTAGCATTACCCTGTGTAAAACACAAACATCCATGTAAAGAAAAACATATTTGTATAATTCATATAGAAACTTTCTACACGAACAAAGCCTGCTGACAGAAAGTGGCACACTGAAATCCATTTAAATAAAGCCGTTTTCATCTTAACAGGCTGGGGACCAGGGGCGTAGGTGCCCGGCTGCTCTATGGTTTGCCCTTCATTCAGCGACTGGGACTTCCACGTACTCACCACAGAACCTGGAAACTTTGCCCTCTAAAAAAATATTATTGAAATGTTATTGAACCAATTAGGGCATTTCTTTTTTTAAACAGCTTCATAAGAAATTTTATATTATGAGCAAATCTAAATCTTCTTGGAAAGTAAGCTAGGTAAAGATTAAAGAAAAAAGTAAGCCATTATATGATATGTATGTAAACAGAACAATTCAGAAAAATTTCAACTACTGACAAATATATTGACTCACTTTTTAAAATACTTTTAGCTCCCTTACCAGTAATCAGCCTACAGAGAGCACTATCCCAGAGCGGACCTCTTCTGTCAGCTTTGTGGAACCACCACACTGTATTCCATCCCTAATTCTGCTGCGAAGTTCGCTAAGCATCAACTACCCATTCCAATGCAAAGCCACTAAAAGATGCCCAGCCTAGCGGGTGATGGCCAAGTTCTAGGGGATGCGAAGAAAGCGGTACCCTGCAGACTACTCTTGGAGCTACACAGGAAATCTGCATCAGTACATAACAATATTTCCAACCTGTGTAACAGTACACATCACCAGCCAATGACAAACCAACAGAAATCTGGTAGACGAAAAGTGGAATTCATTGTCCATCTGCTTTGCAAGAGTCAACTTAAATTCCTAAACTCATGAGCCAATTTCCAAATACTCAGCAAAATGTTCTATTTATCAACAGTGTTTACATGTGTGTGTGCATGCATACACATGCACCAAGGAACTAGACAATACTCCACTGTGATTAAAAACATGACCACAATAAATTTCACCCACCTTCCACCATAGAAATAAAAGCTGTAAAAGTTCAGAGTTTCAAAAACATGTGCATCAGATTCAAAACTAATGGACGTGCTGTAGTCATCACTTACCTTCTTCTCTAAGGCTACAGATAAGGTGAAAATGAGGATGGTGTGGCATGCCAAATGTGAGGTACAACATTCAGTACAAATGCTTATCCTCAAATATTTACAAGTATAATATAATAAATCTCATTTAATGTAAATATATTTAATATCATGGTTAGCCTAAACTCCCATGTTGAATATAATTTCTTAATAGAGATTAAGCAATAACAATAATTCTTCAAATAAAGATATTTTAACAAGGAAATATAAAATTTTGTACATATGTATTCTTTTAGTTTGTAAAGAAAACCTCATTTAAATTAGCTAGCCTATTAAAAAGGCAAATTAGGCACAGATGAACTATTTATGGGCACAACATGATACCCTATGATACAGCCAGCCACCACTCTCGTCAATATGCATCTCATTCACCATACAGTATCTGCTGCTGGAAATATTTATAAGCTGTCTTTCCAATTTTAACTAAAATACTTTCTTTTGGGTAAAAAAAAAGACTAGGTGATTTCTTATTACATAAAGTCCCAGAAAAAAATTCAAACTATCATCAGATGCTTTAACCTCATCATTTACATCCATTGCCAAATGGGAATTCCTTATGTTCAACTCTTTTATGGTGACCTCTGACCTGTAACACTACCAGAAAGCAACAAGCTAAACAAAGCATGACTGGCTGACTGTACTTCAGAAAAGCCATTCTGCCACAAAACCCATCAGCCAAATAAAACCTTCCAATTGGACTCAGAGACGGCTACAAATGAAATAAACTTATCTAAAACAAAGAATGAAGCCCTAAAAAATAATAAATCACAATCATATCTGAAATCTAGAAATCTCTCTCCTAAGCCTTAATATACACAGAACAAACAAAAGCAACACTTCTTTTTAAAAATCTTTAACTCATTACATTTCCAAATCAGCACATTAATGTCTTACTGGTAAACTTGATGGTCTTTCTTGTTGTATCAAGTTCAAGTCTTCATGGTTAGGTTTTCCAGGAGCCAAAGGAGGTTGAGACCTAGTTCCATAGCCTTCCTGAGACATGTCCTAAACAAACACAAACATAAAGCACTTCATAAATATTTCAAAGAGTTATAAATTTCTTCAGTAATCAAAATGAAGCAAAGGGTTATCAAAAAGTATCAACTCATCACAATTAAATAGACATAAAATGTTAGAGCTATCTTTTAAAATTCTTTATTGAAAGCAAAAACAAGACAAAAGCAAATCATCGAGAACAAAAACATACATATAATTAATAACTAAATTTATTATGGGACCATACAAAGATTGTACTTCAGTTTTACAGGAAAAGATGCAGAAGGAACTCAGCAATAATCAAACTCTCTTTCAACCCAAAGCAAACCCAAATCTCATTTTATTATTTAATTCTGATTTTGGTTGAACTGCCTTTAATATTACCTTGAAAATGTTAAAATAATTAATGAACTTTATTATCAACTGAATTTTAATATGCCCTCTCAGTAACCCACAAAACAACATAACTATTAAGCTCACAGTACCCCGGGTTGCTACAAAACCAATAAACACAATGTATAGAATTCCATATGTTCACATGGCATAGTTTCCAGAGAACCACAATAAAGAATAAAACAGCAGTGGAGAACAAAACGCATCCAAAAACCTGCTGAGGTACCAGAAACTTATCATTAACATGGCCTTTCCGGCCATGCAGTTGGACGCTTCTCCAGGATGTATTCTGCATGGTTTCGGTATTGTGCTGAAATAATATTATATAAACCCAATACCACACCACACCAGACTTACTATATACCAGATTTCTAGCTGTTTAACTGTGTGCGCTCAGCTACGAAACACCCTACCAGCACTTACACCCGAGGTCAGACGGCAGGGCGGACCGTGAAATACTTATTACTGCATGTCTCAACTGGCACTCAAAGCTGAAGAACCAGTTTCTCATTGGAGAGGAAAAAAGAATGGAAAATATCACTTAAAAGAAATTTCTCTCCCTTTCTCTGTCAGTTTAAATATGCATTAAAATTAAAGAAACATGATACACAGTTCTACTTCTGTTAAATCCTCAAAATATTACTTTAAAAATTAATTTTATTTTAAAAATTAACGTTTATTAGTTGAAACCCTATAAAAAGTTTCTGCTGCCCCTTTCTCACACAGTATACACTTAAAATTACATGGCTTCTTAAGCCAAGAAACTTTGGACCAAGAAGTGGTACTACAAAGTGGCAAGCCGTCCAAACTGGATTTAACTAGCCTAGTGTGGGGTCAACCTGCCTTTAAACAGGCTCTGAAGTAGGGATCGTGCCAACATCCGGCATTTCCCAAGCAACCTCTCTTCCCTTTACATAAACCTACACATACAACACCACCACCACCTCCTCCCCAACCTAATAGTACTGCATAATGTCCGGTCGGTAGTATACTTTTATAAGAGAATTAAATCCTGATTGTCCAGGTTTTTATCCTAAAAGAGTTAGGTAAGGTCTCAGTGAGCACGTGCAATCGAAAAATACTTGAAAGGGGTAGCTCTTCAATCTGGCTGCCAGCAGCGGGGAACAATTAGGCTGCGGGCGACAAAAGCGAAGGCTGAAAGATCATTACCTCTTTCACCGCCCTCCCTCCCTACCCTCCCCACACACAAGTTTCTTCCGGATCCCAGACTTCTACTTGTGGCAGGACTTCCCGCTGGGTGCCCTGCAGGGTCCTTTAGATTCACGGTAAGAATATCAAATCAAGTAGGGCACAAGGCCTCCATTCAAGGGCTTCACCCTGTTACAAAAAAACCCACAAAGGTGCGGGACAGCCTCACAATAGGCACTCAAATGAGCAGACCCTGCTCGCTCCTCAAACACACGTGCGCACACACAGTTTGCAGGCGGTAGTGCTCAGATGCTCTTTTTTAGAAACTTCAGTTAAGAAACAAACAGGCTCGTATGTCCTATGCTTATTATTAGCCTTTTAAATTTCTTTTTATTTTCTCTTTGTACCTAAATGAACTGATTTTTTAAGAGCTAAAAAAGATCATTATGACTACAGTGAATGCTGTATTTAGATACTGTCCCCTCTAAAATTAGCAACACTGAACTAACAGACTATGAAAAGTTAATCAGGAAATTTTACTATGACTTTACAGTTCACATTTTTAAGGCTTTCAAAGTTTAAAGTATATTCCACCAAAGTCTCAAACACTATTCCTTACCAAGAGGCTTTCGATTATTAAATGCAATTGAAAATAAAATAGAATGTAGTGGGAATCGCAAAAAAAAAAAAAAAGGGATTTATTCTGCCTCAATTTATGCTTGAATAAGAATTAATTTAACTGAGAGAACATCCAGAAAAGGTACCAAGTTTTAACCTGAAACAATCATCATCCATATATTGCTTACACTGGAACTATAAAATCTATGCTTGGCAACTTTAATAAAGACATAAAGTTATATTTCATAACAAACCTTAGCTTTTTCCCCTTCTGAGCTATATTTGCTTTCTGATATGTATTTACATTCACCTCAGGAAGAGTAAAATAGGAATAAGAAGTCTAATAGACAATAAAGGGCAATGTCAGTATCAGAAAATAAAGAATATGTTCAACAACTTTTTAAACAAACAGCGGCTAAGCAAAGCCTCATATTTTTGAAACATCACTGCCATCTTTGGTTATTTACGAGTTTGGTGCACACAAACTTACACACTCGTTTACAGACACATCTGCAGCGCACATACAAAGCCACGACTGTCTAAAAGAATCTCATACTGGGATAATACAGATATGCCTGCTTTTCCAAAGTTGGCTTCATGCCACTTCACTTTAACAAAAGACCAACATCAGTACCTGTTTTTGCTAACAACCGAAAAGTCTGAAGAGGATTTTTGCTCTTACGAATAGAAGCGAAGACGCAGTCCGCGTTGATTTCGCAATGAGCCAGTACAGAGGCAGCACGTGCTCGGAGCAAGGAGGGAGGCCCCGCCAAGCTCCTCCCGGACCGGCACTCAGCATCTCAGCATCACCCCCCGGAACCGAAACTGTGTCTGCGAGCGTTTGAGCTTTCTCTCGATCGCTTAGTAAGATGTGTCCTCGTGCACCTTGGGAAAGGTTTCATCGGACACCGTCGCTTTGGGATCGTGGGGTAAACCTGGCCTGCGACGCAGAAGAACCACGCAAAAGCAATGTGGTTCACCCCTTCCGAGGCCCTTTACTAGTGTTACTTTTCTTCTCCTCACCCACAAACTTTGAACCATTGATGGGTTCTGGTTGTAACCGTCTTTGAGGGAGACTGACTCACAAAAGACCCAAGTGCGGAGAGCCCGGGCAAGGGGCGGGCTCGCATCTGCTCCAGATGTTCTCACTCAGCGTCTGGGAGACGTCCTAGACCTGTCCTGAATGCCGGGCAAGGACCACTCCCCAGCGTAAGTGGAGACCCCAGTGTCCCACTCGTGCCGCGAAGAAGGGACGAGATCAAAACTGTGGCATGGTCGGTCAAGGCCGACAGCACCAGCGCCTCTGCCGCCTTCTGCAACGAGGTGGACTCAGCAGTAACGGCCACGCGAGACTGACGACAAAGCAGAATAAAATGTCAAGGATATTTTTAAAAAATAAAAGGGGAACATAATCCCATGGTATGCGTCCAAAAGGCACAAAGAGAGCCACAGTGAGAGGAAAGGGCGCCTCCTCCTGCGGAAGGCCCCGCCCCCCACGGCTGCGCCCACGACTCTCCAGTGCATTACCCCGTACAGATGTGAATTCAAACTCACTTTCCTGCAAACGCTACTGGGGCGAACTTTCTGTACACGGCACGTGTCTGGTCCCTTAACAACACACCGCAGCATTCATTCTGTCTCTGCTCCTGAACATCGACCACATTCTGTTTCTGCCGCACAGTACTGCATTATCTGCTGCCACTGTGACCTCCCCTGCCAGTCCCCTGGTGCTGGACACTTAGGTTGTTCCCAGTTTCCCTATTCCATACAGCAGTGTAACAAACATCCTCGTGCGCACCTCTTCCTGTGAAATATTTGTCTCATAAAAATCTCCACAAGTGGAATTTTTGCCAAAGGGTTGGTACATTTAAAATTTTGAAAGAAACTGGCAAATGCTCTTAAAGGAAGTGTCAATTTACACTCATAGTCCATCATTCTGGAACAGAACAAAGCTTTACTAAAGATGTTTACCTTAGCATCACAATATGACCACACCATGGGAATATTTTCCCTTTTTATTTTTTAAGTGTCCTTGACATTTTCCACATTTTTATCAACGTCTCATATTGCCATTAGTACCGAATCCATTTCATTATAAGAAGCAGAAAATCCAAAGCAGGGAAGAGGTAGGAGGACTGTCAGATAATAACCAAAAAACAGAAACAAAAACCAAAACAACCCCCAAGAACTTAGACAAACGTGGCAGTGGCACTAAGAGGTTGGGGTGTCAGCCCAGGAGCTAGCAAAAACCGGCTGTCCTTCCGTCCTGCTGAGCATCAGATTTGAAACAAAAAGCAACAGGGAGCCACGTAGGCTTCTGGACCTAGAACGTGATGATTCCTGTGTCATTTAAGAAAGGGTTTTCCAATAACTGCATGACATACGGACATGCTGAGAAAGACGGCCACGTACCGCTGCTGCAAGAACCCAGAGCGAGGTGGTGAGGATCCGAGTCGCCTTATAACGCTCGCCTTATAACGTCCCGCAATATCTGGGTCAGAATAATTTCTGGCTCTGTTTCTCTCCCAGCTTTAGAAAACTCCTATCATCGATTCCAGCTACTAACAGGGAACAGAAACGGTCCTGGCAGGCCAGGTGCATGGCAGAGGAAGAGGACGGAGTCATGTCCACAGAGACAATGCCTGATGACCGCACAGGTCGGCCACGGTCGCGTGAAATCATCACTCCGCTCAAGAAATTTAGCATGCTATTATTACTGCCCTCTCCATTTGTAGTTTGTAGCTAAATATGTTGAAAATATCCTTCCAAAGAAAAGCAACATAAATCTGTAAAATATCCACTTCGAGAATGGCACAATCACCCCGTTGCTACCTGGAAATGTCCTAATGGAAATATGATTAAGAAGGACAGCTGACATTCGCAGGCAGGGCTCTGTGACATAAGGCCATGAGATAGTCCTCACTTGCTTCTCACCATGGGGAAACAAAACTTCAAGTACTTGCACAGCTGGTGTCTGGGCCTGTGCGAGCATCTCACGTGATGGGCCAAACTTTCTACCCCTCACTGCACTACAGAGACACCTGGGGGCTTCAAGCCCTATTACTAATAAGGACTTAGTGTAATTTTAACTTTTTAAAGGCTTCCATATGTCCTCTTAAATTCCTTTCAAACATTATGAATCTTAATATTTTATACGTGGGATACCTCTAAAACATTCAATTATAATACTATTTAAAGTCCACAGGCTGATGAAAAGCAAGATAAAGAGGCCTCTTCCACCTTCTCAGGTTACATTTGTTTAAGGACCTCTGCTGGGTCCTCTTTCTACCTGTCCCGTGAAAACGTGTCCTTCGGATCTCTGGCCCGAGGACTCCACACTGACCACCAGATGGTGATGATCCCGAATCTCTACTTTGCGTCCCGTGCGCTTTAACTGCGTTCAGAACATCACCTGTAGGTAGAGCTCCGTGCACTCGTCAAGAGATGACTCTTCTGTCCTCCTCAAGCCTGCTCTTTCGTCATCCACACACATCTGACATTTCGCCAAGCCCCAAATCACTGTCAAGTCCACCCCTTCCTCTTTCTGACTGCGGCCTCTGTACGCCACAGCCTCTTGCCCACGGTGCCAGCAGGGCAGATGGCCAGGGTGCACTACGCTTGCGTGGGCTCCTCCTCGGCGACCACTGAGCACGGCCCACAGCCCTTGGTCTGGCACAGGCAGAGGAGCGCATCGAACACCCTCCAGCTGCCACTCCAGCTTCACCGTGGCCTTCCCCAGGTCCTTGCAAGCCCACTGCAAGGCTTCACCCACTCGACTGCTCGTGGGCTCCCACAGGGACACACGTCTGCACGTGCAGGTCTCAGTCTTGGTCCCAAGTGGACGTCCTTCCTTCTATGTCTGCAAAGCAACTGGCTGTCCTCAGGATACTGCTAGAAGTCAACTCCACCATCACACAAAACAACTACCTCACACGGACTTCAGACCAACTCCCCTTAAAGAATTTACAACACTGTACTTTAAATATTTGTTTATGTATCTCCTGAACTAGATTCTTACTTCCCCTTGGTTTCCAGGGCCAACACTGACAGGTTCTCAATCAGAGCCTGGTGAATGACTGACTGAATGGCTTCTAAGAGCTTACACTTAGAATTAGACACAGCAATACAAAAATAAATGTACGAGGACAAACACATAAAACTGAACAAAACTTGGGCTCATGTCCAAGAATATTTATCATGTTAACAGCTACATTGCCTGGTAGCAATGTGCTACAAAACACATTTTGCTGTTTGTTACTGGCAGTCTTAAGGCAAAAAGATGACTGCAAAAGACTGTAGTTAAAAAATGTATCTACTGGGAATTAAGAGGGTGGGAAGAGACACGGCAGGCATCAGTGCCATCAAAGGAGAGAAAAACCAAGACATTCTATACCTCCTCCTGAACAAACCAGCGATGAAATATGCTTCCCCAAAAATAACCGATAGTAAGTTTGATAAAGCCTGTGTATCAACTACCATTTGCATGAAATAGAAAGGGCTGGGGAACACATTAAACCATAGCGAATCAATTAGCACATCTCAAAGTGTAGGGCTCTCTACTAGACAAGCGACCTAGTTTCTTCAACGAATAAGTTGTAATAGAAAAAAGAAGAGAGAAGTGGAAGAGAGGGAGACGGAGACAGGAAAACGCCAGCCACGAAAGGTGCGCCCCATTGTGAGGGCCGGACTTTATCTGGATCTTGATTCAAACTACCCTGAGATATAAAGAAAACAAAGACATTATTCCATCTGAGACTACCAGAAATCTGAAGACTGGATAACTGTATGAAAGAATCATACTTCAAACGGGATAACTGTATTATGTTTACATTTCTTTTTTAAAGCCCTTTGTCTTTTTTGAGATATATTAAAATGTTTATAGATCAAATGATACAAGTCAGGGATTTACTCTGAGAAGGTACTGAGGCTGGGAGGTGAGGGAAGAGCGCGTAGGTGCAACGAGACTGGCCACAGAAGTGTTGAAAGCTGAGTGATGGGTACGTGGGGATCCCACCCACTTCTGTTTGTGTGTGGGAGTGTTCATTAGGTGAAAACGGGATATGGTATGAAGGACAAATTCAGGAACCCAACGCAAGGCTGAGGCTGTGGCACTGGCCCCAGCTGTCACCTGAAAGCCTACCAGAACCTCCTAACTGGACCCTCACCTTTCATCTCCTCTCTCCCGAGAAAACCCGCTAAGCACAGATCATTTACTCTTTCAGTTTTTTAAACACCCCCATTTTATTTTTCACATGTTTGCTGTCTATTTAATCCTAACACTTAACTGTCTTAAAAAAAATAATCTCTCCATAATCTTAACTAAATTAACCTTGCCAGTCTCATTTCTCTCTAGATCTCCAAGATAAAAACCTGCCCTTATTGGTGATTCAGCGATCCTTTCTCAATCTCATCTCCTGATCAAGCTGTACTTACTGATCATGGTTCCAGCTGCCATCCTTGCCTAAATCTGAAACTCTTACCCTTATCTCAGTCCTGCCTCTTAAAGGCCCAGCTTCCTATTTCACTGACTCCAACAAGCCTTTTCCAGACACAGATCTAACGACCATGAATCTCTGAGTCAAACAAACTCAAGGTTAAATTCCAACTCTAAGACTATTCAGCAGCTGTGCAACCCTGAGTAAGTTTTTCTGAGTTCAGTTTCTGACTCCAGACATCATACTGGAGTGAGCTCACCTGGGAAGGCTCAGGATAAGGTGCCCTCCTCCACTCCCTGTGAATGTGTGTTAGGCACACAGTGCTCACCGACCACAGGCTGAAAAGGTGTTTTATATCTATGATTAGTCTCTGTTTAGAATAATGGCAAATCACTTTAATTCTTCTTAGTCAACATCAATACTTTACCCTGCATCTTACTCTTGGCTCCAAAAACATTTTACAGCTTTTTAAAAAATCATACAACCAAAGCTCAAATGGTTTTTTATTGCTGCTTATTCCTTAGGCAGATTCTAAGCTTATATTAAAGCTATATTCCTTCTAATACACCATATATAGATGAGATTCATAACATCATTTTCTATCAATTCAAAGGAATAATTATTTCCAGATTTTAAAAAACAATTCTAGAAAAGGAAAGCTTACGCAGCTACTTTATGAGATTCTTCTACTGATGAGTCTCATTAATATCGGCAACACATTCTTCACTACAGCTGTAGTTTGCCATGAATGAGGATGTCACTACGGCACAGGACTTACCAGAACATGAGGCTGCAGTAAAGATGAACCCTGAGAGCATTAGAGAACAGAGAGGCCACCACCACCAAGAGCAGCTGTGTCCCCTATCCAGCTAGGATCCTGGAGGACACTACGCTGGCACTCAAGAACAGCTTTCGCTTTGTTTTCTCTTAATTTTCACAAGAACTTCCTACACAGTGAAGGGGTCCAGAGTGAGAAGGGAAGCCAGGTGGTTACCTAAAATCACATTTCCTACGCTATCAAAGAGGACTATGAAGACACTCAACAGCTAAGGACTGAAGTAATTAAGATTTTTAATAGACTAGTTTAATAAATTCGCAAACCTAAATGAGCCACAGGAAATGTTCAGCTATGCTTTGTGTCGCACACACGCACGCACACGCACAAACACACACACACAATCCCAGCTTTGTAACTTATTACCTAAGAATTACATGCCACATCCTCCCTCTAGACAAGATATAGGGACTTACCTCCAAAGCTGTGTAAATGATTAAAGGTGGGACTACCCTTAAGCAATGAGCACTGTGCCTGGCTTATCTAACTGTTCGATAAATTATCACCTATTTTACATATTTAAAATCACACTTAAGAATGAGAACCGAAAGTCTCATTGAACCACTGGGACTTGACCTTGTGGTCTTGATGCTGATGCTGATGAAGCAGCAGCTCCAAATCAGACAGCATTTGCTATCTGACAGGCGGTCTTCTAAGTGCTTTACTCACTGAATGAAGCCTTTTATCAGCCCGTGGAATAAGTACCACTTTACAGATTAAAAAAACTGAGGCGCTGAGGTTGAGTAACCTGCCCAAGGTCGCTCGGTTGGCAAGTGGCAGAGTCGGGATTAGAATCAATATGTATTCTCCCCAGAGTCTATGTATTTAACTACCTTCCCACTCCTCCTCCCACTAGACAAGAAGTATTCTGTGGACTCTACCCTATAGCTGGTGAATTTTAACCTGAGGCTGGGATCCAGAAATCTACATTTTTAATAAACTTCACAAATTTGCTTATTAAGTTTGAGAACTGCTGCCTACAGATAGTGTAGTATTTTCATTAAAGTTTGATAACTAAGAGATTGCTTCCATGTGGGGTTTTTGGTAACATGTCATTACCCAGTGTCTAAGTGTGAAATGTAGCCGTGTCCGTAACAAGGTGTGTTTGCCAGGCGCCTGACCCGTCCTCCCGCGGTCCTACATGGATGGCCCTCCACGGCTCACTGCAGCAGCAGCTCAAGCAGCTCTGGAACTAAGTGGCGCTGGGCTCTCACGCTCGCTGAGCAATGACTCTCCCGCCGAAACCTGCACCCCTCCGTCCCCAGACCAGGGAGCTGACCGGCCCAGGCACCTGGACTCTGGTGTCGGAACTCAAATTTAGGGCCTAAATTCTTAACCTGAAGTGAAAGGGATTTGAAAACTCCCCTTAAATTAAAGCAAATTTGGTGTAATGCATATATTTTTCTGGGAAGATCTTTAGTTTTTACTAAATTCTCAAGAACCCCCAAAAAGCTAATGGGCAAGAACCAGCAGGGATAATACCAAAAATAGGATTTACCAGAATTAAGAAGATAGTAATTTCATAAATTTAAAAACCAGATTAGCTACAAAAATACTGTGTTCGACATTATAATCTTTATATAAATAACTGAAATGAAAATATAATTACTAAAGAATTTCCAAATGATGTTAGTGTCCAAAGCACATACATATGAAAAGCTCAGGTAATCTAATTCTAGTGTAAAAAGTTATCTAGACAGGACACAGCTTGCATTTCTACACACATACTTTAATTAAAGGAACAGCATGAAGGACGAAAGTGGCATGATAGTGACCTGCTTAAACAGAACTGATGAAACCCACATGCTGGGTAAACAGGTAAAGAGTTTGTTTTTGACCATGAGAGTGAAGTAAGGTGCCAGAAAGATCCTGCTCAGGCCTGTCTTGCCAGTCCATCCCTAGATCTGTACAAGGAATCACTTTAAAAAATGACTTCCCCTAAGAAATGCCTTTGAATGAAAGCTAAAAGAACCCAAGGAAAAAAAGACCACATTAAAAATAGTAACAGAAAAAAAAAAACATAACAAGACAACAAAAGATAGCCAACAATAGATTTTGTTGTTTCGCACTGTACAAAATGCAAAAAGCAAGAGATTTGTTGATTTTACCATGAACAGATATTACTTTAATAACTTTCAACAAATGTTAAAATAGATCATCTAATCTATGAAATTCTCTCATCCTCATTTCCAGAGTACAGAGTATGAGGAAAGAAATATACTTAAAAGAACTTAGCATTCAATTACTATCATCTTTAATAATCTTCAATGGAAGCAAGTGGCCAGAGACATTTCTTCTCTAATAAGGAAAATCTGAATTTTTCTGAGGTTCCCTTATAGTTTAAAAATATATATGTATTCCAGTGCAGTGTTACTGTGACTGTAGGAAATATTTTACCTTTAAAGAGTCAAATAAATTTCTATTTGAGGAAAAAGGGAAAAAAAACACTCCAGAAATTTGAGGGTTGCCTTTGATTATATCACAATTAAAGTAAAATTTATTGATTTAGTCATTTTCTCAAAACAAACTCTTCCAACTTCCCACAGGCATTCTGAGGATAACCCTCCTCCTGCCTTTCCATGAGGGGGAGGTGAGGACCACTGCTCTAAGGCAAGGAGCAGTTCCAGGTGGAAGGGGGGAGTGTGGGCCCTGGAGCCCCCTGCTGTGCAGGACATTAACTATTTAGCTGTAGAACCTGGTCCCAGGAGGAGGCGTGCTCTTCAAGTGAGCTGGGCCCGGGACTGTAATGGACAACTCAGAACGGCCACCGGGCGGTTCCTGGGTCAGCAGCAACAGCAGCATTACCCTGGAACCTGTTAGAAATGGAAATTATTGGCCGTACTCCAATCTACAAAATCAGAAAGTCCAGGAGGAGGCTCAAGAATGTATGTTTTAACAAGCCTTCCGGGTGATTCTAACAGACACTAAAGTTTGAAAAACACTAGGTTAACAAACGGAAAACAGCATATCGTGACCTTAAAGCTTGAGTATCAGGCTATCTCTGGGCCAAATCCATCTCTATTACAAACAGTGATAAAGAAAACCATCAACCTTTGAGGTTAAAAGAGAGTTGGGATCAAACCTGCGCCCCACATTCGGGCATAGTGTGCTGTATAACCTCTCAGGGCTCTCACTACTCAATGAGCTAATAACCACGGTCCAGCTACGGCAAAGGAATGGGAAGCACTGGCTGGTGCTTCTGCACTCCAGTGGCTCTCAAACTTTCACACGATCAGAACTGCCGGTAGTAAATGCAGATTCTCAGGTTCCCCAAGGAGAACAGTTTTAGATAAGAGCTTACTTGAGCAAACACTCCAGGTGATTCTGATGCAGAAAATTCCCCCTCATTTCCTTTGAGAAAACCACAGCTGTACACTTACCTGGCCCCTCCCTACCTCGTTTCTTGATCTATACCCTTCTTTCACCTCCAAGGCTAATGCAAAGAATCCATGCCTCACCCAAAACCCCAGCGCTGTGAGGAAACTCAGTCAGTGATCTGGGGTTGGTTCTGTTAACCTTCCAGGAAAACAAAGGTGGTCACTGCCCACACTAGCAAACTCTGAAGGTAACCTTATGTTTCAAACATCTGCACATAACCTTCTGGAATATGATATACATAGAGCTTATTACTCTAAGAATTTTTAAAAGCAAAGAAACTGATGGGAACTTTTCTGTTTTATATGTTTTACTTTATCTTCCATAGTTTAACAAATTGAAATGAGCATTTAAAGACAAATGAAGACAGCTGAGGGTAGCAAAAATTCTAGGAAAAAAATCCCCGTGTCAGAATTTAAATATCAAGAAAAGAGGACTATATGAATCAGAATAATCAGAATAATGAGCCTCAATAATACTCTTAATTTCTTATCCTGCTCTATCCTCAGCCTCAGTCCTCAACACCACTGGGGGCGGGGAATGGACTCCAGAGGAGAGGAAGTGGAAGGGCGCACTGAACCACACCCACATGCAGCCCCAGTCAGACACCCCACCTACAAAGGGGAGACGTGCTCCTCCCCCCTCCGCTGAGTCTGGGCGAGCAGGATGAAGAGCTAGAGAACAAGTCCCAAGTGCACCCAAGTGTAAGACACCTGGTCCAATTCCACAGCGGCGCCTCTAGTGATGGAGATGGAGGAGAGAGAGGGGAAAAGGAGAAAGGAAAAACGTCCAAAGCTCACACATCACAGCTGTGTGATAAACACAGGGAGGGTGTGGAGCCTAGCTCACTTTTACACGAAATCCTGTTCTTAACTTGTTTTCAAGTTCTTCAGCTTTTAGTAGAATATATCTTAAACAATGCAAGACTGTCCTCCGCTATCATCACCGTCGACGGTCACGGCCAGCTGACTTGACCTTCCGCACTCTTCTGTGCAGGCCCCACTCCACGGAGCAGACGCCCCGGTGTCTGAGCGTGCGTCCCGCACCACGCCGGGGCGCGCCTGTGGCCTCCAGGAGGAACCTTCCATCCCCTTTCCAAAGTAAATGAAATTAAGAACACTGTTATTACTATACAATCCCTCACACTTCCTGGTGTTATTTTTCTTTGATTCTGGAACTTGAGGGAAAAAATTTTTGTTTAATATTTTCAACATGAAAATGAATAGCATTATCAAAGTATAATCCAATGCAGTTAGGTTCCCAATTATAATCCAAAACATAAAAACAATCACTATTGGATGTTCTCCACCAAAGAGCCAAAAATGCTTTATTACTGGAAGAGATCTGTATCAAATTCGAGAATTTTTCTCTTTTTTCCACTTCTACAAAAGCAAAGGCCCAGGTGAACATGCTTGCAACTGCCTACAGGATCACCCTGATCTCGACAGCAATTAGAAACAACAACAAAACATTCCTATCAAATGACAGTCTAACATTCTCAAAACGTTTTCTTCATTCTTCATTAGTTTTTCTATCAACTTCCTCAAGAAGCTTTCAGGAATAACAAGAAGCAAAACATGAATACACAAAAGTGACCATTCTATATGAACTGAAACTGTTAGGACAGCAAATTATATCTATAGGCAAAATCAGTGCTGAGCTTTTAATATACTGTTGTCTCCCAAGAAAGAAAAAGTCGAAGAGGAAGGTTGCCACGTTCTCATACTTGTCCTCCTAAACCCTGCCAACCCCAGCCCAAGCCCACCCTAGACGGCTGAGCCAGCAGACCCTAACGCCACCTCTGAGCTCACAGGGGCAGCTGCAGCCCATGTACTAGAAGCAGTGAGCTAAGCGGATACCCAAGTCAATAACCATAAATAGCCTAAGAGTGGGCCTGCTCAGACCTAGAAGTTCTCTCCTTAGAGGCTCATGGCTCTATAAACTTAAAGGGAAACGCCCTCCTCACGATGGTTCCCAGCCTGAGACAACCGCAAACGAGGCCAGCAAGAGCGGAGGCTGAACGCTCCACACGACCCAAGGCTTCGCACTCATCTCCTCTGAAACAAGCAATAACCGTTATCAACCTACGTTCTGGAAGTTTTTACTAATAAGTTAATTAACAGACTCCAGTGTTAGTATCCAAATATGAAGCAGTTAATGGCAATGGACTGAAGTGTTCCTGTCTTCGCTCTTATAACCAATTTTATAAAACGAACGATATGAGCACTTCAGCGATTGCACACAGGCCTTCCATGGATCAATTCTCCCCAAAAGTTGCAAAATAATGAGCGGCTTAGAAAGTAGCCTTCTGTCACATAAATAACATGAAGCACAGATGAGAATAAATAACAACAGCAATAAGGAAATGTTTATACCACAGTGATCGCCACCAATGTGCTTAATGTAACTTCTGCCTTGACTGACTTATTCGAGTGGTAAGTTATTAAGTTTAGTTTAAAGTATTTTATCCACATGCTCTAGTGCTATCCCTTTCTATTCAAATAATGCCCATTTGCCGAATGCTTTCGGTTTATTACACCTTCTGAAATTACTGACCATGCAGATGACAAAAGCAGTATTTCAGAAACTACAACTTAAATACCGCGTCTAACAAGGCACAAGTCGTTGACAGAGCTGCTTCTCGGTTCAACCGAGTGATCCATTGATACGAGTCACCTGCCGAGCTACTGCTATTTCCTGTTAAGAATATCGTTGAACCATAATCTTTTATTTCATGTTCAGTCACTGAGGAAAAGCAATATGTCACCAGGTCCGAGCATGATAGACATAGTCCTTCTAAACGACCTTAACTATTTAACCGATTGGAGAGTCCAGTTCAGTATAATTCGGGGTTGGGCATTAACTCCATTTTCACTAACGGAGAATTGGTCCTACCCCAAGATCTCTTCTTCTCCTGACAGCGAACTCTCACTCATCCTTCAAGACCTCCTCAGAGACACTTTAGCAACACCCAGCACAGCACAAATACCCACCTCTCCCACGGTTGTTTCATTATCTGCCCGTGTCGACCCGTCTATTAGACTGGGAATTCCTTCAGGTCAGACACAATGCCTTATTAATCACAGGGTTCCCACCACATAAAACAGTTCCAAGCACAAAGAGGTTCAATAAATGGCTACGGTTTGCTTTCTCTAACGTTCTGTCTTCTGCAATTTTTCCAGTAAACCTAAGGCTCAAAGAATAAAAAGATAAAGTTATACCTTGAAAAGTATGCATTCATAATACCCAAGATTTCTCTCAGAATCTGAGATAACTCTATCAGCTGGAATAAAAAAAAAAAAGCCTATACCTAAAAAGGCAAAGTTTGCAATTCTCTTGCCGCTTTACACTGGGGCTTTTAAAAAAATCCATCTGATATATCTTTCCTTCTTAAATAAATTGGGGCCCATGTGTATGGAGTCACCACCTACAAATCTTCTCTTATGAAAGAAAGAGTTTTCTGGCTGTGAAAACAACAGCGTGATTTCAAGCCACGAAGAGAGAGAGATGGTTCTGCAAGACGGCCAACTGTCGCGGGCCGGCAGCGGGGCCGAATCGGCAGCGGGCCGCTGTCGATGCAGAGGGCGTTAACAGTCTGGCCTCACACCAGGCAACTCCCGTCAGGTTCCCTGATTCCTGGAACACTGCCCTTCACACCTAGCAGCTGCATCCGTTAGGAGGCAGTGGGGGAAGGTCCTGGAGAAACATGAGCCGCAGGAGATAACGGGATCTCTTCTCCAGCATCTCATGAAAGTGGATCCAAAGCAGAACAGGAATCAGAGGTAAAAGGAAAAAGATTATGGATCTAGAGGTATAAGGAAGAGAGAGGAAGGTAATGAAGGTTCACTAAGGGGACAGTGAACAGGAAACAAATCTGCACGTAATACTTTACGACCCAGAACTGGTGAAATGGAAGGCAAGTGGAAACGAAAACAAAAAACAAAAACTCACAGCATTTAAGGTTTTTCCTCCTGTACAAAAATATTAAATTCTTGGCAAAACAGTTTGAGGAAGTGAGCTAGGATGCAAAAACACTTTAAAATGGAAACAACTTCTTCAAATAGCTATTCTTTGCTTTAAAGTCTTAAAAAACGAATACTTTTTGAAAGACGAAAATGTCAGGGTGCTGAGTAAATAAAATGCTTGATGAATAGACAGCATTTCCCTGTTGTGCTATAACAGGAAGAATAAGCCAGGCCGATTCCTGTTCTGTAGCTCTATTTTTGCCCCCTAAATTCAGCAGCAGAGAAGAGAAACAAGTGGGAATGAAGCAAACAGTAAGAAACTGTGATACTTAAGGAGCCTGCGATCCACAGCAAATCAAAAACTATAAATGCCCAACTATGTACTCCTCCCTTTATGAAATCAAATTTCTGTTATCTGTGCAATCAATGACTGCAGGACCACATTAGGGAGAGTCTATAACTAATTCAGAATTGTGTGAGGTTTAACATTGTTGGGGCGCAAAAATCAATTATGTAGAATCCTTATTAAAAATAACATAAAATATGAACCTTTGGAAAACATTAAAACGTATTTAAGTGAGCTGGTTGGGGTTATCATTTGTTTAAACCTCTGGAGAAGAATGTGGAAACATATACCAAGTCTTTAAAATGTACCTGTTTTATTACCCAGAAATTCCATTGGAGAGCTTCTAGAGGGTGGCAGCATTTTCGTGTGTGGGTTCACACATAACATGCACACATAACGCACAAAAGTGTCACCTGTAAGTTATTTAACAAAGCACTGTCTGCAATATCAAAAGAAATTATAAAATCGAAACAGCCGGCAGTAAATGTTTGTCTTCTTCAACACTGTAAAGTTTGCTTACTATGTACCAAAAATAGTCACCCCACCTCCCCATCCATGGGGGTACATTAAAGACCTTCAGTGAATGCCTGAAATTCTGGATGGTACCAAGCCCTCTATATATGCTACGTTTTTCCTATGCATACATACGTACCTGTGATAAAGTTAAATTTGTAAGTTAGTCACAGTAAGAGATTAACAATAATAATTTAAAAATTTATAACAATAAAAGTTATGCAAATGTTTCTCAAAATATATTACACTACATTCATCTTGTCGCTGAAAGAAAGCACTCATGCCTTCTGCTTGTCACGTGTGAGCTGCCGCATCACTACTCTTGCACTCTGGAGCCATTACTGAGTAAAACAAGGGTGACCTGAGCACAGCAGTCACTCTGATCGCCACCACGGCTGCCGAGTGACTATCGGGCAGGTAGCACACACGGCGTGGAGACGCCGGGTGAAGGGGCGACTCACGATCTAGGTGGGACAGAGCAGGACGGTGGCAGATTGCATCCTGCTACTTGAAACCAATTTAAAACGGATGAATTGTTTATCTCTGGAATCTTCCATTTAATATTTTCAGATTGCAGTCTGACCACTGGTTAACTGAAACCGTGGAAAGTGAAACTGCGGGTAAGGGCAGGGCCACTGAGAAAAGATTTTTGAATGATTAAGTCAGTAACAACATTCGGCATGTTTACTGTGTTTCTATTTTGTGCCAAGCCTTGGTCTTGGTACTGGAACCACGATGACAAAAAGCCCTTCCTCTCATAAAGCTTATATTCTAATAGGCGGAGCCAGGGACAAGAAAAAAACAGGTGTGTGATCTGTCACCCGCGATTGGGGCTCTGGGGAAAACGAAAGCGCAGTAGGGTGCAGAGCGCAGGAAGACCGGGCCGCGTGTCTCACACAGAGCGAAGCGCTATGCTGTCCATCAGGGAAGGCGTCCCTGAGTAAAGGCCTCAAGGAAGTCAGTCTTCTTCGAAGACCTCCAAGGACAAGTCCTGCAGACACCTGGGAGAAGAGCATTCCAGGGAGAGGCAACGGTCAGTACAAATGCCCTGCGATGCGCAGGCGATGGCTGAGACACAGCGAGGAGGGGCTGGGCGGAGGTGCCCGATGGGTACAGAGCAGGAGCCACTCTAAGGCGTCCGGCTGCTGAATACCTGCAGTGACGTGGGCACGGAAAGACCAATCAGGAGCCGCTGGAACAGTGCAAGTAAGAGACCAGTACGCCCTGACCCGAGGAGGAAGCAAAAGAACTAATAAAATATGAGATTCTCAACAGAATGGGTCTGAAAGAAAACGAGTCAAAGAAGGGCCCAGCATCACCGCGTCAGCTCCGCCTCAACTATCGGGCCCTAGATTCTCTCAGGAGCACTGGTCTCTGGTGCCCAAAAGGTTGGGGACCGCTGCACTATACTGTTGGAACTGGGAAGTTCTTGTATTTTATAATTAGTTAACCTGGCACCCTTTACCCGATACATTAAAATATTATATACATGTTTACTGTCATTTAGAAAATGCAGTTAAGGCAAAAAAAAAAAAAGAAAGAAAGAAAAGAAAGTTTTAATAGTACAGATAACATTCATACTGGTTTTCCCATGTGTGAACTTTTATTTAAAAATTTAGGCTATTTCCATATTTTGGGGTAACTTATCTTTTCTGCTAAACAACTCTGTGGACATGTTATTTTAAAAGCTCTGTATTTTCATTTTATATATTTACTGCTGTAAGGTAATTCCCATGGATTCAAATCTTGCTCACGATGTTGAGCTGTTCATGCAACAACGTATCTACATCACTCATTTGTGGAGTTCGTGGTATTAACTCGTAGGTGGCAAGTCTCTATTTTGCCAGTCTTCTAACTGGAGACATTTGCAATATTTTACTGTAAATTACTTGTTGTCCCTCCTGTTACATTTAGGGGAATCTACTGATATTATTTTAAAATTTTATATGTAATAGGTAATTCATATTAGATATGAATTTTATTTCAAAAAAAATAGGAAGCACATAAGTAAATGCATTTGTAAGATTTCAAGGGGGGCGGTTAGTTGACACAAGACAACGCAATGAAACTGGTGTAAAGTAGGACGCTAGACTGTCCTACAACACATGGGAGTGACTGACCGAACGTATAAACATCTCACGCTACTTTCAAAAATCTCAACATTCGGTTAGATTTCAAACAAAACAATACAAAACGCTAATCAGACTGAGTCTAGAACCCAATTTCATTGTGTACATAAGAACAAAACAGTCTTAAAATAATTTTATTATATATTGAATTTTCCAGGAATGGACAGATCATGTGTATTGAGGAAAGATTATACTTTGTTTTGCTCAGTCTCTGACCAAGAGTTGCACACTGCCTTAAACGATGATGTCACCACTGACAGCCAGCTGACAGCTATGACGCTCCTGCACCAGTCTCATTCTGTAGCTGTCAAGTTCACAGTGACCCTACATATTCATATGCAAACATCTATTCCACAAGCCTTCTAACGTAATCACGTCTGAGCATTTAATTAAATATTCAGTATTTTATTATACGCTACTTTCACTTTTCATATACAGTTAATGCATTGTTCTGACTTGTTTGAAATTTTGTGTAGGTAACTATGTATGAATTTTATTTCGAAAGAATAAAGAAAGCATTAGAAAAGTTCCATTATAAAATGAGAATGTATGTTCTAAATGATCTGTTATATTAATGTTTATATGTTTCAAACTACATAAAGCATGGCAAATGAACAACTGGGAAGTATTAAAGAGAGCCCCGGTTCCAACAGCATGGCAGATTAGATACTCTGTCTGCTGACTGAAAGGTCTAAAATACTGGATTAAATAAATGCCTTTTAAATGGATCACAGACTTGGTGTGAATGTGAGTAAAACCGGAAACATACAGAAAGTAAATCAGGAACATGGAAGTCAGAGCAACAGGAGCTGCCTTCTGCTATGGACTTTAACCTTCCGTTGCCCACTACACAGGGAACAGGGAAAAGGAGAAGTGTAGGGATTGCCAAAGGGAAGAAAGACACAGTACCCCTCCAATAAATGAGGGCCTGAGGAGGGCTACGCCCATCGCTTAAGAGCATGAAAACCCAAGAGAGAAAAGAGAAATACCAGTTCTGAACGTAACACTCAGAAGTAGAAGGAATTTTAAAAACAGCTCCTTTGAGAATTAGCAACCACAGGGCTAACCATCATCAGAGTTTCTGGTCAAAGTTAACACTTATTGGTGTGGTCTGCAAAACCTCACAAAGAAAATTCCACTTAAAGTGGTCCCGGAGGCCATCAGCACCTGAATCCACTGATCAATCTTAACAACGCTGTTGTGGGACAAGGAAACATTATGTTTACCCTGACGTTACGTTCACAGCATCACCAATGACGTATTCAAACCATGTTGGTCAGTAATGATGTGTAACAAAACATCCAAACTCAGTGGCCTAAAGCCACCAGCATGTGTTATGCTCACAGATTTTGTGAGTGAGGAATCTGGACAGAGCGCAAAGCAGAAGGCTTGTCTTCTGCACAATGTCTCTGTGGCCCGTGCTGGAAGGCGGCTGACGTCACTGGCGAGGCTGGGGCTGGACCCATTTAGAGGCTTCTCCACGCAAAAGGAAGGTCACAGATCCCCCCTTTGAACAGGAGCAGTACTGGGGACATAATCCCTAATCCCCAATCCCTCTCAGAGCCATCCAGCACACGTCCCAGCCCCATTTTCCCGCAGGGCCTAAGGCTCCCCGGAGTATGTCCTCCTGGCCTGACCGGCACAACGCAAGCATGACGAAGCCGACGTGTTTACTACGAGTGAGGTCCTGGTCAGCGGCTTCCATGCGGCACACACTGTTCAAATGCGGTGCTTCTGTTTGTCCTACCTACCGTCATTCTTTATAAGTATTATCTGTTTCACAGAAAAAGATATAATGAAAAAAAGACCCCATTATAATAACAACAGAAAAGACAAAATTCTTAGGAAAAAGCACGGTGAGAAATTAAAAGTTTATGTGAAAACATAAGCAAACACAAATAGTCAAGAAAAACCCTGAAAAGAAGACTAATGAATATGTACCAACCCTACCAGATACTAAAGAATGCTAAATAACAGTGCAGTACTGGTGGGTGCACTAATAGACGGACAATAAAAAGAGAACAAAACCCCAGAATAACCCACGTATCCAACCTAAGGGAATTCAGCAACTAATAAAAGTGGCCTCTCCAGTCATTTGGGAAAAGACAACTGTAATGGTTAATTTCACGTGTCATCTTGGAGTGTCTGGAGATGGAATTAACATTTAAATCAGTGACTTTAAACAAAGCAGACCGCTCTCCATAATGTAGGTTTAGAGGCGGAGGCCCCCATAGTCCAAAACGACCAGCCTCCCCAAGCCAGGGAGAGTTCTCCAGCAGACTGCGCTTGGACGCCATCTTCACTCGGGCCCTCCTGGCTCCAGCCCGCCAGCTCTGGACAAGCACCGCCACACTGGCTCTCCCACGTCGCCGGCGCACACTGCGGACTGCGGACTCGCCAGCCTCTCTAATGACGGAGCCAATCCCTTAAAATACATTTCTTTTTCCTTACCAATCACATGTGTGTGCCCAGATGGGATGTGTAGACATGTGCACATCCTACTGATTTTGGTCCTCCGGAGAGCCCTAATAAAATAACCTGCACAAGGAAAGGTGCTTAAACAACCAAGCGGCCATCTAGGAAAAGACAATTAAAGTAGATCGTACCTCCCTCCGTAGATCAGAATGAGTCAGATGTAAAAAGAAATTCTATGAAAATACTATAAAATAACATGGAACAGTTCTTTTGTAACTTTGAAGTATGAAGGCCTGTACTACCACTAAAAATAAAATCAAAAGATCATAAAAGAAAATAACTGACTGAAAAAAAATTTGAAAGTCCCTCTGCATGACCAAACAAAAAATATACCATAATTAATGTCAAAAGACAAATGACAAAATGAGTTAGCAACTCAAAAATCACCAAATGTCCAGTCTCCCTAATATATAGTTTTATAATCAATTTTTAAAAGACAACAACTAAACAAAATTTCAAGATAAAAAGATGAGTTTACAGTCCAAGAAAAAAAAAGAAAACAAATACTTTAAATATGTAAGATGTTCAACCATTACTCGTAACAAGATAAATGCAAATTGAAACTACATTATCAGATTGGCAAAAGTCCAGAAGCATCATAAAACCATGCAACTGGCAAAAATGTAAGAAAACAGGTACTCTGACACATCAGCGGCGGGATACAAATTGGCACAACCCCTATGAGAAGCGATTGGCAGTATTTAGCAAAATTATAGCTGCGTATACATGTCGAGACTGTAGGGTCGCTTCCAGGAATTTCCTACAGATACGACTGCACACTTATGAAATGGCACATATTGAAACATTATCATGGCAGTACCAGTTAAACTGCAAGTAACTAAAAAAAATCTAAATGCCCACCAAACTATAACTGGTTAAATATATTATGGTATGTCCATAAAATGGAATAAAAATATGATGAAGAATTGCTTTATGTGCTCCTTTGGAAAGATCTACAAAAATATATGAGTGGGGAAGGGGTGACAAGAACAGAAGAGTGTATGTATGTTGCAGTACGCCACCATTTGGGTAACAATTTTTACAGTATTTTGCTTCTTTGTATAAACAAACTCCAGAAAGACATACACTAAACTGATCAAGTGGTTTCTGGCAAAGGGCCAGGTACGTGGTGCATCAGGCGGGCGAACTGTGCTGGAAGACTCACCTATACCCTTCCCTGTGCTCTTGAATTTTTGAAACATGAACGTACTGATTATTCAAAGCATTACACATTTAAAATGTTAAAATGTTAGGGACACAAAGTGAGGTGTATTAATGGAATCCTTAAATTACCTTCTGTATCAATCACATTGACAAAAGACACACAGATATGCTGATTGACTAACTGTCTTATATAAAATCTATGTCAAGAAACAAAAGGAAACTCTGCAGAAAGGAATGTTTTGTCTGTTATAAAAAACTATGCTACATTAAATATAGTTGAGTTTCCTTGGGTTTTAAATGTATGTGAAATCAGTATTACAAATTCTTATTAAAATTCAGCTTGATTTTGAAAATATTCTACTGGTTGTTTTTTTTACTTTATTTTGGAATAGACTAGGGAATTATTCTATATCTAAAATACAAGATCGTGTTTCCTAGAGAAACTTTCTAAATCAATCTGAACCCCTAACTCCCTAAAAAACAAACCAGACCCTCTGATTAAGCTACCTAAAAAGCCTCCCAGCTTCCACTAAGAGTTTCATGAAACTTAAAAAACAGACATTTTATAGTTAAGGAATATGAAAACAAGAAAACATTTCCAACGTGCTTTGAAGAATGTTTGGTTTTACACAGAATATACACAAAAAATACTTATGTTAAAAATTATGGTTATATAGTATTTCCTGCCATATAATTTATTGTATTCAAATCAATAAAATCATGGTAGTATCAATCAAATCATAGAACAGACCTAAACTAAGCCCATTAAAATACTATTCATTAAACTAAGATTTTACCTGTAGTATGCTTTAAATATTTAAATGTGAAGGATATTAAATAACTAATTGTGGTAAAGTCATCAGTGACTGCTTCATAAAGGAAGTAAATTTTGAGCTTGGTCTTGAAGGAAATGATAGGCACTCAGAATCCTTAATCAAATTGGTTTTATAATCAGAGATTCATCTTAGCGCACTAAAGTAAAATGAATAGTGTAATCTCTCTATTTAATCCTTAAATTTTGATCACACAACAAAACATTCTATGTCTACAGAGAAGTTCAATAAAGCTCCAAAAGCTCTTGAAAAGCCTATAATTACATATCACAAACCCAGACACCGGTCTCTCTCACCTAAAAAGAAATGAAAAGGTGTTTTGATTTTCCCACATTTTAACAAGACTAGACCAAATAACTCAGAAATAATGTACACTCCTACCTCTATAAAGTCCTTTATATAATATCAAAATTTTGAAAACATATATGCAAAAGACAGGATTTAACATGTTTTGTTTAAAGTCATAAACTCCCTTTGGAACTCTTAATGAAAAGTGCCATGTGAAAAGACTCCAATGATCTCAAGATAATATTTAAGAAATCAGCAGAACTGGTAACATTAAGCTTCTATATTTATATGTTTTACTTAACATCAACAATCTCTTCAAAATGTCTAAGAAGCACTTAAAGAACTGAATTGTCAATTTCGTGGTCTTCCTACCTCTTCACACTCCAAGTCACAAACAGAAAGCAGAGGAAAACCTAAAATGGAACTTTACATAATGATGCTTATGACTGGAGGTGCTATGAAAGTTCCATCTGGATTCAAAGTAAGAGCCCCTAGCCACAACGCCTTTCAATATCATTCAATGACAGTTCCCACAACAAGATGAAACTGAATCATTTACCAAATCCACATGTCCTACTTTTCTGTAAGTCATGCAAGCTGAAATATAGCCCAATAACCTACAAGAGTTATTTAATGAGACTAATTTAAAGTAGAAACTGTTTAATAGAAAGAACATGATTCCCTTTAGTATTTTAATATAGTGTAATTGAAGTGATTATCTGTTTATAAGCTAGTTTAAGAAAAATAACACTGCCAAAGGCAACAAAGTCTTGATATAGTGGCACTCAGCTTTAAAACAAAATCCCCAAAAAAGAAAAAGCTCAAGATAAAAATATCATGAATGTGCCAACTAGCAAGATTAAATGATCAATAAAACCGTTTTCCTGAATACGCCTCAAAGTGACAGAGCACTTTCTTGAAAGATTCAGAACACAAATGACAAAGAATATGAAAGGACTGACATTTTCTATCACTACCCGGTAGTGTAAGAAGCTATTAAACTAGTCATTCTTCCCACCCTTCAATCTCAAACACCCATCCATAAACAAACAGTTTAGGTTATAGTTTTGCATTTTTTTCAAAGTACATGTTTTTCCCAACGAGAACAGCATTTTCAAAATGGCACAAGAAGATGTCTCGAAGCCCTGTCTGGCCTTCGAACACCGACTCCAGGACAGAACAGAGGCCTGGGGGGCAGAGCTGAGCTCACCTGCTGCGGCTGGTACCTCTGCTGGGACTGGGGTGGCAGGTACTGGGCCTGCGGAGGGAGGTGCGGAGGCTGTGGCTGCTGGTTGTAATAAGGCTGCTGGCCCTGCTGGCAGTAACCGCTCACACCTTGCTGTCCATACTGAGGTGGCATCTGTCAAAAAGTCGGGCAAAGAAAGCGAGAACGTCAGAAAGTGCAACTCAATGAACTCAGATATGGTTTCCATTCAGCACCGTGAAGTGGGTTCTTTGCCAAGCAACTGAATTCAGTATTTTCAATACTGTCTCCCTTACAAAAACCAACACACTGCCTTCTGTTCACATACTATCAATTAAGTCAAAAGATAATCCGACTTTACTTAAAAAAAAATAACATTTTACAGATTTCAAATATTGATAACCACAAAAAAATTCAGTGGAGAGAAAAAAGCTCCTAATACTGACATTAAAAAATAGCCTCTGCTAAGAAATCAAAGCAGCACTATGTTAACCCATACTAATACAACACTCAAAATGAAAACGCACTCCAATGGCCCAAGTTCACGCACTAATATTTTGTAGGAGGCCTGTGGTCTGGGTGCACGTACAGGGTACATGTTTGTTTCAACTAAGGTCAGAACTTCCCAATTACATTTTTAGCACATTCCATACCAGCAATTCCATTGACGATTTTTGCTAAACAGGAACCACATTGCTTTCCAATCAAAAGAAGTACTTTTAGAATACTGTGACCATCAAACAATATAATCATGAATATGAGTTCTTGAAAGAGAAATATTCATATCTAATACAAGGATAGTATTTTACTAGTTGATTAAACAGATAATAATGTAAAGCAAAGTGTACTGCACTGCAAAAACCAAGGCTATAGACAAAAATATAGTCTAAAATGAGCCTTTTCCATCTCTAATTCACATGAGCTAAAAATCCTTGAAATCATTGTTCAAAGGCAAGTCCTTCTTCCTGATGCAATAAATACACCATGGATGGTATTCTTTAATGTTTTCTTCAAATGAGAAATCTACTGGTTTTTTTTTTTTTTTTTTGGTCTAATTGGAAAAGAGAAGAAAGAAAAGGAAAAACAAGATACCAGGATGGCAAAAAGCACTCCAGAGACTAGAATGGTGGAGTCACTCTGTTAATACCGCAATATGGTCCCCCTGGGAACTCCAAGAACTTGATCGAACCCCATAATCCCACACACTTAATTAATTCGGTGATTAGTTCCAGATACACACTTAAAAAACAAATTGAGTATAGGATATTGAATGAAGAAAAAGAGAAAATGGTAAAAGGAGGAAGATATTACTTTGCCTCTAAGTCCAATTAGCAATTCATAAAACATACAATGAAGGAAAAAATGCAGAAACTTATAAAGTTCATATTCTTTTTGACCCAACTGAGATTATTTTCAAGACCTATAATAAGCAATGATCACAAAATATTTGGCCACAATGGATCACAAGTACCTGTCATCACACAGACCCTTAGTTAGGAGAGCAGACAAGTTTGTACTGAAAACCATTTAACAGCACAGTTGAATTCTTTGCTTTTATTTATTTTACAGCTTGATATCTCATAATGAATGTATGTCCCTGCCATAAGCCAAGCCAAAGAATTTCCATAAAATACAACTCCACATGCTAGAATACCATACTACCACAACACATATCCCTCCGTTCAACACCCATATGTTTGATTTGATATCTAATACTATATTTCACACAAGCATCTTTGCAGTTTGATTTGAAGCAGTTAGGATAACACTTTTGCCAGCGTTAAAATGACTGTAAAGCTCAGTCAACAGAGCCAGCAACTCCCCTCTGAATTGCACTTTAATATGTTGACTTTCTGGTTTACAGAATCCCTTGCACACAATATGGAAGGTGTTGTTTGGGGAGGGGGTTCCTAAGCAAGACGACAAGAGAGACGACTAACATGAGAGCAATCACAAATGCACCAGAATCCTTAACTATATCCTTCAGCTCTGAAGAGTCTGGGGCAGGTCAGGGTGCAGAGGAGGCAGACTGAGAGGCAGGTGGGGCGGGCGAGAGTATAAGCAAATCTTCAGTGGAGCCAGAGCAATCATCTGCAGAACACGGCAACCTTCAGAGGGGAGGCAGTCAAACACACCTGCCTGGCAGATTTTATCACTGTCTTCCACCATTAAAAACCCGTCTGCTTTTACATCTATGGTCTCATTCACTCGGTGCCCTCCTAACTAGCACCTCAACTGCTCCAGGAGCCTAGGATGAAATAATTCATAACGAAGCACAACCCGGCCCAGTGCTTATCATCCAGCTTCTGTCCTCACCTAGGAGCCACGATGGAGCAGAGGTGACAAACTCTAGATCAGCCGAGAATCTCCAGTTAGAAACTTATAAAATCTAAATCCAAGTCCTAACGTACCTCGGTTGTATGAATACGGTTAATCACATGATGTATCTGTCCTACATCTCCATCTGTGAAATGGGGCTACCTTATCTATTAATTTGTATTAATATTATAGTCAACAATATAACAATCCTACTTGAAGTTCTACAAGAATGCTGCTATTACTTATTAAACTATGTTAATATAAACTATATTACGAGTTATAGTGTTAGCTCTAATGTATTCATTATTTAGATGCAAGGTTTTCAAAGATCTATTACATGATTTTCTGAAATCTTAAACCAAATCATCATTATGAAACATCAATATGAAACATAACTGAACATCAATACGAAACAAGCTGAACCCTCAACACACTGTCGGCCCCAGAGCCACTGCCGCGAGCTGTCTGCACACGCCCCGGAGGACACGTCCGGTCTCGCTGCGCTGTCCTCTCACAGGCCGCCAAGGCACTCGGCCACTGCTCGTCACCCTGACCTCGAGCCTCGACGGATTCTGCTGAGGACTGAGAAGCCCACTGCGCCGTTAGGATGATGCAGGCCCGTGGGGCCAGGCCACGAGGAGGCACATGTGCTTCTGCTGCCTCGAGTTTTCTAAGATCAATTTTGGCTACTGGGAGTCTTCTTGTTTCTCTCTCAGTTCTCAGTCAGATTCAGGGTAAATAAGATTACCAGACCGTTTGATGCAGTTGCAACTTTACCAAGAGTTATGGGTGCTGCGTGCCAGGACCAAGCGCTGAAAGTTCAGGCTATGATGCCTTTCAAAGGATCTGAGCGTTAATTTTCACATCTCTGTAGCACGTTAAATGTACAGAACTCAAGGCCCTGTTTATTTACCTTATCCTAAACTTTTGCTCATATTTCAACAAGGAAGAAACGATCAAGGTTTATCTCCTCCTCCTTTCTATTTCTAAAGAAGTTTTAGAAAGCAGTTTCCCCACTGTTTAAAGGTGCACTGCCTTATGACCCAGCGACTTCCCTTGTAAGCACACTGCCACGAAACACCTGTGTCCCCAGAAGGATGTTCAATGTGGCACTGTTCACAGAGCCAGAAAGAGGGCACCATCGAACTCTAACGCAGCAGTTAAGTGGAAAAACTAGACTCTGCTATAGTCATTCAATGGAGTTCTACACGGTAATTAATAAGGGGGAGTAAGACTTACATATCAAATCTAAGGAATATAATGCTGAGTTTCAAAAGAAAGCCACGAAAGGTTAAGGCAGTGTGATACCATTTGTATAAATGTTAATAAATAAAATAGTATACATTGTTTATAATATAGTTAAAGTACAAAAGCAGGCACTGAAAAGGAAACATAAGACACTCTGGGGAGGGGCAAGGGGGAAAGATGATGTAGAGCTTCAGCCTTGCATTTTTTCCTTTTAAAAAAGAGATGAAGCAAATATGGCAATGTTAACATCTGTAATTCTGGTGTAATTACACAAGTGCCCCTTATATTTGTTTCTGTACTTTTCTGCATGCCTAAATTATTTAATAATTTAAAATTCTAAAATAAAAATGTCACCTCCACCATATCTCACATTCCACCGCCACCGCCCCTTCCCTCAAACAGAAGAGGCAGGAGGGGGGCAGCCCCAGGAGAGGGTGGAGAGAACCACACTCCCTCTGCTGCTTTATTTCGAAGGCCCAGCCAAGACTTTGCTCCAGAGACCCACGCCGGACGACCATGCCAGGTGCCCTCGCCTGCTCAGAACTTTCACCTGGGGCAGCACTAAGCTGAAGACTGCATTACGGTTTTCTAAATTTCCTGTAGATTGGTAAATCTCGGACAGGAAGGACTTTAATGCCAGTTCTCTATGGCTCCTACAGGGGACAGTAATCTGACAAATTATTAATGCACAGAAATGAATTCTATAGTCAAAAATAAACATACTAAAAGAACAAATTAGCAAAGTAAAGGATCAGTGAAATACTTAAAAAGTTGAGAAGCCCATTTACCTTCAAATTTGGGATTTCTCAAATTCATCTGATAACAAGCACACTGCCACCACACCCACTGGAATGTAAATTCCAAAGGAGTTGGAGCCTGGGCGGTTTAGTGCATCACTGTACTCAGAACTCCTGGCCCGCAGTAAAAGCTCAATGAATATTGCTGACTAAACCTCCTGGAATAGCTACATAAGTCACATGCTATAAATCACACACCCCTGACATATAAATGTTAAGAGTTTTCTGCCTTGAGCTACACCCTGGTCCAGCCCAATGTTCTAGCTCCACAAAAGCTCATAAAAACACTTGGAAGAGATATTATACCCTCCTTGATGTGAGCTTGGAAATCAAAAATACACCTTAGTTACCATATGGATCTGTCGCCTCTGTATTATCTATATCTATTTACGTTATCAGTTGATCCCTCCTTTTGGAGAAAAACAATTTAAGATTAAAAATTAAGAACAACAACAACAAAAAACTTTCTACTGGCCCAAACCTATCACAGGCATTTTTAAAATAGGTAAAACTCCCCACTCTAAATTCTAACATACTAATTTTACGACATGGAAGGGAATGAGCATGCCTCTCCATGATCTTCAGCTTTCCAGATTAAATACCTACTGTTCTTCACTTACGGAGGTAAAATTACTCAAAAGGGACCATTTTGACTAATTTTAGACAGTCTGATGGTATTATGTAGGTTCACATTGCTGTGCGACCATTACCAGAACCTCACCATCCCCAACTGAAACTCTACCCATTACACGATAACCCTCCATTCCCCGGCCCCTGGGGACTACTATTCTGCTTTCTGTCTCTCTGAATTTGGTTATTGTTGGTACCTCACATATACATAATCACATTTGTCCTTGTGTGTCAGGCTTATTTCACTTAGCATAATGCCTTCAGGGTTCATTCATGTTACAGAAACAGAACTGCATTCATTTTTAAGGTTACAACAAAATATTCTATTGTAAGTATATGCCCTTTCTTTTTAATCTAGACATCTGTTGTGGACACCTGGGCTATTTCTACCTTTGGTTGTTGTAAATAATGCTGCTATGTAAATGGGAATACGACTACCTGCTCAAATCTACGCCTGCACTTTTTTGAGCTATACTCTCAAAAGTGAAACTGCTGGATAATATGGTAGTTTTGCGTTTAATTTTTTGAGGAACTGCCATACTGTTTTTCACAGTACCTGTATCACTTTATATTCCTACCGGTAGCGAACAGGGTTCCAATTTCTCCACTCTGGACAGTCCTTAAAATCGTGTTTGTTCTTGCAGTAGCCATCCTGATGAGTATGAAGTGGTATCACAGTCATTGTGGATTTGGTTTTCATTTCCCTGATGATTAATGCCTCTTTTCACATGCTGATTGGTCATTTGTTTACCTTACTCAGAAAGATATTCAAGTCCTTTGTCCATTTTTTAATTTGGTGGTTTGGTTTTTGCTGTTGAGTCGTAGGAGTGCTTTATACTGGATATTAATCCCTTATGTTACATGTTATTTGTAAGAATCTTCTGTTCTGTGGGTAGCCTTTCTATTTGCTTGATAGTGTCTTTAATGCACTAAAGTTTTGAATTCTGATGTAGTCCAATTTATCTTTTCTTTTGTTGCAAGGACTATATTAAACGTATACAGATTCAACACACTATAACCTGTTTATATGAAGTTCAAAAACAGGCAAAACTAATTTATAGTGATAGAAATCACAACAGTGGTTGTGGGATATTGGGACTGGCTAGAAAGAACCATGAGAAACTTTGAGAGTGATGAAAATATTCTATATCTTAATTGGGGTGGTGGTCTCATGACTATACATATCTCGAACCTCATCAAACTGTGTACACTTAAGATCTAAGCATCTTATTGTATGTAAATAACAACTTTAAAAAATACTGACAGAATGTCTAGATACTGAATAATAAAGATGGTACCTAAATTTTCACCTCGCATTTTTATGTTTATGCTAAAACCATTCCTGCCTTACTTATACCTAGATGTAAGTTTCATGTTTGATAATTAAATGATTGTTCCTAAGTGCTTAACAGGGAGTTTTCATGTTTTCACTTCACATAATCCAAAATATTACACAGCAATTGAGCATATTGTGATAAGCATGGTAAGAATGTAAATTCATCTAAGGCAAATCACAACAGCCCTTTAACCCAGAATTCTACTTTTGGGAATTTATCTTAAGAAAAATATGAAACAAGTATGCAAAAGATATGTGTGGCAAGGAGTTCACTATGCCCCCATGACAGTACTCCCCACTTAAAAATATGAAATGGCCTACAATACATGTCCATCAATAAAAATTGGTTTTTAAAAAGGTGAGGTATTCAATAAAACAGCAGAGTCATTAAAACTAATGAATCTCTTTGTAGATAATATGTATTTAATAGCGAGAAGTCCATCTGTGGATTCCTGAGGTGAGACTTAAGGGGTTAAGAATATAAAACAATATATATAGTATATGCTATATATTTTAATATAAAATGTTCATGTGTGTATGTAAAGGAATTAATAGCCTAGAGGATACATACCAAAATGTTATCTATCATTTCTTAACAACTCAGTGGTTTTCACAAATCTAGAATAAAATGCAATTTATTTTAGATTATTTATTGCTATCTTTCTAAGCATTATCAAAAAGTATATTATAGCAATTTATCTTTAACAACAGAAACCTCTTTAATTTTTATTTGTTTGTTTTTCATTGTAGGGTTGAGCCCCTCCAGGTAAATTCTATAAAAGAATAAAACAAACAACCAAAAACATTAAAAACATCGTAGATCACAATAGCTACATTTTTAGTCACTACTGTGGCAAATTCTGCTGGCTTCCAATTTCACAGAAAGATCAAACACTATTTTTCATGCCTAAGAGACAGACTGAAAATTCCCCACAGCAGGAATTCAGATGCGAAGCCAACATGTGGTTGAATCAACTGCATGAGGAAATTTTATTATGTTAACATGTCCAGTCAAAAATAATGTGCTAGAAGGTAATAAATAAAGTTTACAATGTCAAAATCTTACAATTACTCCACAATCTGCAGTCCCTTAAGCTAAGTTCCCAAATGAGACTTATAAACAATTTAGGCGCTTTTTTTTTCCACTTTGTTTTAAGAAAAATCTTATCCTTAAGCTTGACTAACGAGGAAAAAGCCCCACAATTTCCTCAAATTACTCCTTCATGCTTGAAAAATGAGAAACAATATCAACAAGTGTATAACTGAGCACTACTGTATGCACTGTTACACTCAAGCTAAATTCCTGCAAATTCTGTCCAGCTTCCCCTGAGTAACAAAAAAGACAATCAGCGGTTGAAGAAAGAGCTGGCAAGGTATCCAAGGGTCAAACAGTATCGTAAACTCCAAAACAGGCCTGATGACCAACAACAAAAACAAGCTCGATTCAGCAGCGGCGTGTGCTGCTAGGGAGCCACTTACACCTCCTCCTATCCCCTGCCCCTAACTTCCGGCCACAGAAACTGCTGTTATTCCATAGACAGAAAAGTGACCAACACATCTGGGCTACTTGAACCCTCTCCTTTAGCTTAAAAAATTTTTTTAAATTCATATTAAAAAGTAAATTTACTTTGTGATTTTGTGAAACAAAGCTGAAGAGTTCTCATTTGTCATCAGAATTTTTTCATGAGAAATTTGTTTTCCAAAACTTCCTTAACAGGTACACACAATATAAGGTTATTTAAACGTAAATAACACTGACAATAATATAGCTTTAATCTCTCTCAGATTTTACAATAATTGCTTACAAAAGTCCAACTGCTCTATTTTTAGCAGACCGCGGCTTACGTGAACACTAGGTCAGACCGATGTTCAGAAGAGTGAATATTTTACATGACTGTGGCAACTAAATGGTAGTGCCTCTCATGACCTCAATTTCCAAAACTCAGGAAAATGTCCTGAACAGCCTTTATTCCCTTCTCAGAATCATTACCAGTCTATCATCCATGACTTTACTTATACCCTTCTTAAATTAATTCATACTTCTAGTTCATGCTACACCTCTTGAGGGTAACAAGTTCTGGAATATTATTACCCATTTTGTAAAGTGGTACATTCTTTAGTTTTCATAAAATTAACTCCAAGCTTCGATGAGTGTCCCTAACAGAATCTGATTTAAAAATGTACAGTTAACCAATGCAAGCCGAAGCCTCTGTCCGACCAGATCGGACTCCTTGTCAACCGCTATGTCACTCTGCCCCCCGATTATTTTCCCGGGCACATCTCGGCTGCTTCCACCCTGCTGTCTTACTGTGCAATAACAAACAGAACAGCATGAACGACTCCAAAGGTGCGACAGGCGCGGCTACAGGCAGAAGCAGGACCACGTTTCCACTTACTTAAACGACAGCTCTGGCCCACGCTTCGTATTCTCCTCTACCTCCCAACTGCAGTGCTTTCCACCTTTCCTTCCAGGTCAGCCAATTAGAGGAGACTTTGTTTAAGTATTCACAAAATGCAGGCATTCCCTAGCAGCAAATGCTTCCTCTCATTCACAACCAGTGCTGAACTAAAGTCTTACTGTACACAAAATTAACACACAAGTGTATAATTGTAGTTTTACGCTCAAGTGCCTTAATTATGTACTTTAAAAAACACTTTCTTCCCAAGGATTCATCCAGGGCATTCAATATCACAGGTCTATAAAGTCTACAGTGTGTTTTTGGATACAAGAGAAGCACACCAGGAAAAAATTTGCAGCTTCAGAGAGAAAGCATGTATATAATGAACAAGACAATAAATCTCATTCTAAAAATTTCAGCTAATAAGAGGAACCTATTTCTAATGTAATAAATTTGGGGGGTGCTTAAGAGCAAAAGATTATTAATTCATACTGCCCATTCTTGAAGAGAACCAGTATATAAAAACAAGCGGTCTAAAATCTTTCAGAAATCATCACAGGGGGAAACTTTACCTATGAATCTACTTGCCTTATTTATATAATAAAATAAACAGGAAAAAAATTAACAGTAAAAATAGCTATGTTCATTCTTAATGTGAAAGCTTTGACATCTAGGCTACCTGCATCTACATTTAAAACAAAACGAAAATTAGGTATTTTCCACACTAAACAGATGCAGTCATTTTTAAGTTAGAGAACACTAACTGGGAAACCCACCGGCGTGACCAGCACAGTTCTACTTTGGTGAAGCTCACAGTATGTACAGAAAGGAACCTACAGTGTTGAGGGTGATCTCTAGTAATAAAAAGGTCAGCTCTGCTAAGAGAAGCCCTTTTCATAGAAAAAGCTACTTGAAAATAAAAAATAAAGAAAGGAAAAGGCTTGTGTTGCTTCACAGAGACTCTGCTGTCTTCAAGAAAGTACTTTCCCAAGAAAAAGAGAAACATGATGTCATTTATTTGGTAATGAATACACCTCACTAGAAAACAATTTGCAGTTTCCATCTTTCTTGTTATATTATTGCCCAAACTGCTGCACAGGTAGTTTCTGAAGAAGAGAATGTAATCTTTGAAGTGTTTCAATTTTTTAAAAAATGCAAAACATTACAAAAATCAAACAGTACAACAGCACCTCTCACATAGAGCAGCAGGGCTGTCTACTAGACCTTTAAAATAAGTGTCAGGCTACGATATTTTCATGTTTTAAAACACCACCCGCCTGGATACCATTTGCTACAGGTAAATGAAAATACTCAGCAAGTACAACTGATGGGCACTGCAGAGGAACTTCCGGCCCACCTGCCCTTCTGGCCAGAGACTTCTATGTTTACGAAGCACAAAAAGAGGAGCCAAGAGCTTTTCCACTTTCTGATGTAAACCCAGCTGCCAAAGTGGATGTGCCAAAGGGGAATTTCAGAGACTTTTAGAGAGAGAAGCTTTGCTGAGGCTGCAATGTCCACTGTGTGGCCGCATGACTGGAACACGGGCAGGGAACGCTAGATGGAACAGACTTTCTATTTGAGATAACTAGGGGAAAACAGAGAAAACAGGGAGTTACCAGAGTCCGACTAGAATTTTAAAAGCCAACGGAGAGACCAGCGACTGGTGTTTTCTATGGCAGGAAACTTGACGGTGGGGACACAGGAGGGGACGACCATTCACCGCAAGCTTCTCACCCTGGGGATTTTATATCACACATGCACGCGTGTGTACGTGTGTGCGTATGTGTGAGTAAGATTTTTTTAAATACAGCTTTGAAGTTGTTTCTTGCTTAATGAAAGAGTCAAAGGGGGACCGATAAGACTGCACTGTTACCAACAGTCTACCGCTCGCCCTCTGAGAGCGAGGGGGCTAGCTGCTTCTAACCCCTTTCCATATTTTTCTCTCTCTCCTGATGGATGGAAGGGAAACGAGGGAAGGAGGGAGGGAAAGAGGAAATGATTTTGATAATGAGTTGATGAAAATGTGAGTTAAAAAACCCCGAAGCCCCTCAAAAATGGCAATTTCAAAAAGTATATTTTCTTACACATTACCCTTTAAAACTATCCAGTCTAAGTGTTCCATGAGACCTTTTTAAAAGGGGAAATGTGTGCTCTCGTGACGCCACCCTCCCCTAATTACAAAGCTGTGTGGTGACAAACGCATGGACGGAAGAACGGGACTGCAATGGCGACACAAAGGGGTCAGACGCCTCCGCACACCGGCCGGGCCCCCAGCCTGGCTATCAGCGGCGCCCTGGGACCCCGAGAATGCGGGGGGCTGCAGAACCGAAGACAGGCAGTCCCAGGGGAAGGACCGGTACGGGGACCGTGACTGGCACCCTCCCCAGGTGGAGCCGCCACGCTGGCTCGGAGGACGGAGGTGGCTGCAGGCTTTGTCCTCTGCTACCCAGGGACAGAGCAGGCTTCCAACGAGCACCACCTTTTCTTTTCTGCCTTGACCTTCAAATGTACCCATGACAATGAGTAAGAATAAAGAAATGGTGCATTAGAAGATGTTTCTACTAACACCCCTTCTCTCACAAAGCAGTGATTTCTCCCTAAACCCGACATGCAAAGGAAGACTGGAGGAAATACAAATGCACATCAGTGGCTGAAAAACTGACTCCTTACATTTTATTCCCTGGATCACAGAATGTGTATGTGTTTGGGGGGGGGGGGCGGAAGGGGGAGAGACTCAAAAATATATCCAGCACATATCTGGGTCAATAAGCTGTTGTTTGAAACTGAACAAATACCCAATGCTCCATCCTTAGAAGGCTAATTACTGTGCTGTGAATTACTTTACCATGCACTATTAGAAACTGGTAGAGGTTTCAGGGATCACTGGTTCAGCCCTGTCAGTAAGATCAAGGGTTAGGAACTCTGTACAACGTCACACAGCTGGAGTCGCAAACGAGACTCGACTCTGGGTACCCCCACCCCACGCACGCTCCGCTCTCCACGACGCCTGGTCACTGAACAAGAGAACTGGGAGGGTATGACTAAGCATGGAGGGGAGGCTGTAAACGACACTCAGGCGGGACAGGAGGCGCCACGGACACTTTGGAGGCCTCGGTCTGGTCTGGAAGAGAGCAGCAGCGGAAGGAAAGACAGGAGCAAGGGGAGTCCCCGCAGCAGGTGTGAGAGGTGAACAAAGGGAGACTGGCGAATAAAAAGGACGATGGCTAGAAATGAAAGCTACATTTTCACTTTTACAAGCTGAAAGTTTAAAAACCTAACAGCTTTGGATTAAATTAGAAAGTCTTAGGCTAAAAAATTTCTACCAACACACACCAAACCCTCAGGGCCACAGCAGGGAGGAGAGGAGAGGAGGAGTCTCTCCGAGTTACTTAGCACATAAATTTAATGTATATGATAAACTTGTGATACTGGGTAATAGTTCAAAGTGCAGTTCTATTTAAGGTGGAGGTAACATGAGGAAATGATGCTCTGGATAAATTATCAAAGCCCGTTAAGTATAAATATATTTCAAAGCAAATGTTTATGTTAAAAAAAAAGAGAGAGAAAATGATTTAACTATTTCCCTTGAGAAAGAAGATCTGCAATTTTTTTATATCATCAGATGGAAAAACATGTGCCAAATATTCCCAAAAGATTGGTCAGGAAAAAATACAGAATGTTGACATTTTAAAATAATTAGCAGGACACTTGAGGGTAGGCAGAGGGTGGGTTCACTTAATGTAAAATTTTCAGCAAATTAAATGTTTCGCTTCTTTCTACTGTCTCCTCTATTTATATTAACAAATCATTAAAAAATTAAGTATTCTAACCTACTCATTATGAAAAATAAATAATCATAAAATTATAATTATCTCCCTCAAAACTATGCTTCAACACAGATGTAGTCTCAGATTGTCCATTCTAAGCACCTTTGTCAGCTGTCAGTAGACTTCAGAAAAATCCAAGTCATTTAACTATTTTGCTACGGCGTGAAGTTATAAAATAATTGTCCTAAGGTACAGCCCTCCAATCCAATGACAAATAAGAATAACTAGGCCAAAATATTTCCTATTAGACCATATTTTAACTCCAACTACAAGAAAACAATTTCTTAGGCACCATTAAAATGAAAAGGCCAGGTTCTGAACAGCCTCCCACAATGGTCTCCACTTCAACAAATCCTGCAAGACACAGTGCGCACTATAGGGGGAGGCGATTTCCAACTACTCACTTGACACATTTAGTTTCTTGCAAGAATATTGCTTACGAGCCCAGTGGAAGTCCTTCAGAGCAGCAGCTAGACAAGAAAACACCAAGGTGAGGAAGGCTCTCCCTGGCTCAAGGCACGGTGGGAGGAATGGTGAAGGATGGTGATACTGTCTAACCAGAGATGCTACATGCAGTAATCATTTCAGACCCGGAGCTGTATCTTGCTGCTAAAGAAAAGAATTAGCAACACTAGCATCTGGTCACTTGGTGGCTCCTAAAACCTCACCCAACATCCTCCACTCCCATGCTGGTGGGAGCCCAATACACCTAACGATCCCGTCACCCTTCGTAGAGAATGATCGCCCCATACGTCCAGGGCAAAGCAACCGTTAGGGTTTGGGCACCCCATCCTTCACAGGCTCTACGCCTCCCACCTGGAGCCCCCATCCACTGAGGAGCCTCCAGGTCGCTGCTTCACTGCAGGCTCCTTCCACGGTTGGCAGGGACACAGTGCCGCTGAGGTGGCTGTGCCACGAGGCACAGCTGGCGGGGAGCGCAGGGGACCGCCATGCACCTCAACCCAAGTAACTGCTTTCCACACTCCATCGGGCTGTCCTGCAAGCAGACTGTGTTCTGACTCTACTTCATCTCAACTACCAAAAAAAACCCCACCTAATTTAAAGTTTTAAATTTCCAGTAGAAGGAAAAGAAGGTAGAGAATCAAAGAAACTTAAAACTACTAAAGGTCAATCAGACCAATGGCTTTCAAATGTTTTGACTCCAAATCAAAAGAAGAATTGCTTTATATCACATCCCTGAACACACGTGACACCCTTACTACATGTGATGCATTCAAGTTTTGTTTATGGTCAACTCCTTTCCCTTTTAAAAAAAAATCTGGTTGCAGTCTAATACCATGAAAGCTGGCTGCTTATGAGAAAGACCGTTGCAGGCAGAGGGGACCAGGTGAGATGCTGTGCCGACAGGGAGCCTGAAGGGGTCACGAATGTTCCCCAGCTGACCGACACGGGGACCGGAAGAAACGGAGGGCAGTTGTGTCAACTGAGTTCGCAGCCTTAGAAAATCCAGAACGAAGCTGCTGCGTCCACGCCCCTCACCCATGCTTCCGGTCGTCTCTTACTGTGACCTCACGCTGTCCTCTCCCCGAGGCCTCAGTACGAAACCCCACACCCCAAACTACAGCACGGGGCTCATCCGCTCTGACTCTTCCCCAGAGTGCGTCACGACAGTAACTGCCACACAGATCTCATCGTAAAAATTTTTCGTCGACATCAGCTACCCTCCAAAATAAGATTCGTGACAGTATCAATACTTACATTTACATAATACTTACAAATTTTTAAACTACTTTCATATAGATGATCACATTAAACTCTAGGTCAATCCTATGAGAAGGGGTAAAATTAGTTTCTTTTCACAGAGAAGAACCTTCAAATGTCTAAGAGTATGTGGCCAGGTGCTGGTCTCTCGATTCAAACAGACCACAGAATTTAAAAAAAAAAAAAGGTATGGCAAGGCTCTTTTATAGTTGGTGTCCGTATTATGATTTGTTTTCCCAAGTGAATTTCCAAGTTCCCTGCATTTTCATTATATCACATGTATTGATTCAACATTTTATTGAACAATAAAAAGTAAACAGAATCATCCTAGGCCCTGTAGAATATACAAATACGAATAAGACAAAAATCCCTGTACATAAGCAGCTTACAAGCAGAAAAGAGAGATAATGCATGTTTACAACTCAGAACAAACAGGGAGATTCTGAGCAGGAGCGGAGGAGGACAGCAGGAAAGGGAGCGGGCAGATGTCGTTTGCAGACTTGGGGAAGCAAGTCCTCGACACGAGGAAGTGCTGTTCGCAGCCGAGGCGCTGGACCTTGGCCTGGAGGGAGGACGGCCCTGGGGGAGGACGGCCCTGGGGGAGCACGGCCCTGGGGGAGCACGGCCAGGGAGGTAGGACGACTCGTGACTGGCAGAGGAAGGGGAGAGGGCTTTCTGCTGAGCAGCAGAGACAGGAACGCATGGCGGGAACGAGGTGCACGCAGGCCGGCACAGCATGAGGTAAAGACAGACAGGGAAGAATTTTGACTCACTCAGAAGGCTACGCTATGCCTACAGCAGACGATCAAAAGAAAAATACTGACTGTATGAACAGTTGATTCTGTATGAATTAGTACATTTTATTTTAAAACACAAACATATGAGTTACCACCCGAGTTAATTCTCAGATATCAACTGTGGATTGCCGGTGAAAATATCTGAAGCCCATGAAGACTCTCCCCTTCAGGATGCCACCGGGCATTACTATTCACATCAGCCCAGGGAAGCCACTGGTAGGGAGGTGAATGTTCTGCCCTCTGAAGTCAAAACTGTATTTCAAAGCCATGGGATTCTTCAGGAACATCGACTGTTTGGGATGTTTGCTGTAACTGCCCCTTCAAACAACATAAACTAAGCTGACACCCCGACGTGGACCACCAGACTCAGGCCCCCACGAGGACGGAGGAAGCAGTCAGGTGCCGCTACAGACCCGCGCAGCCCTCGGGCTCCCTGAAAAGTGAGTGATGCGCAACTGGAGCAACACTTCACATGTGCAGACGCTAAGAGGAAGAACCTGAGTATGTTCTGGTCGCATGTGTATGTATCTGTGCATGTGTGTATACATGTGTGTATGCATGCATATACGCACATATGAACGTGTATGTACGCACACATACTTATTTAAAAAGTAAAACTGCTAAAAGATATCCAATGCCCTCGAATTTCTTCTGGCATATCATAAATTTCAAATCTGGAATACCAAAAATTTCAAATGCCACATGCCGGCCCTCAATCCGGGTCCAGACAAGCAGCTGGAGGGGTGCACTGGCACTAACTGAACTCCGCCCGCTGAGGCGACCAGCGGGGCCCACAGAGAGGCTGCACCAGACCTGCTGACAGGGCGGCTGGGACAGGAGAGCGAGGGGCTGGGGGTGGCCGACTCGGCCAGCCACAAGTCACCAGAGCTGTGGGAGTCCCGCAGGCCCAGGGCAACACACTGGGACAGTGCGGCTGCACACACAGGCTCTGTCAAGCCCCAAGACCTGTCCACACACACTTCCAAACCCTTCTCTTTAAGCTTCTTTTTCTCTGCGTTAGAAGTGTGAGAAAATGACAACACAGTTCTCAACCTAAAACTCGTTCCCTGTACAGTTAGCAAGCATCTTCTAAAATAACAAAAGTTCAATAACCACCCCCCGCCAAAAGCCATCAGTGAGTGCTTTTTCCTTACGCGAATCTTATACCTTTTCAAAATAATTATAAATTTTCTTAACATATAAAAAGCACTGCATTTGGCACTCCCAACACTGCTCCAACTTCGGATACCCGCCAAACGCTCAGAAGCTCTCGGCATGGACGTAATCAAGCCACTTCCCCCCAGTCTTCCTCCTGGGTTAGCAGCATTCCAGTGTCCTCCTCCTCGCTCCTCCGATCTGACTCTTCCGCTAATGACAGGGTCATTCTTCACTTCAAGATGTCTCCCTCCCCCAGAAAACACACCTCTGTTCACAGTCACTTTCTTGTCACTTTCTAACTCCCAGCCACCCAGGCCCCGCCTCACAGCTCAAATACACCAGGGGGCGGCAGGGGACCTGGGCTCCCCGAGGCCCATGGCCTCCGGCAGAGCAGACTTCTAAAATCTCCTGATGTTGGAAGGGTTCTCCGCTGGTGACAGTTTGCCACCTGCTGCTGCAGAGAGGGTTTGAGATTTTTATATTGTTCCTGTTTCTGCTGTATTTCACGTCCACCATCATGAAAAAGTTGACTCTTAGTTTTCCTACAAAATGTGCCACTAGTCTGAAAAACACAGGAAACACACACACACACACCCCTGCGTGTATACACACGCACGCTACATGCTTATATCCTCACAGCAGAGTTGATGTAACACTTTATAAAAAGTTAGGATATAAACCCTGTGTCCCTGTAACAGAAAACCTACCTAACACTCTTAAAACGTGTAAAAATGTGCTCGTGTTTAATATATGAAAAATTTCAACTACGACACCTCTTACACCACTTGTGTTAAGGCAGTTAAGTCCCAAAACACATTTCCCATTGACGGACTCTTTTAAGCTGCTCATCTATCTGGTTTCTAAGCAATTTGCAAGTGTGACACAAATTCAGAGGAGGAAAAATGCAAAGACTTAATCTACTGTACTTGCACCTGCCAGAGTGCAGAGTTGTGGGGCAGACACAACAGTGCTTGTAAATTCCCCTGGTCTAATGAATAGATACAGTTTTCATAATTTTTATTGCTGTACTCCACAGATGAATGATTGTCAGGCCGATGCCAAAGTACAGGTTCCATTTGAATGACATATGGCTTCAGTCAACCAGAAAGATGCTACAACATTAAACAACACGAGCAGACAGAACAAGAATACAAAGTGCCAAGTGAGCTTCACGGCGCCGGATACGCTAGTGCGCATCTCCGCCCCGGAACGGGTTCTGCGTGAGTGTGCAGTTGTGCCCGCGCTGCTCTGAGCCCCGCGGGGCACCAGGCACGGTGCCTTGCAGGACGGTGCGGTGGGGACAGGTGAATGGACTCTGGGGTCAAGCTCCAGTTCTGCCCGTACCAGCTCCATGGCCCTCGCTGGCCTGCATCACCTCTTTGCCCATGGGTCTAACTCTGCCCCTTATAAGACGGTGTCACAGTCCTCCCTCCACCTCACACGACAGTAACGCTCATCTCACCAATAAAAACTCCCCACGCGCACGCAGACCAGGCGGCACGGCGGCGGTGCGGTCAACGCCCGCCCACCCCTCGGCTGCCCAGGCGACGAACGCTCTCCTGGTATTTGTATGACGCCATGAAACCTAGGAGTCTAAGAGGAGCCGGTGATATGTGATTTATAATAAATACATTTTTGTTATTTTTTATTAAGTGTATTGGGGTAACATTCGTTAATACAATTATATAATTTTCAGATGTACATTATAATTTGATATCTATGTATTCTATTGTTTACCACCCAAAGTCCAGTTTCCTTCAGCTACCATATATTTGATCCCCCTTAACCACTTAACCCTCCCTCTACTCCCCCCTATATTTGACCCTCTTTACCTGTCTACCTCCCCGCTCCTCCTTCACCCTCTACCCTCTGGTAACCACTAGTCCATTGACCATGTCCATGAGTCTCTGTTTGTTTGTCTTGTTCATTTGTTGTTTTTAGGGTTTATATTCCACATATAAGTGATATCATGTGATTTTCAACTTTTTCTGTCTGGCTTATTTCCCTTAGCATGATTATCTTGAGGTCCATCCATGTTGTCACAAATGGCAATATATCATCTCTTCTTATGGCTCGGTAATTCTCCATTGTATATATGTACCACAGTTTCTTTAGCCAATCATCTATCGTAGGACACTTTGGGTACAGGACAAGTAATAACAAATGCTGGAGAGGATGCAGAGAAAAAGGAACCCTCATTCACTGCTGGTGGGACCGCAACTTGGTACAGCCACTATGGGAAACAGTATCGAGGTTCCTCATAAAACTAAGAATTGATCTGCCGTATGATCCAGCAATCCCTCTACTGGGTATCTACCTCAAAGATTTGAAAACCTATATCCGAAAAGATATCTGCATCCTAATGTTCACAGCAGCATTATTCACAGTGGCCAGGACATGGAAGCAACCGAACATCCTACGATATATAATAAATATATTTTGGTCTTTGCCCTCTAGTTTTCAAAACCAGGGAATTTCTTTCTGAAGAGAGCCATAAAGGTGTCTTTTATTACGTTAACGAAGTGATTTTCAGAACCACCTAAGGACAGGGACTCCTGCCAGGAGAACCAATCTTGTGAGCAGAAGGTTTTAACTTTCAATCCCACACCTTTGTGCCCCAACCTGGGGAGGGGAGAGGATCTGGAGGTTGAATGGATGGCGATGATTTAATCGATCATGCTTATGTGTGGAAGCCTCCTTAACAAATACCAAAAGGAGGGGGTTCGGAGAACTCCCGCTTGGTGAACACAGATTCGGAGAGAGCGACAGAGGGCATGGTAGCTCCCCACCCCTTCCCACATACATTGCCCTGTGCACCTCTTCCCTCTGGCTGTTCCTCACCTATCTTTTCATAATAGGTGACTTATTACGTAAAATGTTTCTCTGACTTCTGTGTGCTATTCTAGAAAATTGAACTCAAGGAGGGGGTTGTTCAAAACTCTTGGTCTATAGCTAGAAACACAGAGGACACAGGTGACAACAGGACTTATGCTTGGTATCTGAAGTGGGGGTAGGACTGGGCCCTGAGCCTGTGGGATCAGATGCTACCTCCAGGTAGACAGTGTCAGAACCGACTTAAACTTTAGGCTACCCAACAAATATCCGAGAATTGGTTGGTGGTGTGGGAAAAACACACACTCTAAGCAGTGTCAGAACTGCAGAGGGCAACTCTGCCTCCTAAGAGAAAGGCTGAAAATGCCAGGCACTTGCTTTTCCAAACTCACTAGCAACAAGGGACTGGCATGCGACCCAGGTCAGCCACTCAACTGCACATGCCCTGGTCTTGGATTCATCAAGTAAGACAGAAACAAGAACAGGACGGATATTTCCTCGCAGGAAACACTCAGCTCCAGGTGTGTGCCACATGCGCATGTTACAGAATACCAGGAGGAGTGATGACGCAGGCCAAACCGTGACGTCACATGCTAAGTGACAGCAGACACTTCTCTGTCCCTGCGACCTGGTTTAGGCATCACCCTCGCAACGTGGTCTCCCTCGTGCCTGCCCTTCTTGCTGGCCCAGTTTTTCAGCCTTCCTGGCAATTTCGTGAGCTTCCCGATAGCCTGTCTATACTTCCATTTGTGCTTGAGTTGGCTGGACTTGGTTTTCATTGCTTATAACTAAGAATTCTGGCTGATACAAGCAGTTTCTGAAATAAAAGGAAAGACAGAGAAACTACAGCAGAACTTCAAAATGTGTAGCACAGCAGAGCAACAGCAGAAGACAAAACGCGTTATACAAATGTCATGATACACATGACGAAGGACAGTGCCTGAGCAAGTCTATGAGACTTGAGCAAGACGAGAACCAAGTCCCTCAAAAGATTTCAGGAGACCGATCAGAAGTCAAGAAAGAACATGGTATGTGAGAAGGTTCACAGGTCACATGTAACAAGATTTCAGAGGCAGGCAGTTCTAATGTATTAAGTGAAGATCACAAGTTCGGTAGTGGATACATTCAACATCAACCAAGAATTGTTATACCAGGAAAGGAGTGTTAGGTTGAAGTTGACTAAATGTAACCGGGCCAGTGGGCAAAGATTTCACAGAGAAAGTAACATCTGAAGCAAAGAGGGAAGGGGAAGGCAGATGGGTATTTCAGACAGAGGGAACAGCGTGACGACGCACGGAGGGAATGCACGGTGCATTCTTACACTGCAAACGTTTCAGACACTGATGCACAGACACAGGAAGGAGGGCTGGCGGAGCGGAAGACAGGAATCAGTTCTGAAGGGCCAGGCCATCAGGCTAACAAGTTTGGATTTTATTTTAAATAAGAATTCACTAAATAACTGTTTGCATGAGAGTAACATATCAGACGTACATCTTATTTTACCAAGATTACTCTCAGAGCCCCATGTGAAGGGATTCACAGATCCTTTGCAAATATAATGAACAGAATAATGCATGAGGACACATACGTGAAATTCTTAATATCTCATTCCAAAGTGTCCACAGCCTCCTGAAGTCTATCTGTGAACACTCAGGGGTCTGTGAACCTCAAAGCGAGAATCATCTAGAAGCAGGAGAGAAACAAACGGCAAAGACACTAGCTGAAAGGATACAGCAACTGCCCACACCAGTGATGGCAAAGAACGCAAACAAGGTGAAGGCTATGAAAAAAGAGAGAAGGGAAAAGGCGACACGCTCTGCAGAAACCAGAGATCAGCTGTACGTGTGCGGAGAGGGAGGACACCAAGGACGAACTCCAGATGGGTGACTTACGTGGCTGAGCAGTGCCAGGATTTTACGGGAGCAACTGATGGACTGCGGGGAACAAAAGCCAACGGGATACTCAGAACTGAGTTTCCAGGGACACGTCTTGGCAGGTGGAGATGCCAAGCCGACGATCAGAAATCAGAGTCTCAAGCTGACCGGGCCGTGGTCCAGGGCAGTCACTGGACCAACATGCAACACCAGCACAGGCCACCTGAGACATGTGGCAGGGTCAAGAGGATGAGCCAGGCAAGAGGAATCCTGGACTAGCACGAAGTCCACGGGCCAGAGGGCCCTGGGGTCAGAGTCAGAACACCACCACAGCATAATTTTATAAACGCAAATACAAACGGACTAGTCTGCATGTGATTTTCTGCATGGGCGCACCTACTGACTCTTAAAAAACACAGAACCTGGATAAATTTCTTTAAATGAATCTGTTCAGTGGCTAGCAGGTACAATAAGGAAATCAAGAGTATTAACCAGAGACACAATTCTCAGTCTTTTCAGACTTCAAAAAGGATAGCATATACAAATAAAAAAAATTAAGTATGCTTTTAAAAAAGACCATAGAATTAGGAATATTCAACAGTACACTTCAGTAACACTGTAAGTCTAGAAAAGAACTTTCAACCTCCTTTTAGGAAAGCAATGTTTCAAATGAAATATTTACCATGTCACATAAACATGTTATTCAGAAAAATGTACAACATAGGAGATTTTCATCACATTTACTACATTTGCTAGCCAAAATGTAGCACACTCGTAATCGCCAACGGAGCTGCAGGAAAACCTTTGTACTACTAAACAACAACAAAACGTGGCAGCTAGCCACCCTTCTACTACAAAGAAGAAAACGAAAAAAACATTCCCAACAAGTACAGCTTTCTTTGTGACATTTTTTCCCTCTAAGGAACTCATTTTAAACAACAGCTCACTGGTAAAACCATGACACTATTCAAATGTGGACAGAGTCTGGCATCTTGACTTTGTGAAGAGAAGCTGACAGGAGAAAAACTATTGTAAGGTTCTATTCTCACACTAAAATGAAGAGTATGAAAGAAAAACATTAATCCAGAATACAATGCATCCGGTCATTTATCTCCTTTTCACCTCTCAAGCTTTTACCATTGAGGATTACCTACGGAATTAATTTTTAAAAAGTGGCAAATGGTTCTATACTTTCCTAGGGAGCAAAACACGGATGTCATTAACTGGACTGAAAGACGGACGCAGATATGAAGACAGCTTATGGTGCTCAATCAACAGTGTGCAAAGCTCTGAAATCTGACCATCCCGTACTTACTCCCAAGAATTTCCTAAGAAACGCAAGAATTCTTTCCTTCTACACATGAATTCTCTGCCACATACCTGCTGTAGAGCAATGGTACTTAATGCCAATTTAATGAAATGAGGGAACAATGAATAAATGGTTATCAGTCTCAAATATTTAACCTAGATACTACTCTTGATCTATATACTCAAATAGGCAATTTGAACACGTACTTTCAAAGCACTGTAAATTTTGGCAGACAAAAGGAGAGAGTATAAGTCAATTAAATTCAAATCTTTAATTGATCAGCTCCTACAAGTAGGTGCTTCTGTCGACGCCACAGAGATGAAGCCAAGCTGTGGCTCCTGCTCCCAAGAAGCCTATAGGAAGGAGCCAAGGGCCAGGCCATGTGTCAACATTAACGTGCTCTGATCGTGAACAAATACCGTAACACAGACGAGCTCCACAGAGGGGAGTGAGGTGAGCTCTGAGGAGTGGCCAGAGGGCCAGCAGACAGACAAATCGTGAAGAGGTGAGCGCTTCCGAACCAAAACTAAGAACCATCGAAAGCGCCAGGCACAGGTAAGAAGGCCGGGTTTGGGCAAGGGGCCTGAGAGACAAGGAGAGAGCGAGGCGAAAGGGCGAGAGGGGGCACTGAAAAGGGTATCGGAAGTCTCCAAGGACTACCTAACGGTGACGGGAGGCGGGTGGAATTCCAGCGTGAAGGTCTGCCACACGCTGGTCACTGGACCTACATGCCAGGCCTTGGGCCATGGCGTGTCGATCTCTCCGCAGCCTGATGAGGCAGAGAGCATCGTCTCATCTCACCTCACAGATGAGAAGGCCGAGGCTGCCCAGGTGAGGAACTTCCACATCACACACCAACAGGTAAATGAATCACAAGGGAATCCGGTACACCTGACGTCGGTGCCCCTACTCTAATGCATTAAAACGCAATGAACTCGAGACGTCAACCAGGACAGGAAACAAGGGCGAAAACTAAGTTCGACTCTGACAATGCCCCCGCAGGGCCGCGGACACCACTGTTAAGAGAACAGGCAATCAGATGGAGGAGCAGCTGTTTCTAAAGAGGCCTGTGAAACTCCTTGGCGACAGGTGAAAAGGCAAGCCTGGCGCTGAGAGGGGACAAAGGTCCAGGAGGACGGGCCTCAAGGAGAAAGCCGAAGGAGCCAAATGCCTGAGACCATCAACGGAGAGCCTGTGCAGAGACAGGACTGAGGACCAGGTTTATCCTTCAGGATACAATCAGGAAAACACATCGAAGCTAAGAAAAATCCTCCAAGGGCTTGAAGTGTCATAGTAAAGCACTGCACCAGATGCCACTGTGTTTGCTAACTCACTGGCATTGTGTCTCATGGCTCTAATCTGCACACCAACTGCAAAGACACAGACTGAACCAAGGGAGGTGGTTTTTAGATGCTGATGCTCTAAATCTTCAGTGCTGTATATTCATATTTTCATTTATCCAAGAAATCACTGTTTCTCCCTTTCGAAAATCAGTCTCTAATTTTTATACCGCAGTTCACAAAAGTATTCATGCCTAAACAGACTGATTAGTAGTAGCTACCTTCTTCTCAAAGTCTGATAATTTCTTCACAAGAAGGATGTTTTCTAAGGGAAAAGAATTAAGTTCAAAGTAAAGTTCAACTCAAGATACATAGTTTTAAGTTCCAGTTATGAAAAGTTCAAGTTACTCTGAACTTATAAACTATGTCAGCATCTGGAGTTGAACTATTATACGGTTACAGTGACAGAAAATTATATATAAGTGGCCCAACCCATAATAATCATTAATCTACAGGTTAGTTTTACACAGATTTACCAAAATTTGTGCCCCAGCCCCATTTATTCAATACATTTTCCCTGAGGGTCTTCTATTTGTCAGGCATTGCATGAGGTGTCAGGACAAAGACACAAAAAACCTGGCTTCCAATGTGCTTAGGTCCAATAGGGAAAGAAAATTCCAATGGCATTTTCCATAGAAATAGAAAAGGCTATCTTAAAATCTATTTGCAACTATTGAAGACTCCAAATACCCACAGCAATCTAAAGAAAGAACGAACAAAGCAGGGGGCATTACACTTCATGATTTCAAACTATACTGCAGAGCTATAGTAATCAAAACGGCATGATACTGGCATAAAACAGGACCATAAACCAGTGGAACAGAATGGAAAGCCCAGAAATAAACCCACGCAATACAGTCAACTAATTTTGACAAAGGCACCAAGAACCCACAATAGAGAAAGAATAGTCGTAAAACTCCTAGAAGAAAACAAAGAGAATCAGCTCCTTGACACTGGTCTTGGTAATCACTTCCTGCGTGAGACACCAAAGGCAAAGGCAACAAAATCAAAAACGAACAACTGGGGCCACATCAAACGGAAAAGCTCCTGCACTGCAAAGGAAACAAGGGAAAAGGCAAGGTGCAGAGCAGGAGAAAACGTGTGCGAACCATGGAGCTCATAAAGGTTAATACTCAAAATATATGAACCACGCACACTAGTCCACATTAGTCCACGCAAACAAAAAGTAAATAATCCAATGGAAAAATGGACCAAGGACCTGAGTGGACATTTTCCAATGAGGATATGCAAATGGCCAACAGCAACATCACCAAGCACCATGGAAAGGCAAATCAAAACCACAATGAGATAGCACCTTACACCAACCAGTAAGGATAGCTATTACTGTCAAGGTAACAACCGCTGGGAGGGTGTGAGTGATGGGGATGTAAACTGGTGCACCGTCATAAAAAACAGGACGGCAGTTCCTCAAAGAATTAAAACTAGAACCACCACGTGGTCCAGCAATCCCACTCCGGGGTGCATATCCAAAGGAAATGAAATCGGGATCTTCAAGAAATATCTGTACCCCCATGGCCACTGCAGCTTTATTTTCACAGTAGCCAAGATATGGGAACAGCCTAAGTCCTCTGATGGAGGAACAAAGAAAATTACAGACACACATACACACACACGCGAGATTTTTCTGCCATTAAAAAAAGAGATATATGAAATTATGCTGACAACATGGATGAGCCTGGAAGTGAAATCAGCAAGACGAGAAAGAGAAATACTGTACGATATCACTTATATGTGGAATCTAAAAAAAAGGAAAAAGCCAATTTCACAGAAACAGAGAACAGAAAAATGCATGCCAGGAGTTAAGAGAGGGGGAAGTGAGGAGATGTACAAAAGGTACAAACTTGACGTTACGAGAAGCAGTTCTGTGGATCTAGCGTACAGCACAGTTCAGGATCTGGTACTGCATCCCGAAAGCTGCCAAGAGCAGATCTCAGGCCCGCTCAGCAGTCTTGGTGCAGGAGGAGCCCAGACATCAGGGTCGGAATGGGGAGATGGGTGGCAGTTCCGGGCAGAAACACAGTAGAAAAACAAAGCGCCAAGAAACAAAAGAATGCGTAAGGATGCCCACACACGCAGATTCGTGGACCAGCACCAACGGCACGGCGATGGCATCTGAGCAGGGGGCCTAGGCAGCCTTGTTATTTCCCAAATACTACTTCCCCTCACGCAGGCTCCTAGAAGGATGTCTGCTGAATGGAAATGATCGATGAATGTTTATCAAGCCATGAGGCAAGACAGACCAGGAAGAGATGGGTTAATCAGATCAGCTATGATTCCAAGAAAAGATGAAACAGGGGAAGGAGCATTTATGAAGCACTTAGCGCCAGGTCCTAGGCTACCTGCTTTTACACATGAATCTCATTTAGTAATCACAACTCTCTTTTAATAAGAAGGAAATTATACAGACTGTTTAAGTAGCTTAGCTTGTTCAAGATCACTCACCTTGAGAAGTAGCTGCTTAAATCATGTTATTCCACAAAGAGTCTACTCCAGCCTCCTCCTAATACAGGACTTGATGATTACACATCTTCGTACCACACTATATAAGTATATATTCATTTGTTATTTTTTAAACCTAAGAATATGAAGAAAAACTAAGTTTTCAAGTATACATATGCCATTCAAACACCAAAAAGCCATCAGAAAAAAAAAGCACTCTGTGGCTCTTCGAAGAGGGGAAAAAAGAACGATTCCGATAACTTTTAACAAGCCCAGTCCCACGTGGCCTGGAAGGTGCTGGCATCATCACACGTGGGACACGACACCTGCGCAACGATGCTCCCGTAAGCTCATGTCAGAGACGAGACAACAGGTGCATGCTGGCTATCCCTGTAGCCACACAGCGTCCCAAAGGTCATGAGCACACAAGAACACGTAGTAAGAAAAAGATCCTCAGACCAGAAAATGTCCTTCCACATGGCACGCACCAAATAACCACAAAAGTAAGATAGAACAGTAATTGAAACAACAGTGCTGGAGTCAGTCAGGTCAGGATTCTCGTCTTGGCTCATGTGACTTTGAGCAACTTAACCACTCCAAGGAAGTCTCAGTTCCCCATCGCAGTCAGGCTTCCTCCACTCCACCCTGCGTGATGTTCTAGAGGTTGTCCAGGAGGCCTCACCTCCATTCCACCAGACACTTGTACACTGTCCAACGCAGTGTCAACACGGCCATTCGGGGGCTCTCTTAACATTCGTCGCTGCCTTCATGAATACCTCCTACCTGCCAGGCACACTGCCAGTGAGGTGTTGGTAAATAGAAGAATAAAAAAGCCATATTCTTAAAAGTTTTCACTTTCTACATCACAGACTATAGTTCAGTGGGTGTATATATATGAAACCCAGGCTGCACAATAAAGATGAAATTATGACTATGGTCCTAGTTTCAAACCCATTTGTATATCTTCATCAATGAATAGTCTTTTCCTAGATAATGACAAGAAAGGAAAAAAAATCACTTAGGTTCTAATTACAAAGCTTAAAGAGATGAGCATTAAAGTCCTTTCAGGCACAATGCTAGAGAATCCAAAGGTTCTACAATTCACAAACACAAAACATGTTCAGATTTTATGATGGTTGTTTGTTAGGTGTTATTAGGAAAATTTTGAGTACAGAATCATCATTAAATATTGTTATAAGATAGCTAAGGTTTAGTAAAATATTCTAACTTTGATTAGGTCTAGAGACCAATGCAACAATTTTAAAAAATTTAAACATACACATGATGCTCAAATACAATATACTTAGCATCTTTTTTCTCAATTTATGAGGATACATGCTACCATTTTAAATATTGCTTTAAAAAGTATTTCTATTTTCCCAGCAAAACTCAAATTCCACATTTTTCCACCAGTTACCACACAAATTCAGTCTTTGACTGGACTTGATTCAAAGCAAGCTTTTCAATATGTATTCACTAAAGCATAAAAAAAAATTTTAAACTAGATATATAGAAGACAATGAATTTTAATTTAGATAATCTGTTAAATGGCAAATCTACTGACTCCGTGTTATCCTAACTCCTAACGTCAGGACACTTCCAGGTGCCCTTGGCCTCTGGCACCAGGTTGGATGCATCACATTCAAGGTCACGCAGGGCCTGTCTATAAATAGCCATTAGAATGCCCACTGGAGTCCCTGCCACGGTCCCATCTCTTAACACAAGCTAGGAGAGGGGCTCAGAACGGGGACTTGCTACTACAAATGTATCTAGCTAAGGGACGGGCGGGATAGAGGTGGGGGATTTACTGAATTCCCCATGAAACAGAGCTCTCTCCAACCTCTGTCATTGTCACCCAAAAGAATGCAGGGTGATCATTTTCATTAACGAGGCAAGGTCAGAAGTGAGCACTTGAGCCACTGGCTTTCCAACTACGTCAAAAGCACCGTTATCGAGGTGTGATGAGAACAAGCAGGAGTGACAGAGGAAGCGGTGCCCTGACCCAACCAGACCAGCACGATGACGACGCCTGCGAAGGCAGACAACGCCCTGGCCAGCCTGCCCCTGTTCCCACTTGCACTGCTCCCACTGCGTAGAGAACGTTTGCCAGGGAAATCAATAACATCAGTAATTATCAACTGCTTTACCTGGTCACTATGAATATTAAACCATATTGGAAAAGATATTTAAATATGCATTTTCAACAGATGTCCAAAGTTCTTAAGTGTGATTTTACTACTAGTTCTCTGAATCAATTTCCCCCATAGGAATGCATCATCTTTTTTTTTTTTTTAAGAAATCTCAATGGGCACATAAAATGTGATATAAAGGAATTTACTTTATAGCTCACTTTAGACAAATCTCTCTCTCCACATATTATCTGTATTAACTCTTGGTGGCTTCCACTTGCAAGCCTGTTACATTAGTGAGAAGAAATATAGCAGAAAATTAAGTCTAAATGTCTCAACCCTTTAGATACAGTAGTTAATATGTCACTGACACTTTCCTACTTTCTGTATTTTCAGATAAATTAAATCTGTGTAGACTAATAGCTTAAAATTAATTTGAGTATAAAATTTCATTAATATTTATAAGACAGTTGTACTCAATGTTTATCTTCAAGTGATACATTTTTCATCTAAAAATGTCCAACTTTCAAATAATTATTATTATTCACTTTTTACAAACAGATGCTGAAGGAAGGGAATATGAATGAACAATACCAAAAAAAGATGTGAGAAACACACAAAAAAATATTTTTCAGCCTCTTGTTTTTGCAAGAATCATCAATGGGAAAAATAGCTAAACTTATTAAATCTGAGAACTTGGCCACTTCTGACAAATCTGAACTCAGATTTCCAAATCTTTAAATTCTTGAAAAAATACATATAGATGATACACACTGCACATCAATTAAAATAAAGTGAAAACTTTCAACCGCTAACATAATTTAATGCATTCAAGACCAAATTCATTTTTTAAATCAGAAATGTTTTATAAACTATCAAATGTCTCTTCCCTCAATCACTTAAAATGAGATACCCCAAGCAAAATCAAAATCCCAATAATCACTATTTTTCACTAGTCTGTCATTTTTTATTTTACAATAATTTTGCTGAATTTCCCTTCAAGATCTTTCAATTTCAATGATAAAACAGAAAGTAACATTTACAAACTGACAATTAAAAATGTCTCGAGACCTAGTTCTGCGGAGGCATCATGCAGAGTTCTGACTGGTTTGTGAGTCTCATCTACTCCGCTTTGTCTTCAGCATTTGTTTCCTGAAGTCGTTTCTTCGTCGCATTATGTTTAGATCCTTGATATTTATCCTACTGTTACACAATACAACAGAAGCGCCCAGTACTTCGTGACAAAAACTAAATAAATACCTTTTTCTCTTGGGAGAAAGAAGAGTTATTGAGTACATTTTTTTAAAGTTATAATGTATCCAAATACCCCAACAAACAGGACAGAATGTGTGGAAACTGTCCCCAATAATAAATCAGATATTCAATCACGGTTTGGTATTGACACAACCAGTCATTCGGCAGCTCGTTACCATTTTCTCAGACAGAGCTTAGGATCTAAATGACCCACTGACCTCAGCTGTTATGAAGAACACCAGTGACTGCAAAGCACTGTGATGAGCTGACTAGAGCAGCAATGATAGTGAATACTGGATCACTGCTAACACAGCAACACGCTGCGGACATTAATTTCTGAAACAGTCATCTGTGCTTTTTGCATCCGTCTGTTTATAAAAGATTATCTGATTGGTAGAGCAATTGTCTTTTGGGGAGGACATGTGGAGAGGAGTCAGCTGCCATACTACCGCTGCGATGAAATGTATTTGTAAAAAGTCACACTAAAAGTAGATAGACTCCTCTTTCTCATTCTAATCCGAAAAAGTATTTAACGACCTAAAGGAAACATAAAAGTATTCCGAAGCATCGTTTTTAAACTTCAAAATAATATATTCACATACTTTTCACACATAACCAAAATGGAAAAAAGAAAAAGCACTTCTGATAATGACGTTGTCCAGCAACTCGTTAGCACACTCAGTGAAGAACCAAACGTTCCAACAGAACCACGACCGGCTCTGCACGGGGAGCCGTGCCCTCACACCTCTCGCACCATTCAGAGCGCAAACACGGTCTTCGCGGTTACGGCCACGGAAGTGAATTCCCAGCGAACTCTCTCCCACGCTCTTTGGGTCCCCTCCTGAGGACAGTGAGGACTCGTGTCTGACATTCATGTGTCTGCTGGCCAGGCCCATGGGCAGCAGGGCTTGCTGGCAACACAGGATTCCTCCCAGTCCTGACTGCCCACGGCACGTGTACACGCTTTCCACGGAGGCCCGAGGCCACCAGAAAACCTGCATCTGAACATCCACTGAGATTATCCCCTTTGTTACTTTTTAGTTGGTCCACAAATGTCACTTGTATACCTTGTGCGGGTCATCAAGGATCAAAGCTGTCCATCATAAGCAGCAGGAGAGAGGCCACAGAAAACTGCACTGCAAGCAACAGGCCTAACAGCGGCAGGGCGGCTGGCTGCATCCGCAAGGCACCTGGCTGCATCGGCGGGGCGGCTGGCTGCATCCGGGCCGGGGCTGCAGCCTCGCACGCCCCCTCCACCCGACCCTCTCGCGGACCGAGAGCACACGGTGCCCTGAACGCGGAAGACGCAGCAAGGCGGCCGCGGTGGATTACTTCCACGTGCACGGACCCACGCTTACGTGTGCGCACACGTGTTTTTAAAAGGAAAACATTTCTGAAACAAATACCATCTAACAAGTCAGGGCTGAGCCAGACCACGGTGAACGGGGAATCCACGTACAGGGAAAGACTGGTCTCAAGTCATTTCAGACGTCTGTACAGAAAACGAATGCGCTGTAATCACATCTAAGTGAACGAACTTCGACCACGCTGAAAAATTGACTGTTTTCAAGTTGTGAACTACATAAACAGCTCAGAAGATTTCCAGAGTGAAGACAGTTCTTGTAGCTGCTAGTTACATTTTAATGTCTGTGACAATTCTGTTTATATCTTAGACAAACTGTAACTCAGTTATTTACATATTCACATAAATTACACATGCATTTATAAAGTAGCACACATGGGTCAGATCTACAAATGTAGTAAATGGAGCCAAACTGTTTAATTTTATGGCATATCTTTATAACCTAAAGAGAGACTCTAGATAAACATGGCAGATTCAAGGCTTACATCTAATATCATTCGCTCCTAAAAATAAAAACAATAGTACAGTTTGCTTTTCATTTGCTTTTTGCTTGTTTTGTAAAACAAACCCACAAGTACAAGAACAGCAGCAGCAACGAAATCTTGGATGCTAGAAATAGATGGACAAGTAGTAACTAACAGCCAACACAGCGGAAAAGGCAGAAGCTCAAAAGGCTCAGAAATTGGTGGAACCAGATACCTCTGGGCGTGGTGGTGGCGGATGTGTGTGTGTGCGGGGGAATGAGCTGGTGCCTGAAACAAGAAAGGATGGTTAAAAGCCGGCTAAGCAGCAGCATCTCGCCCACTAAGCACAGCACCTCGGTCAACAGGGCAGAAAGCGTGGTCCTCAGCCAGACCACTGCTGCAGGAGGCGCGTGGCACCGCCCACGCCATGCTGAGCTGAGGCTCCTCAGACTCGGACGAGCCCATCTCAGCCCTCTTCCCGTAGTGAGGCTGAGGATGGCCCAATAACAATGATCTCAATGTACACTGGGGTAGGAATGGGGGTGGCCCAGATTCCCCTAAATGGCCCACCCAGGTACCCCACAGCAGACCTGGTGATCAGCAAGCCCTGCTAAGGCATCCAGACAAACAAGGACTGCTGTTTTCAGGTTGACGAAAGCCTTCGACGTGAAGAGAGAGACCAGAAAAGCAGAAAAAGACAAACTGATGACAGTGAAATGATACAAAACCGAGCACAGACATTAATATCTCAAAGAGATAAAATAATGTACCCTGAAACAAGAACAGAATTCTATTAAAATTAAAAAAATTAAGAAAAAGACAAAAGAGGACGGAGGTGGAAGAAGACAGGAAGGAGCGGGGATGGGAGGGCAGGGAAGGGACTCCTGAGAGGAGAAAGAGCACAGGAAATGAAAATGTAGAAGAAAGAACTCTTCTGGAAATGGGAACAACAGAATGACACAGAAAACAGTAGAAAAGGTAAGAAAATTAGAAGTCCAGTGTCGCAGAAGTTCTAGAAAGGGAAAAGAGTAAAACTGAGGGGAGATGGGATATCAAAGAAACAGATAATTCAAGAGATTTTCCATGACTGAAAGAGTGCAGCGGATAAAGGGGCCCGGCACGGATAAAGGGGCCCGGCGTGAGAGTCAGGGCACCTGGGGATGAGGGCCCCACAACCATCAGGGAGCAGGGAGAGCGCAGGGAGGTCGCACGCAAAGTGAGGTAGCCACGCCAGTGGCTAAACCACGGCAACTGCTTCACGATTCTGAAGGACCCAGAACTTAATGTTATTACAATGTTTACCCTGGTAAAATTTGTTTTTCATTCTGAAGGAAGGTGATTTCCAGAATTCTACTCCTAGTCAAACTTTAAGTCGTCTGTGGATAAAATACATTTTCAGATATGCAAGGTCTTAGAATTTCACTTTTCTGCACCATTCCTGAGAAGGCTACTGGAGGATGGGCTGCGCCGAAACGAGAGCGCCTGCGGACCCAGGAAGCCAAAGCCCACCCGACAGGAGAGAGGCGGAGTGAAACGCCCAGGCGGCCGGTGCGCATCGGACGCCGGCTATGGAGAGACCGAGTAAAAACCAGAGGCTCCAGCAGACGGAACTGATGGACAGTTATAACTGATAAAAAATCTAAAGCGCGTGAGTGATAAGGACATGTAGACAACTCAAGAAAAAATAACTATTAACTCCAAGAAACACAACTGCGTAGGAAAGGGAAATGTAGGAAAGGGCAGCTTACTACATGGCTCATTCGTGAAGTGTCTCCCCACCGCGATAATGGAAATACAACAGTGGTCAAACCACATATCACGACAAACCTCTGCTGGGGGCTGAGCAGATATGAAGGGTTCATGCTTGTGGTGAGGACAGGGTGAGAAGGGAGAATTAAATCGTCATCTTCCAGGGGAAATCAACAGTCAAACTTAAAAATAAAGAAATGATACAAGTTTATTATTCAAAAACACGAAGGCATCCTCAAAGAACCAGCTAAGTTCAAAGTGGCTGCCTGTGGGGAAGGGGAATGGCAGGAGAAGGGCAGGGACTACTGCTTCTGAGGGCAAATCTTGTAGGACCACTGACTTTGTGCACCATTTACATCTATAACCTTGATGCAAAAGCAAATAAATAAATAATAGATAGATAGCTTTTGTTGAAGCTAGGCTAAAAGATTAAAGACACTAGTGGAAAAGAATTACAGTATCATAAGCCAAAAAAATTTTCAGCCATACCTTATATATTACCATTACTTAGAATCAAGCTCAAAGCCCCAGGAGGCATTGAGGGTCTATTCACTGCTCAAAGCACACTTCTGAAAGACAAGATAACAATTTGTCAGAGAGCTTCCTCTCCTTATCTCCCTCAGAGGGCTGCAAGATTATTAATCTTCACAACACAAAGAAGTGGAAAACTACAATTCCCAGTATACCCTGCAGCCCATTCAATTACTTTAAGTACATGAGGCTTTGCTATGAGGAAGAAGATTAATTTTAAGAAAATATAGAACTAGTTCTCACAAGCTATTTCTCGACTGTGTTCTATAGACATAATTTTTCCATTCTCTACTTGAAGAAAAAAGGATAGAAAACAGATTATCTGTTAAGGTTTGAACACTATTTTTTAGTTACTTCAAAGAACAATTTCAAGACGATGGCACTGAAAGTCTGGAAACACAGAATGTTCAAGCCACAAAGGAACCAAGAGGTCACAGAATCTCTTCCCCCCGCGACATGCCCCATGATCCCAGTTTGCAGAGGAAGAACCCAGAGCTCAACCAAAATGCTCAGGAGTCGTGTGTAGCCTCACGGAGATCAGAATAATTCACTTATCCAGCCAACAACTGAAAACACATTTTTGGCAATTACTTTATGTGATTAGATCAGAGAACTGGCATATTCATAAAGCTAGGTTCCACTTCCTGTTTTATACTTTTGGTAAGTTGCTTAACATTTCAATGACTTCAGTTTCCCTATCTATAAAATAAAGACACAGCTATTCTATATTTCATAAGACAGTTTACAAAAATGGAGTTTCATTAAGATGCTTAAAGGAAAGAAAAATACAAAATACTCCTCTCTAATCCTCAAGAATACACAACTAACACAATCACCTGTCCTTCTACATTCAGGCTTCATTAATGGACCCAAAATCTCTCCCATTCCAAACAACAGGATCTGGAGTTGTCCAAGGTCCCTCCTCCTCTCCCGTCCGCACCCCACCCCCATCCAACTAGCTTCCATGCCCGATGTAATTTTCCTTCTCACAGCTTAAAGCTACCATCTTAGTTCCTTCCAGTTATAACGCCAATACCACAAAACTGGGAGGCTTATTAACAACAGAAACTTATTTCTCACAGTTCTGGAAGCTGGAAAGTCCAAGATCAAGGCACATTGGAAACTGGTGAGAGCCCACTTCCTGGTTCACAGTCTTCTCACTGCGTCCTCACATGGCAGAAGGGGCAAAGGAGCTCTCTGGGGTCTTCTTTATAAGAGGGCCAAGTCCATTCATACAGGTTCTGTCTGCCCTTATGACCTAATCACCTCGCAAAGGCCCGACCTCCTAATGCCATCACACTGAGGGTTAGGTTTCAATACATGAATCTTGGGGGAACAAAATATCAGTCCCCAATACCCCTTTCCTTTTCAATCTGAGCACCACTTACTCATCCACTGGGTCCTACTTTATTCTGATCTGTGTGGGTAGCCTCAGCACAAGTCGTCGTATCTCTAGGTTCTTTCCCTTTAAATCCTTCGTTCCCACCAAGCAGCAGCAGAATATGACCTACCTAAAATGCTAATTTTAAAGGGCTACTATCCCCCACCCCACTTAGAACTAAAGAGGCTCCACACTGCTTACAGAACTCCGAGTCAGGCTTCCCAGTCTGGCAGAGTTCCCCATGACCCACACCTCCTCCAGAATCATCTCAAGCAAGCTACTGGCTTGGAACTAAGTGCAGGTCCCCACATTAAGCAAGAATGGCTGACACCATACATCACTCACTCCCCACAGCCAGACCCCAATGTTACCCTTTTTGCCTGAGACATACGTCCCACCTTTTTTTATAAAATGACTCTTACTCATTTTATGAAATTTAATTTACCATCTGATCTAAGTTATCATCTGCTCACCTATCTTCTCCCAAGACTACTAGCTCCTAGAGGTAAGAAGTAATTTAGTTATAATTTTACACTGCCAGGGTCCAGCAAACCGGATGGGCACAGAGCAGGCATTCAATAATGCAGAAGCACACATGAATCTTCTAAAACGAAACATGCAGACTCAAAGAGTAGTCTCCATTCACTGCCTCCTTCCATTTCCTCATTAACTCCTCAGCTTTTACTATCAAATCACAGCAAAACGAAATCTCTGTGGTCACTTTTTACCCTTTATTCTGGGCGTCTGTGCAGCACATGGTATCGCTGGACACTGCACACGCCCTCGTAAGGCTCCACACTCACCTCATTCACGAGATAATCCTTTTCTGCTATTTCTCCGTTATTGCAGCGACTTACTGTCTCCCCTTCCACTATTCACCTTTTCAGTGCTTGGGCTCCAAAGTCTGTCCTCAGGCAATGCACATCCTTTCCTATGGCTTCTACTATGGACCTACAATTGTGATTTTCAACCCAGGTTACACAAGGTCCAGGACCCACACAGACAGCCAACATAAACTTCTGGAGACTGGACACTTAAAGCGCTCCAGTCAATTATAAAAGGTTGCCGGGACTCAGTTCTGAGCCAAACAGTAACTTAAGAACAGAACCTCAAAATTTCTATCTTCGAAACCTCCACCTTCCCTGACCCATATATGCAACTGCACACCCAACACTTCCGTTCCCTAAAGGCTTCCACCGTAAAACCAGCACTATCTCCCCTCAGATCTGCTCCTCCTCCTGGATTCCTTCAGGTGCCCAAGCTACACACCTGAGTAGCAGCTTAAGAGCCCCTCCCTCACCCCTTGCCTTGCCTGATAGCCGCTTAGTAAGATCCATGTACTTAACCTACTAAACACACCTGAGGCCAGCCCATCCCCTCCAAGCTCTAGCAAAATAACGTGTCAGTCACCCTTCTTCCAGGTCCTGTCCAGTCCACCCCTCACATCGCCAGCAAACGCCTTTCTAGAACACCAATTTCATAGTTTCTCCTTGGTCTAAAGCTTCCTATAAAAACAGAAAGTGCTCCTGGTTAGACACGGCACAGTTCAAGTTCCTTGGAATGGTACATAAGCCCGTGCACACTCACAGCCTTTCTCCAATCTACTTTCCAAACACAAATTTCAATCACATTCTCTAACATCTTTAGCCAGTGAGAATCAGATTACTCTTCATCAACATACCACGCAAGTTCAGGCTTATAAACACTGAACATACTGTTTCCACTAGAACATGAGACAGACACACTCCTGCTTTCTCACTAAAACTCAGTTCAAATGTTATCCATGGTTCCCATTCCAGCTTTCATAGCCTCAATATCCCCTTCACCTGTGATTCCCACAGCTCTTCCTAGAGATGTTACGGTAATTACCACGCTCTGTAATGTACTGACATACCTGATCTCCGGCTCACCAATTGTTCTCTGAAGGCCTATATATATATATATATATATATTTTTTTTTCCAAACAAGTTTTCATTCCATCAGAAAAATTATAAAATGTTAACTGCACAAAAGGCAAATACCCTGGCATAAAGGGGGTGCTTAAATAGACCAAAGGCCTTTTCTAAAGATACTCAGATTGTCATGGGCTAGAAAATAGGGGGAAAAAATTTTTGTTTTAAGTTCTCTATCCTAATTATGAGAAGTATAGAATGCTGATTCACAAAAATCGATTATTAGCATCTTAACTAAATATCTTTTGTGGAACTTACTAAAGATTCAATTAAATGGAAGTTAGAACCATCATTTTGCCAACTGAAGACTTAAGTTCTTTTCTTACAATCATCTCTAAGTAAACGAAAGAGTAAAACTATTGCCTTCAGCTTGGTATGGATGTTAGACAATTAGCTTGCAGGGAGATTAAAATTTACAGCTCTGGACTATAATAATATTATCATTTTATCTTACTATCTTTTTATTGGCATAAATCCCATTTTTTAATGGTCTTCTTATTCCTGACTATTAGAAGTTATTGGCAGTTTACACTAACAAGCTTCCGTCATGTTTCATTTCCAAATTCTATTGTGGCTACTCATTCCAATCAAAATCAAAATAGATCAATTTTTAAGATTTAAAAAAGGGACATTAAAAATAAATTATGCAAGCAATCCAAAATCCTTCCGATATTATCTATAATAAATTCTGAACATCAAGTAAGATTGTAAAGAACTGTTAAATCATTAAATTTATGCTATACCAACTTCAGAAAATGAAATTTGAGAATATAGCATTAAAAATTTGTAAGAAAGCAAATTCTGTATAAAGAAAAGTATCCATAAGAATAGGTGTTTTTTATTCATATTCGTCTCACTTATGCAACAGACTTAGCCACTAATTTACTGAGCAGGGAGGTTAAATTCTAAATGCTTTCATGGTCTATCAGATTCTCAAATTTGCATTAGTACCGTGCCCCAGCTCTTAAAACTAACGTCTCCCTGTGGCCCCTGCCCCGCTGTAAAAATTAGGGTACGACCAAATGGCTGCAGCAGCTCCCGCTGCATGCAATTATGTAACAGACAAGGAGGGTGTGAAAGTCTGAATGAAAATATTAGAAGTGACAGCTTTCCACCTTAGTCTTTCTGTGCCCTCTCCAAACTGCAGGGAGCAGATGGTAATTTTCAAGCACATTTAGACCAGGCTTGGAAGGACAACTCAGTGATAAAGAAATAACTGCACATGCAAAAAAAAAAGAAAGAGAAAAAAAACAAACCACATGTTTTGCAACCTACAGTTTTTAATCTAGAAAAGCTTTAGTACCAGTTAACACAAATGGAAAAGCTGCCATACACATGGCTCCATATAAAATGCTGGTGTATAAATTACAAAATAAATTTTTAACAGTTTCCTTTTCACATTTGCACTACAGCATGCCAGTAAACATTGGAATGTTTAAGGGGAAAAAAAACCTAAAATCTAAATATTATGTATGTAAGTCAACCAACAAGAAATACCAGCTCTCGGGGGAAGGAGAACTGTTCCCTGCTCTCAGTCGCTTCTTGGCCCAAAAATCAGGCAATGGGTGGCAACACCAGTGGCTTTTCTTGCCAACATAACATCACATCAGGTCTAAGGCCGGAAGTTTAAGGACAACAGAAAAGAAAAAACTAGACACTCTGGTTCATTTATATTTTAAATACAAAACTGACTACTACACTGACCAAAAAGGTATTTGCCTCTTCTCTTCAAACCAAATTAAAAAAGAAAAATGAAAAAGAAAGAAAGCAGTTTCCAAAACAAGACCAGAACCTTTGTCATGGCATTTTAGCCCTTCTCCCAACTCCAGCTCCAACATGAATTTCCAGTTCGAGCAGAAATTTCAGGAAAACGCCTTTCTTCACACAGATAGCCCACGGAGGCAAACAAATGACAGTGCTCCCAGGCAGGAGGCCTGGCGGAACCCCCACACCAGAAGTTTGGACCAAGACCAAGGCCACGCCGGGGCCTCCGCTTCTACCCACTGGGCCACCTGTCCTTTAATTTCGAGTGGCTTATGCCTGGCATTTAAGCTTCACAGGGGCTGCATGCCGCCTCCGCGTGGGGAGGAGACTAGGGTTCTGACACTCTCCTGAAACCGTGGGTCACACAAAGAGAATGTGGTTTTGTCCTCAGAAAACCTAGGTTCAGCTTTTGACACTTCAAAACTGTATAACCCTGGGAATGTTACTTAATCTAAGCCTCAATTTCCTCATCTGGAAAATGGTAATACTCCCAGTACTATTTAAGAGGGTTATTATGAGGTTCAAGTGAGACTACTGATTTAAAAGCACTAAGCAAACCGTACTAATCTTACTAAGCTGATGTTCTAGTTATTGTGATTCTTCAGAAAAGCCCAGGAGAGAAATATGTTTCCTCAATCAGAGCTGCTCCCACAGGACACCATAAATCCAACCACAGGCCTTTCTGGGCCATTACAACCGTGGAGTAAAGGAGTGACGTCAGAGACCCCATCCAACCCTGGATCACCTGACTCCCGTCTTTCGACAGTGCAGCTTAGACACTGCAATCGAACATCTTTCTAGATAATCCCCCAAGTTTCTTCCCCTCACATGTATGCTATAGTTTCGGCAAAATGACTGACCTGTTTTACAATTAAGCAATGTGTTTTTAAGCAATGGGGATTATTAAACCTAAGCATTTTTAAAAGCTGACATCATTTTTCATGTGTGTATGAGAATACATACACATACATACAATGCAATACATGGGCCATGGTAAATATACACGCAAACGAATATGTGGCAAAACACTGTCGTAAGAACAAGCCCCCACGTGTCGTGCTGGAGAGGCAGCACAGCTTAGTGCCTAGGGGTGGGGCGGCACTGACCAGATTCAGCCCAGCTTCTCCACTGACAAGCGCTAGGTAAAGTTTCTTAATCGCTCTGTGCCTCAGTTTCATCATCTGGAGAATGAAGTAACAGTATACACCTCATAGAACTGCTATGAAATCAAGTGAGTTACTGTACATAAAATGCTAAAACCAGCATGTGGTACACAGTGGGGGACTGAAACTGTTACCTTATCATTTAATGTGTCCTAAAAATGCAGGTTATATGGTCACCATATATACGTGTATACGTGGGTCTCTGCAATCACACAGCTGAATGTCGGTATTGGAGCATGCAGGCGATAAGCTCATTGGGGCGAACATCAGACAACACATGCTGAGTGTCCGCCCTGTGCCAGGCCCTGTTCTACGCGTTTGACACATAAGAACACGCTTAATCCTTTCAACAACGCCGCAGAGAAACGGGTCCAGAAGGAGTCCAGAACCCGCCATCTCACCCACTAGCTACAACCAGCTTACATGAACACTTACAATTACAATACATGAAAATAGTTACATAACCTAAAGTTTTCCTTATAATTTGATACTAGAAAACAAATCACTATATTTGTTATTGTTATATTAGCAGTTTCAACAATTGTCTTTTTCATAAAAGTGCTATAGCATCTCTAAGAATCCCATGAATAAGAGAGTAACCAGCTGGTTCCCATCTTCCAGAGCTAATTTCTCTGATATAAATCAATGGATTAGATAGCCCCATCTCTAACTGTGGGATTATAAACAGAATAGCACACACACATCAAATCCAGGGCTCCATTCAAATGATGGACTGTTTTGATGAACTTACGGTTTCATTGTTTTAACCAGTTTTCTTACAGCTAACTTACTGCTTGGCTTGATTATTACTATCTTAATGTAATTATAAAATGATTATTTTATTTGATAACTTTTACCAGAAACACTGCCTAAAACGTGATATTCTGTCAAAACAAAAAAACTAAAAGTAAACATTCATTTGTGAAATAAGTACCAGTTAAACCAGGACAACGTGTGAAACACAAAAGTGAAGAAATGGGCCTGCTGCACCATGATTACGTGCTTCTATTTTGACACACGGGTTCCATAAAAGAAAACGCCTAATGGTCTACCAAACGCAAACTTGTAGGCACTTGTATACAAAAATATGTGTGTAGCTGAAGTTCACTCTCAGGGTAAATTCTGGTTAAATTCCCAGCTTTTGAAAATCAGAGCAATTTGCTCATTGCTTTTGAAGTATCATACGCAACCTCTGAAAACTTATTGCTAATTCTTACTAACTTAGATAATATTACGAAGGCTGGTTCTTCCAAAACGGGACATTATTCCCAAACTCTCTGACCTATGTTTGGACATCCCTTACTGTTACATGAAGGTGACACCAGTGACGAGATTTCAGCTCGGGATCCACCTTTAACACATATTCCATTCTGCACGAGAGCGCCCGATCCACCGCACTGCCCTGGGCCAGCAGTTCAGCACAAAAGCCTTATCGACAGGCCCAAGTAGACACACACTGTCAGTTAACCAGAAGTTAACAGGACTAAGCAATGAAAGAAACAGAAGCCTGTGTTACCACCTAACACATTCTGTTCATTTATTCTGATGATCATGTTTTTGTTTTAATTATTTATGGTAATTACAGAGGTTAATGTGCTGTAACATTTTCACAACAGAAATGAACTCGATATAACTTTCCCAAATTTTCAGTTTCATCTGTGCCGAACACACTCAAACACAACAACCAGACACACATGAGTTGATTTCCAGGGTCTGAAACAATCCCACCTCAACGGGACCATGAGAGGAGGCTGGTCCTGAATCGTTCACACCTGTAAGATCTAAAGCAAAGGCATAGTCCAGATTTCCTGAGTCCTGGGGCAATTTTGTCAGTTCTGGAATCTGCCTCCAATTCCTGCCTTGGGTCTGAAGAGGCTATTTAATAAGCATGGGGGTATGAAACACTTAAATCTTCAGAAGGCTCTGCTACTCCAGTCCTCCCCAACCCATCTCCCACCCTCCCAAAGGGGCCCCCTTAAACTGCCTCAGGCATACATGGTAAAGATCCTGAATGTTCTTAATTTCATAGAAAACCCCCCAAATAAAAATCAGTCATCACTCAAGCCCAAACAAAATAGCTGTTTTCAAGTTCATTTTACCTCACCAGAGCAATCGTATTGAATCCTTAGCAAAAAAAAAAAAAATCAGAGAAGGGAAGGGAAATTGGGTGTAAGCTACTCTCAGAAGGTAAGGCTGAGCGCTCAAAAGCAAGCGAGAGGGAGTATCCATCCGCGGCACAGAGTGTGACACAATGCAGGACAAGCAGCTGTGCTGGCAGGCCTCCAGCAGGCTCCAGATGTGCCCTACCCCAACCAACGGGGTGGCCCGAAGGTAAACCAAGGCCTTCCTGGGAAGGAAGCTTGGGCCCCAAATTGACCAACTTAGGGATCTACCATTAGGGCCCGTTCTCGTACACAGGGTGGAAATAAAGCTCGTCTTTAGGACAATCCTAGCGCTCTGAATAAATAAATGACAAGACTGTCCTAAAGGGTATATCAAAGTACTTTGAATCACTTACAGCCAGCGGTCAGTCCCCAACCTTTTCTGGCATCAGAGACTGGTTCGCTTGCTTGCCCACCGCTTATCTCCTGCTGTGCAGCCCAGTTCCTAACGGGCCACCAACCAGTACCAGTCTGTGGCCTGGGGGCTGGGGACCCCTGACTTACACACAGACTTTGATTTAGTCTCACAACACATTATGACATGGGCTGATTTAAGGGCTATAAATCCAATGTGTTAATTAAGACTTAAAGCACAGGGCTAACTAAACCTGGAATTCTCAAGTTCTAATTCCTAATCCAGTCCTTAAACCCCACGCGATTATAAAGTATCAGCTTATACCATGGTCTTGGTAATTCCATCAGTCAAATGGATTGCCTGTGTACAAATGATGCACATAGTATACTCCTCAAGGTAACATTTAAAATTTCTGAGCATTATCCTTCCTATCAGCATTATAACAGGGTTCTAATGCATTTTACAGAAAGCTCACAAAGGCATAAAGAAGGTTTGGGGTTTCAAGCTTAAGTGTATTTGGTAAACCTCTCTTCCTCTGCTCCCCCAATTAAATAGCGGAGAAAGAAACATTAAGCGTAAAAATGAACCATAAGTGAAAAGAATGAATCTTGTCTCTGGGAACACTAATGACTATATCTGAAAGCTCTAAAACACAGTAAAGCACAGCTCACAGGCACAGGAAAGTGTAAGTCATCAGCTATTAACAGAGCCAGAGTGTCAATTGTTGTAATTAAATCATAGTTTAATCTTCTGTATAATCCTCTGACTCAGTCTTAACATGTTTTCTCATGGTCAGTTTTGGAAAAACATCTGCTAATTGTAGGGGAAATTACATACTACTGGTTGGAAAAGAGGCATAGTCGTAGGGGACTAATTTTTATGAAGACATTGTATTAATGAAACCCAATCACTGACTCTTAAATTTTTTTAAGTTGAAAGAGACTTAACACAGAAACGAACTAAATTTATGAAGGCTACTGCAAATTAAACAAAATATTCTGATTCAAAGTCCATGTGTATGCCATAAAGAACAGAAATGTAACTTTCCCCAATTAGGAAGAAAATATGTAAATAACATGTATCTATCCACACAACTGCAAGTGTTTCTTTTCCAGGCCAACCGAACACTGAGAGATAACAACACCTCCATAATACCTTTAGAGAATAAGAGGCTGATTCCAAGCCAGTTTTGCTAAAGACCCATTCATTAAGCTAGCTATATTCAAGCCTATAATTTTTTTTTTTAAGCCAAATCAGCTCTGAATATGTGCTGGCCTTTTTCATTATTTTAGTGTTCTACCTAAAGCACTCGATCAATAAATATTCAAATAAATTAACTGAGTAAGAAGCTTACTGTATTTAGTCATTTATATGCTGAAATAGTTATTTTAACAATCTTTGCAAAATTCCATGTTACACTGCGTAGGTCTGATTCAAACACACACCCGGCACCCTGCAGCGATAGGCCATCTCTGCAGCTCGGAGGTGGAAGGTGAGCCAGGTCTGAGACAGCGTGGCAGCTGGACAGCTCCAGCTCAGAGAAGGCAAACCCACAGGAACCTAGACTAGATGCAGAGCCTTCAGAGAGTTTACGTCACTGCCCAAAAAAGAGGAAAAACTCCCATCCAAAAGACATTCTTCTTCAAAAAATATACTCTTCATTGTTATTTCTTAAATGTGAGAATGTCAAAAGCAAACCAGAAAACAGAAGCTGCAAAATAACAAGGAACAAGCTGAACCCTAATGACTGGAAGCCAATTGGAGAACAAAGAGGGCGTTATTTCCTCCTCCGAGTCGGAAGTTCTCCAACCCCTTTCCAGGCTCCACGATGATGCCGACGACCTGGGAACAGCTCCTGCTGGGGGCTGGAGGGGATGCAGCATATGGAGAGAGCACAGGTGACCAGCCTTTCCATACGCAGTAGAAATGAAAAAGCCAGAGCTTGGCCACTCCGACATGGTAAATTATATGACCACACAGAATATGCACCAGAGTGTGTCGAGTGTTGCTCATAAATATTTCTTGAACAAATATGCAAAGTTCTAGACATTCAAACACCTTGCTAACCAGCTGTCATCTCTGGGTGGAAGGATTATAGGGAAATTTTATGTCCTTATTCTCCGTTACCTTATCTGGACATTTAACAAAAAACAACTATCGTTTCTCCTGCCAGAAAAAAAAATTAAACCATTTTCCTTTTTAATTTTTTTAATTCAGTGAGGCTTCAAAGAAGTGGTAAGTTCAGTATCTTCAACCAGGTCCGGGCTTTCAAACGTGTCCACTACATTCCAAACCACTGGGAAAAGACGACAATGACCAGCTGCAAGGGCTGCAGCAAACCCTGTACCCATCATGCGCCATGACAGAGTAATGTTTCCACAAGAAATTCTGAAATATTAGGTCTAACTTTAATTTTCAGAGAGAAAAAATACTTAAACTTCTTGTGCATTAAATATTTATCTGTGAAAGTAAACTAATTACCATGAGGAGTCACTCTGTGATTACTAGAGATGACTATGCTTTAAATTTAGCATAAAGAATTATGATAAGGTTTTAATTTACCCTATTCTACTTATATTACCTTTCACCCTCTAAAGCATGTGAATCCCCATCTGCCTGAGGACAAAAACTTTCTCCCACTTTATGGAGCCCTGCATGGAACAGTGTTCAAGAAATTACTGACCATAATGATGAAAATTATCTACTTTCTAGGCTTTGAGCTATCATTTTTAGCACAAAATCAAAAAGAACTCAAAGGTAAAGAATAAACCCAAAGAAGTTTCCCAATATTACTGTATACAGTATAGGTCATAAAACAGAAAGCATAAATGTTCACACCGAAGAGACTATGTTTATCATTTTATTAATCATCTATTATAAAATGCAAGGAAAATTTTAAAACTGTACAACATAGTTCAGTTTCAACTGCAGATCAAAGACTAAATGATATAGTTAAATGGCGAAAAAAAAAAATCCACTTCCAAATAAAAATTAATCCTGCGAGATTTTCCCCAAAATTGTAGTTTACTTAGAATATCGTTTTTAAAATACTTTTTAAAAAGCAGAAGACCAGCCACAGTTGAATTCCTGGGTGTTTCCCCCTGTTAGAGAAAAAGTAACCCTGACTCTTTGGACCTCCAATTTTACTTCTAGGAATTTATCTTTAAGAAACACTTTCACAGGAAACAACTGTAAGAGCATCTTTGCAGCACCATTTGTCACCGGTAAATACTGGAATCATCCCAAATAATTCTCCATCAGCAATCTGATTAGATGAATGACGACATATCCATACAAAAGAACACTGTGCAGTATTAACTAAATATGGATAATGAAAATATGTACAAAACAGCCAAGGTATATTAAGCAAAGAAAGCAAGATGAAGAATATGTGTAATATTACACCATTTTAAAACTTTACTTAGACGTTCCTTTACCAGACTTTCTCTGAGCAAGATTTAGAGCACTTTTAGTCTTTAACTTTCTGTATTAATCATTCTAAAAAATTTTTAATCTTTTACAAGTAGTTTTTGTAATCAGAAAAAAAAAAAACAATGATTCTCCCATTCCCCCTCAAATGTGAAGTTCCTTGTTTCCTTAAAAATAAAGCAGATCCATCTGTAGTTACCTGTACTTTATTAAAACATTATGTGCTACAAGATGTGAAATGGTCCTCATTCTTTCAAACTACTAACCCCGCTGAAGATATGAATACAAAGGACATTAAAAATGGGACTGTTTTTATGGATTCCCATCCTATAAAATTAGAAACTCACAATATGAATTTGCAAAAGCCATTTACATTTGAGAAAGAGTTCCACCAGATGAAAAACATTTACGCCATTTCTTGTGAGAATTTAGTCTCAAATAAGAATGGAGTCCAAAAGCACCAGAACTGCCGTTAAATAAATATGGAAGAGTTCATGTTGATCAGTAAAAAAGGTCTCCAATCTAATTATAAAAAACTGTTCCAGCATTCTCAAGATTTCCCACCACTGGGTCCCATCTTTCCTACTTTCAGAAAAAAGTGATGATTCAAAATGGAGAGTGGTGATTATAATCAGTGCAGTACGTAAACTGGTACAGTTCTTTGCCCACCAACTCAGATACAGGTAGGCAAGATATTATCTCCCTGTGATAGGCAGCCCTGTGCTGAGTAACTCTGTGCAAAAATGTGTCCAGTGCTACCTGTTCAGAGACAACTGTGAAAGCTTCAAGCGCTGACAGAATCCACCTTGTGCAAAACATCCACAGGAGTATCACAAAGACAGCAGCGATGTTGCAGCAAACCGGATGTCAAAATGTGCTCTCCTGAAGTTTTAATCCACAAGAGAAAGTGAACAACTGTCCTTCAATCATCAGTGTCAGGGCCAATGACACAGTTTCCCTTCCCGTCCACACACGCTGTTACCAGTGGCTTACCAACTACGCTCCTTAAGAGAGTTAAAAAAGAGAGAGAGAGACACTTCCCCCTTCCCAAACCCACACAAACATGTCTTTTTCTTCTTTTTCTCCTTCCACCGAGTAGTGAGTAAGTGAGGGAGAAAATTAATGTGATTGTTTGCTCTTCAGGGGAGAAAAACACAAAGACAGACTTTACAGAAAGAGTTGTTTAAATTTTGACTCTTCTAAACTACAGAAATGCAGGCACTCCTATGAATTAAGTAGCATTCCACTATTTAATATGTTTAAGTCATAGTACGAAGTCACATATCATGACAAAAGGGTATGACTTGAAAATTATTTTTAATGAAAATTCTGTAACATCATTCCTCCCATCACCAAACTCCTTGCCAGTATTTAATTACAAAACAAAGCAATGTGTGTCTATGGTTTTTATTGCTTGAACTCTACGGTTTGAGAGTGTATAAAACAGCATCCAGGAAAGATGACAGGGAGAAATATGGCTTTCTAGGTATTTTTAGGGGAGGAAGGGGGGAAAAATCTGAAAATAAGTGAAATCTTAAGAAACTAAGCAATTTAGAATAAAAAGTAGCATGCATAATGCCAAGGAAATTCTGGACATAATTTAGGAAAAATGCCACTGGACACAGAAGACCAAAAACGAAAACTAAATGTCCCCAAATTGTTGACATTTAATAAACATGTTTCTCTAGGAACCTGGTGCTCAATCAATTAGTTCAAATCTATGTACTCAGGCAGTGAAGTTTCTCCCTAGCAGATGGTACAACAGGCTTCAAAAATAACGGGAAAATTTACTTCCAGTTGTCTCCTTGGTTAGTTTAACAAATATCTTACCGAAAGATATCAAGGAGGGGGTTGGCGACAGATTACGCTTGCATTTGAATCAGGAGAACAGAGCTAAGACAGGCCGGCAGCAGGGACTCTCCAGGCAGCGAAGGCCCTACCCCCAGGGCCACTGGGGCGCCTCCCCTGGAGCTCAACTCCACTCCCAGGCCAGACCTGGCTATAAAAAGCCTGGCCTCCCGCCAGCTGGCAAGACCACACACCGGGTATTTTTAACTTAAGGGGCCCAAGGATGAGGCCAACACCAGGGCACCAGAATGATCGGGGAAGAATAACGACCGTCAGCCGGGATGGTGGTCTACATGTAAGTTTCTGCCGGAGGTACCCTAATCACCGATCCCTGTCTCAACAGTGAGGGACACATCGAAAAATGACATTCATGAAAGCTGATAAAAGCAGGCAGAGATTTCACCGTGAGAGCACGATCACTTTAAAAGACCACATGTACAGTTACATAAACAGCAATGTGAACACTAAACACGGCCAAATAAATCGGACTCTTATTTTTTATTCCTGACAGATAAGCTACAAACTTGACTTTTGTTATAATTACTCTAACAGTTTGCTGTTGTTGTTCTTAGTTTCACACTGGTGTTGGCACTGGGCCACACACACATACAGACACCATGAAGCTGTTCCCTCAGATCAAACTCAAATACAGCGAGATCACAATTGAACGCCAAGTGCTCAACAATTATGCTACTATGGTGAATGTAATTTTCTGGCTAAATAAGAATTAATCAGAAAGTTCTTTTAGTTTCATCTCTGTTGTTAAAAAATTACATGTTACCAGAGACATTAGTGAAAATATGTGCCTTAAAAAAAAAAAAAAAAAAGATGAAGTGGTGTTCATTTGAGTACTGAAAGTTCTCCGAAGTCTCTGTCATGATTCTCAATATCGATTTTGAAAACGGAACTGCCCAGTGGCAGACGAGGTGGAGGCAGACAGGTGGGGCTTCCACGTGCCCCTGGAGGGCTGGGGCTGCTCTCAGCGTTTGGAAAACCACTGGTAAAGGGCACACAGAATCTGTACAGACGCAAGTCAGAAATTCCTTTTCTGACTAAAAAATGTAAGCTTAAAATATTTTACTTAACTTGCCCTTTTCTTATCCTAAGGGCAACCAGAAAAATGTTATCTCTTACAGATTTGCAGTAACAATTTTATTACAGTGTATCCACACTCAGTGTAGCCTTAAATTTTAAATCACTGAGACCATCTTTGATGTAAATGTCATTAAAATGTCTGCTCTCACATGCAATTAACCTCCAATTTTTTTTCCTTCATATCCTTTTACTCAACTGGACTCTCCTCTCAGTTCCCCTTCACTGGGGAACTTTCAACCACACAGGCACTGATTTCTCCTCTGGATGGTAAGAGCGCCTCATTGGCCTTCCTCCTTCCCACCTCCCCTTCTCTGTCCTAAACACAGCTGGGGAGATCATTTGCCCCTGAGCACACTTCCTGCACTCCATGAGGCTTTTCCTGGCTGATCTAAACAAAGGCCACCCCCGCCTCACACAGCCTCCTCAGGCCAGGCTCCCGCCAACCAGAGGACACTCCAGTTGTGCTGTTCATGGCTTTTATTCTTAGGTTTATTCTCAATCTTCAAATTCCTTGAGCCATTTAAAAGTCTAGTGTGTTACCAAGTATCACACTCTAAACACCTGGTAAGTAGGCAAGAGGTTGGTTAGAAAAACTACATTATCTCTACTCCCTCCTAGAACACCAGTAAAATAATGGTAAAGGGTTTTCTTAAATGTATAAACCCATAAGGACAAAAAAACCATGAGATGATAGCAGATAAGAGAGGTCAAAAAAATTTTGGAAGGAAAAAAGATAGACAAGTGATAATTAAAGTTTTAATTTGTTCTAGGTGAGAGGATAAGCAGCAAGCTAATTAAAGCCCAGGACCCCATTAGGAATCAGAGGGTGGTCGGGGCTGGGTGAAAAATCTGCAAGGAGTAATTCAGAGCCCCCCTTCCTAGTCCTACCCGCCCAATCCTGCCAGAGGTCAAGAGACTGGCATCTGGAGAGGCTGGCAGTAGAGAGGAGTCGATGGGAAAGAGTGATTAAATGGAAGTATAAATACACACGTACTCATTCACATTTAGACCCCAGATTCCCCGATTTCCTCTCTGGATAAGTTACTGGTGGGGGGAGAGGGGATGTAGTTAACAACATCTGAGGTTCCTCAAGCAAAATGGCCTAATCCCCTCCCCATCATCCAGGCCCCCCTGGGGACACACCTGTCCAAGTCCACAGAACTAGGAGTTCCCCGTTTTGTGTTCATATGTACCTGTTACATATCAACAGAAAGCCAAGGCCCCCCACACACACTCCAGGAGAGCCGCCAAAAGGAAAACAGTGACGGGTTACGGACCGCAGGACTCAAAGGGAACCCGGGAACACTACAAAGCAAATCTTCAAACACAAAGATCCCAAAATGATCTTCAGGGGGATGAACTATTATACCCATGAAAAAAGGGAAAAATGGTATAAAAAAGAATTTAGCGAACGGAAATGTTTGTGAAAAGTGATACGATGAAAATAGAAATAAAAAATTCACCAGAACAGCTGGAAAACAAACTATTTACCAAGAGAGAAGAAAAAAAAAAGACAAAGAGATGAAAAAGGGATAGAAGATTTAAAAAATAAAAAATTAATCTAGGATTTCTAGCACCCAATTAATAAGAATTTAAGATAGTAAAATCAAAGAAAATCAACATGAGGAAATTATCAAAGAAATGATACCCCTCCTTTCCAAAAGAGTCTCGGAACTGAGTTCCACACTAGATGGGTCCAGCAAAATAGAAAACTACCAACTCCGAGGTTAATATTTTAGAAATTGGAGAAATAAAAATGTCACCAGAGAGGAAAATCTAGGTGAGGCACTAGACTTCTCAACGGAAAGAGCTGAGCTTAGAGAGCAACGGGACAGCAGCTTCTGAGAGAAAATCGTTTCCTGTCGTCACTCAGCCAAACAACAATCAAGTGTAATGGCAGAAATGGTGTCTTTCTGACGTGCAGGGAAACTTACCTGTCCTTTATCCTTCCTAAGAAGCTACTGGAGAATGTGCTCCACCAGACAAGGAAGTGCATACAGACAGAGACGAGGATTCAAAAAACTGAGGATGAGACCAAATGCCCAGAATGAGGGTTAAGTAAAGCTTTACTAAACATGTGCAGCAGGTCAGGAGAGTATTCAAAGCAGAACAGAGAATGAGGGACAGGGATTCCAACTCTGACCAGGGAGGGACTCGATCATGGCTCCAAAAGCCACAGAAATTTGGAAACAAGCGATAAGCAGAATGCTTCATTTCAGTCAAAATCTGCTGCAGCCGGTCTACCTGGAAGAGCTGAAATCACCTGAATGCAGCCTAGCTGCAAGGGAGGCAGTGAATTTGAGTTCCGAATTCAAAATGGTGGAGACAGAGCTTTGAAATGTGGGCCTTCCCCCAAACACAGCAAGGCTATTCAAAAGATGACGGGCATCTGTGAACACGAAAAAGGTTCACTAGAGTTTGACTAACTGATGTGTTCGACCTTACTGAGAGGAAACGCACAGTTCCATCAGAGGATGAGGATAAACTGGTGACACATGTATTTTTCAAAAGTAAAACAATGAGGCCATTGTCAATAAGATGCTGCATAGTAAAGAAACATATTCACAGTTCATGTTTCAACTACAGACAGTTATTTTCTAGTATCTGTGTTCACACTGGATGCTCATCTAACGGGGCACGGCAGGGAGGGAAGCGCAGGGCGGGGCAGTATGAGAGAGTAACTGTTACACAGTGGAGCTAATAGTCTAAATTTGGGAAATGATAAAATAGCCACAAATCACATGTCATTTAAAATATGAATTTAAGTACCAAAATAACCATTAAGAGTTGAAAATGGATGCCTCTAGGGAACAGAACTCATGGGCAAGACGAGATGGAGTGAGACTTGGTATTTTTCACAAGAAGCCTTGTAATACTATTTTTTTAATTGTGTACACATAATATTAAAGAAAATTTAAAAAATTTTTCAATATCTGTGTCTCCTCACCAGACTGTGAGTCCCTCAATGGCAAGTCCTTTACACTGCATGACAGGCCTCTTTAGCGCTGGTCATCGGCAGCCAAAAACATCCAACCAACATCACCTACCTGTGCCTTTTAACAGCATATAGATTTTTTTTATCTTTTTCAAGAATGAAAAAGGTAACAATTCACCAGGAAGAGACCGCTGGGCAGATCAGAATAACCCCACGGTCCGTGCATGAGACCCGAACTAAGCAGAGCAGGACAGCAAGGGCAACACGGGAAAATTCGCTAGTAGTGGCACTGGTACCCTTTCACATGTAGTCTCCTAAATACTTTGCTTGATTGCGCCATACATCATCTGTGGGGGAGATTAGGTGGGGATACTTGACCAAGCAATCAAAACGTAAGTACATATTCAGTTTTCCAAATGGCTAGGGAGCCACTAGGGTTCACTAGAATTTGCAGCCTTCTCACCTTAGAATTAGGATAAGGAGATCACCTTAAAACAAGATAGGTCAGCCCTTGCCTCTTTCCCTTTCAAAGGAATCATTTGACTTGATTCATGTGTGGCTGTAGATTTTCAAGTAACTAATTTTTAATAATCATATAATACTGCTCTTAAATCTTGCCCTTCATATAAGAACAATAATGAATACTAATAAACATGCTTCAAAAATGAAGTAACGGAAAGGGGAAAAACATGAAGAGAAAAATCTTACTCACATGTAGTGAATTTAACAGATCTGATTAACAGAAATAAGTACTCTATTACTTTTCCCTTTTTAATTTGAAGAGATGTGTAGTAATTGTATGCAACTCTGTATAACAAGAAACGATGCCCTAACATTACCAGAGGCAATAATAACAGATAAAACTGGCAAGAATCAGAAAAACTGGTAAGAGGCACAGCTTTTTACATTCCTGTTTATAAAAGCAGAGGTCAGAGATGAGCATAAAAGTCAACTAGCAAGCTTGTTTAAGGGGGAAAATAAACAATGGTTAGGTTTTTATTCAAAATTTAACTTCTTTACATATTTCCATATCATCATTTACTCAAACACTCCAGGATAAAAGCTCAGAGTACTGATTATATTACCTGAATATTACTTTAGATTTTTGGCAGGTTCCTTTTTCTAAATGCAAAACCCATGAGCAGTGTAGACTGCAAAAGCAAATATTCATTCTTTAGGTACAAACGTTAACTGCTGTAGAAGTGTAACTGTACAATGCAGGAACAGTTATTGCATAATCTCTGATGTTAACAGAAATCGCAGGCCACTTTAATAGGGTCTACTCATTAAAACAATGTTTATAGACTCACTACATTTCTGCCCCCTCTGGATGCATGATTAGTAATTTCCTCCATTCTGGAAGCCCAAGTATGAAGAGACAGTGTCTCCACTTAAAAATCAAACCAGATCTGCCTAGCCTTCAAGGAATAGCCAGCCTTGTTGCTTTCTGAACTGATCCATCAAAGCCCTGAAATGGGCAGAGATGAAAATCTGGAGGCACAAGAAGGAAAATAAAACCAATTCTATGATTGTGCAAATTTAAAATGTGAAAAATCCTATAAAATTCATCAATAAAAAATTTAAAACCCACTCGAACTGAAAAGCGCCCCACTTTCTTCTTCCAGACCCAGCAAACTCCTACTCCAAAGTCCAGGTCTAATGTCACCTATTCCAGGAAGCCACCTCCCCACCCCCATGCCCGCAGTTGTTCCCAGAACATATTCTCCAAGTCTCTACTACAGCACTCAGCACGCCACCTTCTAAGCACCTACACATGTCTTCCCATGGGAGCGTACCCTGAATTCCCTACAGTGAACAAACCATTAAAGACCTTAATAATATGCTCTTAATTCAATAAACCAAAAATAAGAGCAGATCAAATGGACAGTTGAGATAATGGTATTTATCTGAACACAAAAGACCAATAAATTCAGTAGGGATCTGCTATATTTAGGATCAGCCTCAATTCACAAACACAGTCTAACATTCCATCCCACCTAGGGAAGTGTCCCTCCCTCCACGTTGCCCTAGCACCAGGGTAAACAGTGACACCTGCACTCACTACCTGCTGCTCAATTTATCTCTTTGCATAGTATCTTGGGAACAGAGATCTGGTTATTGTCACCTCTATATTCTCCAGTGACTAGTGCAGTAAAACACAGAGCAAACATTCGATCAATGTATGTGAAGGTGAACTAGAAGTGAGTTACAGTATGGACTATCTTTCTTTGAAGTGAATCACTTTCAAATAATTTTATTTTAAAAGAAAACTATATTTACTCCCATAAATAGAAAACCAGTAGTACTTGCCATAAATAGAAGATAATCACAAAAACAAATACTATGAAGACAGTACAGTATGATTACATTCCAACTGGATTCTGGTGCTTGCCCCAGGCTCTCAGACTGAGGCCAGTTCCTTAGAAAATGGAGAAAGGGTAGGAGGGGCTGTGAAGTGTAAGAATGGCTCACAGCAACCTCTATTTATAAGACAAAATGCAAGAGAATTCTTACTATACGATCCAGTGCTATTTAAGGCTGTGCCTGTGTGGCACCCAAAACGATCTTGCCTAACCCCAGTGGACAGTGTAGACTGCATGTCTTTAACGCTGCACTACCTAAAGGAAAAGCAGAATCCTCTACCAATGCTTACTACGGCCTCGGGCAAGCTACCTAACCGGTCTGCCCACACAAAGTAAGTAGTATTACCTACCTCACAGGTTTGATGAGAATTACGTAAGATAGTATATGTAAAGGGGCTGACAGGATGCCCTGGCACTTAGCAGAAGCTCAGCAAATACCAGACCAATGTTAAAAATTCTATGAGTCTAATATAAAATCGTCCATCTGCTGTGGAAAACAGTTTGGCAGCTCCTTAAAGAGTTAAAACATAGAATTACCACCAATTCCACTCCTAGGTATTGAAAACAAGCATTCCAACAAATACTCGTGCACAGATGTTGATGATAGCACTATTCGCATTAGCTAAAAAGTGGAAACAACACAAAAGTCCATCAACAGACAAATGGACAAACAAAACGTGGCCTATCCACACAGAGGGATAGTATTCAGCCAGAGAAAGGGATGAAGAAGCACTGACACCTGCTACCACAGGGACAAACCCTGAAAACAGTATGTTGAGTGAAGAAGCCAAACACAGAAGGTCATGTATCATGCGACTCCATTTACATGAAGTATCCAGAACAGTTAAATCCACAGAGAAAAAAAGCAGATTAGTGACTGCCAGGGGCTAGAGGGAGGAGAATATAGGAAGCGAGTGCTTAATGAGTACAGGGCTCTCATCTGGGGGTAATAAAAATGTTTTGGAACGAGACTGAGGTAACTGTTGCACAATACTATGAAAGTACTAAATGTCATTAAATTGTACACTTTAACTGGTTAATTTCGCCTCAATTTAAAAAACTGCTCTAATTTTAAGTTCAACAGACATAGTAACATTCAATTTTCAACTTAGTAAAAGGTCACCAAGGACTTCCCATGAAACCAGCATTCAATGTCAAAATGAGGCTACCTTAATTATGATCAGTCTTATTAGTCAAAAACTCCGATGAATTCTAGTCTCAGTGATGAAAAGCACTCCAGCTTTAGCAGAATCACTGCCTAGTGCTGGCAGGGGCCCAGGGCTGAAGCGCAAAGGATGTGAATTCCTCGCTCTGCCCCTTGGTGAGCATGTAACTCTGAACAACTCCATGAGCCTAACTTCTCTTGTCTAGGTTCCCTCACCTATAAACAAGAGCATAACACCTACTTCAGAAGACCATCAGGAGGGCTGAGCAAGTTAGTACTTGTAAAGGAAGTAAAAAGGTGCCTTACCAGATAAACCCTTAATAAAAAGGCTAGCTGCTACTATTATTCATAAAATGGAGATAAATAAAAGTGTGGCAAGGATTAAATGAGAATATCCACATAAACGTACTTAGTATAATACTTGGCACAACTGTTACTATTATTATCCAGTGACAACTTCTCATATGTTACAAATAAGTAAATGAGCCCAGGAAAATGGTGATAATGATGAGAAAGAGGAAGAAAATGAGGCAATATCCATGCTGGGCACTAAATTCCTACAGCTCCTTAAAAGTGAAAATTACTCATCTATCATACATCTTCAACCAGAATAAAGCACGTAGGAATAGTTTTTTAAAATTCTATCTAAGTTACGTTTCTTTACTACGAGGTGTAACTTTCGTTCTACGTGTAGCCATGACCTCTTCTGCCGGAAGCAAGCTGCGTCACGGCGCAGGCGTGATGGCGACGGTGCCCAGGCTGCCGGCAGCACACCCTTCCTGACAGCTAAGCTCCGCAGAGGTGCGCTGGCCCCAGGAAGCACGTGCAAAACGTCTGCCGAGAACGGCGGGTTCGACTTATCAGTTTCACTTATGGAGAACTAGAATGTCACATTTGAGTTTTTTCCCCCCAAAATAAATCCCGACTTTTACACAATCCCAGTATGAGTCTGAATGTAAAGCATTTCTGCATCAGAGAGGGCTTTAGCCCACGTCACAGCCCTCGCATTCCCACCAGGTATGGCAGAGCTCCGCCTGCCCCGCGAAGGGGTCCTCTCCCCTGCAGCAAATCCCCATCGGAAAACGTGTTTTCTATGAACGGCATCCTGACCATGGAAGTCTCCCCAGTAAGCACCGTCAAATGACTGCGCTGGATGAAGACCTGAGTTCATCACAGTTACGCCAGATACAATCCAGCTATAATCCAGAATCTTTGCTCACCTCCCCTACTTAACGTATCACATGCAACGCAAGAGAATTCAAAGAAACATTACCAGCCATGAAACCAAGTAGCAGCTGTCTCCAACTTACTCAACGGCGTTAGTATCAGAGCAGGCAGGAGGCCCCTAACACTGCAATGACGATCTCTCAGGTACCAGAAATCCCTTAGGAATCTGAAAGGGTTACAAGTCCAGTCAAGAGGCTGTCAGCGGCTTTCCTACCAGATCAGCAGAGGCCCTGGGCACCAGAGTCCAACCGGTGTGAGAGCAGGCGTGAAGGAGGCGGCTCTCAGGCAGACACGGGTGGCAGGCACCCCATTAAAATGCTCGGACCCTCCCTCTGGGAGCCACAGATTTCACGGGCCATTCCACCATTCTGCAGTTCTTCCCTTCACTTGTTTGGATATGTTTACGAAGTGCCACGTGCTGTTCTAGATGGGTGAGCCACGTCCCTGGGGTCTAGAGCGTCTGTCCTAACTGAAGCAAAACAAACCTCAGGTGATGAGTGCGACGGAGAAAGCAAGCAGGGCAAGGGATGGGGGGCGGTCCTGCGTGAGTCAGGGAAGACATCTCAAGTTCACAAGTGAACAGAAGCCTAGGAAGAGGGGCGAGCACGCGCTACCACACCGGGCAGGGCACCCTGCAGGCGGAGGGAAGAGCGTGAAGGGACAGGGAGGGTGCGCATGGGGTGCAGGGGGAGGAGTGGCGCCTCAGGGGCTGGCAGCGAAGGGGGGAATCACAGGAGTAGTGCCATGGCTTGACTTACACCCTATAAAGCAGGGGTCCCCAACCCTTGGGGCTGCCAACCTGAACCGGGGCGCACAGCAGGAGGTGGGCAGCAGGTATGGCTGCGAAGCTTCGTCTGTGTTCACAGCCGCTCCTCAGCGCCAGCATCACCGCCTCAGCTCCGCCTCAGATCCTCAGGCATCAGAGTCTCAGGAGTACCGGTCCCTGAGGCCACAAGGGTTGGGGACCACTGCTCTACAAGGACCATTCTGGGTGCACGGCTGAAAACAGACTATGGGGCAGCGGACGTCAGGACTCCACGTGGTAACCTGACGGGGAGACGGTGGGGCTGGGCCCAGGGCCCAGCTGCCGAGGGGGTGAGGTCTACTCAGCCTCTGGATGTAATTCTGAAGGAAGAGGGAAAGGGTCATCAAATAGACTGAAAAGCTGAGAAAAAAACGACTGTGAAGTTTTGGCCTGGTGCAGCCACTCACTGAGACAGGATCACACGACGTGGAGAGGTAGAGAGAAAGAAACTCTGGAACTGTCAAGAGTAATTCTACAAAGATTTAGAACCAAAAAGCTCTATGTCCACAATTTAGAATTCACAACTCAATCCACAGCCACCCTTGCAGCCAGGCTGCATTCAGGTAACTCCAATGCTCACACCAGCCACAGCCAACTTCGGTTCTGGAACTAAGCTCTGCTGCATGCTGCGTAATGCCCGTTTCTGGTGGCTCTGGGAGGCAGCGGGTGAGTCCCTGGTCCCAATGCTTCGTTCTCCATTCTGGATGTATCACTCTTGTGGCCTGCTGCATGTGCAGCCAGACGTCGTTTAAAGGCCATCCTGGGAATTCCTCTACGTGTGCTGTGACATGCCTGATGTCGTGAAGACAGGACCAGTGATGTCACCGGGCTGCCCGCCTTTCTGCAGCCCAACCAGAGACAGCAGTGGAGGAGGAAGACAGTTCTCCCTGGCAGCCAGGGCGCTTGGGGGGAATCTGGACTTTCCTCTCCCCTCCAACTATGAAAATTTGGCCAATTAGTGGGGAATTAGATCCTCTCGTCTCCAAACCCCCTGATGAAAGGCACACGGCTGACAAGTAGGAAGAAGGGAAGGAACGTCTCACTTCTGTATGAAGCCCAGAATAATGAGGAGAACCTCAAAAGATACGAAACACTTCAGATATCTTGATAATATGGAGATATCTGAAAATCTAACGAGAAATTTTACGATAATAGAGTAATTAAGGAAAGGGAAGGCTCCTCCTTGGCTGACCCTTCTAAGGAAGAATCGTGAGGTCACAGAGCCCACATGCCAACAATGATTCTGACCCCTCCCTCCCCCGTTCTCTCTGGAGCATGAAGATGTTGATTACAAGAAACACGGAGCCCTTACTTGTAGTGCAGGGGAACTGTCCCTACTTGGCTGTCGCGCGCGTGTGTGCGCATGTGCGCGTGTGTGCGCGTGTGCGGTGCGCATCTCGGACGCAGCTCCCCTCCCGGCAGACATATCTCCACAGCCCTCCTCGGGACCAGCTATTACAACTACCTGGCTAGTTTTCCTTTGTCTCAAGACCCGTAAGTAAAAATTACCTCAGCAGTAATAATTTTTTGCATTTTACTTCCAATACTTTTCATTTTCTGCTACTGATATTAGTCTCACTCTTTGATGTTTTATAGAACTTGAAGCTGGGTCCTTGCCTTTGACTAACCCTGAAGAGCCAAGTCCACTGGTTTGTAGATTTTTTTAAGTATGCTCTTAATAAATCAATACCAATACAGGGAACCTAATTTGGTTAATTCTTAGAATACAGTCTGTTTTCTAGATCACACATAGTTCTTCCTAGGAAATGAGAAGCTGAGTAATTCCTGCTGTTGTAAACAATTACAAAATTTTGGTCTGGGGCGACGTTTTAGGCAAGGGATATTTGTGTTATACATATACAGAAACCACTCAGGTCTCGGCTTCAGAATTTCCAGGAAATTTCTGACACCTGGCTCCACGTGGGGACTTCCTCTTGAGGCAGGAAAACCCCTGGCTGAGCAAGCTCCCCAGCGCCGGGGAGGCACCCACACAGCCCCCCGGAGGAAGCGAGCCTGCTGCCTCCTGGTTTCCCGGCTCGGCATCCCATTCTTCCTTCACGCTCCCACCCACCGTCTTCCTCTTCTCCCTCTCTGCTCAAGCGTCTTTCTCATTTCACTCGCAACTATAGATTCAACTTTCAAAGTTACTCTAAAATTATAAGGGCAAATAGCCTTAATACATCTGTTGCATGTAAAAATAATCCGCCACAAAGAACGTTTAACTGTAAAGAATTTAACTTTCTCCTAACATTAAAAAAAAAATCTTCCTTTACCCTTAGAAAAAAACCTGGTTTAAAATAAAAAAACAAAGGCATCCAACTCCCCTTCATGAGGTTAAAGAAGAAAGTAATGACACGAACATAAATCTTAAAACAGAATCATTGTACACACTTTATCCCAATGTTATACAGCATATACTTATTTTCAGAACAACTCAGAAAGCAATGTCTAAAATGAGTAAGTAGTCACTGGATCTCTTTGCTTCCTTTAATGACTCCAAGTTAGCATCTGAACCTGAGGACTTTAAAAAAATAAAAAGGGGGGGAGACTACATTCTAGATATCTAACACACCAGGAATTCAGAAGGTTATCTGAGCAAACCTTCACTTTAAAAATAATAAAATTAAGTAAGAAAAAAATGTATTGTACTTATTGCAACAATTTTGCTAATCTTGGAAGAAGATACAGCTTTTTCCCCTTTAAAAGGATTTTAAAGAATTTGGGTTAGTAGTTGTTGTAATACAATCTGTTACGCATCAACCCATAAATTTCAAAAGACTATATTTGAGATGACAAGACTCTAAAATCTAAAACTAAAATGAAAAGCCATTAACTTACTATTATTTTTAAGGGAAGATCCAAGCCAGGAGACCAAGTGGTGAAATTCCCTCAAGTGGCAGATGAACACGGTGAGGTCCAGATTTTTCCACTATCCCACACAGTTTAAACATTAATCAGCAAGGACTAAACTGTCCCAACTCCTGTTTCTGGGCACCTTTCATCCCTGTAGGGCAGAGATGAGTTTCTGACTCACTAAGGAGGGCCCAGAACGGGCTGCCAGCAGGTGCAACTCTGCTGGTTAGGAACCTTCCCTCAGGTCTTTATTTATTGTTCTATCTCTGACACCTGGTTGTTAACTCAAAGGGCACAGGGGGACACCTGTGGAGCTCAGAAAAAGGCCTTTCCATTCAGGTGCCACTGATATGGGCATACGAGTTTTTGAAGAGACCTAGGAAATTCTAACATTCAGCAAAGCTTGACAACCATTGGCCTAAGCTATGCCACTTGGTCACTTTAACTTGCAATTTCTGGAATTTTTGTTTTTTAAGGAGCACTAAAGGAATATGGTTAGTTGATTTTACTGTTAGCTTTACTGAATTGTTAAAATATTAACATAAATATCATACTTAATGTTTCTTAGGTGAAAGCAAATAAACCAGATTTATTTAAAATATATTCAAGTAATTCTAATGCTACCTAAAACATATACTTGAGATTTATGTCTCAAAAATAAAAATAACAGAGCTTAACAGATATTTTGGATTGAAAGTCTACATATATAAAATGCATAGAATTCATATGTAAATGAAAAAATAGTATAAGCTACCAGCAGAGAACAGGCATTGATACCATATATAATCTTCAGAATATCTAAATAATGTAAATGTTCAGATAATATATATCAATATAAACTTCCAAACATAAAAGTAACTTTCCAAACCGAAAGAAAAATCATCTCACATTTTCTCAAATACAAAATCTTGCCTTCTTTCATTTTTAGGAAAAAAGGCTAAGATTTTTTAAGTTTATATTTAACTTGAAATGTGATCTCTTCTAATTCACCTCCACTGAGTGTCATATTGAATGATTCAAAATGTTTAAATTCAACTACAATATAAAAAGTAAATAAAACCATGTAAGTAGTCCAGAAATTTAAATTCTAAGGAGCAAATAAAAATTATCATATCTAAAAATCTCTTCAAAAATATTTTCTTGGTACAAACCTCCATCTCCAGGGAACCCTGGCATGGAAGCCGGCAGGCAGCACCTGCTACCTCCCTGGAAGCAGAAACGGGAGTACAAATGTATTTTGCTGGGAAACCGTAAATATCTTCATGTTCGCTGATGAAGAACAACTGAGGAAATCAAACAAAACGTGGCCAACAAAAGGCCGTTATTTACACAAATCTGCATCTGCTGAAAGGCTCCGAACATTTCAGGTATACAAGCAAAGCAGCCTGGCTCCAAGTCTCTTAGTTCAGAACATTCACATGTAAAAAGCTATAAATTAATGGTGAAAGAAATCTCACAGCATTCACTCTTTTACAGGTCAAAATCTTTACCTTCACTTCACTGACTTGTTTACATGTATATGTATATCTATACACAGGTAAAATATATGTCTAATACATTATTTATATACATGTAGACACATTTCATTACACTAGGAGACCACTGTCACACAAATGTTGTTTCATGTTCTTTGTGTGAGCAAGAGCATGTATACACACTGGTACAGGTGGGTGTCTTTGAGTGAATATAAACTATCAAAAAATTAAGTCTGAATGTAAAACAGAACTAGGAGCCCATTCCTCTCCATTATGTTAAGTCAAGACTCCTTTCTCATCCTGTCACACCCAATCACGCTCCTTAAAAACAGGAAGTCTAAGCTCTTTTTAGAGAAAACCGAAATTAAGCCCTGAGTATTAGATTCACATTTAGGATGAACAGTCTTAAGTATAAACATACATTTCATGCCAAAAAAAACTCTAGAATTTTTAAGTCTTTAACCAGTCTTCCCCTCCCCAGTGACTTTTCAGAAACCTATTCAAACTACATCAAAACACAATTTTAATTACAAAAGTAACACAGGTGGGAATCTTAGAACTTGCTGGGCTGCCTTAATAACCCCAAAGAAAACATTTATTTTAGCCAAACAATTGTAAAGTTTGTCTCCTTTTAGAAACGTCTGCTGCCAAAATAAATGTTTGCACTGAAAGAAGTGTTTTGGCTGTTAAGATGGTACTAAATAAAATGCTTATATTCTGAAATAAATATTTTACTCAAAAAACACACAGCAAAATAGACACATCCAAAGGGTATAGAAGATAAAGACAAATTAAAATACCTATTGATTTTTAAAGTCTTTTTAAAAAGAACCTGTTTTTAATTCAATTTTATTTAGATTTAAAGTGATAAGTTCAGATGGATCACCTTAACAAAAACTACTTTCTATTTAATTTTTCATGCTATCTTTTAAAACAACGATTGTATTCCATGTTCTTATTGTTGTAAAGGTCTTCACAATATAGATGTGCTTTTAAAAACTAAAGAACTTATAAAACAATCTGATTAAAAAAATGGATAGAGGACCTGAATAGGCATTTCTCCAAAGAGGACATACAGATGGCCAATAGACATATGAAAAGATGCTCAATGTCACTAATCAGGGAAATGCAAAAACCATGAGCTATCACGGCACACCTGTAGAATGGCTATCATCAATGAATCAAAAAACAAGAAGTGGCGAGGATGTGGAGAAAGGGAACCCTCCTGAACTCCTGATGGGGTTGCAAATTGGTACAGACACTATGGAAAACAGTTTGGAGGTTCCTCAAAAAAATTAAAAATAGAACTACCTTATGACCCAGCAATACCACTCCTGGGTATTGATCCAAAGAAAACCAAAACATTACTTAGAAAAGATATATACACCCCTGTGTTCACTGCAGCACTATTTACAATAGGGAAGCAACCTAAGTGCCCATCAACAGACAACTGGGTAAAGAAGATGTGGTATAAATACAACAGAATATGAGCCAGAAAAGAAATGAAATCTTACTATTTGTGACAACATGGATGGACCTAGAGGGTATTATGCTAAGTGAAATAAGTCAGAGAAAGACAAATACCATATGATCCCACTTACACGTGGAATCTAAAGAACAAAATAAACAAGTGAAACGGAAACAGACTCATAGATACAGAGAACAAACTGATGGCTGCCAGATGGAAGGGACTCTGGGGACTGGATGAAAAAGGTGAAGGGATAATCCGTACAAAATAGTCACAGGGATATTAAGTACAGTATAGGGAATGTAGTCAGTAATATTGCGATACCTATGTACAGTGCCAGGTGGCTTCTAGACTAATGGGGGAATCACTCATCAATTATATTAAATGTCTAGCCACTATGCTGTGCACCTGAAACTAATATAAACTGAATGTCAACTATAACTAAATAACAAAAATTAAAAAAATAATAGAGTAGAAGTGGACCGTTATAAAAAACTGCAAGTCATGTTTTCCCAGTATAAAAGCACTCATGAACTTAAGTATCTCACTTTGTCCTCTTTCCCTTTCCCTGGTTTTATAATGCTAACAGGCATCAGATTATACAAACATTTGCAAAAAGGTAAGGCTAGTTAAAATATCAAACCAATAACCCTTGTTAACTCAAGCAAAATCTCAGACTACATAATCTGCTTGACACAAATAAATATATCTTTGCGCCTCTGTAGCCTATTTCTCCTGGGCTATTTTGTTTATGTGAAAATCTTTTTTTTAAAGAGAGTTGGCACAGACCTACATATACATTTATGATCACAAAGGACAAGAAAAATGAAACAAAACATCTGGTCACCCACATCCTTGATCCCGTAGAGGATACGTTGGTGTCTTAATTTTTTAAAAAAATGTTCAAAAAACTCAGAAAAAAGTCAGATGCTAGTGACCTGAAAGATCATATATCCTCTGTGCAGCTCTATACTAGATCAAATCAACCAATGTACTGTTAACCATCCCCAGGTTTGAATTCCAGGAGCCTACAGGCAGAGCATTCTCCACGGAGGCATAGAAAATTCATTTCCCCTCTCAGCTCAATAAAAACCCAAGTAGGCTAGTTTTTAGGGCACCGTGCAAAACTAATCTGTTTAGCCATGTGTCTGCCTGATGATGCAGGACAATGAGCACGTGAAAAGACCACAAATCTAGTTCCAGTTAATAAATACTAAAATGATGTACTATTATCACATCGTGCTTCAAAGACCCAGTAATGAGTATATTTCAAAAAAAAAAATTATCACCATACAAATCAAGAATCACCAGGTTAATACACTCTGTGGCCACTTCCTCCTGACCCTCAGACAAAAGGTCAGCAGTGATCCTCTCCAAGTGACAGTTCACACAAGCACCGCGGCCCCTTCAGAATACTCATTTCAAATTCCCCTCCCAGGAGTGGAACGCTAGCCAGGAATCAGACTGTGACCTGAGCCAAAGACAACTTACCACTCAGCTGGTAAGTGGGCAACTCAATTTACAAACTGGAATTCTTGCATTTTAATCCTTTGCAGAAATATACGAGCAATATTAAATGAACTGGATTCAGCTCATTAGAGGTTCACAAACCAAACACAGAAAGCTTTGGAGGCTGTCCAAAGCAAAGTCATGCCTAGGTGGTGATGTCCACTCAATAAAAACCCAATGTCATCATTATCTTTCTACTTTTTCCCTGAAGAACATCAGTAGCCATGACTACAACAATGCTCAGCCACTTACATCAATACTAGAAGAAGATGGATAAGACCTGCAGCCAATAACTGTGCCAGGATGTTGTATGTAGACAAATTTATTATTATCCAAAAATTAGGAACAAGGTAATTCACTGAAAATTCTTCCTCACCAATGAATACAGACTAAAGCTAACAATATAAATGTGCTCTAATAACCTTTACCAATAGCTTCTTCTTTTTCCATTTCAAAGCTATAAATTAGAATATACCTAATTGATCACATGAACTTGCTATGATGAAAGCTGTGTGTCCCCTTTAAAATGCTACACATATTCAAAAATGCATTCATTTATCTTCAGACTCTTAGATTTCAAAACAAGATACTATATTCAAAGCTGTGTTATAACTAATGAAATGGTGAAAAGTCAAGACAGATTATTTAGAACTCCTGATTATGATGAACTCAGTAAGAAAGTTTGACATATTACAGCCAGAGCATTCAGTTTCTAACTAGATACAGATTTCCCTTTTATTATCAGAAAGATCTGTGCTTAATTAGAATCAGGCATTTCTTTTAGTTTGCAGTGAAACACCTAATCTAAAACCTTAATTAAAAATTTGCTGAAATACTTGGTGGATAATCTTCACGAATCCGTCCCTTCAAATAAACCCACATTACTGGATTTCAAAAGTCTGTAAGAGCCGCAGGGATTAAATAAAAGCAAAAAGCTAGAAATTAAAGTTATTCTGTTATGTGTAATATGTCTTCTAATGTTAGCCTTACACGTGTGGGGAAGAAAATAATAATAAAAAAAATTTCCAGACAATCATTCTTCACACATCTTTTCCGTTTGTTAGATTCCCACCTTGGGATTGCAAAATAAGCCAATGTCGAAAACTTCTAAGAAGACTTTAGCTCATTTAGAGAAAAAGATAAAGGAGCATCCAGCCGCTTGCCATAAACAGCATCTTTTGAAATGACTTTCAAATTTCACATCAGGAAAATATGATGGAAGGAAGGTGCAGACACAAGGAATGACTAGTATCTACTTCTCTCCACTAGTCCTGCTATTTCTTACCACCTTCCTGCCTCTGTGCTCTTCCTGTGGCCAGAACTATGAGCCTCCAAGTGAAATAAGCTATATAGTTACGGCTTCAGGAGCTAGCTGTCCGGGCCTTTGTCCCCTCAACTAAAAGCAACTTAGTTTTAAAACTGAAAAATGAGAGAGAAAATCACAACTCTTGCCTTACTTTTCAATACTTTACAAATTAACTTCCTCTCACAATTAGCAGGCTCAAATAACAATTTTTACTCAAAGTAGTAAAATACTGCTGGAAAAAAGAAGTAATGTTGAAAAAAATAAGAGAACAATTACGTATGCAACTGCTAGATTTCTGAGTGGCCAATCTTTAATAAAAGGGGTGAGAACTTGCAACAATATCAAAGGCCAAGTAAGGAACCAAAAGCAAGGATACAAAGGCTGAGCTACTTCTATCTTTCTCTACAACCACCTGAAAACAAAAATTTCACCAGCGGAGGAACAAAGATAAAGAGGAAAGACAATATCCAGTCTCTAAAAGAAAAGGCCCAAATGCAATTTATTCATGAACTTTTAGGGCATAACTATGCAGCACGGAAAGCATGACACAGTCTCCACACCCACTTGAGAAAAGTTGTATCCCGGTTTTTCTTATTTCCATAAATGATTTCTGTTCAAACACAGGGAAGAATTTCCTGCGAGGAAGTACCTGTGAAACCGTGGAATGGGCGGAGCGATGGAAACGCCCACCTGGAGCCCGAGCACCGCCCAGGGCATCAGCCTGACGCCCCCGGGTTGAAGCACCGGGTGGGAATTTATGCTTGAGACTTTCTGGTGTTCCTAGTAACTAGATAGCTCACAAGTCTGAATGAGATCCACATTTCATGCTTCCTCAAGCCAACATAGCAAGGATACTCTCTCCCGTAACCAAGAGACTGTAGGTTTACTGCTGTTGGAGGTAGATGGCCATTTAAGATAACGCCAACTACTTGATTCTAGAGAAAAATACTGGGTCTTTTATTTAAAATAATAATAATAATAATAGAAGTCTTTTGTTTAAGTAAAAAATCTACAAAACATACACATCAAACCCTCTTATATGAAATACAGAAAGCTTTTTCAAAAATGATGGGAGAAATAATATGTTAAGAAATAAAAGTGAGATAACTTCTTGGGTGACTAAAACATTTTTTTAAGATGATGCCATCTTCATGAAAAAGACCTTTAAATAACTTAAAATTTCGCCCTTAAGAAATCTATTCACAGCTCGAAATGTGACACAGTCTGACACCAGAAATGCTAGAAAGCCAAATTTACTTTAGGGCTTGGATCTATATAATTCGCTGCAAAATGATGCCACAGTACACCTTTCACATACAGCTGGCAACACCGGCCTTCTACCAAACAGGTGTTCTGTCCACTTTGTTCTAAGAAGCTCACTTTTCTTTAAAAGAAAGGGGGGGAAAATTGTACCTGTGATTATTTTGAAGAAACTATGCCAATTAAAAAGCAGAACAATCTGTAAAATGCCCCCTAATTCTCTCAAGGCCGATCTCAGGTCGACGTGGAAGACAAACTATGACCAACGGAAGGAAGACGATGGAAGGGTGAAAGCCGGCACCTACCTGCTGCTGCGGGTACTGCATTCCTCCCATGGCCCCCGGGGTCCGGCCTTGGATGCCAATCGGATACCGCTGTGGACCTGGGGGACCGTAGGAACCTCCAGGGTAAGGACTGCTCTGCTGAGGCTGAGAATGAGGGTTGCTGCCCATCCCGTACAACTGAGGTCTCTTCATCACCATGGGATCCATTGGGCTGCCCTGTGAAGGAACAGATGAAGCAGGTGTATTAAGTCATTATTTATTACAGAGGCAGAAAGTTTGTTATGCTGACACATACACGAAAAACACAACTATCCTTCTGAAAATATTAAAAACAAAGGATCTAACAAATATAAACCCAGAACGTTAAGAAAAAACCTAGATGAATATAAGACATTTTGTTTTTTAACTTTTAGTACATTCTAACAATTAAGGATCCAGAGTAAGCAACCTAAGGAAAGATTATGCATCGTAAGAGAGAAAGCATTTGCATCTAAAAGTCTACCATGCACAGAGGAAATGAGCCCCGCTTCTTCCAGCTGCCTAGTAACAAAGGAGTATACTGAGGCTAGGAGCACTTTCTGACTTCAAAGTATTCTTGGAACAACTACTTTATTTTAGACCTGAGTCTCCAAGTCCTTATCAAACATTAATGCATCTGAGTGCTCATTAGAAAGTGAAAGGATAGATTTTAGATAATACACAATGTCTGGGTAAAACTTTTCAAAGATCACTAGTGCGCATGAATAAGCACCCAGACTGTGAGTCACAAGCCACCTTCCCTGTGTAAGTTAGCATCTTACCAACATAACCAATTCAAAGCTAGACGTGGAGTTTTACTTTTGGCTTAGTGAGTCAGCCCATGGGCCTCAGGGCCAAAGCCACTAAGGAGAGCCAGAGCTGGAGCCTCAGCCTGGGCCATCACGCCCTGGGTGCTTCCAAAGGAGCAAAGCAGTGTGGGGAAGTCCCTCACCACCACTACAAAGGATCTGCAGAATTCATCCAACAGGTGAGTCGGCCCCTTCCAAAACCATGTATTGATCCCCACTGTGTGCCAGACTCTATGATTACAGTGAGTGCATGGGGACTCTGAGGAAGGTTCGAGGGGGTGCAGGATAAACAGGAAGAATCCAGGTTCAAGATGGGGAGAGGCAGGGTATACGAGACCACGAAGCAGACAAACAGCATAAAGCACTCGCTCAGGGGAGATGAGCCGCCTGGTGTGTTCGAGGGAACATAAGCGGTTTAGATCCAAATGAAGCAGGAATTTGCAAAGAGAAGCTGAAGGAGGCAGAAGCCAGTACGTGAGTGAGCCTTAAATGTCATTTTAAAGGCTTCGCGTTGTACCCTGGGGATAAACCACTGGGTGCTTTAACAGAGCTATAGTCAGATCTACCTCTCAGAAGGCTGGTCTCTCAGGCAGCTGACTGGAGCCAGGGTGGGCTGCCATGGCAGGCAGGTGAGCTGAGGTCCTGAGTAAAGGCAGAAGCAAGCCAGCCCAGATGCAAGGAACAGGATGGAAACGCAACACAACTCGGACACTGAGCGATGGAAGACAGGAGTCAAGGGTGGCTTAACAGGTGATAAGACACCAACTGAGACAGAGCAGGCAGGGGCACAAGCAGATCAGCCCTCTCCCAAGAAGTGGGAGCCTTCAGTATTTCACATATTAAATTTGAGGTTCCTACAGGAAAGCCAGGCGAAAATATCCAGAAGGAACTGACACAATGAGTTTCCCGCTTGGGGAGTCAGGTCTGACCTAGAATAATAAATAGGGAAGTCAGCATACAGAGGATATATGCTCCTGGAGGGCAGCCATATTTTTTGTTTTACTATTATATCTCTGGAACTTAAGTCAAACAGTGCACATGGCAAATAGTAAATGCTCAATAAATGCTGTATAAATTAATCAAGAGGAAGCATGTCAAAAACTTAAGAATTTTCTCCAGGAAGAATATGAAGTGAGAACATGAGGACAAAATTCTAGAAAAGACCACTGTTTCAGGGAGAAGAGAAAAAAGGAACTCACCAAAAGCCAAAATAGTCAAAACATGCGGTAAGCAAGTCCAGAGTGTGGTGTATGGGAGAGAAGGGAGTCGTGTACTGCAAGCGAACGGGCATGCCAAATGCAGCCTGCTGTCCAGCGGGGAGGGCTAAAAGCTGCTGCTATGCCTGATGACTAGGAGGGCACTGCTGAGCCTGGCAATGGCTGTCTCATCACAGAGGTCGGGGTAGAAACTGGAAGCCTAGGAACTGGGGCATGAATGGGAGGTGAGAGAGGGGAGCCAGGAGAGTGGGCCCCAAACCCAAGCTGGGGGAGCCACAAGAACTTCCCAGTCCTCCCTCCAGCCTACCCCGCACTCCCAAGGCTGCCTGGAGTGTGTCTGCCCACCTTTCTCCCTAGGGATACCCTGGTGCTCATTTTAATGGCTTGATTAATCCATTCAACACACATTTGCTAAGTGTATCTACCATTTACCGCGTGCCAGGCACTGGAGGCACAAAAATAAACAAGTGCCCATGGCTGTCCTGGGGAAGTGAACAATTCATTGCAAGAGACGGGATGAACAAAGCTTACAAAGCTGTCAGCAGACATCCCAACTGGACACACAAGGCACTGTGGGGGGGAGGGGGCATCTCACTGCTTCTGTGATGGGTTCCGACAAAGCCTTCCTGCAGGAAATACCTGAGCTCAGTCCAGAGGGTTGAGGGGTCCCTGCCAGGAATGATCTCACCTGAATGAAAATATGTGCAGGCCAAACGGTTCTGCTTGAAATTCACAATTCCATGACATTTTAACTGTTACTTTCACCATTCAAAAATAGTTTGTACTTAGCCATGACAGAAATTGCTCAAACAATATAATGATGTTATATAACATACGCTGACTTAGCCATTTAACATACAAACATATATGTTGATAAACATATTGAAATGGAATTGAGGACTAAGAACTGAGTTTCCCCAGAATAATTTAAATTAGAATTTAAACCTAAAAAGGCAAAATAATTATTTTTCACACTTTTGTTTCAAAAGATAAAATAAAATTTTCCATGGAAGTATGAAAATCAAGGCTGAGCTGGTGATTTCAAAATCCGCAGAGTGAATGAATGGCCAACAGAGAAGCTGAGTAAATCTGATTTCAGGCTAAATTTCCAGTACGGGGCCCTGAGGCAGCCGTATCTCCACGTTTAGTCTGGATTAGCCAGGGCATAGGCAAGGTCTACTATCCCACTTTAAATAGTGCACGACCAAAACTGGCTTAATTAAAGCAAAATTTAAATAGGAAAATGACTAGAAGCCTACATTTTATAATACTATAACAGTGCAGCAAATTCATCTTATCAGTGACAAAAATTGTTTTGTAATATGTCTCATCACTGCCATAAACTCTCACAGTCCTACTTAAAATTCAGTTAATTTGCACCCATGTCAAAAATGTTAGCTTAACCCTGAGATTTCTAAAAATCAAAAGCATGAAATCCACAGATTATCTGTACCTCTCAAAATGCATCAAATACCTTTCACTGAGACTTCAGATATAAAAAACAGATACTTATACGGTGCAAATTATTTAATTTTAACCTCTCCTATGGCTTATTATCAAATATTCATCCACAATCCAAATTCACCCCGCTGCGTGCTCTTGCTATTTTTAACATTAAATATGTACAACTGCAGGATCTCAACCCCTGCTTTTTACTGGTATTTCCTTAAAGAAAGCAAAGACCAAATCAAATCGAAGACTTTTCCAAAAGAATATAAAGGCCAAGTCACTTCTCACATTCACATCTAACCCAAAACAATTTGCTATTTTTATCGTCTACCCGTCGGTTCTGATATTCCGGAGTGTCACCATTCTCATTTCTCGCATAAAATGCATGCTCTCAGAGACTCGCTCCACATTAAGAACAGTCCTCGAATTCTCTCTCAGTGTACTATTCCAGACATGGTTTTCCTTTCCAGACACCATTCCACAACTGCTGCAGTTCGAACTTCACTTACGCAAAATAAAACAAGTACTCTGAAGGCCGCAAGATGAACCATCCATTTTCAAGCTCTTAAACTAGTCTAGGTTTAGTTACTCAGCTTCTAAAGTAATTTTATTAACTGATAGAACTTTCTTGTGTCTCCTCCTTATTCAAATAAGCTTTTGGATATACGGTATGTATGCGATATACAACACACATACACACACCTATGTATGTATGAGTTATACGACACACACACACACACACACACACACACACACACTTTCCTGGATCTCCCATAGGAAGCTGTCACTGCCACCTGGATCCTGCAAAAGCCTCAGAAGGTTCCCCATCCCTCGGACTACTGAATTGGGAGGAAAACGATGTATATTTTTAAAATACATATTTGAACATAGATTCTAGACATATTAGGTAGCACAGTTAGGCTATATTATAGGTTAAAAGGGTTTTCAGACGCTGGCCTGGAAATCCAACTACCCTCTTAAAGATTATCCAAGTTAAAAAACGACTCACATCCTTTTAGTCTTCTTTAGATAAACTTGATGCTTTTTATACTCATAGATACTCCTTCATTGCTACTCTTTCAGAGTATGCCTACACATGTATTTATGATATATGTAATTGTATATATTCCTAAATATCGAGTTAAGAAAATGTTCATTAGTAGTTTATGAGTATATTTCCCAATGTCTTTTGGCCCAATTCTTTAAACCATAAATTGAAGATAGGCATTACAAAAACCCACAGAAAGAAAAAGTATCACATCTTCTTGATCTATAATCATGTCTTTCTGTCTGGATTAAGCAAGAGCTCTGAGAAACTTTCTCCTTTTCAATCATTATTTGCAAAAACGTTCTTCTATCTTAGCGCTAACTAAAGACGACTTTGAAGCAATATTTCATTACCTATAAAACAGCAAAAATAATGAAGCTCATGTCTTGGTCACAGTGAATAACACCGCAATGAACATCGGGTACATAATTCTTTACGGATAAATGTTTTCAAATGTTTTGGGTAGACATCCAGCAGAGGGATTGCTGGGTCATATGATAATTCTAGTCTTAATTTTGGGGAACCTCCATGTTTTCCATAGTGGCTGCACCAGTTTACATTCCCACCAGCAGCGTATGAGGGTCCCTTTTTCCCCACAACCTCTTCGATGCTCATTTCTACTTGTCCTGTTGATGACAGCCATTCTAGCAGGTGTGACGTGGTATCTCATTGTGGTTTTGATTTGCATTTGCCTAATAGCTAGTGAAGTTGAGCATCTTTTCATGTCTGTTGGCCATTTATACGTCTTCCTGCAAGACATGTCTGTTCGAATCTCTATCCATTTTTTAATTGGATTTTTGGTTTTCTGCTGTTGGGTTGTATGAGTTCTTTATATATTTTAGATGCTACCCACTTATCAAAGGCATTGTTTGCAAATTTCTTCTCCCATTCAGTTGGCTAGCTCTTGGGAAGGTATTTGCGAACAAACACAAAGACATAGGCACCCCAATGTTCACTGCAGCATTATTCACGGTGGCCAAGACATGGAAACAACCAAAGTGCCCTTCAATAGATGACTGGCTAAAGAAGATGTAGTCCATACAGTGGAATATTACTCAGCCAGAAGAAAAGACAAAATACTGCCATTTGCAACAACATGGATGGATCTTAAGATTATCATGCTAAGTGAAATAAATCAAATGGAAAAAGTTGAAAACTATATGATTTCACTTATATATGAGACATAAGACTCAAAATAACAAAATAACAAGACAAACAAAAATTCACAGACACAGACAATAGTGGTTACCAGAGGGAAAGCGGGGAAGGAGGGAGGTAGATAAGCGTAAAGGGGGTCAAATATATGGTGACAGAAGGAAATTTAACTTTAGGTGGTGAACACACAATGAAACAGACATATAACATATTATTGAATTGTACACTTGAAACCTATATAATTTTATTAACCAATGTCACTCTGACAAATTTAATTAAAATAATAATAATAAAATCCAAGGTGAGTAAATGAGTATTTGAACCAGTAGGTGTAAAACAGTAGAACTCTTTCTGAAGGATATAAGCTTTAAACAAAAGCTTTAAAAATTCTCTGATCCAACACTGATACTCTCTCTCAAATGAGGCAGGGGTGCTATTCACCCCAACTTGCCAGCAGCTACATTCCTAATACTGAAGGGAGACAGCCTCGTCTTGGGGAGAAAACAAGGCCTTTGAATTCAGTAGTCACCTACAGAACCACGCCCTGTCCCACCACTCAGTGCCACTGTGTGACCTTGAACACCGCGCTAAGTGGGGGGAATACCCCTCACAATTATTGTGAAAGCTGAATTAGTAAGAATTATAAAGGCTCTCAGAGTCACTTATTAATGTTCAAAAAAGAAAACTGAAACTGCCCAAATATTCGATGATTTCAGAAATGTGAAGGAGCCATAACGTATCAGCATATGTCATGTTATGTGGAATGTGTTATGTGGGCTAAACAGAGACATGGAAAAGTACATAAAAAACATGGAGTGTTTGAGAGTGATGTGCATGATTTACAGCCATGTGAAAACTAGGTTGATAATGATCAGAGCCAGCCACGGTGACCTGTAAGTAGTGGCTGTCATATCGTGAAGCAATCTATGTTTACTTTTCTGTGATGATGTCTAAATATAACTCGAAAATGCCTCCGGTGTTTTTCCCAGGCATGCTGCAAACATGACTATGGCGTGCTGCGGGGGGGTGGATGGGACACAGCTGTCCTGCTCCGTCCTCTTCATTCCTGCAACCCCCACTCCCATCACAGCACACACGAGCAGGGAGGAGCTGCCAGTCCTCACTCTGAGGACGTCCCTGCTCTCCTCTCAGCCTGGAGCCAAGCTCAGCGGGACTGGAGCCAAGCTCAGCCGAGTCCCGGCTCAGGACGCAGAGCTTCCCCCTTCCCCACGCCCCGGCGACCCCATTCACGGAGCCCGCCCGGACTCTCTCCCACGCTGCTTGTAACGAGACTGCTGAGTTGCCCTGTACTGTTATTTAACGCACGCGAGCTTCCCCTCTTTTCGTGTGCTATTTCAAAAATGGCAATGTCCATGCTTTGTATCTTTTATGTCTCACTTAGCAGACAGCACCAACGACTTTGATGACTGTGGTGATTCACCTCAGGAAAGATGGCTGATGACAAAGTAAAACGTTCTCAAAAATAACTCATTAACCAATTCTACACCAATTCTGTACATACACGCAGAAGTCAATGACAATACAAAATGCAACAGTCACAATCAAATTCTTCTAGAGAAAAGAAAATTAAAATTGGTTCCCATCAAAAACAGGAACAGGGACCACATCAGAGACTCTTCTCGCATTTGATAACGAATGCATATTCCTCTGCAAGCCAGAAAATACCAGGATTCTCAGTGACCACTGTCACGCTACCACAGACTCCAATTACCAAAGAAACTTCCTCCTCCTAGGTGACAAGACAGAGGCCGGGATGGGGGGCCTTGCCCAACGCTGCAGTCAGTACTAGGCGAGCTGCCACCAGAACCCAAGTTCCCGACTCGCGCGCTCCCTCCCCGGTATCCCGCCTCCACGCCTCGTCACGAGACTGACGTAGGAAAAACGCAGCCCAGCATCAAAACCATTTTGTTTTCTGTTTGTACTGACAAAACAGAACCTGTTGATTAAGACCTGAACTAAACACTGGAACTTCAAATCTGGGTATCAGCGCACTGGAAGTTCTTCTTCTGTCAATACAGGAAACGTGCAATATTCTACAATGGTACAGAATGGTACAGGAAGGATCAAGGAGTGGAATTCTAAGATATTAGAAAAAAACAGAGAAGGCTGTTTTGTTGTTTACTCTAAGAATCATCAAATTATTGGTGCCCTTTAACCATGATGCCACTTGCAATGCAAGGAGGGCGGGAAGGAACCAAAGCACGCACACACGGACTTGGAAAGATGACCATTGTCAATATTTTGGGTTTGGGTTTGGGTTTCCTTGAAGCAAGTTACAGAGAACTTATATATTCGTGGAACTACAGAATTAAATTTAAAGGAAGAGAGCAGAGGATGAGAAAATCTTTTTGTAAAAATGGGATTGTAAACAATTTTTATTTATGCAGTTTTTATATGAAATAAGCATGTTTTGATATCCAAGTTTAAAGTTTGCTTTTCATGTATACATCATTAAACAGGACCAGAAGAAATATTTTTTCCTAACTATATTTTAAATTTTATCCTAAATTTATGTCATTGGATTTTTATTTTTCAGTATTAAGATTAGCCACAAAACATTAACATGTTGTTACCTACATACGAAGTAACTTCTATAAACTAGCAATAAAAGGTAACACACAAAAACTGTGATTCTTAACTCTTAGAGTGATATTCTAAAAATGCACCCATGATGTCTATACGTCACAAATTTGGCATGTGGTGTCAGAGGTATATGGAACAGACTCCACAAAGTCATCCAAAGACCCTCCTGACCTACACTGTCAAATAGGACCAACATCCGCCACGTGTTTCTAAAGCACTTTACTTCATTTCATCTGATCACAATTCAGCAATGAAGCACAGTATCTTAGACTAAAAAGACCCTCGCTGGTCTATACATGATGTACGTATGCATCCCCTAAAAGCGTCTACTGCCATGAATGTTATGAATGGCTTCCTTCTATGTAACAGAAATCTGTTCCTTGCAAACTTACATCCATTGGTTTTACTTTGGTCCTTTTAAAATTTATTGAAGACAGCTCTACCTATTTTCCTTTTCTGGGCAAAATATGCCAATTCTTAGTCCCCTTAACACAAAAGGTCTTGTGTGGAGGAACTTGCTTCCTTTTCCAGACCCTTCACTGGTACTAAAGCAGCCTCCGATCTCCGTGCTAATTCAGCATCTCCCTCACACTCTCAGTCCATCCCATCAGCTTTGGGTAAATCCCACCTCCCTGTCTCCTATTATACAATTAGTCGGTTGACTCGAGTGGCAAAAGCTTGTCTTTATCTCTGCTTATTCTCACTTTGCTTATTTCTGGTCACCGCTCTAACCTGACATCCACCACATTAACTGCATTTCCTGTCTCGATGTCAACCACCGATTAAATGAGCATGCCATTTCATTTATGTCATCCCCATGTCGCTGATAAAAATACTGAGGTCGAGGGAGAGGACAGAGCTTTGGGCTAACCACTAGCACCACTCATGAAAACTGACAGAAATCGTGACATCAGTATTCTTGGTGGAAGGTCTTCATTAGAACCTTAGAAAAAATCTTTTCCATTGATCCACAGCACTCCTCCGATTTACTGACTGTGCTTATTATACAACCAAGAGTCCATATCTGCCTTTGGGTGACAATCTCCTGACACTTCAAATTCCTCCATCTTTTCTAATATATAAAATAAATAGTCCAAAGTTTAAGAAAACTTAGAATTCAAGACAAAAAAATATAAGGGAAGACAGGGAGTTTAGAGTCAGACAAACCTGGATGTGAACCCTGCCTGTACTCATCAGCTACATGAACTCAAGCTTCCATTTAACAGTAGTATGCTCACCTTCTGCACCACTGGGGGATTAAACGAGGTACCACAGGATTTATCACGCGGTAAGAGATTTCGAAATCTTTTCCCCCTCTTAACAAATTAACAAATTGAAGTCAGAACAAAATTACTCAATAATTTATTGAGTAATTTTCTTGTCTCCCCAGCATACTGTTAATTAAAGGTGGAAATTTTGTCTTATTTATCTTTGCAAACCTAGCACTTAGCACATAGCTAGTGAAGCAGCAGGGCTCTAACTAGAATGTGATGGCCAATAGGCAGCAAAAGTAAGAATCGTGCACCACTGCAGACAGAAGATTCACTTTTCACAAGTTCATCATATAAGCCACAGCTTCCATTACCTCTTCTTGCCTGGGTGGCCCTTGGCTGGCTCCTCTGACCTCCAGAGCTCTACACCCAACTGCCACCAAACAGTCCTGCCTGGACGCCCAGGATCTTCCGCACTTGTTTCTGATCTCAGTAAAAGACACCACCCACCCCTGGTCGGACGGACGGACGGACACACACACACACACACACACACACACACGCACACACGCACACAGACATAGTACGAGTTAGAGTCCAGGGAGGCAACCTGACTCTCTCTTCTCCCTCTCCACCAGAGCCAACCTCTCACCAAGTCGGCTGGACCCACCACTGCCACCAACAGGCAACTGCCACCTCCCAACATGCTGGCCTCCACAGGGCTCTAGAGAAGCGTCCTTTCCCACCGCTGGGCCTTCAACTGCACTGTTCCCTCCGCGTAGAAAGCGCTCTGCTCTCCCGCAGAACTCAGCGCTACCACGCCATCCCGGAGAAGCCCGCTCTGAACCCCAGACCGAGGCAGGGCCCCTCGGAAAGCACCGCACTTTGCCGTCTAGCAGTCACCGAAGTCTACACAAATATCTGTGTGACTGTGTGATAAATGTCTGTCTCCCCAACTAGACTTCCCACAGGAGTAGGAATGGTAAGGTGGCAAAGGCAAACATTAAACCCACTTATTGCTGTCACCTAGGTACCTCAGAATAAATCCAGAGAATGTGGCTCTCTCGGTTCCCTGGGTTTTGCCTGTTGTTATTTGCCTAATCCTCCAAGAGCAGCAGCCTGTACATCAACTCAATGAGTAAATTACTCTCTGCACTACACTTTCAAAGTTAATTTAACAAATGTAATAATTTTATGAAAAGACCAAAGTGTATATACATATTTTTTTATTTCAAAAGTAAATTAGATCTAGAAGTAATATCAAAATATTGATGGAATATATTTCTATTTTCCCTCAGATTTATTATTCTCACCCCTCCCCCCAAAAAACTGTGAAACTATTATCACGGCTTTAACAGTTTCTAAAATTTACACCTCTAAGTGTGCGGTATCATCCACACTCATGTGTCACTGCCGACAGCGCTGAGGCAGGCTCTTATTTAGGGAAGAAAAATAACGTGCTATATTTCCCATATAAATACAGATGTAAACCAAGAAAGGAAGCTTTTGTGAGACTGTCAAATTTCAACCCCACCACTTCTAGCTGTGTGATGCTAAAGACAGTCACCACGTAACTTCTCTGCTTCTCAGTTAACTCATCTGTACAGCAAGCACACTACCACTGCCACCACGAAACTGTGACAGGAACTGGACCCAGTCAAGTCCCTGACACACGACAGGCTTTTAATGGGTAGAGATGCTATTATCATTATTCTATGGAGGTATAATTCCAGAATAATCACCATGAGGCATGAGTACCCTCCACTACTGTGCAGAAGACAGACATCGCTAATCAATTCCAGCATTTGTCTCCCAGAAGTGCAGCAGGCCCCAGAATCTTTTATCCTATGGAGCCACAGGCGGCCACTACCAATTATCAGATTTTGCAAATAAGCAGAAACCATTTGCTATCTTTAGTACAACGGAAAGAGCATAATGTTTGACACTGGGGAGACCTGGGTTCACATAGCTCTCCTGCTCCTGACTAGCCACGAAATGTTGGATGAATTATTCCAGTGCTCTAAGCCACAGTCTTCCCATCTTTCAAGCAAAGATAATACCTCCCTCAAAGACGATCCTTCTAAAGCTGTCTGGTGTGTGATTTGCATGAATAAATAATCCCAAAGACATATCGAAGTGGTACGTAAAGACAGAGAAGTCACGGATTTCCCCAGCAATCTCCATGGCTGCCATCACGCCTCTTTCAAACTATTACAATTTTTTAGATTAACTCTAAAACTGCATTAAAGAAAATGCCAAAAAAATATATTATGACCCTTACCCACTGACTTACCTACTTCTAGACAAAGAGCGCCTGCCAGCCGCTAGCATCATGCTTTTCAGAGACATGGCCCTATTAAAGACCTACTTTATCAGAGCAGTAATTAGGTGGAAGCAAAATATCGACTCTTATTGGAATGTGAATGTTCAGAGAAAAAAAAAGTCAACGTAACTAATATATACTCAAATCTTACAGGCTAAACAAGATAGGGCACCTACATGCAACACTACAGGCCTAGGCAGATCCTGCACTGCAGGAAAGACGACTGCTATAAAGGCACTGCAAGGACCGTGGACACAATCGAGGACCGCAGCGAAGGGCAGCGGCCCGACAGTGCTGGCTGCACCCAGGTGCGCGAGAGTGACCTTGCTCCCAGGAATGTACGCGCACCATTAAGGAGTTTGGGGGCAGAACGCGTGTGGCCTGCTCTCAACAATTCTGAGAAAACACGGTAGGCAGGCGAGGAGGCAAACAGACAGAGCAAAGGTAGCAAAATGTCAAAAATTGACCGTAAAGTTGTATGGGATTTCCTTGTACTATTCTTCCAACTTTCCTATAAATTTTAAATTTCAAAAGGAAAGCTTAAAAAATGGACAAAAGGAAAGACAAGGAACTTAAGATGAAAATCTCTGCACCTCACATCTGCGAGGGGGTCCGCAGCTCCTCAGGACTGAGGACCCCGCGTGACTCTGCAATGTCCACAGGTGCCACAGGCTTAACTCCTAAAGGAAAGGGGTGATGTGAAGAGAAAAGTGGGAAAAGAAACGTGGAGAACGAGGAGAGCGAGCACACGGAGGGAACAAAGACGTGCAGGTGAGAAGGCAGAGCTGGGGCAGGGGGGCAGAGGTCGCGATGCTTTTCCTAAAGGTGTGGGCCAGATACAGACCGAACACACGTTTTTAAATACGCTTTAAACATTCTTAAGAAGCTTCCATTCCACCAAAAAAAAAATTAATTAAAAAAAAAATCTGGTGAAAACCCTGCTCTGGTGCAGAGAGACCCTTCCCCACAAACCACCTTTTAAGGTCATCGTTCATCCCTCAAGATGTAATGAGGCTTCTGGTCCCTTGGCGTTTCTTACTCTGCTTTTCAAAAGATCTCAAACCTGCCCTTAAAGACGTGAAATGTGCCATCTTTCAACCAGAACTCTCCCTGACTTGTTTTCATAAGTTTTGAAAGGTGCTTTATAACCGCCACTTCTCACATGCAACCCCGCCCCCTCCTCACCCACACAGGAGACTCCACAGACCTGCTCCCCCGGCAGCGGGAGCAGCCGCCTCTGGTTTAAAATAAAGCAACTACCCAAATGAAAACACAGCGAGGATTTTTAAATCTCAGTACAAATGAAAAAGAGAATTATTCCAAAACTGGCTGACAAAGCTTCAGGATAAAGAAGAGGGTTCGGAGACCACCGACTAATTAGCAGCTTAAGTGCTTCCTATGGTGATAAAGCCTCACTTTCCCACCATCCAGCCACAGGACCTTAGAAGCCCTGGGGACAGAAGAACAGGGTCAAAGACACAAGACTCCGGGTTAAATCTGCCTGGCCTGCACCCTGGTTCCCACTTCCTGTGTGACTTTAGGCAGATGATATAAATTCTCTGAACTTCAGCTTCCTCCTCTGAAAAGGTAGGATAATACAGCCCCAACCTCATAGTGCTGTTATGATTATTAAGTAACACAGTAGATACACAAAAACTCAGAACAGTGCCTGGCACAATGACAATTAAGTGTTAGAGATCATTACTACTGGGCAATTTCACTCCTGAGCCTCGCTTTCTCACATGTAAAGTGAGAGACTGAGAGATGAAAAAGTCCCTTCCTGTTGTAGCATTCTATAATTCTAGAATTATCCCTACTCCCTGCCAGAACTTCTGTCATGGTTAAGTAGCAAAAGGAATGTTGAATTTTACAGATATTCTTTTCTGACTCATTCTTTGACCAGAAATCGAATCAATATATTGAAGGACAAAAGGTAGCGAGCTATAACAGGGTCTAAAAAAATTCAAAACCCACAAGTTCAACATCCAAATAATCACAGCTCACCTTAAAGTGACACACCTGCAACCTGTCAAGTCTCAGCCCACACTGAACCTGGACAGCCCCTCGCACACCTCCCAGCCGACGCTCTAAGGCATCTACTACACCCCCTTTGGGGATGAATACCCTTGCTTCCCAAACGCCTTTGGCTACCTCTAAAGTGAAAAGACCCCACAAAGCACCAGCAGATAAAGTAATCTGCCCTCTCAGGAGTCCTGCCATATACTGTGACTCTCTTATTTACTAGATATTAAACATTTATCATAACCAACTGTGACTCTGCTTACGCTGGTCTCCCCCACAGTGAGATCCTTAAAGGCAGAACTGGTGTCCTCCTCACCCCAATCCCCCTACAGCCCCAACTTCTCTCGCCTGGTGGACAACTGCCGCCGCTATTATTTCATTAATAAACAGATAAATCACTAACACTTAAGTGCACCTTAACCTCTCCAGGCCGTCCTCTTCTAGGTCATATTGTTCTGCCATCCTAGATGTGTCAATCATAAGTAACAAAAAAAAAAAAACTACGAAACCTGATTCTGAGTCTGGCCCGTAACAGGCACTTAGAAGTGTTTGGTACATGAACGTGAGAAAGATATCAGCTTGTCTCCTATTCCAATTGCGACTTCTCCTGGATTCAAATTATCATGCTCCAAACATAGGCATTTTGTATGTCCATGCTATGCCACCATTTTTAATATTCTTAAAACTTCATTTCTCAAACTATGTTTATAGCTGTGATTAAGAATAAAAAATGACTATAAAGCAAAGCACTCTTTAAGATTCATAATATGTGTTAGCATAAGGAAAGACTGAGACGTGCTTCACAGAAAACACATCTGTTTAACTTGGTTGTACTCAAATGTCTGGGCAAGTTTTTGTTTTTATTTTTAAACAGAACAGGAAAACATAAAACAGGATGATATAAAAATGTAATAATGCCTTCTAGTTTCATCGTTAGCTAGGTCTACCTAGGTAGACAAACAACCAGAGTGAATACGTGTGTGTGAGTGTGTGTGTGTGTGTGCACGTGCATATATGCATATTATGGCTTCTATCCCAGCCAATGTGAGAGGATACCTGCTTAGCTTACCTGCAGAGTTTTATACCGAACTGGGTCATAAGCACAAGAACAAGGAATTTTCATATATAGCTGGCTAGTAAGAGTAACAGCAAGGTATGCTGGTCATAGATCCTCAGCATTTATGGCAAATTATTAATCAAGTCCCACCTGAAACAATTTGTTAAATTGATTTTAATCACTGGGCCTCTCATGTGAAGCTTTGTATAATCAGCATTTCATTTACAAAATTAATTGCCTGATTGATTCTCAGGAGGCAGTTGCTGTCATTACACTGCTGTCATAACTTCTGAGTAGGGTGTCACAACACGAAATTCTGACAGTATGAAAAGCACTGCTATTTTAAAAATGGGTGCGGGGAGAAAGGGATAAAGGAGCAAAACCAAAGTTACAGTATCCTCTTCAGCCTGCAAGTCGCAAGTGTTTTGCGCTGACTACACTCTATGTCAATACCCTCTGCTAAATTAATGTGCAAATCTAGGGTTCAGGGCATGGTGTTTACTGTATTTAAATAATGATTAGAAGGCAAAAAGCACAGATTCACCACTAGAGTTAAGTTTTAACCTATGTTACAAAATATGTATCTTGATATGTAAATATCAAGATAAAGAGCAGCCCTAGAGTAGACTGGCAGACTTGTCTACTGCTAACCATTTCAATTTCACATACACTTCCTTTCTTACACTTTCTAATTAAAAAAGGCATGATCAGAAATTTTAGGAGTTTAAGACTAATACCAAAATATATGCATTTTAAGCATACTGAAGACACACATAAGCATACATTCATTCAGTCTTTCAAAAATCTTTTAGTACCTATTGTTAGATACACATACTTAATTCACTGCTTGCTATTTACCATTAATAGTCTACTAGTAATAGAAGGGTCTTCACCTAAATAGTTTTAAGTTACTGAGAATCATTCAAAGTGAGACCACATTACCAATATCATTACATTTTCAAACAGATCCACGTAAGCATCAAACCAGCCAAATATTCTATTTTTCTTCATCACAAATTGGCCTTTTCAGAAAGAATGCCCAATTCTGCAAAAGCCCCTAAATCTTGCCTCCTCCAAGCTCACAGGTGCATTACCCACATCCTCACCATTCCGTAAAAGCAGGGTGGATCACGCCAAGCCAAGTCATATTCAAAGGCATAAAATAATTCCATGGGATGGGGGACTCATTTAAAACAATCCCTATTCAATGCAATCCAATTCCAAATTAGGCCTCTTTTAAATGGGTCGCTTTAAATTTAATAGAGGCCTCAAGAGACCAGATGTAATTTACTTTCCTTTCAGTACACTAAATTTTGATTCCTATGTACAGCCACAGAATTCCTTTAAAAAGAAAGATCACCACATAAATCTGCTCTATTATCTTGTGACCTCGCTGTGTGTTTTTGTTAGCTAGCCTGGTAAAGGGAACTGGTCCGCTGCACCCACCCTGCGCTGCAAGCTAACGTGACAAATTCAGGCTAGAGGACATGAAGACAAAGTCTATCCGGTACACACACCGGGGGTGCGGAGCGGGGTGGGGGGCACTTTGGAGGGCAGGCCCCTCCTTGACCTCTTGACCACGCTTTACTCCCCTGCAGAAAAAGACCAATGGTCTCCAATTTTTACATGGTTCCCGGGGATGCCTGAATGTTAAAGGTTAAAGTCTACAAAGTGCTTTAAGTTCTGGGGAAAAAGGCATTATAAAACTATAATGCATGCCTTCTTAAGCTAAATGCATTATAACTGTTTCTGAAAATAGAGTTCACAAATCCAAATGCATTACCAATTTAACTTAACACCTTTCATTACAAAAGGAGCAAATCAAGTGAAGACAGAGCATTCCCTTGCACGTTGTGCACAGGGAATGCTAGCTACCATGGCTGCCTCCTACGACAGGTCTCTGCAGTCCGTCGGAAATGGTTTAGGACAGCATTTCTCAGAGGCGAAAGTGGCTGGATGCTGCATAAACAGGAATTCGGGCTGGCTTCAGGACGCAACTGAAATGTATATTCAGGATTATAATTTTCTATTTGCAAAAGGGGGGAAAGCATTGTTTTTATAACATACCACAAAGAAGCAGAGCTTGATGAAACAGTAGCAGCTGTTAAGGATTTCCAGGAAAAGTCTAGCTTCTGTCTTTTCAAGGGAGGTGGTGAGGAGGAACCTGGTCTTTTGGGAAGATATATATGAATGGAAGAGGTGTGAGAAAATTTATCAAAAGGAGGCAGGAGTTAGAAAAATTAAGAAACAAAGATTTAGATAAAAGAGGAAACAAGTTACCTAAGAGGCCATATCCATTTCATTCATTCAACACTGTTTAAACTGAACAAATATTAATGTGCAGAGCACTATGAAAGATAAGTAAGATGGTCCTTGGTTTTAAGAAATATAAACTATAACAGAAAATATGAGATGTATTAAATAATTCAATTTATAAATAAGCTTGTCGATGCCACAGGGCAGAGGAAAATAAAGTCCTATGGGAGTTCCACTGAGGGTAATAACTTGTAGTTGCAAGAAATGGAAGGATTCATGGAGAATTTATCATTTAATGTGAATAATAAAAAGATGAAGAAGATACACAGAATACCTTCTGTATCAAGCCACAAATATACAGCCACCATCTCACGAGCGCCTACAGTGAGTGGAGCAGTGTGCCAGGTGCTTTACAAACAACGTGAGCATCCTCGCGAAAATCCTGCAAACCCCTATTTTTACTTAAAAGAAGTCATCTAGATTAAGTAACTTGCCCAAGGTCACACTACAATATGATGGAGTCAGGATTTGCCCAGGGCTGACGAGAAAATAGTCTATAGAAAAAGTCTATAACTTAACTGCCCTCCAAACCACTCCAAGCAGTATCCCTTGATATGAACAAACTATGAAAAGAAGACTTTTTTAACCTGAATTGTGACCCCACTAAATTTTTTTGTTGAAGCCCTAACCCCAGCATGACTAATATTTGGAGATAAGGCCCAAAAGTAGGTGATCAAGGTTAAATGAGGTTATAAGGGTGGGCCCCAATCTGACAGTTCTGGTGTCCTTATAATAAGACGCAAGGCCAGGGTGTGTGTCCTCTCGTGTTCTTCCCCCACCCCTGCCACAACCCCACACCCCTGCACACTCAAAGAAGTCATGCGAGCACAGAGCAGGGTGCACAAACCAAGAGAAAAGGCCTCAGCACGAAAACTACCTTGCTGGTACCTGATCTTGGAAATCAGAACCCCAGCATTGTAAGAAATAAATTTCTGCTGCTTGAGCCCCAGTCCACCCTCCAGATGAGAATGCGGCCCAACAGGACGCCCCGACTGCAGCCTCTGAGACCCAGAGCAGAGGACACAGCTAAGACGGGCCTAGACTCCTGACCCACAGAAACGCTCAGTACTAAATGTGTGTTGTTTTTAAGACACCCAATTTGTAATGCAGTGAAACTCATCCGCGACTTAGTAATGACGTGCTTTCCACACAGGTCCTCCACAAGTGAATGTGCAGGCCAACTGCCTGCCGCTCCAAACCTCCCATGCGGACCTCAGAACGCTGGCGTTGGGCCAGCACTTCCACCGATAAGAAGCCCCGAAACACACAGTCCCAGCAGGTTCTGGTGGCTCTTTACTTTTCCTATTTCTGGGCAAAATCCTACTCATCTTTCAAACCTGGAGTCCAGGATGAACTTCCATGTCAAGTTTGTTTTGACATTATCAGAGGGAATAAAAACTTGTCTCTTCTGTGATATCAGAAGAAATCTCGATTATGATATTTAGAAGATTTGGTTGCAATTTTCCGTTTACTTGTCTCAACAGCAGAGGAGGCCAAGTTAAACAGCAAGACAGGTTACAAAGACAAAGGAAAACACCCCTCCCATTGTGACAGAGATGGAACAGGAGCAGGAATCCAACTCTAGCTCACCGGCTAGAGGACCTGAGGTGAGGCAAGTTACTCAACTTCTCTAGGCCTCAATTTTCACATCTATAAAACAGAAGACTGTGCAAGCAGGCACTCGGCATTTACACCCGGAACCTAGCTCGCTCTATCTATCTATCTATCTGTCCATCTAACTATCTATCTATCTATCATCTTCTACGTGTACATATCTCTAGATTAAATAAATATGACAACTAAAATATACCTGAAAAGTCAACCTAAATTCTAACTGAAAAAAAAAAGTATTAAAAATGATCCCAACATAAGACAATTTGTATAAAATTGTGACTTGAAAATAAACAGGTGTTTAAATTAACGGCAACTATTTAACAGTACACACATACATGCTGACAAGGAATATAAATGATTTAAAACGGCAGCTGCTGGCTTCTCGTTGCCTGTGCCTCCTATATAAAGGTAGTCAAAGGTCCATGAGGCAGAGCCTGTGCCACCCGCCCGCCTGCGCTTCAGCCCTGTGGGTTTCCACTGACTACTTAAATCCTTAAGCGTAGACGGCACCTCCTGGCCCTCCTCATGCTACCTGACCACATGACACGCCCTGCGCATCTCCGAACAGCTGGCCTTGCCCAGCACGCTGAGCTCAATTTGAGAGACCACGTCACAGCTCCAGCCAGCTCCACTGTCTGGCTGGCCTCCACCCAAGCGATCTGAGAAGGATGTTTTTGAATCATTTTTGAATGAGCCAATAAACTTAAGGGAAAAGACAGTTACTCCCACCCCCTTTTTTTTTAATGAAAAAGACAAATTTTTAAATGTGCTTGACAACTGCGGTACAGAAGCCTCAGGTTTACCTACACTTACCTAAAAGCTACTTCTAACCTAGTAATTCTGTATAACGCAACTGATTCACCAGTATTGTTTTATAATTCTGACTGTTTCTCTAAAACCCTGTTTATTAAACTGCTGCCTTTAAGCATGCACAGTTACTAATTTCTTTCCAACTAAATCAGATATCGTATGAAAAAGAGTACATTGTGACAGTGAAAGAGCATTGCAGGGATTATGCTTCATCGGGATGTCAAAATTAAAAGAGGTTTGAAATTTTGCAACTGTCAAATTTCTTTTTAAAAAGAAAGGCAGCTTAATTTAGAAACACGGGTTTCTGGATCAGTACGATGTCAATGCTCCATTATACCATTCTGTGTACAAAATGACCAAAACTTTCACAAAGCATGTGAAGCAAAGGCCAAAAGACTCTCTGAGTTTCATGGGCCGATTTCTCTACAGTCGGGAGGTCGGTCATAGCATGACGCGCTTCAGCGTCCAGAGCGAAAACACAGTGGCCTTTGTGAGCCAGCTTGACGCACAGCATCAACAATGTACGGAGGCCAAAAATAAGACAGCCGATGCTTTACTTAGATGAGGTTATGGGTGTTTTTAAATAACAGCAAGTCAACTGAGTAAATCGGATACAATGAGTACAAATCTCCAAAAAGTATTTCAGAGATTTGCTCAGCCACATGAGTTTGATTAATGTTAATTAGTCACACAGATAAAAATCACATGTACAAACTTTAAGATACTTCTCCCAAAGTCCAATAAAATAAAAATCCTTACACTGTTTATAATCAAAGATTTTTAAGTGCCTCTAAATGTTTGCTAATTTTTTTTAAGTTCTTTCCTTTCATCAAGTAGAACCAAGAGCAGAAGACAGCAAGATATTTGTTTTAAAACCAGATCGACAAATAAAAAATTTATATGAATAATAAATAAATCATATTAACAAACAATACAGATGTTTTTATTTTCAATTTTCATTATTTATATAGAGGTTAGAGAGTTCTTTTGACTATGGAGACTTAGTGTACTTGAAATATTTTGTTTTTAATTCCAGCTGAAGCTGAGAAAAAAACAGGCATAAAACGGAATGACAAGAAAAAAGATGATTGCAAGGAAATCTGTGCTAGCAGGATCGTAAGAGTATTACAGTTACTGACTTTAGCACCAGAGCTGTTCTGGTTCACCGGTCAATTTAGGCTAGTGCCCACTCACAAGAACACCACATGACAGGTGGCCAGGAACACAATGAACGCTCCCTGTTTTCAAGAGATTTTAATTACAAAGTTATGGCCTACATTTGACTAGGATGTCTACTTAGTACCACATATCTTAAAAAAAAAGAGAGAGAGAGAACTTCGTGGTGTTCTACAGTTGTGTTAGAGTTGTGTTCTTTATGTTCTCATTCTTATTTCTGAACTAACTAGATATATGGAAATAACTTAAGGAAAAAAATCCAGCTGATGCCTTCCAAATAGGAAATGCACTCATCTTCTCTCCATGACTTCTGAAATTTCAATTACTGAATTCAACTACTTAGCAATGTCTCCCTCTGCTGCTTTAGGAATACAATAGGGTCACAATAGGGTCAAAGCATCACAGGTAACACATCCTGGCAAGGAACAGGCTGTATAACACACTCCCTGCAAGAAACTTTGCTATGAACAGCACACGGGGCACAGGAGGCCGAGGACTGCATCTGCGGGTGTCGGAAAAGGAAGCGAGGTGAGGCTCATGCCTGCAGAACCTGTCGTGATCCTTCCAGACAAATCTCGGCCAACTACCTCAGGAGACCACGCCACACCAAAATGATTCAGCAGTCCACAGGAGAAATGAATGACTTTTTTTTTTCAATTGTTCAGTGACTGCTTAGACAACAATGAGAACCTCTCCTTCCTCTCCCCTAACACACAAAATAACCCAAAAGAAAAAAACAGGACCACCGTGATGTGTCCAAAAGAGGCTTCAGTGGGTTAAAGGCCAGTGGAAGAACATGTGTAGTATGATCTTATATATAGATGTTTGTGTTTATGCAATTGTATATGTTCGCAGGTAATATTTTTAAAGAAAAAACGATTAGAAAAAATCCATTTAACTTAAGAGTATATACCGCTGGAAAGTGGCGGCAATAAAGGGGAATTTAAATATTCAATGTACATGTTTTTCTAGTGTTTGAATCTTTTATGAGCATATTCATGTATGACACTTCTACAATTTTTTTCTAAATCTTCAGAATAAAACTGATAACTTGGGATCTAAAATGAAGAAATGCAACTAAATGACAGTAAAAAAAAAAATTAAGTGACAGTAGCCAGTAAAAAAATAGACCACTGGATAGAGAATCAAAAAATCTGATCTAACATGTGCGAGCTCTGTCGCTAATGGATTTCCTGCCTTGGGCGATCCACTTACTCCCCCTGGACCTCAGCCTTACTCGAGACCTAAAATCCACCCAGCCTCCTGTAGCTCTGTGCTGCTACCTGCTATGAGATCCTAGAGCTATGTAAATAATGACAGCTAATGGGGGGGGGGGGGCGAGGCAGTGGGGGAGATCTGGATGGAGCCTGAAATGGAAAAGTGTATCCTGTCCATATCCTGATCTAAACCAGGGGCTGGCAAGTTACAGCCTGCAGGCCAAATCTGGTCCACCACCTGTCTGTGTAGGACCAGTGTGCTAAAAATGCTTTTTACATTTTAAGTGGTAGTTGGGGAAAAAATCCAAAGTATAAGAATATTTCACAGCATGTAAAATTACATGAAATTCAAACGTCCGCAGTGTGACAGGCACACAGCCTCCCCTTCAGTCACGGACTGCCTACGGCCACTTCAGTGCGACAGCGGCAGAGCTGGGCAGCTGAAACAAAGACCATGCCCACAAAGCCTCAAGTATTTACTATCTGGCCCTTTATAGGAAAAGTTTTCTGCCCCCAATCTCAATGTCTGACGTCTCTAGAAGTTAAAGACTTGCCGTAACACACCACAGAGACAGCGTGCAGTACCAAAGCTCAGATCCGGGAACTTAAACTTGATTTTAAACCAAGTTGTGTCTTACCCGTCACTCTGCTTCAGCTTCTGCATATATGTACAGGGCTATTAATCAGACTTTGCAAGACTATTGTGAGGACGAGATAAGAATAGCAGTTTGGAAATTAGTAAATTATCTGCAAAGTTGTTATTACTAAGTAAAATTAAACAATTCACATTTAAACTTTGGTTGAAAATATGATGAGAAAAAGTCTGTGAAATGTATTTGTAAGCGAATTGTGTTTTTAGAAGAATGGACAAATGGAAAACAGGAGCACCTCCAAACTAGCTCTGATGAAACTAGTAAAGCCATAGACAAAACCTGTTCTTCAAATGAGTGTCCCAACTTCAGAAACGCAAAAGTACGTTTTGAAGACTGTAAGCCTTTGTTTTTTAAATGCATTCAAGTTTTGTTTAGATGTCCTGTGTATGAGTTTATCATTTATTAAAGACCTAGAGAGTGTACCCTCACAACAGTTCATTAAATCCCATTTTAGTGATGAGGGCACAGAAGCTAAACAAGGTTTATGGTTAAGATTCTGAGGCCCTGCATTGAACCTAAATTAGTGAACGCAATGGAGGCAACGTGCCCATGATATACATTAGCAATGAGCTCTCTAACTGGAAAGTAATCACATCACAAGTTTCAAAGTTGCAAAATATATGTAACTTTTTCTATTTTTTCCTTCCATGCAGGTATGTGAAAGAAAGAAAATAAAAACAAAGGTGGCCTTTGGACAGAAACATTTTGTTCCTGGTAGGAGCTCTAAGAGCAGAGAGTATTCCTACAGGCAAAGTGACACCTGCCCTTGGATAAGTGTAAACCTGTTACTTTCCTCAATAATGGCAATGTAATAACAGCAGCCAACACTTAGAAAACACATTCTATACGCTTCATGTGCACTACCTCACTTAATCCTCAGAGCAATGCAGTGCTTCTTTTATTGTTGCCATCTGACTAACAGCAAGTGGCGGAGCTGGGGATTCAAACCCCAACGCCTTACTCGCCAGACTATTGTCTACTCCTTTCTCACTGAGCGCACTGCCCAGCAACAGGCAGGTGAGAGTCAAGTGTTTATGCTAAATCTTCAAGTTCAAATCCAAAGGATCATACCCCAGAAAAGGCATCTAAGCACAAACCAGACAAGGATAATCTCAGAAAGGTTTGTTTCAGCCTGAGTAATGCAAGCCAACAAATACACAGTGATAATAAGCAATTATTGGTTCAACAAAAGTCAGTGAGTAAAGTACAAAAACTCCAGCAAAATGTTTGCATTTGCTAAACTCCTGTTCAAATTACGTCTCTTTATAAACATTGGCAATTAGTAACACTGCCTAATCTTCAAAATTTACAGTTTTAGGAGGAAAAAAGATAGAGACAGTAAGAGATAAATAGGGCCAAATATTTAATGCACGTTAACAAAAAGTAATAATAGGCACAAGAAAAATTCTACGTGACTGCCCAGTTAGGGCAGGATATGAAATGTGAAGCTTATAAACTGATCCATTCGATGTGAGTAGCTGAGGGACAGGAAGAGCTGGATCAAGAAAAGGAAACGGAGAAGAAAGAAAAAGACAAAATGAAAGCAAGAAAGAGCACACGAGAGCAAAAGAATTCACTTGAAGGGGTTAGGGGCAGGGAGATCACAAATAAATGCAAAAAACCAACGCAAAGAAAGATAAGTCTAGGCAAATATGAAATAGTATGCACACAGAGGATGAAGATAATTGATAGATACATAGATAGATAGCTCGAAGATGAGAGTAAATCAAAAGGAAAGGAAAGGAAAATTTTGGTTCTTAAAAAGGCAAGTAGCAATCTTTGCAAGACCCATTACTCCTCTATATGTGAAAAAACACAGGAAAGAATACATGCATTTCTATTATGTAAATTTATAAATGTGGACTGCATTCCATAAATAAAATGCTGGCTCTTAAATCTTCATTGAAAGGCTTAATAAATGCACAAAATCACATGCCCAAAACACTCAATCACCTCTGCATACTGGAGTCAGTTCCAATAAGTCAATCCGATAAAAAGGAAACATGGTTGCTTGGAAGCTATATAATCAATTTATTATACTCCTTACATATACCTATCACTATAGTGGTAGGTTTAAAAAAAAAAAAAAGGATGAAAAAAGTGATCATATACATACACCTACCAGAAATGAGTAGATGGAAAGATACAAAAGTAGTATCAGGTGTATTACTGTGATAGGATTATGGTTTTCTCTATTTTCCACTCTTGTAGTTATATTAAACACAAACACACATACATAACTACACAAGATAATCTTAAGCTTGTATGTACACACATAGTCATACACCCCTTTGTTTATAAGACGCTAAGAAATACTTAGAAATACATAAAATAACTTATACTTAGCCAGAAGAAGGCAGAGGAGACAAGGTGAATACACACTCTTCCTCTTTATTTATTTAAAACCTCTCCCCTCACACGCGGCTATAAGGGAACATCTATTTCAGCTGTCCTGTGCCCTGTGTTTGGAATGAAAAGGCCCGGTGGGCTAGAAGAGCTGTAATCTTCTATTTGCTATTTCTTAACATATTCTAAGAACCTAGAAAAGCTTCAAAGTGACGGGAGAAGGAGGGGCAGCCAAAACTACAAAGTGCCACCTCTTAGACCTCCAGCCATTCCTTAAATTAACACTTGATATTCCGAAAGTGAAAAAGCCCTTAACTTAAACACTTCATTATCTTTCAGTTCAAGCACGATTATTCAAACAACCAAATCCTAAAATCCTAAATCCCCAAAAAGAGTATTATTCAGAACAGAACGATAATCAGTGAATGCGTAGAGGAGAAGTATATGAGCATAAAGAACCACTGACATACTTTACACATAATCGAGCTTCGGAAGCACTAAAAATTTATTTTTGCTTCATCTAATGATGATGTGAAGTAAAATGTTTGCAAACAGAAAGTTTATTTCTTCTAATCCACAGCCTATAGTACTTAATTATTCCTCTTAGCAGCACTACAATCTAACACTTTCAGAAGGGCTGTGATGCTCCTGACATAGACTCAGGTCCTCTAGTGAAGACAAGCTGTGAAAAACGGGGTACGAGGAAAGGAGGAAGGTGCCGTTTACACACTTATCTGCTCGGCTCACACCTTCGGCAGAGCGTCGCCAGCCAGTTAAACATTCAGTACTGCAGTAATTTGTCTCCATCCTTCTGACAATTTGTTTCACGCCTCATTTGCTATGAAGAGTTAAAACATTTTAGTCAACCTTGAATTTTACTTTTTTCATCCATGGCAAAATGCAAAACCTACTCCAAGCACCAGACCACGGTTAAAGTTCAAGCTGTGACAGGGAAATCAAGTACTTTCATTCAAACATTGCAGAAGAAAAAAACACTAACCAGTCTTAATTTATTTTCAGTAGATACAGAACAAAATCAAGCAATAGACTTCCATGTGCTTGGTTCCAAACAGCAGCAGCATTTTCTGTTAAAAAGGGTGGGCCACACAGATGGCCTTCCTGTCCCCACTCCACTGAGATGGCAGCAGGACAGGGCCGGGCCTGGGCAGAACGTGCTCACGAGCAGACAGCAACAATTCCGTATGATAGTGTGTTATTGTTTTCTTCAATTTTTTTAGTTTTGGATCACCAAGAACATTTGTACTGTTGATAGCAAAGATAATTTCAAAACTAATGATTATTCAAAATCCTATATTATTCGCAGCCATCCAAAATTCCAGTGGCTCACGTTTTGTGCTCACTGAGCGCAGTGCGCAACCGTCATGTGTAAAGCGTTTTAAATCTGACGCGATGCAGCCAGTCTCTAGGACAGCACTGTCCCAACAAAACCTTCTGTAATAATGGGGACATTCTCGTGTGTGCTGTATTTGTGCTTTTAAAAGCAGTTAAAATGTGGCTAGTACAACTGCAGAACTTAACTTCCGATTTTGTTTAATTTTAATTTAACAGCCACATGTGGCTAGTGGCTACCACACTGGACAGAGCAGTTCTAGAGGGTACTTGTAATGCTAAAAAGGCTTTCTGCCAGGAAAAAAAAACCCTTCAGTCACACTATCAGTCCTAATGCTGGGTCTTCTCTTTTAGGAAGGGGTGATGCTAATGAAAGCTAAACCAAGTATAAAATCCCCCTCACGTTCTCACAAAAAAAGAAATACACTTTAGTTCAAATCTGCTTCCTAACAGGGGGCAGGATCAGAAGGAACATGTACAATAAACATGTTTGCCATGGGGAAAGGGGAGTGCCAGTGACTCCTAGAAGCACGTCTCCTAGGATACTAGGAAGAAGGAGGTAACTCCCCTCGTCTCCCCTGCTGGCTGGGGGTCTGGCTGGGGGTCGCAGCGCCTACCATGTGCTTCCTGGAAGATTCTAGTTTCTCTCTCTCTAACTAAATGACACTCGGTGGATGGAAAGGTGATATCTTTAATCAACTTCCAATATCCTCATAGAATATCAAATGACATGAATACAAGCAAGGAAAAAAAATGCTATTAAAATGACAGGTTCCACAATATAAATTCAGACTCATCTGACTCCCCTCCTGCCAGTCCCTGCTGAGAGAAGCATGACATCTGAGAGGACAGTGGACGCAAAACGCCTGGGCTCACCTGTGCCCGTGCCACATCCTAGACAGTGCCTGAGGCTTCACCAGACCGAGCCTTATTTCCTCCTTTGTCCACTGGGTACAACACTCCTTGCTTCACAGACAGCGCATACATGGCTCTGAGCACAGTGCTTGACACCTAGTAACTGTTCAAAAGTGTACTGCGTTACTAATATTCAATCCACATTTCAGTACAATGGAAAAACAAGTGATTTCCCTTTGAGATTCAGGCACCATGAGGGAATCTGACCTATAGTCTGTAATACCTGAAAGAGATTTGTATATGAGCTGTAATTTAAAGGATGGTTTCATTATAAACACATGGTAGAAAACACATACCAGCGTTAAATTAACAATTTAACATCAAAGAATAAGTTACACACACAAAGCAAACTGTTACAGAATTGCCAAGTTTTTAGTGGCCAATCTTGAACGCCCAACACCGGCTCTCAAACATGGTGTTCAGAAGAAAAATGAGAAAATGTATAATAACAACTTAGCCAAAGATTATTGGCACAGAAATTGCAATAATGCAAGCTAATTCTCCACATGCAATAATCTACTTTCAGAAGTCTCTCCAGACACTCAAAGATGTCTCCCCTCAGCCCAGCTGACTACTCACGCTCACAATCTGCTATACCAAAGGTATCGGGTGCACCTGACGTATATTAGTAGTCCAATACACTACAAAACTTACTTTTCTGAAACGTCTGGAAATAATCTTTATAAAAACGTGGCTCCTTCCCCTCAACCTACACCAAAGTGGAATAACCTCCACCTTAACAAAGTAAAGGCAGCACGACCTTCTGAGTTAATGTGACACGGGTTGGAATCCTGAGTCCATCGTGTAATGGCCTTGGTCAAAGCACATGTGCCCCTCTGGTCCTACATGTCCTCAGAACCTATAAAATGGGGACAGCAAAACCTAGGAATGTTGCAAGGATTAAATGAGAGGACTCACATGATGTGTGTGGTCCCTCAGTGGCCATGAGTTGTGTCCTGCCATTTGTCAGACAATGCATCGGACACTGGGGTTCAGGAAGAGAAAGGCCCCCTCCGTGCCCACCCAAGCAGAATCTGGTCCAGCGGGAGAGGAAAAACAGCCGAGCGACATTTAAGGGAGCACTGAGCACAGCACCTGGGCACAAAGAAGGCACACGGCAAACCTGAGTTCTTTACCCCTCTTCTCAATTAAATTTTTAGGCGTTTTTAAACAAACCAAAAAAAAGCCGCACTCTGCTTCCAACCGTCTCAAAGCTCTTTCTCACTTCCCGCTCACTCCTCGGCCTCCTGCAGCTCCCTCCTCCCTGCCGTCTTCCCCGGGTCACCGGTGACCACGTACCGAGACGGGACCATTCCTCAGAGCTTACCACAGCTGTGCATGTCCTCCTACCAGAACCTCTGTCCTCGAGGCTTCTGCGGACTCTCCTACATTTGCCCTCTCCTTTCCTGGCTTCTTTTTCACCCGTGCTTCTGAGAACTTCTCAGTGGCCTTCCCTTTTCCACACGTGCGCTCCCAAAGGCAAACTCCCGAACCACACTCTCTGCCGATACCTCACGCTGAGAACCCACCTTTACCCACTGGGCCCAAGTCACCCTCCTCCACTCCAGATCCCTATTTTCCTATCTGCCAACAAGCATTTCCATTGACCTGGTCGGAACAATCTCAAACCCAACATGTCTCTTACTAAATATACATGATGATAAAAAAGCAACTGAACAGCTTCAGAAAGTTCCAGTACCATGTGACTTCTCCCTGCAGAGTCGGAGCCAGAACTCGGCATCACCTCGTCCTCTCAACTTGGAAGAAATGACAGCAGTGCTAAGGCTGCCGATTGCCATTTCAACCACTGACAGTCAAAATACTGTATTTGATCACTGTTCCTGTGATTTAAGAGGTGTGTGCTGAACATTTGTTTGTTAAGACTATAAAAGAAATAATCACGATAGTTTCTTCAAAAATTGATTTTATTATGTATTCATCTATAGCCTCATTACTAAATAATCGATATTTGCAAGTGTTCAATTCTTTTGAATTCCCTGATGCTTGCTGTTCATCCTACTCTAAAGGGTACCGCACCCCGGCCCCCGCCCTGTGGATGGGGGTTCTGTTCTCTCTGGGAACGAATTTTGCTGGAAGGTAAGCCTTAGGTAGCAGGGGCTGGGTTTCTTTTCGTATCCATCACACAGTAGGTGCGGAAAGTTATCAAGAGCTCTTTGTCAAGTATATACATAAAGTAACACAGTATCTAGCAATTAATTGTTGGTTGTCAACTTAGGTCTCCCGCCCACCCAGCAAATGTAGCTTCGCACTTTTCTTTCCCAGTGCTTTGGGATATAGAAGGGTTCCCTCAAAAGTCCCAGTACTATTATACTCAGTGTTTCTCCTACAGATTGGTGCTCAAGGCTCTCGAGGACATCAGGACATGAAAGGCTTGGCTTGCTTCTCACCAGATTCCCTCGCAAGGTCATCAGGCATTGGCCAGCACAGCTTGTTTTCTCCCTGTGGCTTGGCAGAACTTGCCCCATCTCACTGTCTGCTTCTACGAGCCCCTCACTTCTGACCTGCTGCCCCACAGCGGCGTGGCTACCTTCTCCACCATGTACTTATAACGCGGCAGAAGGAAAGTTACCATGGAGAACCAAATAACTAGCATCTAAGCTTGAAAAGGGAGGGAACGGCTTCATCCTTCTCCAGCAGAGTTAAGTTCATGAGCACTGTGCCAGCTGTTTCCTTGGGGCTTTCAGAGCTGTTTCAGGATGTTAAGATTGCACTTGTCGAAAATTGTAGCACTAGATGAATGACACATTACTAAAGACGTTCTCTGAAAGGACAAACACAGGCAGACAGGTATTAGCTTTCCAGGCAAAAGATACCTTTTATCCTAACAAACGAGATTAAAATGTGGCTGCTAGGACACTGAAGAAGACCATTTCCTTCAAAGGTTTAAAGAACCAAGCACAAATAAAGGTCCAGTCTCAGAGACAAGAACTTTCCTGTGACATACAGCAACAGTGTGTCACCAGTTTTGTTTTTTCTTTCTGTGCATTCTTAAAAACACTGTTAATCCATTTGCCTGAGCTGGGTTAGGTCTACTCAGCATTAACTTCAAAAACTATAAATCTATGATTACTCCAGTAGTGACTATTACTTATTCTAATTAATAAAGCAAAAATTCCTTATAAAATAGTAAACGAAGAAGCCTCCATTTAATTCTAAGCTAAAAACAGCATCATGAAGCTTTGTTATTTGAAAATATTCTCAGCCTCAAATCAAGGAGTGAGCAGGAGGTGAGGAAAACAGAAGCTGAAAACCCAGGACATAGACAGAGCCAGCACTGTGATCTTTCCTATTGGTTAAATGGAATTTAACTTACACAGCTGATCTAAGACAAGGTTTTGAGCCAAATGATTTTTTTTAAAAGCTGTGAGATTTGGTTTTTGACAAATTTTAAAAGAGAAATAGTTGGGGATATAAAAGGGACACTTCCCAGGATTGTACCTTGGCATAGGACATAAGTAGGAAGAGGAAGACTTATAGGGTCCCAGGACTCATCCCAATATCCTTTGGCCTGGCCAGCCCAGAAGCTGCTCAGGTAAGTAAGCACAAACCAGATGAGGCATCTGGCTGGGTCCGGTGCTAGAGTGCTTCTAGAGTTCTTGCCAATGCCACTCACTGGATCTGGCTCCAGAATGGCCATGTGGCAACAACAAAGAGAAATAATCACAACAATACGTCATGAAATGACCTCATCAAAGAATCAGGATTTTTCAGCCTTACAGTTCTTCTTTTAACTATGCATTAACATCTTGATTATTTTAAGATTACTAATTTGGGGGGTTGTCTTACAACTTTCACCACCACAGCAGTCCACTCTGGGCAAAAAACAATAAATTTTATTTGTTTAGTTTTACTCTAAAATTCTCTCTTCCGGTTGGCTACATCCTCCCTTCTCTCCTACCTTCTGACCCCTGTCACCTGTTCTCTCTTCAGACTCTCTTGGACTAACCAATTTCTGGACTTGTAACACCAAGTGACCTTGAGCCATTGTCCAGTCCATTCATCCATGTTCTCATCCAAAACTATTAAGCACAACTAGGTACTAGACGCTGTTGTAGAGGCTAGCCCATCACCTCCCCAACCCAGAGCCTCCAGTCACAGCCACACTTAACCCCACGGAAAAGAGAATCCATGCCCCTCTTAAAACACCAACAGACTATTTCACAGCCCTCTTTATAACTCAAACCAATGACCCAGATTGTGGACAGAATTTCTAACAGGTGGATATAAATTAATGTTCAGTGACACAATCAGAAAAATGCAACCACCACCTGTATGCCTTTGGTGCACATCCATCCCTCTTCCTTGCCTGCTATGATTATCAAGCAAAATACACTAAAAGCTCCTCGACTGTAAGAAAGTAATTCTACATGTCTAATCGATAACAGAAAAAAAATCTGTTTCCCTAAATTTTACCTCTAGTTCGTCAATGACCTCTGTGGGCGCACAGGCCATTCTGCAGCCTGACAACATCCAAATCCCAGAGGGGACGGCCTCAGAGACCTTGCCTGCCTCCCTGGGTGATCCTAATGTGCAAGCAGGCTTGAGAACCACCCCTTCAGCAGAGAGAGGGCAGGCTCTAGCATCACACGAGCCTGGCTATGAAACACATTTCTTTATGCTACCGGTTTACTGGTCGGGGAACAGAGACACTGCCTCGCAAGACCACTGAAAGGACCGCAGTTAATAAGCTCAATGTCACGGGAAGACATTCAACGTCACTAATTATCAGGAAACGCAAATCGAAACCACAATGAGATGCCACCTCACACCTCAGACTGGCTATTATCAGAGACAAGAAATAGAAGTGTGGGGGATGTAGACAAGAGAACCCTGGTCCACTGCTGCTGGAACTGTAACACGGTACAGCCTCTACGGAAAAGGGCACAAAATCAGGGATAGAAAGACCACCAAAACCGCCTAAATGTTCCTGGATAAACACGCTATTTTGTGTGTGTGTGTGTGTGTGTGTGTGTGTGTGTGTGTGTGTGAGAGAGAGAGAGAGAGAGAGAGAGAGAGAGAGAGAAATAAAATACTATTCAGCCATAAAAAAGATGAAATATTGCTATTTCCAACAACATGGATAGATCTTGAGGGTATTATGCTCAGTGAAGTAAATCAGACAGAAAAGGACAAAAATCCTATCTTTTAATAATGTGAAATATTAAAAAAAGTAACAAAACAAAAATAGCATCATAGATACAGACAGCAGAATGGTAGTTACCAAAGGAAAATGGGGGTGGGGTGAGGACGAAACGGGTAAAGGGAGTGAAATACGTGGTGACAGAAACTAGACTTCTGGTGGTGAGCACGCAACAGAGTATACAGATACGGAATTATAATGTTGTATCTCTGAAACGTATATGTTATTAACCGATTTACCGCACTAAAAAATTTCATTAAAATCAATTAATGATACACACCCTCTAAAAACATCTCCACCGTGCCTGGCACGCGTCGTAGGTGCTCCATAACAGAGGCTATCATTTCTGTTACTGCTTTTATTATATCACCATTATTTAAAGCTCTTCTAAAAATCTTTCCCTGAACCTACATTTCTTTATTTGAGAGGCCAAGATTAGGAAGCAATGTTTTCTAAGTTTTACCAATCACATCTGACCAAAATGAGAGGTTGATTTCACACATCCCCACATAAGATTTATACAGGCCACCTTTCAAAAAAAAAGAAAAATCAAAGCGTGTCTGCTGACTGACCAGCATCTGGACATTCTTCCTGCCTCGTCTACACCAGCCGGCCTCTCTCGCGGGAGCACCCCTCTGCGCTCGTCCACACTGACTTCAATCGCAGGCTGCCTCGCTCCCCCGAATGCAGCATCCCTGTCTTCTCAGGTGCAGGCCGCTCCTCCTCACCTCCACCTGTGCATTAATCTGGTTTTGTGAGCCAGCCTGCTGCTCCGTCTTCCCAGCTGCACGTGAAGATGCTGGGAGGCCAGAGGCCTGCGTCTCTGCACACTACCACTCCCTCTGTCTGCCACGCTGACAGAGATCCAGGAAAGGCCCTGAACTCTGCATGCTCGTGACCAAACACATTTCCCGTGTTTGTTTGTTTGGTTTTTGGTTAGTCTTCCTATGGAAAAGACACAAGTCTTCCTCAAGTCAGAAATAACTTTGCTTCCCTCCTAGTCTACTGTATCCACTACGCACGTGCCCACAGACGTCCTCTTTTGCACCCTGTAGAAAGAGCAAGGTGTCCACGACACCGCCCGCAGAGCTCGTAAGGGAGGCGCTGACCCGTAGTATTTCATAAGCCCTGATGTACACAGGCAAGGCTCGGCTCTGAAAGGCACACAAAGCACTCACATTGCCGACTGCCCTCATCACCCCCTCCTCTTGCTAGGTGGGAACCAGCTGCAGTAACCCTTCAGACCCCTACTCTCATTATGAGAACTTTACTGCTGAACACTGTCCTATCAATCTCATCAATGTCATGGCTCCTATTCATACTGAATTTTACTTTAAATTCAAATATGTTTGCTAACAAAGCAAAAATAAACATTCTTTAAAACTGATTTTAATAAAAACCCAAAATTCGCAATTCATTACTTTTATTAATCACTACAAAACTGAGAATGCTCGCATGAGTAAAGCTATCTCTGTTAGTATCAGTTTATTTCCAAATTTTATAGGACAAAGCCAGGAAACGTGATGATTCTTCCAGGAAGAGGTGCTAACATTCACCTCTCCAACTTCCTAATAACTTCTACTTTTGAAAGGCTGGTCTAAATTAAATGTACTTAAGCCCATGCTTGCCCGCGATATGAAAATTGCTTAATTCTCAAGTATTATTAACAAATAAAAATTCAAAAGAGATTTCAAAATTTCAGGTTAGAGAGGAAGAAGAGTAAAGTCAAACTAATTAGACATGCCCATAATAACAGCGTCCTTTCTAAAGCGCACTGTTCCAAAACTCCTACGTCTACCTCCCTCTCGCTGTGCTTCTCCCAGATCCTTCACATCAGCATTATCCGTACCACAGAATATTCATCCTCGACAAGGTAGAAAGCTTGCCTGCCTCCCTGTGTTATCTGTCCGCGTTCCATTTGAATCCAATTTCCTTGCATTACCTCTGCCCAGGTCAGGGATGAATGGCTGTCAAATTCCCAGCGGAATAAAAAGAAAAACCCTTTCTTCCTGAGGCAGCAAGTTTCAATTCACAGAGCACATGGCTAATCTACATATGTGAAGGTCACGGCACTTCAGTCAAAGAGGTTAAGAATGGAACAGCTCACGTAAGGGGTTGTCTTTAACATCTTGGCATGATGCCCAACAAGTAATATTGTTGAAAAGCAATAGATAGCTTCTGGCAGCAGCAAGGGGGAAAATATTTTGATCATGTGACGCCGCACACACTACCTAGTTTATGTCACGTGTGAAACTTTGAGAGTTCCTAAAACCAACACATACACAAATCAAATCCAGATTTCGGCTTTACCAGTTTAGCCATGCTGGTACACCTCCCTCTTCATAACACACACATATGAAATTTCTAGATGTGCTGAGAATAAAACTTCGACATATTAAAAATCAGTTGGCTTGAATATCTTAAAAGCTAATTCCAACCACTTTGTATTAATTTTTCAATGAACCATTTGGCTACTTAGACCAGAAAGGGTATATAGACTAAAAAGGCAACATTCCTCTAAATTATCCAAACATATATAGCTGCCTTAAATAAAATTCACCTTTCCTCTCCACGATTCTCTCTCTCCTCAATAATATAGCAAGATGGAAAACTGCAGGAACTTAATGCACAACAAACGGCAAAACACAAAACTGCTTTTCGCATCCTATCTTAACCAGCTGTAGAATAAAAGTAAAACGCTACTACTTTCAAGCATTCACGCTCCTGACAAACATCTCAGTGGAGGAAGGACAAAGTCTGGCCACACGTAATGGACACCAGGTGAGCAGCCAAGACTCGGACAAAGCCCGCCCTGGCTGCTGTCAGCCTGGCCCCTCCCTGAATGTCTTCGCTATTCAGCCAAGTGAACTTAAAGGGAGAAAAGGGAAGATTTTTAAACCCAGCAAAATCATAACACATGTGACCACAACTTTTAAAACTTCAACACTTAACAATAATAAGCTACTTGCTTAATATATGAAGAAAATTAATCAGAAGCAAAAGTTCCACTTCACCAATTTGAAAGTTGTCTGCCTACCAGCAATTTCCTTGAGCTCAAAATTCAGACTGCTAGTGAAGCCAGGTATTCAAGTAATATTTCTAATTAAATGGGACAATAAGTAAAATAAAAATATCCCACGAACTACCTATTTATTTTAATCACCAAATATTCACTCACTGATCTAAGAACATTCCTCTGTGATCAACTACGAGCAACACAAGGTTTAACAATTTACAGTCTCTGGACCCCTTTCACCTGGCACTGAGCTCCTGCCCCAGGACACCAGATGTTTGCTGATGATGGTGAAATTCAATGTTCCAATTATCGATCCTCTGAATTTATTTTTTACCAGTTAAAAAAAAATATGACCATAAAAAATAACTGAAAAACTACAAAAGACATTTTAGAAATGTGATCAGTTGTTCCATAACTTTTCCTAAACACTTGGTAAGATAAAGACATATCAGGCAAAAAAAACGAAACGTCTAGATTAGAAATATGCTTCCAGTACCAACCTATTTGTTCTGAAACGCTAACTAGGCTGTTAAATTAACTAATACAGAACAACACATACCTCATTTTCATTTCCAATCCATGAGAAAGTAGAGTCATTTGTTACTGAATCCTTGCCAGGTACCACACTAGAACTTTCCGACATCTACTTCTCACAACAATCGCATAAGTATTCTTTCCCATCGCTTTAGAAATGAGAGAACTACAAACCTCGGAGAGGTGAAGCAATTTGCTTGAGGTCCCACAAGTGGTAAATGTCCAAATTAACCCGCACACCGTCAGCTCTTGCCCTTCCCCCTGCCTGGTCACCTGAAGTCCTCCTGCTTGTCCAGTTGTACTGACTACAGCTGATTTGCAAAGAAACTGCGAATACCCACACCCAACCTAGTCTCTGGGACGTATCCCTCCAGCGTGAAAATTTCTCCCACCTGAACCGTTCTTACTGTATTGTGTAGCACTGTACTGTGTAGCACGCTCACCTGTCCTTAGTTATTGTGTTGCCAATTCATCAAGGTCCAGACCCTAGTCACCAAGGGATCCATCAACCAACACAGAGCCAGGCACAGGACAGGCTCTCCACAAACATCTGTCTGATGCCCCAGCAATGGTTACAATGACACAGTCCCAAAGCCCTGACATATAAAAGACTATTCAATACGGTGAAACTAAAAGAACTACATTTTAATTCTTTCATGCTAATGATACTATAAAGTCATTTCTGTTAAATGATACCCACATGCTCCCCAAAACAAAAAATCCAAATTAAGATCCCTTTCTCACCAGTGTCACAGTGCCTAAGACAACCTCCAAGTGCGCTGACCTTCCATATAAAATAGTGAAACACGGAACAGATTTCCTTGAAACTGATATTGGAAATATATAATACACTCATCATGAAGTTTTCAGTTTGGATACATTATATACTCTTCAAAGAGTACTTAGATGATGCACTTAGAGGGATGTAGTCTTTTTGCATAGAACTATAGAACAATGATGTAGCCATTTATTTTAATTTCCACTTAAACACCAAGAGTCTATGATCATTCACCAGGGAAAATGATGAATCATGTGTTATATTTACTCTTTGTACCTTAAGCACCAAGTGTTGCTCAGTAAGTATTTGTTCATAATAGAATTAAATTTTGGCCCTGATACTTTTAAAATCTCAGTATAAAAAATGTAAAAAACAAAACAAAACAAAAAAACCTGTCTCTACAAATTTCAGACGTACCCTTGGCATTCTCAAATTTGGCATTCCCTGTTTTGACTATCCAAGAGCAGCAGCCGTAATAAATTATATTCTTGCTAAGCACCAAATCTGAATCACATATTCAGTGAAGTGAAGCAGATACAGAAGCAAGTTACTTAACTAATGAGAGACCACAAGTCCACCACACTGAATCTCAAAAAAGCCTGGTTTTAAATTTTTGAAACTTTGTTCCTTTGTCAAAAGTACTACTTCCCCTAAAAAGCCAGTTGTTTTTTGCAGATCACGAAAGTGGAAAGGTCTACATTTAAGAAAGGAATGATTCTTGGCCAGAGAATGAATTTACTAATTAATATTAAGGATGGAATAGTAAACGGCAGCAGCTCGTTGCAATGACAGTGCACTGTGGGCTCCAGGGGTAAACCAAAACCAACGCATGGAACTGTCTACACGAATCCCAATCAGCACAAAACTACATTTTGTGAGGGAAACTACAGCGGAAATCACAAAGTCTGTATTTGCACAGGTCTCAGTTTCTAGTCACTGAACATGTCTGGCAGCTACTGTAGGTTAATAAGCTGTTCAGAGGTGCATAGCTAATTATGCACTTTTTTTTTTTTTAATTCGAAACAGCATAGAATTTTGCAGGTGGGAGGGGTTACCTGACGGACAGAGGCAGAGACTTGTCCTCCACCACGCCCTGAAGTGGGGCAGCGCTTCGGGAAGAGAACAAGAATCCAGGTCCCCTCACTCTACCAGGGGGAAGGGAGGTGGGAAAAGGAGAGGTGCCAGCACAGATGCCACAGGATTTACAGCAATGACCTCAGCAATAACCCTGCCCGCAGGCAACATTCCAGATAAGGAAACTGAGCCCCTGCCCTGTCTCCAAGAAAATGGGCAGCGAAGTCTACAAATAAATCAAGTCTGACCAACGCCAAGGCCATGATCTTTCCATTACATCAGGATGCCTTGTAATACATTCCGTATTCTCTCATAACTCCTCATAATCACAGAATAAACTAATATACAACAAACACACCAGTTCCCTTAGAAATGTCTGTTCCTCAGAAAGATACTTGCTCAGCAGTACAGTAGCAGTGTTTTTACACTTCTATTTCCAAGGTTATTTATAATTCATTGAGTAAAGTGAATTTATTATAAAAAATACAAACCGGAAGCAGAAAATTTAAGGAATATTAAAAAGGGTTTACAGCTTGATATATATAAATATATAGTCATTGAATCTTAAATTTTGCTTCTCAAAATTTCAAAAATTAGAGACCAAGTTTAGACAAATTTTATAATTATCAATCATCTCAAAATAAGGCTATTAAGTATGGTCAGTGCTTTAATTTCTAAGATGCTCATCACAAAAAGAAACAGGGGATACTAAGAATTCTGGAAGAGCCTCCACTAATCATCAATGCCTCGCTTTCTGAAAGGTTTATTTTGGGACCCAGAAGCAATAGCTGAATTTACTCCTCAGCCAGCATACATTATCTAAACAGTTACCAAAAATACTCCAGCAATCTAAGTATCTTCCTAAATCTGAGCAGACTATTTTAACTTTTTTCCAAGAGCCCATGAATTGTAGAAAACTGAAAAAAGGACCACTCTATATAAATTTCAAAGTGATCATATTTTTCCTTGTTTGGTTATTATTCTCTGTAGTAGACCTATATTTTGCTCTGGCACAAAGCCAGTAATTGATTGGTAGAAATGGAAAGAAAATCACTAGCTCCTATCAGCTGTACCACAACAATCTACAATTATTTGTACTGCCAAAATCTACTCCCCCACCCCCCAAAAAAGCAGACCAACAGACAGACAGCTGACCCACATGGCTGCTATTTGCACTTTGTTTAAATGAACCTGTTCTAAGCCAACGATGCCAAAACATCACGCCCGGGGACCGTGGGCACTGGCGCTGACAGCATCCCTCTGCCTGAGCTGCACACTAGAGCAGCAGCACTCCCTAGATCCTGGCTACCGTCTGTGTCTGGCACAAGGCTGATTAAGAAAATGGGGGCTCAATAAATATTTGCCAACTGGTCATCCAGAGTAGATATTTATCTAACATACACCTCATAGCATACACAAATGCTAAATGTTTACACCTTAAGAAATAATTGCTGCTGCTCACTACAAGCTTTTAAATCACAGTTCGCTTTTTCTGTGCGCTCTGTGGAATCCAGTGTTAAAGTACATAACTGATCATGGAAAGATGAAACTATTTATCAGCATTAATGGCAGCTAAAATACAATTCCAATATTTTACACACTAAAAAAGAAAAAAAGCCTGTTCACAAGAAATACTAACCAGGACCTACAAAGTATCCCTTTGCAGCTGCTCTAAAGTATAATTAAGAGGCCAATGATCCTAATTTGGGAATTTTCCCAGGTACCAAGAATTGCTGCAGTTTTGCAAGGGACTATAAATTTTTTTTAAATGATGGGGAAAGCACAAATTTGGTGCTTAGAACACTAGAAAAAGGACACCGCATCATGTGGATTGGTTGTCTGTCCTGGGTTGGGGTGTTGGGGTGCCCCAGAACTTAAAATACAAATAAAAATATTATCATTGTAAATTATTTTTACTAACAGTAGAAAAATAAAATCCATGATTGTAAAAAGAGACTAAAAACGCAAAGAGAAAAATAAGGGGAAAATAATGACAATAACATTTCATTTCCATTCCCTATTATCTAACAAAGCCCAAGGTTCTCTCAACGCAGTAGCTCAAACCTTTACACAGAAAGGTTTCAGAAAGCTGCTTTTAAACTTTTAATGACATAACTGACAATGAAATAACTAACCTACAAAGCACACATTTCTAAATAGACAAAACCTGAGTCAGTTACCCCAATGTTAGAATCTGGAGGAAGACAAACTTAAAAAAAAAAAACAACATTATTTTGGAGGAAGAATTTACTAGTAAACTATGAAGGGGCAAGATTAATGGTTTTAAAAAGTAAGATTTTATATTACTTATAATACATACTAATAATTTTAAAGTTGGACATGAAGAAAAGGAAGAAAATATATATTTTTTTATTTCAGTTTGAGAATAAGAAAACATTCTGGAACGAATGAAATAAGGTGATGGCTGGACAATAATGTGAATGTACTTAATGTCACTGTGCACCTAAAAATGGTTAAAATGGTAAATTTTGTTATATATATTTTACCATCCCATATTTTAAAAAATATATATGCTCTAGGATTTTCTTCTGGATTTCATCAAATATGGCTTCCCCTTCCAGAGTCACCTAATAAGGAATGACTTCTTGTGTGGTTCTCAAGTTTCATCTTTCATCAAGGCCCAAACGAGACACTGAGGAGTAAGCACATCCTAGTGAGGACGGTTAGCAGAGGCCAAATCTAGTTCAAGTCTAAAGGACCATGCTGCTATGATAGATCTATTCCAGATTCTGCTGCCATTTACTTCAGAATGTCTACTGGTAAATCAGATATGCTTAAGATTTTAGGGCTTTAGTCTCTTTCCTAGCAATAAACATCATTCAAGAAACAAATTAATTTCATCATTAGTTCATCTGTCAAACTCAGCAGCCTTGTAATATTTGTGGCATTGATCCATTCAGAAATGGGTTTGAAAACTGCCTGTTGGAGTCTATTGAAATAAGTAAATCAAGGAAATATTCTTCTTAGATTTACTCCAAGTTAGACTTTGAAAATGTTTGCTGAAAATATTTGCCGGAAATACAGTTTTACTTTGACAGATTCACTCAGTCACACAATTAATGCGAACTGTTAAAACAATGGTAATCAACAATTCCATTCATTCTGATGTTAACATAAGGCAAAATAAGTGGACATTTAACGGTACCTAGGTAATGATACCTAAATCATTTTCTTTCCATCAAATTTCTAAATGAAGAAGTCACTAAAGTAGATCAAGTTTTTAGATCAAAATTCGATCACCCAATTATACCAAAAAGGGACACTTAGCCTTGAATAAATAGCCTCCAAACTGAAAAAAGCAACGCTGCATAAAAGACTTACATTTATGATACATAAATACACCCTCGGTGGATGAGCAGTTTTGCCTGGTACTTCCCCCTCCGCCGCCCCCCAACCCCCGCACCACAGGGAACTAGGACTTGGGCTCACTCAGCCTCAAGCATGCGCAGCGTGGCTCGGCTTTCCATGTCTACAGAGAGTCTACAGTGTCCGGAGAAAGAAAGGGCGACGCCTCCGGAAAGACACACAACCGGAAACTGCCCAATTCCAAACAGGCCTGGGACGTGGATGCAGCCCCCTGAGTACAAAAAGCATTGTAAAATGTCATAAAATGTTCATAAAATCCATTTTCAAATCAAAATGTTGCAAAAAAAAATACTGGAATAAGTTTTATTAATATTCATTTTGAACCTCCATAAATCTGTTGCTTTAAGTAACACAAGACAGTTCTTTCAAGCATAAATATAAGCCTCCAATTTACAAATCTACACTGTCCAAAATGAAAGTGACACAAGTGAAATATTAGTTCCTTCCCTACCAGTACAGATCAAAGCACACGGATCAGTGTGCTGAGCAGTGTCAGTCTAGTGAGTGAGAAAAGCCTCTATTATTTAGGACACTGAGAAAAAGCTAACATAGTTTCCTATGCCAACGCATCCAAAATTCACACTCCAAATCAGTTTTCAAAATAAGCAGCAAAATGTCATAGACCCCCAACAAATTTCAAATCAAACCACTCGCTTCCTAGGAGAAACAAAGGTTAAATAAATGAAATGATTATCTTTTCAGTTTGCCTGTCATATTGATATTTATCCTAGGAAATTAAGCAAGGTCCTCTTACATCAGAAGTCATCTTCTTTAGATACACCCAGCCCTAAATTATAAAGTAATGAAGTCCATTAATAAGGAAATAGAACTGAAAACTCAATCCCATTCTATCACACCTAGCTTTTTAAAAATGTCTGTGTCTAATAAAATTACCAAGAGTTTATATTGAGTCTTCTTCCACATTGCCTTACATTTCTAAAAGTGGTTCTCAAACCAGAATTAACGCTATTTTTATACCAAAGTGAAGACGTTATTCTCTCAAGTCGAATGAAGGAACACGATATTTAGAGAGTAGATACACACTTCTGATACTATATGACACTGGGGAAAATGGAACAAGTATAAAAAGCCTCGCCAAAAATTCTTTCCTAAATATAGATAAAAAACAAAACCAAAGAAAAAAGAGAGATTAAAGTTCCTCATTGCAGACTCAAAGTAAGAATATGTTGTTTCCTGGAATATACTTATCGATTTTGAGTTAACATAACCATAAATTTAAGTGATAGCTGTCTTAAAGAGTAGTTGCCATTAAAAAAAAAAAGGAAAAAAACTGTCAAAGTCAGTACACAGAAATCGGGATCTCTAATGAAAAGTTTAAACCATGCATAATCTCATCCCAAATAACCTAGGAAAAAAGAAATACACATTTTTGTTATATTGTTTTTTAAATGAGGCCTTTTCTCTATGAACCACAGCTGCCAATTCCCCATCTTCTGACCATAGAGCAGCCAGCCAGCCATACCTCAGCAAATATATAAATTTAGGCCACAAAAATGTCTTTACAACATTGAAAATATCACACAGGGTAAGATTTCATTGAGAGGTAAAATGGGGAGTCATGTTATGCTATAATGTATCTTATACAAATTTATAGTAATCAGGAACCAGTCTTTAACTGCCTGCTTTGTAAGCCAGCTAATCACTTTTTTTAAAGGTAAATAAGGTTCTTTATTTTTATTACATTGTATTATATTCTATAAAGCTAAAGTTAAAATAGCATTAATAGAATTGAGCACGAATGTAGACATTATAAAATCTTAATTATGTGAGCAGACCTCAGTATTGCTTTTGAGACTACTCTATCTGAATACTTTCTCTCACAAAAACCCAAAACTGTATCATAAAATGGCTTATTTTACTTTTTAAAAAGACCCCCCATAACACATGCATATGTTTTGCCGCTAAATACAAAAATATTGGCCACCAATATAACCATTCCCTAAAATCAAAATGAAACTAAATGTGTTAAAAGCCACAAGAAAATTTCATCATTTAACAACGTGCTTTAATAGCATTTTATGACCTATAGTTATGGAGTAATTTAATATTTTGGACAAATGACTGTTTCTTAGTACAATTACCATAACAAATACTAAGTAATACTTGTGTTCCAAAATGAAGAAATGTAAACACAACACACACACACACACAACACACACACACACACTCCACATGTTATACAGCAAGGTACCTAAAAGAAATCTGTGAATCTAGGTCATGTGCCTGTCATTTTTCTTCCCCCTCAAAAATAAAAAAACTATTCCCAAGGGTCACACTGAGGACATAATGGATTCATTCTCATTCATTCCAAGAAAACAAAATACTTAAAACGATTGGTACCATTAAAAAATAATCTAAAGTAACACGGAGCTATATCTGTCTCTATCATCCTTTCGTTTCCAGTTTATAAAGACGTGAATGTTACACTACCCCTTTAAAAGCAAGCTGACAAAGCAAATCTTTTTAAAATTACGTGGGTTTATTTACACAGGGTTTCTCTATAATGTTTTCACCTGTGTGAATCAAAAATAAAAACTGAAATTTCAAGTTTCCTATCAAGAATAAGAAAATATATTATCATTAAAAGTAAAACTCCACTAACTAAAGGTTTGAAAGCAGTGACACTAACGTTCTTAGCCTGGGAGCCACATGACTGTAAAATTCAGTCCTTCATTCACTCGACAAGTCTTTCCTTTAAGATGATTATTAAAATACACCTTACTAAACAAATAAGCTGAGCAAAAACATGTATTACAACCACTGTTATTCCTAACGGATTAAAATTTTTAAAATTTTCATAGCATTAAACTATCTATAAAAGATAAATTATTTGGAAGAAACACACCCAGCACAACTTGCATGCAATACAGTTTCCCTAATTCATTGTGGAAGCATTCAAATAAGGCTCACATTAGCTAATCCAACAAAATAATCAAGGGGGGGAAAAAACGTTCTTGGGACACTTCTGTATTCTCCCATTCAGAAGCAAATATAAAATGACTTTTAGTGTTTTACAAGAATATCCATTTTTCCTTTTTAACTAATTGCTGTCTGCAAACATTAGTTTTCTCACTTCATGTATTTTTAGTGTCAATTCTAACTAAAATACCTCATCCACAAACAAAATGGTCAAAATCGTCAAAAACAACAAATTACTAGAAATACAGCTTGAATCTTGTTATAAAGCTAATTAAGTTTCATTAAAAGTTACTGCTGTATATCAGAATCGAGATTTTAATAGTATAACTTAAATCTACATTAAACTGTGTGATGACTTAATTTCTTTTTACAGTTTAACCTACCAAGGACGCTTCTTTAAAAGCTTAACTAATCCAAAAACTGGTAGAAATACGTGTTTTAATTATTTTTCAACTGCCCTATCCTCACCCTGCAATTAAAGACCATGATACATGCAATGCCCACGTTAGGGCCGTCAAAGATCTGAATTTTGTAACGCCCAACACTGGACATCAGCATAATGTTTTTATGTTTTTAATCCTCTTATTAATAAATGTGATTCATAATAATTTAAGCTCTAAATAATGTTCAACCTTGCGTCTGCTTGTAACAGAGCTCAGTTATTATTTGTGGCAAGAATTTTTGTGACTGTACTGCTCAGCACTTCTATTTACATCAGCAGTGCTAAATGCCCAATGGTGAGAGGGGAGCCAATCAGATGGCAGATTAGATGTCAACTCAGAGGCAGCTGTCTGGAGACTATTACAGCCAGTTTACCTCCACAATTCAAATTCCAAACCTTGCAAAGGAGATCAAGTCAGTCTTTAGGCTCAGCCTACGAGCAAGAAACAGCAAGAGTGCAGGACACTTCTAGTAACGCTGTGGGACTCGGGTGACAACAAATTAAAGAAAATCCAAATAAATCTGATCCCAAAAGATCAATTTTCACTGGTCTGCTATTTTCCTGGACTTGCTGAATAAAATGTACGCCCAATCCACGATCAAAATAAGTTCAACCTAACCGGACTGTGTTCCTTTAACACAGCCTATCCGTTGAAGGTGACTCCTTTCGAGCAGCCCGTAAGCCAAATAATGGATTTCCTGGCTATTCTTAGGAAGGAATCGATATATTTTAGAAGATCTTTACCTCGCACCGTTGCCTATTTGGGCATTATCTTTACTAGTAAACACTCCAACTCAAAACCCGCATCGAATCTCTCTGAAAGGCTGGGCATAACTACGAAAAGCAACCCGATGGCCACAAAGCTGACCTAGCCTTCCTGCCTTCACCTCGGGGGCTAGGAGGGAACGTGGAGTGGCTGGCGGTGGGACCCAGTTCCTCGTTCCCCTCCCGGGGAAAGCTTCCTGCCGTCGCTGCCCGAGAAGACGGGGCCGGCATTCCTGCGGCCCGAGCGCCGATTCTGTTACAAAAGCCGCAGGATGGTCCCGGGCGCCCACACGGCTGCCCGGCGGCGCGGTCCCCACTCCGGCGCGCGCGGCCCCGGCCTGGGGCGGGGTGACGAGGCGGGGTGCTCGGCCGCCGGCAACGCCAGCGCCCGGCCCGGCCCGGCCCTCGGCCAGACCCCGTCGCCAGGCCCCCGCGCCGCGCTCCCCGGCCTCCGAGGGAGGCAGCCGCGGCTCACAGCGGCTGCGGGCGCCTCGCCCCCACCTCCCCCGGCAGCAGACGCGGAAAAAGTACGCGGAAAGAAAGAAACTCGGCTCGCGGCGCGCGCCGAGGCCGCCGCGGCGGAAGCAGGCCCGGCCGGCGCGGGGGTTACCTGGGCTCGGCCCATGGTGGGGCCGGGGGTGCCGGGGCTCATCGCCGGGTGGCTCCTTTGTTGCGCGGCCGCCCAGGCCGGGCTGGCGGCGGCGTACTGGGCGCCCATGTCCTTGCCCAAGCCCAAGCCCGCGGCCGCCTGCTGGCCGCCCGCCGCCGCCGCCCCCGCCGCCGCCGCCGCCGCCTGGGACTGGGGCTGCGACGGCGCTGGCGGCGGCGCGCTGGGGCTGCTGTAGTCGGGGTAGCCGCCGCCGTAGCTCCTCATCATGGGGCTGGGCGACGTGAGCAGCTGGTTGAGGGTCGGGGTGGCCCCCGACGGGTGCTGGTTCTGCCCGGCGAAGCGCTGGAAGCCCCCCGCCGCCGCGCCGCCGGCCGCCTTGCTGAGGCTCGCGGCCCCGCCGCCCCGGGGCCCATCATCATGCCGCCGCCCTGCTGCCGGGGGAGCTCAGCACCCCGTACCCCGAGGACGAGCCCCCATAGCCGCCGCCGCCGCCGCCTCCTGCTGCTGCTGCCGCCGCCGCGGCCGCCGCCGCCACAGCTCCCGCTCCCGCTGCTGCTCCTCCTCCTCCTCCTCCTCCGCCGCCGCCGCCTCCTCCTCCGCCGCCGCCGCCGCCGCCGCCGCCGCCCGCGCCAGGCCGGCTGTAGCCCGGATAATGGTTGTACTGGCTGTTGGGGTACCCTTCGTGGGAGTTCTGCAGGGGGTCCATGCTGTTGGGGGCTCCGGCGGCGGCGGAGGCGGAGTGCATCATCCCCATCCCGGGGCTTTGTTGTCCGCCATGTTGATCAAAGCAGGGCCCAGCGCGGCCGCCGGGGCCGCCGCTGGCAGGGGCAGCGCCGCCGTAGTAATTATTAAACTCCGCGACGGCCGCCGGGCCGCCGCCGCCCCCGGGCACAGCGACCGGCGGCGGCGGCGGCGGCTGCGCGCCCAGGGCGCCCAGGCCCGGGTGCTCGTAGCGGCCGCCCGCCGGCTCCCCCATCTTGGGCGGCGCGTCGTCCTCGTCGCCCGGCTTGCTCAGCAGAGGCTGGCCCGGGGGGTCGGCCTGGCCGCCCGCGGCACTGTCCTTGGCGCCTCCATGTTGCGGCTGCTCCATGTCGGGACCCGGCGGAGCCGCGCCGCCGCCGAGGCTGCTGCTGTTGGAAATGGGATGCTGCTGCTGCTGCTGCTGCTGGAACTGGTTTAGCTGCTGCTGGAGTGCGTGGTGGTGCTGGAGGTGGTGGGCATGGTGGTGGTGGTGGTGGGCATGGCGGTGGTGGTGGGGCGGCGCGGAGGGGGCTTCGCCAACGGTTTTCAGTTTGTGGTTGGGGAGCAGCCCCGTCTCCATGGCCGAGCCCGGGCCCGACGAGGAGGAAGAGGACGCCGCGGAGGAGGACGAGCACGGCGCGGCGGCGCTTCCACCCTCCTTGAGAGCCGCCTCGGATCCGCCGCTCTTGGCGCTGTGGGTGCTGGCGGCGGCGGCCGCCGCGCTCGCGTTATGGGCCATGTTCAGTTCGTGACGGGGGTGCAAGGGGTGGTGGTGCACACTGTTCAGGCCGCCGCCGTCGCCGCCGCCGCCGCCGCCCCCAGCATGGGTCCCGGTGTCGCCGCCGCCGCGCCGCGCGCCCCCGCTTCCAGGTCCCGGGCCCCGGGCGCCGGCCGCGGCCCGGGGGGCGCCCGCCGCTCGCCGCTGGCCGCCCGCGCCCGCGCCGCCGCCGCCGCTGCTGCCCGCGCGGCCATGATCGCCGCGGCGTGGCGAGGCCGGCGGGGGCGGGGGGGAGACAATAAAACCCACTTTTTAGTCCGCGGCCCCTCCTGTGCGCATCCACGCGCCCCGACGGGGATCGAGCGAGCCCCCTCCCCCTCCGCAGGCCCCGCCGGAGCCGAGCCGGGAGTCACGCCTTACGCTCTGGGCCTGCTCCCGCTGTGTGATTTCATGGTGAAAGTTTTGAGTTCAGGTTTAAATGAAACTTTTCTCTTTTCCTCTCTAACCCGGATATGGGTAAATACACGACTGGCTGAGCCTATCGGGCCCAGCATGGCATGAGGGAGCCGAGCGAGCCCGAGCAACTATTATCCATTTCTCTCTGATTACTCGCGTGCACTCGCAAAACGCGGACTGGACTCGGCGGGCCGCCGCCGCCGCCGCCGCCGCCCGCCGGGCCCTGCGCCCGCCCGCCCGCCCGGGCGCAGCCTCGCGGGCGCCCGGCGGAACCCAGGCCCGGGGACCCGGGCTGGCGCGGCAGCCGCCCGGAGCGCGGCGGCGTGGGGCGGCCGGAGGCGGCACTTGCCCCTCGTGCCTCCGTCTCCTTGCCAACCGGGCGTTCGCGTGTTTGTTTTCACGTCTAAAAGGGACGCTACAAAGGTGGAAAACGAGTCTGACGAGCAGACAAAAGAGGGAGAAGGGCTGGGGAGCAAAGTTGTCTGTTGGCCTCAAAGGTTACGAGGAGCCCACGAAGAAAGAAAATATTCGGGCGGTCGGTGCAAAAGCGCGGCCTCTCTCAGGAGTTATGTAATTTCTCAGAATGTTAGCCTCTCTCTGCCTTGATTTCGGGCCATCGCGTAATTCCCACAACTTCTTCAAACTGCGAAATTAGGAGAGTGTAAGTGAAGGTTAGCCGCATCCAAGGAGCGCTGTGCCCTGTACACAGCAGGTACTCAATAAATGCTGATAATTGACCGCAACTGACCCTACGGTAATGTTGATGTAACTATACTTTAAGGCACCAGACATATGTATGTAGGTTTCTCAGTGAAAACTCAATGTATTCCCAAAGGAGCGTCTTTCTTACAGTGCATTTGTCCTCTTTCTAAAAGGATAGTCCTCGAGTGTGAAGAATGGTGTGTTGTGCTCCAAACAACTGCACGTGGAAATTCAACTGTCGGTGCCATAAATAGGGACAGCTAAGGTGTATCTCATATCTTCGTAAATCTATATGGTGCCTTTCACCATATTTCAGAGGTTAATGTACACAATTAACCCTCGATATGAGTTCCTTTCTAAGTAATTTGAAACAAAACTAAAAGACATGCTGTATTTAATAAACATTAGATCAGTGATAATACAAATTGGCCATCTAATCCTAGTGTAGAAATGTTTCATACTTTGTTCTTTAAAAAATACTATCGTTTTTATCGCTTTACAGTGTTTTAAGTGTTTTTTATTATTATTAATTTATCACCTAGTCACACCTTGAATAGCACCAATAGCAGGACTTCTGGACCTAAGCAATGGCTCAGTTGGACTAGTGTGGACTCAGTTTTCATGGAGAGAAAATATTTGAAACCAGAGCTGTCAAGAGGTCATGCTAGCTGAAATAATACATGATTTTGGTAGAATATAGTTTTCTAAAATGACTTCATTCCTCAGCTTTTCATAAAGACTTGTTTTATTTCAAGTGCAGTGGTTATTTTTTGTTTGCTTGACCAAGTGTAAATATGTTACACGACTAAATAGAAAAGAATAGATGGGAAAAACAGGTGACTGGGGGGAGGGGAATCAGATGCACACCCAAGGGTCATTACAGACTGTGTAGAAACAACAAATTGCATTTCTATGCAAACAACTGGAAAACAGGGTTATATCATCCTGCATAAGAGAGAGTAACAACTGTAAGGTGAATTTATGCCAAATCATTCATCAGTTTTTGCCAAGAGAATACTACATCTTTGTTACTGTGCCTTTTTTTGACATTTTTCTTCTGGATTTTCTCCCTTTATATATTCAAATACAGTACATACTAATTACACATTATATCACAGAACTTGAATGTTTGCTTTTTCATATGCAAATATAAATATATGTCTGTTTTGTGTATGTGGGTATATACATATATTCTGAAATCACATGTTTATACTTGTAAACATAGCCAAACCAAATATATACATACAATCATAAAAGTGCATTTTTTTCAAATTGATAAAATATATCCATAAGTCAATTCATACAAGTGTAGCCATATGCTTATTTTTAACAACTAATTCTGAAAGCGAAAATGAGTCACCAAGTTCAGTTTTGGCCCATTTCTTAAAACTATTTCATATAGAAAAATTATGAAACTATAAAAAGTATAGATACACAAGTCAAAATGTCTTTTAATTCCACTTGCTTCAGCAAGTCATCTAGAAGATTGGGAACCAAGAGGCTCTGAAATAGAGGCCCCCAGCACAATGAAACCAGTCTGCTCTAAAAGGAGACACATGCCAGTTTCTCCTCCCCAGTGGCAGATGCCACACCCTGAAGCAGACAGAAGGCACTGCAGTCTGTAAGAGAAGCACAACACAAAGCCGGCAGGACTGGGTTTTGTATTTTAAACCACAGAGACTGCTGAAATACCTTTTAAAAAGCATCTTGCTGAAGATAAGTGGTGGGCTCTTATTTATTCAACTTACACTTTTCAAACACACCCTCTCAGGAAAACAAAATTAAAGCCTCTCATAGTTTCATTTTAAAAATCCAGGACTTAATAAACAAAACTGCAATTTTCAGGGGAGGTCTGTCAGAAAGTGATGAAATAGGTTCACATCTCACAAAAGCACGATTTGAACTATGGGTTATAATTTCTACTGTCCCTTGCCTCAGTTACCCTACATGGCAATTCAACATTATTGTTTTTCTTTTTTTATTATTATTAAAAAGGGGGGGTAGTAGAAATCACCGTGTTCATTTTTCCTAATTCCTTAGTTTTACTCCTCTTGCCTAAATTTCAAACCATGGCGACAACGCTGATAAGTTGCTGCAGCCACAAAGCAGCCGCGGAGGTGACGAGCTGAAGAGCAGGAAGCTGCTGAGTGGCCAGGCTGTGCCTACAGCTGACCCCCCCACACGTTGCCCACGCCCTCGTGTTTAGCCAGAGGATTACCCATGGTTTTGTTAAACATTCCTTTTTGGCTACAGAAAAGGTTTAATGGGTTGTTTTTTTAACTATATGAAAAATTAATATTCAAATACTGCTCCTTTTCAAAAGTTTTAGGGCCCTGAATAAAGGGACTGTCTGCCTTGCCCACTGAAAGAGGATTTAGCCAGATGGCAGTTTAAGACGCCACAGTTCTGTTCTTTGCCTCATCAGAGCCCATCATACTGTTTACTTTCAGATTAGTCCCCCTTTTCTGTTATGGTTATTTATTTGATAACTGAAACGATCACGATTCACTACCCATCATATTTCTCAGTATTCTTTACATAATTTGGAAGCAATTTAGAATAAAGCCCTGTCAAGGTTTTACAAATAAGAACTATTAAAGAATAAGGCTTTGGATACTTGCTTTCCTTTTAGATTTATGAGAAATGCGATGAATGGAGCTAATGGGATTTCCCTACTGATCTTGGTCAGGGACTTTAAAAAGCACTAAACAATTGTCCTTTTCACTTCTCTGATTTAGATGTTAGCAGTGAATAACTAAGTGCAAGATATGGGATACAGCACTTGATTTGAAACAACTATGCAAATTAACAGTGGCCCATAGGTGTAAGATGCAAAACAATTATGGTTTGAAGAAAAATCTAGGCAAAAATAATTTAAATAAATTAGAGACTCTGACCATCAGTAGCATTGTTAAACTTAGTAAAAATGTTAATAGCGGGAATAATAAACCTGGATGGGGGACAACACTTATTCATTCAAAAAACTTATCTAGAATTTACTTTGTGACATGCCCTGGGAATTAAATAACTATTACCTTGGTCCTGTCCTCAGTAGGAGAGAGAAACAATTACCCCGAAGCATCATCGTGGAGGACTTGGCCAGTTATGAAGCAAACTCAGACTTCCCACCCAACATCTTTCCTGCAGCTGTGCCTTGTTGGCTGCCACTGGCGGGCATCTTGCCTAATCCTTGACCTCTGATGGCTTTTACTTGACAATGGGAAACCCACCACTGCTGGAGCCAGGCTTCAGAACCTTAAGTCAAATTTAATATTAAACTACTACGATTTCTCTCCAAAGTCCCTAGAAACAAAGTAACACCAGCAAAATAAATGAAACACCTTATTACATTTTTAGAAACATTGTACTTTTTATCTTATACTAGACTGTCCACATTTTGAATATGTAATAATTACTTTTTAATACAGCCCAGTTTAGAAATTTTCTGTTACTTTTAGACAAATGTGTGCTCAATGGCATTTCTTTCATTTTTATTCCCAGTATTGTCCTCATTCATTTTGCCATCAGCAAAAATTTATTGGGTACCTATTAGTATATAGTTCAATATTCTCTCCTATGATTGTATCACTGATAACTTGCTGCTTGGATAAAGGCACCTTATAGATAACTCTAGTTCCTCAAAAATATAAAACTTAGGAAGTAAACATATTTGAGATCATGAATAATAATTAAGAATACAAAAGGAAGTCATTCGAAGGGCTAGTCACCTCAATTTTCTGGTAAGTTCTCAGTAACTTATGAGGGTGTTCTTGGTTTTTTCAGATGTGATTAATTGCTTCATAATAACGTCTAAAATAAAATTACTTTTCAAGCACAATAAATTCCAAACAATAACGTGAATAAATGTATTAAATTTATGATTTTTATTTCACCCCACTTATAGTCACTTCTTTGTCCCTAATTAAGAGAATCCATGGGCACCTTTACGGGTAAATTATTGACAGCTGTCTGATTGTTCTCGGTTATGTGCTTTTTGGTTTTTTATATCCGTACACAAAATGACAGTTCCATTGAAGAATTGCTAATCAATGTATACCTAAAAATGCCCAAGTTGTTAAACATAATTTTTTTTTCTTCCTAACTTAAAGGAAATTTCCAATTGTGACACATTACTGTAGGACGGAAAACTTGGTGGGCCATACCTAGCATCTCTGACCTCAGATGTCTCCCCTTGAGCCATGCTTCTCTCTGTGGCGCTGGTGACCCGTTTTCCCAAGGACCACGTATGTGACACGGTCCCCATCCAAAGCATAACCCATGAAGCCGCTGAAGAGGGGGCCTCCCCATTCATCGTTCTGCCCCATGCGAGGCTCTGCGGCCCGCAGTGAGAAATAGAGAGGCGCTTGCCACCACGAGTGGACCTGCTGGCCATTCATCAAAGGATCACACTGATAGATGTACCGTTGCGCAGCCGTAACATGCTCCGAAGGAAAGAAACAGGATTCTGTGAGGGAGATAAACGGAGAAGTCTGACGCAGGCTGGGGCCTGAGGGAAGGCTTCCCTGAGGAAGTGTGGCTGGGGCTGGAAAGTGAGGAGAAGCCGCCCCGGGGAAGATGGGAAAGGGCGTCCCGGACTGCGGGAGGTGGCAGGGCTGCGGGGCAGAGTGGGGCAGGTGCCCGGTGCGGCCGCCGAGGTAGCGGCCACCATGCCGGGCTGGCAGGCCCCATTCGGTCAAGGCTCTCATTCCGGGAGCAGCGCAAAGTGACCGCCGCGTTCGAGCAGGGGGCTGACACGATGGGATCTGGGCTGTCACAGGACCCCCTGGCTGTGGGGACGGGAGATGGAGCCGGAGCAGACGAGTTAGAATGGGGACAAGGTCCCAGGAGGCTCCTGCCTGGGCCTGAGGGGGCCTGGCCACCTCCACTTATTGAGGCTTCTGGTACGTTATTATAGTGAGAAATAATAAAATCTTAAAAATTAGTTTAAAGTTTATATCTTTGAAGTGAATGTATTCTGCCTCAAAAATACAATGCATGTGTGCTTGTCACAGAATGACTCTAAGATTTACTTACTTTTTAAATTAATTCATGGTGCCCCACAGGCTGTGCGGTCTGTTAAAAGATCAGAAGTTTAAAAACAAATAATACGAGGAGCATCTTCCCATCTAGTCACCATATCTCCAGGACTGCATGTATAGTCTTACTTGGCAACAACAGCAAAGTCTAAATTTGAGACTCTCTGTACATGGCTCTCCTCGTCATCTGTCATGATGGAGCACAGTCCAAGTGAGAGACAAGAGATGACGGGGTGGACAGGGGCAGGAGGCCCCCAGGGATGGAGAGTCCTAGGGTCTGCCCCTGAAAAATGCACAAACTGTTCACTGCTCAAGGCTCCCAGCCAAGGAGATGAGTGGCGGCCAGGGCCTTAACTTGCCACTCATTGAGTCCTGGACACGGGACTGAGTCCCGGACGACAGTCTTTTCCTAATTTGCCCAAAGCACCCGCGCATGCTTGAAGCGGCCCTCCGTGGGAGAGACGGCGAAGAGACCGCATGGAAAGACCTGCTCATAGCTTAGAGCTGGCGGTGAGGAAATGGGAGGATCGAGGCCTTACCTCTCACTTCACTGTCCTTCCCACCTTCTCTCGGCTCGAACCAATGTATCAAGGAGCTGGAAACTCCAGCTTTTGTCCCCACATCCTGTCCTCTCGGCCGAGGTGTTTTAAGAAGCTGAGGGCAACTCCTCAGATCCATACAGTGTGATCTTGTGTGGCCTGAGAGCCTTCTCTCTTACCTAGGAATTTTGGATATCGGGATGTTCCACGGAAAACTCTTTGAAACAAATGAACCCAATGAGTCAAGACCACCAGCTCGTGAGTTACAACTAGGCCTCCGGTTCGCACAGCACCAGGGCGTCCTGCTTGTCGCTGATCTGAAGGACGCCTCTGTCCGGTGTGTCTGCCTCGCTCCTTCCCATTCCCCGCACTGCAGAGCTGTCATCTGCAGTCCTTGGAAAGGGGCACGGGGAGAAAGCAGAGGCCCAGGTTAGGAAATCCTGGGCCCGGGCAGTGTCCTTGTTTGGCGTCATGACTTGGCTTTTGGCCACTTTTCCACAGGTGCAAACCTGCGGGCAAACCACCTGGCATGTCTGGAGAAGGAGAGGCACGCCCCTAGCAGTCGATGCCCCCCGTGTTCTGAGCACCTCGAGTGCCCCGCCTTCTCACTCAGATCCCTATTGGGGGAAAGGTTGTAGACTAGAAAAGGGGAAACCTCAGGCAGAAGTAGTCGCATTGAATCAATAAACCAAGCCACATGGAAGCCGCTTTGATTTTATAACTATTATGACTGAACGTTTACTGTGTTTATCCTGTGCCCAGCACTTTGGCAGAGAAACAATTTGCCTAACCCAACATCTGTTCTCCTCACCTTTAGTAACAGAAACCCCAAGTTTAAACGAGCACATGACCACCTGTAAGAAGAAAAAGTCTACATTTCCTGGATCCCTTGGAGGTGGGTGCGCGTGTGTTTAAGGGGAGGCGCGGTGCTGGCTGCATTACTATCTGGACTTAGTTTGTGGGAGAGAAAAATAAACTTCTGTGTATGCTACTGGGTGTTTTGTTTGTTTGTTTGTTTTGCTTGATTTTGTTTTGGGATTGTTTTTTCTTTTTCTCTTTTATGAGTAGGAAACAAAATCTAAACCTAACTGATATAGTACATTATGGTTTTTCATATAATTCTCACAACTCTGAGATTTCTGTAAACCTCTGAAGTTTTTATTTTTTTCCCATATAAAACACAGAAAAACAATAGTACCTACGTCACTGGGCTTCTGAGGATTAAATGAAATAATCTCAGCAAAGCTCTGAGCACAGTGTCAGGCACAAGGGAGGTGACCGATTCTTTATTTTATTAAAAACCTTACATCTCTCTGGCCAGATTATCGATTCCTTAAGGACAAAGTCCCTATCTTCTATTTCTCTTATATCTTTTGCAGTGCTCAGAACAATACTGGACACACACAGTGTGGGCTTTTCGCACTTAATTGTCAAGAGACCTTTGAGGCTGAACACATAAGTGCAAATAAAATTATTTTTAAATTAATTGTTTCTTTCAATGCAGGTAACTGATGTAGCTTAAGCTACAGTTGCTTTTTATGTGGCTACTCGTTTAAATAAAGAGAGAATTCCTGACTTCTTTTTTTATTGGCTTCAAAGTTATAGGAAATTCTTCTTAAAAGGTCAGTTCTACCTATTATGGTAACATACGTTCTAAGGCACGTTCAGAGGGCTACTCTCCTCAGAAGCTGTCCGGTTTCCCATCTTCTTCTCTAGGTAAGACTTCACTACTCTTGTTGGCTAAAGGAACATCATGTGGTCACGACATTTGTAACTGGAGAGAGTTGGAGAGTTGCTTTGAACGTGTTTAATGCTAGGGCACGTCGCAGTCAGGCTTGGTCTGCACTAGTTTAGCATGGTACTTGTTTATAAACAACATGATTATTAGCGCTGATTCTCTGAAATTGGTTTCCCACTGGCCCCAACAGAAACAATGCAAATATTCACCCTTTTCTAAAGCATAGTAAAATCTCCTGTGGTTTTTGAAATCAGACCAAGAACACATGTAGAAAAGCCCGTGGATTATTTTAAGTGAACTTATTTTTTTTTAAATCTCATTAACTTTTCACCATATGCTGTTTATTTTTTATATCTTGCATAGGCTGAAAAATGAAACTAGACTAGGCCACTGTGTTTCATTTGGGGTGCATCGCTATGGGAATGACATACACAGACTCTGGGAAGTTCAGAGGAAAACAAAGATGACGAAGAAGGCTTTTTACGATGACTTGTGAGGAAAGATTTTTAAAGCCTTATACATTCCTCAGCTGAGCAACCCAGGCGGCAGGCAGGAAGGCCGCTTGCCGCCACATGAAAAGGGTTTTCCCTCCTGGGGCTTCCTGGCGTGTCGAAGCTGGAGTGACATCCAGTTCCACATTCATGGGCTGTGCAAGTTCTGGCAATTTCTTAACTCTGCTGTGTAGCAGGATGTATGTTCCGCTCTAAATATCTACCCTGAATGATTTCTTTTTTTGGGGGGGGAATTATAGGAGAGAGTATATGTAAAGCATTTAACATATTGCCTGGGATTAAATAGGTAAATTTTGTGTGGGTTGTAATTTCTCAATAAAATAGGTATCTGCCGTATGATTTCGGGGAAACCAGGTATATTCCACTCAACCCTAACAATTCTCCTGCTACCTAATTAAAATTTCTCCATTAAAGATTTAGGATTTATTCCTTTCTCTAAAGGCTTTGAGCCCTGTCAAAATACAAATATGCTTTAATGAGTAATATCGTAAGCTTTTATCAGTCATTTACACCTTATTATGAATATATTTTTGGATCCAGTCCTGAAGGCCCGCTTTCATGCAGAAGGTGAGATGAAGCCACCGACCGCAGTGAAGTGGGCAGCTGCAATGCTGGGACAAGCTCTGTGTACTGCACAACATCCCCCTCACTAACAGCGCTGCATATTAACGGGTGAAAGTATGAAAGGAAAATATATCTAAAAATCGAAAATGTTTTCCTTTCTATCCTAACAGTTCAGGTTTGTGGATCCTCAACCCATGTCCTAAAGCTGGGATCCCAGGATTTATCATGGCTGTCATTGGCCCGTGGCAGATCAAGGTAGGCACTGACCCAGGAGAGGGGAAGTAGGGAGATGCAGTCTCCCTGGGGGTGCTTTTCCCGGCCAAGTTCCTCCGATGATCCGGTGGCTAGATGGGACAGTGGATGACGTCGAGCATGTTTACTTCAGAGGTGATAATAAAACACAGAACCTTCTACACAACCATGAATGCTGGTACTAAGATGAGAGGGAAGGGAGAAAGCAAGGGGCTGCTGGCCTCCAGAACTCCCGCCCTGCCCCTGGGGCCGTGTGGGGCCCCTTTGGATTCAATGACAAGGACATGTGGGTACATGGGGTTGAGCATTCGCCTCCTCCAGGGTAGGTGCGATGGACAAGAGGACAAAGAAGAAAGAAAGTGAAAGAGAAAAGAGAAAAGAGAAGGATGGGAGAAGAATAATAGACAGAGACTTCTAGAGACAGATACACTGTTACTAGAAACATGGCTGGTCTGACAAAAATGTTGCAAATTGTAATTGACCCTTTGACACATTTATCTTTAACTAGGCTAGACCATCTTACTACTGTGAGATAATTCATGGAAGTCATAAAAATTTTAGGTTCAAGGTTAAAACTTTAGAATAACCTTTCTTGCTGCCATGGATAAATTGCCTAGACAGTTGATCTACCTGCCTCGTTTCATTTCATAATCCCTGCCATATTCTGATCTCTCCTCACCTGACCATCGATGGTTTCTAATGACCTTTTTCTTCTTGAAAGACCCTCTTGTCTTTTCTTGGCTTTCCTCTGCTTCAGTCTTTAGGAAGCACCTTGATGGAAATCTAAAGCACAATGTTCTGTGATTTTCATTTACCGCTTATGAGGGCTGCAGCGGGAGGTCTATTTAGATCAGCTAAGCTCTTCTAAAAGCCTAGAAAGAATGAAAAGACTGAGGGGTGTAGGTGGGATAGGAGTTTCAAAAACATGGCAGATTCTTTGACCTGAAAGAAGCCCACACCAGCAGAGACTTCAACTTCCTCAACCTCAAAAGGAGGCAAATGAACCAGCTGGGAGTTACTCTGACGGCTCTTTATTTTTCCCTTCCTCTGACTTCCCTGAGACCATAACAGCCCGAAGCTTCCTCTGTGCTTTCTCTTTTCCTTCACCAGTTTCTTTTCCTCGTAGTCATCAGTCCCCCAACCCTGAGGTGCTCCCACTCCTTTCAGGGCTCACTTCTCTGTGGCCAGCCAGCTCAGCACTGTGAGCCTGGGGACAGTGCTGGCCTGGTCAAGGTGGCGTCCTCTCTGCCCTGAAACACCTTGCCTGTTCCTCCCTGTTCCTTGGTGCACGTCACTCCCCTGAACGTCAGCCGCTTCCTCCGGTGTCTGACTCACTTCTTGTCTGCTCTGGGACATCGTCTCTGATGACTTCCATTTCTAATTCCCCGTCCCACCAGGCTCTCTCTCACACACTGTTATCTTGGCTACTTTCTATGCTCTTTCCTACTGCTTGGTCAAGCTACTATCGTTCAAAAATCAGCCCAACTGTCAATCTCTTTATGAAGCCTTCCTGATCATAATTCCCACACTCCTAATAGAGGAGTCACCTCCTAGCTAAGAAACCAACTTGTGGGCATCACTATTTTAGCCCGTATTATATTTATGAATGTTTATGTCTCTACCCCTAGTCTGAGTGCTCTGGGAGGGCACCTCCATTTTTGTATCTACAGGGCCCAACGTAAGACCTAGTCCTCCATTAGCATTTGTTGAATGAATGAATGAATGAATGACCACTGAAACCAGTCGGAGTGATAATAAGGCAATGCCCCCTTCCCCGGAGCGTGGTTCCAAAGTGACTGAAATAGTTGAGTTCCTCAGACATTTCCTGATCAACCCCAGGTCCCTATGCGTGAGGATGTATCCTCAGTGATCAATCCAGGAAACTGAGCCAAATCCTCATGTGAAGATGTGGTCGGTGAGTTCAGATCACCTGTTAGAACCCATATTATTGCGAGACAAGTGCCAGCCACTGCTTAGCTGAAGGCACGTCAAGGTGGCTGGTGCAGGAATGAAAAAGTGAGACAACCTCCCTCCTGCAAGAGGCAGCGCCTCAACATTCTGCTCTGGGAGCTAAAGGACATCGATAGCATGACCTCCTGGGGGGCCCCCACTTCACAAGTGGGGAATTCCGCCTCGGGACATTGCGAAAGCAAAGTGGTCCAGTCTGCATCACAATGGCCAAAGACCTAGAAACAGCTACAGTGATGCTTCAGCGACTTTCAGCGACTGCTGTCGGGGAGGGTGTCTGGAACAACTTGGGCAAAATAGAATTTTTGTGGAGAGGGGCATTCACTTTTAACTAGCATGAAAAAAGACTTCATGACCACCACGGACATGATCTTTTAAAAAGCGCTGTAACTAAAATATACTAGTGTAAAATCTCACTGTAATTCCAAAGAGCTCATGATTATTAAAATGATTATAGATATCCGATATTTCTCTGCACAATAATAAAATATATTAGCATGATTGACCTAAAACTAGGCTAATTATAGCTCAGTTGAGATGCTTTTTTTCCAGATACTTTGATTTAGCTTCTAATTTTTTTTAATTCAAGTATAACATGTTAGCTATTATGTGATATGCAATCTTAGCCTTGTATTATTTTGTCAGGATCTGATTTAATTTCTTAGTTTTAGAAAGTTTCAAGTTTCAAAGTTTTGCAGAAATATATACATAGTGTTCATTTGGCTCCTGGCAGCCAAATGAAAAGTGGAAGCAAGATTTCCTGTGTATACCTTTCCATATGGTTTTGACTTTTGAATTATAAATATATGTTCAAAAAATGAATAAAACTAAAGCTGAAAAATGTCCACTTGTCTTCCCCAGCAGGTATAGCTCCCTCTGGCTCAAGGTCCAGACATCAGCTCATTGGGGTGGAGTGGGGTGCCATATAGATTTTAAAAGCTGTGGCCAGCTGCTTTAGACTGGACATCCATTCCCCTTTGCTGCTGGTTTTCCAGGGCTATGCTGTGCCTTGCAGCTGAGATCAGACTTCATTCTGCCCACCAGTTTTGTTAACCACATCCTGTCTTCTTTCCTGGGATTTGGTCTCAGCCATTGAATCCTGCCTGTTACTCTGTCCTTCTGGGCCAGGGGCTCTGCTTTGTTCCTACTACTATGGCAGTTTAATCCTTTCACCTTCTCCTAGCATTAGAGTCTGGTCCCTCAACTCTTGGCTCATTGCTGTGGCCTTGGTAGCCAGCTGACAATGTTATTTGATGCTGCCTGCCTGCCTGCCTGGATCACAGGTACTAGAGTAACTGTAAGAACAGTGACAGCCAGCGGTAAGCGAGTGCTTGTTGTATGACGGCATGGTGCGAAGGGCTCTGCGTGCCTCAGCTCATTTGATCTTCATGGAGAGCCTATGAGGTAGGTATATGGGTAGGAGCCTGAAAAATTATAAAGTAAAATGACTCACTTAAACTCATGCAACCAGTAAATAGAGAATCTGGGATTGGACACGGGCATGTCTGATTCTAAACTGGACATGGGGGTGGGGTCTCCAGCTAGTCCAGGGAAGTCCTGTGGCCAGTGGCCACGCTCTCCGGATCCCAAGTGAAGCCGGACGGCTGCACCTCTCCCCATTTCCCGAGCTGAGTTTGGTTCTGTAGTTTTTGCCCAACTCAATCAATAGGTCAAATTCCAAGGTCAAACGCTACCAGGTTATTCTTGTCTACTGTAGTTACCCTTTCATACATACTCAAAACACACATAGGAACCATTTTTCTTACTTCTCCTAGCTCAGGGCTACCAATAATTTGGAATAGGAAATGCTAGATTTATAAAGAAATATATTTATATGTGGCAAAAGTTTATTAGGTTTTATCCTTCCCTCCTTCATTCTCTCCTATCCTTCCTTTTTTTTCTACCTTTTTTTTCCTTCCTTCTATAAGAAAAACTAAAAATTCTCTTAGGGTCTTAAGAAAACTGTAATATCTAGAAAAGAGATGTTTATATTCCAATGAAAGTCCACTATGAGAAACTGTCTTACACATTTTTTTTATATATATATACTGGCGTTATTTTGTTCTATACAGAATTTGTTTTAATAAAATTTATTATAAAGGCTTTCTGAAGGAAGCAGGGATCATGGGGGAAATGTTCAGATAATATACTGGGTGATGTACTGACATAGTATTGTGGGGAATATTTCTATTTTCCTTCCACTATAGAATTAAGTTTTTTAAAACCCTCAAATTTAAAATTTTTAGTACATACATATTGGCAAACCATTTAGAGAAAAACATTATTTGAGTCTCAGTAATTTAGAACTAATGATCATTTGAATAGGGACCAGGCTTAAAGTAAATGTATTCGAATAAAAGAGAATTAAAAATCATTAGGCACAGACTCTCTCCCACAGGCCCAACAGTCTCCCTCAAACACATGGACACTCTCTCCAACCCCCAAGACACAGCCTATACCCCCAGATAGACCCAGAAACAAATAAATCTCATTCGTAAATTAAGACCATAGACATTTACAAAGTTATCAGTCTAAAAATCTCAAGGATACTTGAACTTAACAGTAACTGTAAATATAAGGATTGAGGAGTAGAGATGGGAATGGGAAATATTGTTTTATCTAGAAGCATAAAACAACCAATATAGTTTTTATTATATCTGTTTATTATACAACATAGGACCTTTCTTAATTGACCTCAGTTGTTCTACTTATTACATTTACTTGAAGAAATTTTTAAAAGGCATTAAAAATATTCATTCTTTAGACTGACTTGGATTCATTACTCTCATTTAGCCTGAATTGGTGACATTTCACTGTAATGCATTCTGAAGTCAAATATAAAATAATTTAGAACTTTGTGTCACCTATCCCCTGCTTAACATAGACAATTGAGAATAAAATAATTTCTGAACTGTTCAGTAATATGATACTCTAATCTAGTTTTCATTAAACTATCTTTTCAAAATTAAAAGTATAACATTTTCAAATAATAAAATTATTTTATATTTGTTGTCAAAGTCCAAACACTAAAAGGAAGGATTTAATAGAAAATTAAAATCATCTGTAATCCCACTCAACAAAGAATATTTATTTAAAAGTAGATCTAAATTTGGATATAAATCAAGATTTTTTTTTCTGTAACTTCTGGTTCCAGCAACATGGGGGACGATGTAGGCACCCTCCTGCAATAAATACATAGATATTTTGGATAAAATATAATAAAATAAAATAAATTACTAACAAATATATCATGTTTTAAAAAGTAGATAATTGAGCCAAGAAAGAGGAAAGGGAAGTCCTCCAATGGCTAGAGCTATAAGGTGGAGCTGATAGAACCATCACCTGGAGAGTGGAAGTTAGGTATAAGCATCACATGGAGACAAAAGATGCCTTTGGGTCCACTCACTCAAGATGAATATCTGGAAGAGGATGAATTAAAAAAAAAAAAAAAAAAAAAAAAAAACTCTCACAAAGTTGTTTAGTCGATAAAAATGGCACTAAAAAGGAATTTCAGCAAAGAAAAAGAGCAAAGAATTTTGCAATATTCAAGGTTTGAATATGAAGGAAAAAGAAACTTCTTTTCTGAGAAATTAAAACCCAAAGCCTGGTGGGTGGGGATCTTAATTTTTACACTAGCCTTGTAGCAATAACGAATTCTCGGCTGAAAACACTTAACAAAAAATTGGGGCAAGAAAAAGCAAATTTGGTCAAAGCCCATGAAAATTCTGGTACCCTTGCAAAAAGCAAATGTAAACCCATGCTACAGGGCAAATCCATAATCTAGGGTACACAGGGCTCCCACAGGGAAGACTGCTTAAGGTAAGCTCACAATATTAAAAACCATACAAGAAAATGAGGATGAATCAAAGACTCAATAATCAACAAAATTAGTACCCAAAGAACTATAGATAATTGAATACTCTGAAAGAGACTATAAACGTTACTATGTTTAAAATGATTAGAGAGGCAAAAGAATAAACTGAAATAATAATGGAACGAAAGGAAAATATGAGCAGAGAATAAGCAGATTTTAAATAAAATTGAACCAAATCGAACCTCTGGAAATAAAAGATTAAGTCATTCCAATTAAAATCTCAACCGATAGTTAAATTATCATGTGAAATAGTCAGCTGAAAAACAAGAGTGAATAAATCGCCCATAATGCAACACAGAGATAACAAGATGGAAATGTGAAAGAGAGGTTATGAGACATGGAAGATGGAGTGAGAAGTTCCAACACACTTCTAATGGGTATTCCAGAAAGGAAGTTGCAGACGTTCAAAGCAATAATGAGGGAAGAAAAATACCGTTACAATTCACATATTATATAGTTGGCTTATGTAGAAAACCCAAAATTATCCACCGAGAAATTAATAAGATAGGTGCAAATCAATATACATTTTTCTGAAAATTTCTGAATTTTCAATCTTATTGCATAAAGTTAGTGAAAATCATTTATCTTTTTAATCTTGTATCTGAGTTTATGACACCTTTATCAACTTAATGTTTATTTGTGCCTTTTCTTTTCTTTGCCTAATTTGATGAATTTATCTATTTTCTTACTTTTTGAAAAACAAAATTTTGGACTCCTTAAACCTCTAGTATTTAACATGATTTCTATTTAATTGATCTATTGTTTATATGATGGTTATTTAATTAGTTTCTACTCTTGATAGTGTTTTTTATTCTATTTCCTTTGTGATTTTTCTGTTATTATTTCTTTTACCTTCAATTTGGAAACATAGCTATTTAATTTTCAGCCTTAATTTTTGAGGCTATAAATATCTCTCAGAATACCATTTTCATGCACCCCACAATATATCTTTAGTATAACAAGTGGGAGATCAGAACATATACATATAAAAACAAATATTGATAAGATGCATAAGATAATTAGAACCCCTTCAACGCATCAGATACAAAAATCAACTCTAGTGAATTAATGAGCCATATGTGAAATACAAAACTATAAAAATTTTAGAAGTCGATATGGGAGAATACTTTTATGACATCAAAATATCTAACCCTTTTCTTAAACAAGAAATAAAAATTGAAAAGCACAGAGAAAAAAATTGACAAATTTGGCTACATTAAAATTAACAACGTCCACTCATTCAAAAGACACCATAATGAGAATGAAATGACCAGCACAGGCTAGGAAAAGATATTTGCTAAGTACATAATTGTCAGGAGATTAGTATCCTGCATATGTAAAGAATTTTTACAAATCAAGAAGAAAAAGGCAAACAATTTAAAGAAAAGGAGGGGGATCAAAAGAATTACACAAATGTGTTATGGAAAATAAAACATAAATAAATGGTCAATAAATATATAAAATGTCGCTCAGTCTGATTACCAATCACAAAAATAGAAATTAAATCTACTATGACTTAGTATTACATATCCTCAAAACTGGCATATATTACAGTCTGAAACTATCATGCATTGACAGGGTTTTGGAGCAAGGCAATCTCCCAGATAGTACCGAACGTAATATAAATTAGAACAATCACTGGGGAAACCAATTTTGCTTTAAGAACATGCCCATCCCCTATGACCTAGCAATTCCGCTCCTTTCTGTTCTGTTCCAGGAAGCATTTATGAAAATGCTTAAAGCAGCACAAAGCCATTGACAGCAGAACGAATAAAACATGGGTGATGGAATACTATACAGTACTGAGTAGGAATAAATTATAGCTATACTCGACGACATAGTAGAATCTCAAAAACTTTGAGTTGAAAAAAACAAACTGAAAAACATATACATTAGCCCCCTGATACGACTTTTAAAAATGCACATAGCACTATATTTTCATTGAGAAACTATGAAACAAAATGGTAAACACAGGTGAGTTTTTCCCGTGGGCGGCACAGAGCAGAATCTAAAAGTAATGAATGGTGTTGCTCTTTTTGTTCTTTTCCTACATCCATGGTCAGTACATAAGTGTTGCACTATCACTCTTTTTTCCCCATTTTTCTTTATACCCTACCTATATTCTTAAGGTCTTTTGTATCTGCACAGGACTTATTAAAAACAGTTTCAAAGATGAAGTGCTGAAGAATGATAACTTTCCCAGGACTGAAAAAGGATATCGGTCCTCAGATTGTAGTATACCTCAGCCTCGTGGGTTAAATAAAAACTAATTCAAACCTAGATAGATGAGAGAGAAACTCCAGCGCACAAAAGGCAGAGAAGAAAGACAGGGAGAACAGACAGATCCTCCTCAAAGGGAAAAGCACATGTCTCTGCAATAATGGCAAACTCCAGAAGTGAAATAACAACTCTTAAGTTATTATTAACTGTCACTGAAAGGGGGAAAAATCTTGAATAGAATTTTTTACCCAGCTGTTTCAGTCAAGAGCCAGGGCTCGATAATGGCCCTAGCAGAGTTTACCATTCACAGACCTTCACTGGAAGAACTACTAAAAGATGTACTTGATTAAAAGGGAAAACGGACCCAGAAAAAGATGTGGGAAAACAAGGAGCTTGATGAGCGAAGAAATGGGCAAACATTGTAGTAAAACTCAAAAAACAAGGTTAGTCATGTTTTGTGGGATCTAAGGCTTTTATAATTTGGAGAAACCTTTCTAAGAAAAGTATTCATAGAAAATGAGGTACGAAAGTTTACATTTTTAGAATGAGACTAGAAATCACGACAAGTAAAAATTTTAATTGTAGCTAAATGAGACAAAAACTCTCTGTGTTTTGTCTCTTTGATCACCTCTTGATGTGAAAATGACTTTTAAGTATCATCCTACATAAAGAAGTGTAAAGATAAATCAGTCTTACAACATAGTTGGTCAAAGTTTGTCCTTTTTTTAAAAAAAAGAAAAATCAGTCATAGTTTAGAAAAGTTTGTTTTAGCTTCATATTCGTTACTGGTATCGGGAGGGAGTCTTCAGATAACTTCAGCCCTTTGATCTCACTGTCACAGCAAGCTGATCAAGGTCGGCCAGGTTTCACCACACCCAGTGCCCCTCCCTCCGACCTTGCCAGGGCGGTTCTCAGGCAAGGAGTGTGCCAAGTCATGTGGCCTTCAAGCTGAGAGTGGCGCAGAGCCTCCGTCAGATTCTTCTCTTTGGGGAAGATGCTGATGCTCCATGGGGTTTGTGCGCTGCAGGTTGTCACTGAGGAATGGCTCCCAATGCCCATCCCCTCTGCTGCAGCCCGGAGACCAGCTCCAGGCAGAAAAATGACCTGCAGACTAGCAGGATGCTGTTCCTCCAACTCTCATGGGGCTGGTTTCAGAGCCTTGGGAGGGTTCATCAAGTAAAGGGCTGAAAGCTGAAACATTAGCTTCATGGTAAATCAGCCTTAAGCAGACTATAGAAAACAACATTAACAAAACAGCAATAATAATAATAATAATAATAATAATAATAATAATAATAATAATCGTTAGAGGAACAATTACTTCCTACTTACAGGCTCATAGAAAGGAGAAAAGTTCCACTTCAGTCTCCACAAGTGATACTGTAGAAAATGCTCTTAACTTCTCTGCACCCTTAACCATTCCTCCTACAGGCAGGACGATTGGAAAGTTTAGGAGGAAGACCTCATCGCACTTGGCTCAGCCCCTGCTATTCTCCCTCCTTCAGATCTGCCTGCCCCCAGAGAAGGGACATTCTGGTCTGTGTGTCCAGGGGGTGAGCAAGCAGCCTTGTTAGGGAGACCTGCTGTTGTCTGACTGTGCCATTGGGGGCTAAGTCAATCTAATTCAGGAATAAAGTATCAGCAAACCCACCTGGCCACAGATCTCAAATCACTTTCTCCAATCAACTTTACCTGAAATAAAGCTAGTGTGGTATTTTGATTTTCAGTCTCATTCCTGCCTCTCTGCTCTTCTTTCTCCGTATTGGTTCTGAATTCCGGAGAGGAAGGGAAGTGGAATGTATGGTATATACCCTACAACCTTAATAATAAAAGCTGATTTGGGGAGATTTGTAAAAACAAGTGAAACTAATAAACTAGACAATGAAAACATGGGAGGAGAGAGGCTAGAAAACACCGAGGTTTTGTAGCATTGATTAACTTTAGTCTTTTAAGTTAAATGTGGTATATTCAAAATTTTAGAGTGACCTCTTAAAGAAATTGAATATATATCTTCCAAAACACCAGGGGTACGGGGGAAGAATGAACTTAATTAATCCAATAGGAAGCAGGAAAAGAAAACCCCAAATAATAAGAAAAAAATATGGTAAATAAAAAACATAAAATAAAATGGTACAAATCAATCTAACTATCAGTAATCGTGATAAATATAAACATTAAATTCACCTGTTAAAAAATAGAGATTATGTGACTAGAAATATAAATTAGCATGCCCTTTACAAGCATAAATGACAGTGACCCCTCAAAACTGAAATAAGATTCTGGGGGAAAATTCCAGGTAAAAGACTCAAGAAATAAAGGTAGAAAGGCAATATTAATTAGAAGAAATAGAATTGAAGGCAATAGTAGTAGGCAAAAAGGGCCACTATTTAATGATAAAAAGAACAATGACCCCCAAAATATAATAATCCCAAACTTGCATGTACCCCAAAACATAGTCTTGAAAATCTATAAAGACAAGTAATGATATATATATGCAAAGAATTATTAAATATCTCAATGATGATGGGTACTTTTAACACATATCTTTCAAAAACTGATATAGAAAGCCCACAATAATTAGAAAGTATAAAATGCTTTGAATAACATAATTAATAAGCTTGTTCTAATGGACACATACAGAATCCCACCCCCAATATTCAGAGAAAAAACAGATCATTTCCAGAGAGTGACCACCATCCAGTCACAACAAATACCAAAGTAGTCATTTCGTATCACAATGCTATATAGTCAGAAATTCAAAACCCAAAACAAGATAACTTCAAAATCCTATCATTTTAGAAACTAAAAAGCACTACAACATAGATAGGGATAGGTGGGTAGATAGATAGATAAGATACATAAAATATGTGAAGGGCCAACTAGATAAATAAATAAGAGGTGATAAGGTCAGGCTATGAAAAGTTTCATAGCCTGCTTTTGTCACCTAATAGATTGTGCTTCTCTTCACATGATAATAACGATAGATCCGTATCAGCACTTTGGCAATTGTATAGTATTTCATCGTCTGCATGTACCATAATTTATTTGTTGTTGAATCGTTCGCGAGTCAATATTTTGGTTCTGTGGCAGAAACCACAGGTTGACCTCTACAGTCTCTTCTCCCTCAGTCACAAGACTCTTGTTTTTGGCGGGACAGGTGCTCTTTGGAATAAAGGCTTAGTTCCCAGTCTCCTTTGTAGTTAGGTGCAACCATGTGACCAAACTGAAATGTTATGTTCAACTTCCAAGAACTGTCCTCAGAAAGAACGGTGCCTTTCTTCTTCATCCTCCTAATGGCGAGAGTGTGGATGAGATGCTCGGAAACCAAATAATTATCTTGAACCACAGGTAAAATCTTCGTATGGAAGAGACTGTAGGCACAGATAGAAGGAGTCTGGGTCACTGTGGATCCTGGAGTTAAAATCTTAGCTACGGAACGCTTATCTCAGTGCTTTATTATGTGGCAGGAAAATAAGTTGATACCTATTTAAGCTCTTATTATTTGGGGTTTTCCTGAATAGCACATATTTTCCCAAATATTTTGCTATAATGATCAGTTGTTGTTATAAGCATTTCTTTATGCATTTATTTTCCTACATCATCTAATGAAATGTACAAGTCCTTTTAAAGGCTTCTGAGTCCTCCCCAGTCTCACTCCATAATACCTACCGTACGACATTACACTTTCACCAGCAGTGTATGAAAATGTCCCATTTTTTCATATCCATTCCAACGCTAGGTATCATTCCTTCCAATCTTTGCTAATCAGATAGACTTTTTGGTTACTAGGAGGGTTAAACATTTTTAAAGATTTGTTTGCAGTTTGTGTTAATTCTTTTTTTGTGTTGCTTTTTAAAGGGTCTTTGCTCATTCTTCTATCAAGGCCTTCTCTTTCTAATTTTAAAAAGACTCCTTATATGTTGAATATTTATGTATTATAAATGTTTTCATCAGTCAGTTTATTATCATTAAACATAGTTTATGGTATTTTTATGATGAATTTAAAAACTTTATCAGGATTTTTATTCCTCTTTATTTTCTGTCTGGGATCATTTTTAGAAAGGCCTCTCTTCTGACAGATTATAGAAATATTAGCCTATGATTTACACCAATACTTTATATGTCATTTTGTTTTTATTTGAGTTACTTTGAAATTGTTAATCTTTCTGGTATTTACTTTGTTATATGGTAGGAATCCAAATTTTTATTTTTCCAAATGGATGATCAAATATTTCAATTTTTATAGAATAAGTCATTCCTTATCTCCTGATACAAAATGCTCTCTAAGAAAAACTAAATTCTCCTAATGTACATCCATCATTTTAAAACTCTCAGTTACATTCTGTTGATATTCATATACTACCAGTGCCATACCTTTAATTATTCTACTTTTTGAATATTTGTATAACTGATATGCTAAATCCTCCCTAATAAATTTTTTAAAATTTCTCAATATGAGTTTTAGAATGCTTTTTAAAAATAATTTTAAAATAATAGTTCTATGTTTTTTAAAAAACATAAACCTATGACAATTGGGACTTTTATTTGAATTTCATGATAGTTTTAGATTGATTTGCAAATATTTGACACTTTTTCATTATGGACTCATCAATGTGATATTGACATGACCCAACATGATATTTCTTTTAATTTTTAAATAAAGTCACTTCGATCTTTTTCTAAGATGTTATCTTATCCTTAAAATTAACTAAGTCATGAAGCCTCTTATAAATGTTACCGTTTCAATGTGTGAGAAAGTTGTAAAATCAGCCTTTGCCTCCGATGTGCTTATATTCCACTAAAGATAATTAAGACTGCATTCAATTGACATGAAGTCATGTAAGACAGAAATAGAACTCTCTATAAGTCATTTGTAAATACACCGCCCTGTATTTACATTCTGCAAAGCTGGCTAGAATGACAAATGACAATAAGAACAGAATGGGATTGATCTGGAGAGGATGAAAGGCATTGTAGATGGCAAAAGCAAATTATTTTTGCAGGAAGCAAATTATGAGGCAGATTCACATGTGTTCTAGGCTAGCACAGATAATATAAATGTACAATAATTTTTTAAAAGGGAAATTAGGGAGAAGGGAACCAACTGTTAGAAAATCTTTCAACATGGACCAGCAACGTGGATTTTATGTGAGCAAAAATTTGGACCCATTCTGGTTTCTGAAAATGAATCTGAAAAATCAAAATGGTGCTTACGGAAGATAATTCCCATTGCAATGAGCACATGAGTTTGGATAAAAGCTAATTAATAGTCTGCTTAGGGAATTGGTGCAATAATTTATTTTGGAATTTAATTTGTTTACTCAATAATTTTTATAGAACATTACCCATTATGTGCCTAGCATTGTGTCAGCATGCAAATGACTTGGTTCACAACCCCACATCTATTTTTATAAGGCCTTCGCGACAGATATCTAATGACACCACTTACGAAGAGGGAGACATTCCCCAGGTACTTCTGTACTTTGTTCAACAGAAATTTAACTGCCCAAGTGGATGTGTGATTGATGTTATTCAATGATTAATGCAGCAAACTCTCTACTTTACCCTCTCCCGCAGAAATCTCCATTTAACCCCTTGGGATACGTAAGTGCCTCATTTCTTAAGAAACTACAGTGAGATTAGGGAGAAGGGAGGGCTTCAGAAAGCAATTAGGAAGAGGGCAGTTTAATCCATCCTTCTTACTGAAAAGCACCTTCAACCAAGTACTGCCTACTAAAATAGACTCTAACGTACAAAGGAATTTGCAAGAAAATTTGATCAAACAGAAAAAAAAAGAGAAATAAATCAAACGGCTATTAGGACAACCTATTTCTCTCCTTTTTTTTTTTCAGTGCATTGAGTTCAATAACAGAAAATCTCATTGAAATAAACATTTCTAAGTATATCACAGTTGCTTCTCAGTCTGCAAAAGCCACTTTTCTGTAACACGAATACTTTTTTTGGTCAACATATAACTGACACCTACCTGATATGAAGCAAAATACTTTTGCTTCTGGCTGTTGCTGCTATTCAGAACTGGAAGAGTTATGTGGAATTGGATCTCTCCTACAAGAAAGAGCTTACAAATATTTGCTTTATTTTGTGCCTTTAATTCCTCTCCATTTTCCCTTACTTTTAATTAATGGCTGCTAAGTGAGACAGTATGAGAGATGACAAAGTGCCACACTTAAGCCTAAGTTTTTTTTTATAAAAGCACATTCAATTTTTGCTTTTCAAGCCCACTTTCTCCTCAGCCCTGGTGTGTACATGTCCCTAACTAAGTATCTTTTTTCTGATCTCAGAGACAACTTTAACTCTTTAGTCAACTATTAAAAAGGAATCTCTTCATCAGAGGTGCCATGAGAGAGAAAAGAGAAAAAGAGACTGATGACATGCCTAACGTTGTTGCTGTTTTTGGAAAAAGCCTATATATCGTGGTCCCCAGATTTAGTGACCATTAAAACAAAATATTTAATATAGGTAAAAATGATTTACACCATTGGCTATACATTTTTGTAAGAATAATATGTGCTCATGGCAATGAACAATCAAACAAAAAAAATAAACACAACAGAACAAGAACAACAATGGCAAAACCAGAAAGAAAGGAAGAAAATAACAGAAATGGTCTGGGACAGAGTAAAGTACGAAACAAAAGTACTTTTCACTCTCCCACTTCCAAGTGTTTTTTCCAGAGCATATACATAAAATATGTGTTTATTTTATATGTTATACAAATTCTCCAACTTGCTTTTTTTTTTGCACAGAGCAATTTATCTTGGGCTTCTTTCTAGCAGCACGTCTAGCTCTAGATCCTTCCTTTGAACATCTGCACGCAAGCACAGATGTGCCATAACGTATAAGAGAACACCATCCTAATTGACAGGCCTTCCGTGGGTTTCTTTTGGCCGCGTCCAAATAACGTGGCAATGATTATTCCTGTTCATGCGTGTAAAAAACTATAGGATAAATTTCTAAATGGAATTGAAAGAGCAAAGGATGTATTTAAATTTAAAGGTAACATTTATATGTTAAAGTTTAACACATCCTGCCAAATTGCTCTCTAAAAAGGTTGTATCGATTCACACTCCTACTGATGGTGCCTGAGACTGCAGATTCCTCACACCCACAACAAATATTTCCATCCCTGGCAACACGAAGGAGGAGAAGTCACTTCTCGATTTTAGAAGTTTTCAATGTCTTCAATTATACCTAAGCTTGAATATCGTATATGTTTATCAACCAGTTTTTTTTTCCTGCAAACAAATTGTTTACTGTTTTAAATCAACTTGTTTATCTTTTCACTGATATACAAGAACATTTGGATGCGAAGGACATTAACACCTCGTTATACATGTTAAAGGTGTTTTTTTTCCAAGAAAATGTAATGAACATTCTATTTTAAAAGGATATTCCTAGTTTCAATAGTAAAGCCCTCATCTGGGGTGAATTTGATTTGAAATCATTTCTATCTAGATCTTTCACTAGGGAAACTGGATTTAATCAATTTTCCAAAGAAAGTGCATTCTACTTAATTTAATCTTGATAGTTGTTTGATGTAACTTTAATATGCCAGTCATTTACCTCAAAGATACATTTATGTTTCAGAAGGAAGAGAAATTAGGAAAAAAAACAATGAAAAGTCAAAGAATAATGATGACCATCTTCATGTTTCATGAAATCTTTAGAATAAATTAAGAATATAAAGGCATAGAACATTTATAAGAATTTCAAATCTGCTCAGAACTATATCCTTAAATACTTTGCCGAATTTTAAAAATAATTTCTATTTCAATTCTCTCTTTGGAATGTATCTTCAAAGGTGGATCCTAATGTCTGGGGACCAGGGACAGGGATGCTGTTAAGGCTAAGAGATGTTCAACGGGGTTGTAAGGTGAGCCTTTATACAGTGTGGGATGTAACCCCTCATTACGCCACCGCAGACCTTCAGTAAATCTTTAAGAATATCGGCCTGATTCATTTTCTTGTGGAAGCCAGTGAATAGAAAGAGTTTATGTCAAGGTTGCAGACACTTTAGTAACATATGCAAAAATAAAGGGTGCTATGGTGTGCAACGATTCTCCAGACACGGTGTCCTGCCTATCTGGACCAGCAAATAGGACTCTGCAAACACGCTCAGGGGTGAAATCCTCCCAAGGCAGACCCTCTCTGCAGGTGATAGAGTAAGGAAATTACATGAACATCATCCTCAATAGAATTTCAGACCTTAAAAGAGCCTAAGTTAAAATGATCATGCTTTCTAAGGCAATCAAGAAAATTTTTTTCTGCAAAAAAAAAAAAAAAGTCATGAATTCATTAAAGTCTATTTAATTTTCATAGTCAGGCTTTAACGGAAAAATAAGTTCTGCTATCTACACTGTCTCTGCTTCACTATCAAATACTTCAGGCTATTCAGATTGTTCTTAAATCAATTAAACAACACATCCGTTATAATATGTATCTAATATTTAATATTAGTAGAATACTGGAATTTCCCTCTGTAAGGCTGAACTCACTGGGCACACTTGAATGGAGTCCAGACACTGTGAAAGAAAATGAAATCCCTCGGCAAGAACTCTCTGACTCCAGCAGTATTACTTCATTTGCATATTGGTAGTGATCTGCACACTAGTTAAGGATGTCATAAATGCACAACATTTATATTACCAAGAGGGAGAAATAGATGATGATAGGATGTATGGGAAAGCACTTAGTAAAGCATCAACAAAATATAGTCCTCTAGCATCAAGGTCAGACAGAAGCTATCAAAATAGTCTCAGGAATAGCCATGAGGTGAAAGAAAATTATTTTCTTATGAAACCAGAATTATAAATAATCAGGGACCATGATACACCAAATACCTTAAGAATTCCTTTTCTTGCATATCTCGAGGTGATGAAATAATTAACAAAGATTCAAGTCATGTTTTAATATATTTTGTGTTATTTAGACTTTTCTTTAACACTACAGTTATTTTCATTTTCCCAGTACCTATTATGTTTTATTAACTTCTAATTTTACTGCATTATGACCAGAGAATATGTTCTATATGAAGCCAATTTTTTTTTTATTGAGATTTCCTTTGTGCAAAGCATTGAAATGGTTTGATTTTTCTCAAACTAGATAGATACTTGTTTTTGTTTTACCTGCTTGGGAATGAATGCACTTCTGCAATTTTTTATGAGGGCAAGAGTACTCCATTATAGAAAATTACATTCCATTTCAGAAAAGTCTTATTTCCTTCTTGAGTATTGCTCATATTTTCTCCTCTTACCATATGTCTCCCTGAGACATATTGGATGTATGTTGGACCTTCTCATTCTGGCTTCCACATCTCTGAACAACTCTTCCCTCTTTTCCATCCTTTTCTCTCTGCACTTCATTCTAGGTGACTGTCTTGATATCTATAGATATCTTCCAGTGTGCTAACTTCTCTTTGGATGTTTCTAAAATGCTATTTAACCTATCTGGTGAGATGTTAATGACTATAATGTTCATTCCTTGACCTTTTGTTTCTTTTCAGATTTGCCTCTTCTTTATTTCCATGGTGTCCGATTGTTTCATTATGCTTTCATTTCTTTTTAAAAATCTCTTTGCTCATTTTATTTGTTCCAGAGTATCTTTGATTTTGTTCTATTATCTGTATTTGTTTTGGTGCTAATTCTCTTGATTTTTGCCTTTGATGACTCTCCATTACGGTAGCATTCCTTGTGTGTTTACAGCATTTTGTTGCCATTGTTGTGAATTCATCTTCAGTGAGTTCAGTGGTATTTCAGAGAGCGGCTTCTATTACGGACTAAACTGTGCCTCCTGTCCCCTAAAATGCATGTGTTGAAGCTCTAAACCCCCATGTGACTTATTTGTACACAGGGCTTTTAAAGAAATGAGTAATATTAAATGAGGCCCTAAGGGTGGGGCCTAACCCAATCTCACTAGTGTCCTCATGAGAAGTGGAAGAAACATCAAAGATGCATGCACACCGAGAAAAGGCCATGTGAACAAGCAGCAAGAGAGGGGCCACCCGCAAGCCAAAGGAGAGAGGCCTGAGGAGAAAACAAACCTACCAACACCTTGATCTTAAACGTTCAGCCTCCAGAACTGTGAGAGTTTACATAGCGTTACTTAAGCCACCCAGTCTATGGTATTCTGTGATGGCATTCCCAGGAGAGGACAATAGATTCTGACCCCTAGGTTGTGAAGTGACCTAACAGAAGCTTTTGCACTTGCTTTTATCAGATTCTTATGGGTTTCAAGGCTCTAGACCTACTTCTATGTTAACATATTGGCTTAGAGAATCCATTCCAAGAAAACAGACTTAGGGTAGCTTTCTATGCAAATAGTATAAATTCAGACATCTCAATATGTTGCCCAGGCTGGTGTCACTTTCTTTAAGATGGTATCTCGTCCCTGGCCTGTGCCCACTCTAAGGCTCAGCAACAGCAAACATCCTTGCTCCTTCCACAGGTCAATGAGTGAAAGTTTCTAGCTCTCCTTCTGAGGCTCTAGGCTTTCTGCAGGGGTCTGGCTTCAGCTTCCCTGCCGGTGGGTCTCAAGCCTCGCCTCCTGTCCCCGGCTCTGCCTTCTCCCTTGCCCATCCTCTTCCCCAGGGGTCTTTATCTGAGGCTAAAATCCCTGCGAATCCAGGCGGCATCAGCTTGTACTTATTGCTTTGGTTTCTTACTTGTTTTTGAGATTTGGGGAGTTTGTTGCTTCATTCTGTCCATCACTTCCAGGAATTTTAGTAGGAAAGGGGTCTTTCCATACCATATTTGTCGACCATGTCCACTTTCGAATTGTGTACCAGAGGGTATAGATTTTTTTTCTAACATACTGGAAGTAAATTTGTCTTCATAGAGTAGGATTATGTAAGTTAGTAGTCAGCAAATTCATCATAATTATTTTTTTAAAGGTTATATTGTGGGTAGGAGAATAAATTAATTTAATAAATAACTTTCAATAATATGATGAAACTATCATCAGGGACATTATTTCTAGACTTGATATCAGTGTGACATACATATAGATTTGTGGTTTCAGAGATAATGTAAAATAAATATAAAAATAATAAGTTGAAAAGCAAGAAAAATTCTTCATTTGTGCTCGTATTATAATTTATAAAGTCACTGAAGTCTTTATTGGCTTTTAATGTACTGCTATGGACTGAATCCTTCAAAATTCATATGCTGAAGCCCTATCTCAAATGAGATGGTATTTGGAGATAGGGGTTTGGGAGGTCATTTCAGTTAGATGAGTTCATGGGGGTGGGGCCTCATGGTGGATTAGTGGCTTTATATGAAGAGGAAGAGAGATAGAGTTCTCTCTCGGCCTTTGGAGGACATAGGGAGGCTATCTACATACCAGAGAAGGGCTCTCACCAGGAACCAAATCAGCCAGTCTCTTGATCTTGAACATCCCAGCTTCCAGAACTAAGAGGTAAATGTCTGTAGTTTAAGCCACCCAGTCTACAGTATTCTGTTAATAGCAGCCAGAGCTGACTAATACATGTACATCCAGCCATAATTTGCTTTCCTACCAACTGTTTTTCATGTGTACGCTGTCCCTACATACTTACCACATAAGTAATAAATGATATTTATCATAATCCATACAGAGAATATTTAACATTCAGTCAAGTTTCTGAAACCCATTTTCCCCATCTTGACCCAAATGTCCTCTAATGCATTCAAGATTAATGCATTCAAGAGCTCATACCACCGGACTTCATGCTGGGGGGTGTCAGATGATTTACCAGCATGTAACCACCCATAAGCAGCACGTCCTGGCACTGAATGGGTGAAATGTGCTTGCTGTGAGACCTTTGCAGTGTTCTGTGCTCTCTTACAAACCTGGTTTGCAGGAGGATGAAGGAGGAGAAGCGTAATGCTCTCTCTTACTAAGGCATTGTGAATTCAAGCAGTGAAGTCCATTGTATAGAAAGTCTATGTTCTCTAATAACCAACTAATAGCTAGTAGAGGGATTAAAGGAGGCTATGAACATCACTCCGGAAGGAACCAGGAGACTTGCTGCCTTTGCAAACTGTTCCATTACAGCTTCAGCCTTGCCCATAATTCCAGTTGTCCTTAAAAGAGTCCTCGAAACTTTATATTGGCTCATCCTCTTCATTTCTATCGCAAAGCAAGTGGTTTGGGTATTATTATCCCAATGCCATTTAATTTCCTAAAATGATGACAAAGCAAGTCACGCTATATTTGTGCAATTTCTTCTTAAAATAGGAATCTGGAGTCTGCTTTCTCCAATAGTGGTCCTGAATCAGTAGCCTGGACACTTCCTGGGGCTTCTCCATCGCAGCATGTTGGGCCCCCCCCAAAGCTACCAAAATCAGTTTCTCCAGTTTATCAAGATCTCTAGGCGACACACATGCACATTCAAGTTTGAGAAGCACTGGTTTAGAGGCCTGTGCTCTCCACACAATAGTGGGTCGCTCTTCGACTCATTAATAATATGTCGGGAACAAGATGAAGGTTCTCCCATAAACTTACTTAACAGGGCATTTTGATATTCTAGTAACAAATAGGAATCACGATAGGATTTCTTTTTCCATGTATAAGAAAACCTAATATTTAAGTCTATAAATGAATCACAAAAATTGTTTCCATTTTGCCTTTGTATGAACGCAGTCTCGCTCACAACGGCTAAATGGGAAGCAAAGAACTATTTTCTTTTAGGTTAATGGGTTTCCCCTCATCAAGCTGTCCTTTCATGCAATCTAGACTGGCCTCCACTCATCTATTTATTTTTTTTAATAACTGTTCTTCTTTAATAGGATTATTCATCCTTCCAATATTAACAGCAATTAGACTCACCTCATGGTGCGTCATGCCAACTCAGTCTGCGGCCGTCAGAGGAGGACGATCTTCATCTTGTCTCAGTAACAATCTTTGACAACCAAAAACAGAGCGGCAGGGCAAAATACATGAAGAGAATTAACAATAAAAGATCACAGATGACAAAAACTTCTCGAACATGAGATGGTTGCCTCTGTCTACTCTATCCCACATGGAAATAATGGCGTTCCACGGGTGTGCGGTATCGGGTGAATGACTGATGACATTGTGACATAGTCTGAAATTGCACTTTTCAGAAAAGTTTTTAGAGAGACTCTTTAAAAGCCTTAGAAACATTAACATTTTTTCCCAATTCTAATCTATTTAATTTTTATTGGAAAACATTTACATAGCTCATCAGCAGACTCTCTAGTATTAAGTAATATTTAGCATGCTGTAATCATGGGAAGGAGGAATTTGGATTAAATGCTGCTTTTTATTACTATTCAATCATCATAAGTTGTTCCACTTTTTATCTTTCTAGTCAACAGATTTCAAAGGTGGGAAAATATCTTCATTTACAGACATACCTATATTTATTTCCTATTATATTTTCCATTAGTGTCTGCACGAGATTTATTCCCGGTGATTCCCAGCAAAGTAAATGTGAATCTCCTACCACCAGATGCTAATAATAAAGACAAATGCACCCTATCTCTTAGCGATGTTACAAAAATAAATTAGATCATATTTACAGGGGAATTTGACCTCACTAGAGATAGTATATAAATGAAATGTGAAAAAAAAAAAAAGCTTTAAAGAACAAAAAATTCCACTCGGTCGTAGCCAGATTGACTTGACAGCGCCGAATTATGTTCTGAGTAAAGAAAACAGGCCTAGTAATAGTGGTTCCATTGGCTGTGGATAAATGCCAGAGACTGACAATGAATTCCAGGTCTGGGCTGAAACCTTGGGCATCGGGTTTGGATATGTACCAAATGAGCTCTTTGTCTTTCTATATGTCTACATTTATTATACTTGGAATATTGGTAAAGCCTCGCATATGCTGGAGTGCATTATCCGAGTTATTTTAAATCTTTTTCTGCATTCAAGAACATATACGGATTGTTAATAAAGCGAACAGAAATTTTGACGGAGTTAACACATATACATTGAGACAAGCTCTTTTTACATTTATATTTTCAAAAACCAAAAGGGACCTTTTAGCAGGACCATGGACAAAGAGGGAATCCTAGTTGTTCTATACTGACAGACAAAGTCGCCCTCACAGGTATGGAGAAACCATCATATTTTTTCAGTGAAATTATTTGTGGGACATTGGAAAGTCACCTAATTCCAAATACTTTCCAAACATCCAGCCACACTGCTCCAGATTCTACCATTTAAAATTCTTCTGAGTTAATGGAAGTGGCTGCACATTCATGGAAAAAGGCAAGGGTAAAAACTGTAGGATAAAAAAACAACCAAGAAACTGTAGGATGATGAAGACATTCAACAATGTGATAAACCAACACTTACGGTATACCTACTATGTGCCAGGCACAATTCTAACTGCTTTACCAGAACTATTTCATTTAATTCCCAGTTTGACTGTATAACAGGTACTATTATTACCCCAATGTTACAGGCACAGAATGGTTAAGAAGCCTGCCCAAGTCTATAGAGGCTACAAAGGGCACATCTGGACTCCTACTCTGGCAGTCCAACGCTAGAGTCTGTACTCAGAACAAACATGTTTTCCTACAAGTGTGTGACTTAGCACCATACATTACTGTTAAAAATGAGGTAAACAATATTTTACAACCTTTCGCATAATGAAAAATGTGAAACACGGAAACATTTTAGATTGTGTATAGATTGTGTTTGAGCAATTGTTGCATTTTTCTAGAAAAATCAAGATTTTAATATTAGGGCAGCCTCCATCTTTCCATTTCAGAGGAGGACTCATGAACAACGAGCATTCACCGTACAATCTTATTGCGTTGAAACTGTTCACCAAGAATGCAGCACTAGGTAACGTGCTAAAAGGATAGCTCTCTTGGAACCAACAGCAGATATTTGGGTAGAAATGAGAAATACATCACGGAAATGAATTTAGAGATGGAAATATCAGAGGAGCTTAGATAATATACTGTGAGTAATTGACATCTATTACATTATTACTAACTTCTGTAGTTAGAGGCCACTACGGCCTCAGAATGGAGAACAGATTCTTGATACAATGTAAAAAAAAAAAAAAAAAAGCCTTTAAAATTGGTATCTAATATTAGATAGGCAGAAGTATGTGCTGTACATGTTTGTTTGTTTTTTTTGATTTATCCCCGAAAACATGTGGGTTTAGAAAGAAAGAAACTGATATCCCATATTCCCTGCTCCTAACAGAACACAGTAACACCGTTAAGTACAAACCTTTCCATAGCAACAGACACTGCATACAGACACGAACCCTACGCATCTCCCTTGAAGAAAGCTTTAAGGTTATCTCAGACAAATTCAAAATAAAGCCTATGATCCCATCACCCTGAAGCCTGCTTCCCCAACGAGCTCAAGAAAGGATACATTGACAGCTCATGGCTTCTTTGCCTACTTTTTCCTTTAAATGGCGCTTCAGCCTTAATAGTTACAAAGGTTTCAAGAGGGAAGACTAGCACCACCTGAAAAAGAAAGGCCAAAAATCCAATACAGTCATGGTTCGCAGAAGTTCAGCACTGGGCTTATCGAAAAGCATTGGGGGTAGTGATTTCTCTACGTTCCTTCCTTCCACCCTACCCTGTTTTATTTAGGGCTTTTCCACTCTATGGACATTATGAGAACACTGGCTACCTGGTTAGCTATCATTCTAAAATTAGTTATTTTATACAGGGGGAATGGTAACTTTGGGGATGATCTCTTCAACTATTTTCGTAAGTGCATATAAAAAACATGATATTAGGCTGAATCAGGGGCAAACATGGCTTAGGCACAGAGTTGTGTATGCAAACTATAATTAGATTCCCAAAACACTTGCCTGTGCAGAGTGGATGCCTCCCTTTGCTCACCCCAATTAGGCAGGAGGCACTGCCTGGGGCCGGAGAGTAATCTACTCACTATTGTCTCAGTGTGGGGAGAAGCGAGCAGCTCTGTGCAGCTCACATTGTGCTTTGTTTTTAACATGCGGAACTAGGCTTGCAGACGCTATTGATTACGCTTAGGAGAGAGGAAGTTAATGATATGTTGCGAGTATACATACTATATTTCATCCCAATTCAGGTTTCTTAAACAGCATCCTCCTCCAAACACTCTACTCTAAAGGTTGCATGTGGAAAAGTGAAACAGATGGTCCAGTTTTATATTTCTTTTCCTTTAGAATTTCTTATGCAGCTCAGGGACCTTGGTCTTCTGGGATCTGAAATTATATTTCAGCCCATTATACACATATCAGTGTTGATACTAAGACGGTATATAAGAATTATTCAAAATCCACATGGCCACAGCCTTTGCAGGTTCTTAGTATGCCATGTGCTGTTCATTTTAATTGAAAATATTCTAAAAGCAAGATTGATGTGTTTTTCTATCCCCCTAAAATAGAAACAGGTTCTGGGCTCATAATGGAGCGCGCATAAGCCCCTCTTCTTATTAACATGCCCTCTCTAATTTGTGCCTCTGTTTGCACAATATAAATGGCCTTTAACAGCCCTTCATTCATACAATGGTCTCACTAACCCAAAGAAAATTAGTAGCAGGCAAAAGCCTATTTTTACTGACACAGAGACAAAAATGCTAATTACTTTAAAATATTCCCAAGTGTATATCTTTGGCATCCTTCCAGGCAAGGCTCAAAAGTTTTTTTTCCCCCCCTGTTATTTACTAGTTACAGGGGAAGTTGTTTTTGTTTTACATTCGGTCATATATTTAAGTAAGTTTCTATTTATAATTTGAAATCTTTTCAGTCCAGGGTACCGGTGATAGGTGAAGTGTTGGTTTGCTTTCTGTTCACTCATGCGTACACACTTGAGAACATTGTCCATTTGTGATTAATTATGTTTTTGCTATTTCTGTGACGGCACTCAGGGACATCTGCAGAAAAATAAATGCCTGGAAATTTGAATTTGTTTTATTTAAACATATTAACTACAATAAAATAGGAATATGTCCTCAGAATCCCTTTTAATTGTTCTCTGATTATTAAATTTGAGTTCAAGTTTATACTCTGAAGCACTACCTTTATAAAAGGGTTTTAAAACTGAAACCGCTGATGCACAAAATAATAAAGAAACAAAACTCAATGCCAACTTACTAAATTAAGATATCAGGTGTGCTGACAGTATTTACATAAAGATGATGACTTTTTTCATTTATGCAACAAATATTTATTGGGGATGTATTATTTTCAGAATATTTTGCTAGGCCTGGTTTATAAAAAATAAATAAGGTAAAAGAGAGTTTAAAATCAAGTTTGGAGGAAGAGTCCATTGATGGATAAATGGACAAAGAAAATGTGATATATAAATATATATATGATATATTTATGTGATATATAATGTGAGATACACACACACACACACACACACACAGGAATATTAATCAGCCATAAAAAGAAGGAGATCTTGCCATTTGTGACAACAAGATGGTCCTTGAAGGCTTCATGCTAAGTGAAAAAAGTCAGACAGGGAAAGACAAATACTTTATGATCTCATTTATATGTGGAATCTAAAAAGGAAAACAAAAAAGGTAGCTCATGGATATAGAGAACAGACTGGTGGTTGCGGGAGGAGGGAGTGGGGTGGGCATAGGGCTAGGTAAAATGGGTGAAGGGGTCGAATATACAAACTTCCAGTTATAAAATAAGTGCCATGGGGCTGTAATGTACAGGGTGGTGACTCCAGTTAATAATACTTAATTGCATATTTGAAAGTTGCTAAGAATGGGTCTTAAAAGTTCTCATCAAAAGAAAAAAACTTTGTAACTTTGTACAGGAATGGATTTACTGTGGTGACCATTTTGCAATATATCCAAATATCAAATTATTATGTTGTACATTGGAAACTAATATGTTACCTGTCAATTATACTTCAAAAAAATTTTTTTTAAAAAAATCGAGTTTGAAGAAAAAAATGTATTCACCCTAAAAATTAAATAACAGTATAGCAGTTGAGAAACAGTAGACAACAACAAAATATAAGAAATCACAAATCGGTTCAAGGTGAAGCGGTAATTAATGATAAAAGAAAAAACACAAGTGGTGTCCAACTCAATAATACAGCAATCGATACAGTTTTTAAAAACAGACAAAATATTTGAAGAAACATTTCAAGAAGATATATCAATGGCTAATAAGCACACGGAAAGATGCTCAGTGTCGTTAGGCATTAGGGAAACGCGCACCAAACTGCAATAAGATATCACTACATATCCACTAGGAGGCTATAGGAGAAAAGATGGATGATACCAAGTGCTGATGAGGATGTGGAGAAACCGGAACCCCCATACCCTGCTGATGGAAACATAAAATGATGCAGCTGCTTTGGATAACAGACTAGCGTCTTCCTAAAAAGTTAAACATAAACTTATCAGAAAACCCAACAATTCACTCCTACGAATCTGCTCGAGAAATAAAAGCATGTAGACAAAGATATGTACCTGAATGTTCATAGCAGCATTCTTCGTAACCCAGAACAACACAAAGGTCTGTCAGCTAATGAATGGATAACCGAAATGTGGTCTATGCATACAATGGAATACTATTTAGCAATTAAAAGGACCCAAGTACTGATATATGTTACAACATGAATGGATCTCAAAAACATACGGTAAATGGAGGAAGCCAGATGCAAAAGACTACATCTGTATGTCCCCATTTACATGAAATGTCCAGAAAAGGCAATTTTATAGAGATAGTAAGCACATCAGTGATTTCTTGGGGCTGAGAGTAAGAAGAGATTAACTGCAAATGCACAAGAGGGAACTCTGTTGGGTCATGGGAATGTTCTAAAACTGGATTCTGGTGATGGCTGCGCAACTGTGTACATTCACCAAAAATCAATAACATGTTTGCCTATTGATTTTATGATACATAAAGTATACTTCAATAAAGCTGTTAAGAAAAAAAACAGTAGGTGGCATATAGTTTCATAGGAATGGTTCAAGGTAGTCACCTGACCTTTTCAATGCTGAAAAGTAATTCAAACACATATCTGTACAGACAGATATGAAGAATTCTTCATAGTTTGCAATGTCCCTTACAATTTCCAAATTTATTTGTTCTTCACACCGATCCAGTGAGGGTGAGCAAGTATTATGTAATACATAGTAAGCGCTTTGCTTTTTCCTTTTAGCTTTGGTCTGAGGAAACCTTCGATGCCGTACAGATCATATAATTTAAAAATCAAAGCCATCCCGAATAATGTAATCTGAATAAAGAGGACAGTGAGCATTATCATTGCTCCAAGCACCCAGGTGCTTTTACAAAGACAACCAACCTGTTTGCCAAACTACTACACAACAGGTAAGGCTCCAACTGGAGGCTCATTACAGGGTGTGGTTGATAGGTGTGGCTGAGGGACCTCACCTACAGATGCACCCCTTGTGCCTCTGCCTCACTGGAGACTGTAGTGGTTGCTCACTCTAACAAATGCATTTATAAATATTAAAATGCATGTAATACAATTGTATAGACAACGAGGCACACAGCAACTAACATTCCAGGAGCTAATATTCCCCAGCAGAAACAAAGCTGCCAAAAACCCAAAGATGGAAACTAGTGTATTAATTTGTTCACAGCAAGTCCTTCTCTAGTATTTCTCTTGAAAGGTCAAACAGAACTTAAACAACTCTAACTTAACCTGAAACAGAGAATGACATGTTTAAAGAAATGTCTTATAAAGTGTCCCATTAGGAAGTTTGAAAACATGTGTGGCATATGCACAAATACACTTAGACTAGTTAAAAATCACAGGAGCCTGCCTTATTTTGATAACACATACACGAGACAGGCCAAACTCCAAGTCCTTTGCTTCCAGTTGAGATTTAAAGCTCTCCATCTGTGAGAAGGTCAGCCTCTGAGATAATCTCTCCCAACTTCTGCTCACATAAGTTAGGTGGGAAAGGAGCCCTCAGAGGTGGAAGAAGACAAGACTCTTCTATAACAAAGTGTAGATTCTTCTACACTTTCCTATCTCAGCCTCATGGTCGTTAATCTGTGTTCATATATACTTATGCGATCTGCTTTCCAAAAACGCATGAGTGTGTTGTGCCCTTAGTGTTCTTTGTCTCCCTGTATGACCTCTGGAAATCCTTTCGCAGGGGACATGTGATGCTTAAGGACATTTCCATGATTTCTCATCTAATACAAGCCATGCTTTGGACGATGACTGAAATGTGAACCAGACTGTTAGTCTAAACAAATGTAGACATACTCAACTGATTTCAATTAATTTCTATATTTACAAGTTGTAAGAATTTCATATTAACTTATACAGTGCAATACGTAAAGTATTGGGAAAAGCACATGACTCAAGGGCAAGAGAATTGTGTTCCGGAGTACACCCCCATAACTTTGGTGAAGTCCCCCCACTTTAAGTACTTCAGTGTTCTCACCTGAAAAAAAAAAAACAGTGCTTTTGGATGAAATAGTTTCTAAAGTCTTAATTATAATTGACAATCATTTCTTGAGATGCTATTGTTATTGTACAAGGTAGAAATATTTATCTAAATATTGTATTTGGGCTTAAAATGTGCTCTGGCCTTTTCTATACTGTTAGGATTTTTAAAAACTTAGAATTTCAAACTCAGACACAGAACCCATTTGCACTGTCTTAAAATATCACAAAAGTTGCAGCTTGAGAGTAAGAATGATAAAAATAGGAACCAGATATTAACTGAATGATATTTCACAAATATACACACAAACACATAGATACATACAATTGCAAAGAATGTCATCTCAAAGGCCCATCTGAAAGTTGAAAGAATAAAATCTGTTCTTCCACTGCTCCCTTAACACCTCTGTTTTTATCTATTTTACTTATTTGGCTTCTAATTAATATTTTGTTTGGAACTTTTCCTTGGATAAATGCAGTCGGAAAGGCACTGCACTATATAACATAAAAGATTTTGCTTAAATACTGCACTTTAAGAAAGTATTTTGTTATACATACCACTTCAAATATGTCATCTGACAAGTTTCTTCAGCAAAAACCAAAGGTTAGAAAATAATTTTCCATTTATAGTCTTAGAAAAGACTGTAAATGACATGCTATATTTAATTTTAAAGTCCCTGTACAAATCATCAAATACTTTAATAACTGTACAAATATTAATATTTGATTCAAGGGATCTCCTAAGTTACAGCATAATCAGAAGTCTGGATGGATAGGCTGCTAAATGGGAAAATCCTGTTTAGACAGTTGTTAAGAGAAGGAGAGCGTTTAATGAAACAATTTTGATAGTCTTATCATCATAAAATTGATTGATATTTGGTGCAATTTAATCTTCGCCAGAAAGAACTTTGAGAAAAGGAACAATCCGTAACCTAGATTAATCCCCCATACTTCCCCTTCAATCCAATTCATCGATCTTATTCTGTGAATGGGCCCTTGGTCCGCTGGTTATAACAAATTCCTTTTGCAACATCATGTAAGAAATTAAAGAGTTGGTTTTTAATTTAATTTTTTCAAGGACACGTGTCAATGCTGATTTGTAAGGGTGTAAATAAAAGACTACCCCGCTTTGAATACCACTGACTTTCTATATTCACTCAAAGATTGTAACAAAATAGTAAAAATAAAATATAATCTTTGTGTCATTTTCCCTAGGACTTTGAATCTATTTACCATCCCGGTAGCTTACTGAGAGACTTTGTGAAATAAAGGATAAATTATTTCAGCCAAAGGATTTTCTCATTCCAGTTCCTTAGAAGTCTGTATTTTCCCCATAATAATAGATGGATTTAGATTCCTCTGTAAAATGCTTAGGGACCACTGAGATTAAGTGGTATGAAAATGACCACTATGTTGGGATCAAGTGGAAAGGGGTCCTTTCCTCCACGCAGAACACCCACTAGTACATGACCGGAGGTGGGAAAGCAGCTGGTGTCACTATGAAGATCACCGGAGAATGTCCTAAAGCGTCATGTGCAATGGAGTCATTTCTCCACTTTTCCCAAACCCCGTGGGGCATAATATTCTCATCCGTTTGGGCTTGCATCTCTTGGGTCTGACTTCCTACAGGTTTAGCTCGCCCGTACAAAGCAGAGGGAGAAAGATTTCCTTTGTGTTTGAGAAGCGGTTCACTTTCTTTTTGCTTTCTTCCTGCAACACAGCCTTTGTTTTTCCTAAGTGCTACGCTAATGAAAAGGCAAGCGTTAATAAAAATCAACCAGCTCATTCCAGAGTGGGCTGGGCCTTCCACAGGTCCCACTCCCACCTACTTTTGTTGTTGTTCTTGTTGGGAGCCTGATTTGAATGGGTGGATCTTACAGAACAGGATTTTTGTGTGATTGTGGGGCCGGTCCAAGGGTTTGAAGTGAAGCCACGGTAAGCTACCTTCCTTTACCTTCTTTCTGTTGCTCTGAGTTCCTTTTCTGTCTCAACATACATACACGTCCCAGGGTCTCTGAGTTCTCCCTAGGGAAACAGTCAGCACGACCTGGAAAATTACAACAAATAACATCTCTGCAGCCGGATTCAAAAGTATGCTAGTTGCTACAACAGCAGATTTGCAGGTAGACAGGCTCGCGGAAAGAAACAGGAATTGCTGACTACCCCGGCACTATAATTTTTAAGAGTCTTAGCAAGAAACAACTATTTTACCAGAAATGTAAAAACATTAGAGAGCTAGGACAAAATATGATTTCACATAAAGATAAAGGAAACAGAGAACAGTAAGAATTAATTGCTTTCTTTGAATCAATTTAGATTTGTGCGGAACGTTCATTTTGACTATATCACTTTAATCCTAGTGAGTATTCAAGTCGGTGGCCGAGCTCTGAAGCATCTGTGGCATTACTTCTGTTTGCCTATGAGTCGGCTGGGCTTCTAAAGATGATGACAGGGAGGTAAGGGGGTGGAGGGAGTGAAGAGGTTTCCTAAGCCTGCTGCCCAGAAGTCCGTGTCACCCCTTTCTTCCTTCCTGTGCTAGCCAGGAATACTAGGCTGGGATGCTTTGCACTGTGAAACTTGCATAATACAGGCAGGTCACCATCGCTTAGCTCTGGTGGCAAGCTTGCAGGATTGCTCCAGAGAGACTCTGACATATGCCGCAGAGGAGGAGAAAGTTCCACAAACAACCCCCGGATCCCTCCGCCCAGGTCTCATTACACCTCGTTTCTCAAGAGCAGATTGCTTCGCCAGCCTTAATAATCCCGGAGGACGTCGCCAGGGCGGGAGGCGGGATCCCACTACCTTCGCCCTAATTTACCGAGGGCTTTAAAAGTAGAAAATAAAACTTTGAACTCAACGCATCTGAAGCTTTATGATTCAGGTGTGTTACTTGCCTTCAGGGGCACCAAAGATCACTGAAGTTAAAGTGACAAAAAAAAAAAAAAAAATCCTGTGAGCTGCAGAACAAAAAAGCGTGTCCAGACCCGACCCAGCTGGCTCTCCTGCAGCATTAACTTGGCAGGAGGAGCAGAAGCGCTGGCCCTGCCCTCTCCTTTTCTGACGGGTAGGATTTCCCCTACTTACAGTCCTTTAATCCTCCCTCCTCTCCAACCTTCCAGAGTCTAGAAGAAAGTGACCTTGTGGAGAAAGGAGCGGAAAGAAGAGGGAGAGAACAGTAGGGGAAGGAAATGAAAATAGCTCGTGAGAAATGGCTGGAGAGAAAAACACAGTCATCCGTCCATATCCTTGGGGGACTGGTTTCCAGGCCCCCTGTGGGTAGCAAAACCCGAGGATGTTCAAGTCCCTTATGTAAGATGGCAAAGTCTTCGCATATAACCTACCTACATCCCCCCACAGACTTCGAATCACCTCCAGGTTATTTGTAATAATACCTAATACAATGTAAATGCTATGTAAATAGTTCTGATGTATCATTCAGGGAATAAAGCTGAGGGAAAAGTCTGTACACGTTTCGTACAGACGGATGAAACCATCGAAACCATCAGAGGCCCGAATACACCGCAGCAAGGACATAACATTTTCCCCCCAAATATTTTTAATCTGAGATGGGTGGAACCCTCAGACGCAGCACCCTCGGATATGGAATGCTAAAGGGCCAAGTGTATTGGGTCAAGGGTGAAGTCACTTTTAATTTACATAGCACTGAAACTTGGAGTTTCTAAGTCGCTGGCCCTGCAGTAGCCAGTCCAAACAGTGTGGCCTGCTAAGCCTTTTTTCCTTATTTTACAAGATAGATTAGATGTTAATAGCAACCCCATTCAGGACGCAGAGTTCACTTTTGCCCACGTGCCTAGCATGGTGTCTTGTCATAGCAGGTGATGAATTTACGTCTGAAACTAAGAACACATTGTTAGTCAAGAGAAAGCAATTTGGTGATAGTTCACGTTAGATGTAGCCCTTTGGGTTACCGGGAAAGGCAGGCACAAAAGGAAGGGGTGATTCTGGGCCCAGCCAAAAGGGAGGTGGACCTCTCTCCCTTGCCCTGGAAAATGGAAGCTTCCAGGCTTTTCCAGAGGCTCATGTCTCTCGTCTCCCCAGGGAGGGCCTGGAGCAAGGGCCAGACTAGGCTACTGAGCACTTTCTTTGAGAAAGGGGCAACTATTAGCAATCCCTACCCACCCAGCGTGTCTCTGCGTGTGTCTGAGCGTTAGAATGTGGGTGTCAGTGTGTGGGACCATGTCTGTGCGTGTTTGTGAGTGCGTGAGGTATGAGAGTGTCTTGCCTGAGTTTGTGTGTGAGTGAGAGTGTGCGCCTGTGTGAGTGTGCTGCGGTTGGCGCGGGGAAATTACCGAGTTCCTTAGAGGTCCTTATTAGCAAGGCAGACAGTGCATAGTATGGAGGCGCTGGGCCGTGCCAGGCAGGTGGGGGTGTTGCACGGAGCCGGCCCGAGTATCGCCCGGCCCTGCTGCGCCAAATCCTCTTGTAGGCCGGCAGAACTGGTTTCACTCCTCCCCAGCCCGTCCCGGGCCGGGAGCGCGGTTACGGGTGGGGACAGCAGAGGTGCAGGCCTACGGGCCCAGCCCTTCAGGCCAGCTGCCCAGACTCGGCCCGCCCCGCCCCCTGGCCGCCCGCCCCGCCCCCTCCCAGGCCTGCGGCCCGCTCCTTCCCAGAGGAAGCGTCTAGAACGCAGGGCTTGGTTCGCCAACGCCGGCTGCGTCCTCGCAAGGGTATGCGGGTGTGTAAACAGCATTGCTGTTAATCAAGTGGCGTCTGTGAGTTTCAGGAGCCCCGCGGTGGATTCTTTGGTACAAGGAGAGCCTTTGCTAGCAGCTTTCTTGCCCCTCATTTGTATCTTTATTAATTTCTGGGTTCTGTAACCTATTCCACCTTCACTCTGAGTTTTTCTCTTCACTCCTTTTGGATGATCTTTTACGCCATTGTGATCCTACATTTCCCACACGTGGAACTGCCGAGATAATGTGGTCAGGAGGTGGAATTCGCCAGTTTTTAAAACAAGAGCTTGCAACCCAAAGATTGTTGTGGACGGGTAACAGGAAGAACTTCCCCAAACTTTCCAGGCTTCAAGACAGAGTATGGGTCCCTTCAAATTGCCTTTGATTCTTGCTGAGCTGGGGTCCTCCTCAGCCCAGGTGCCTCCTTTGGGACAAGTCGTCCCTTATTTCTCTTGGAGGAGACAGCCATATGTCACCAGGGATGAAGTGATATGTGTGCCCAATTTAAAGAGTGTTTTGGAACTCTGAGGAATGCGAAATGCAGCGTGACTTGACGGTACAATATCCTTTGGGGAAAATGTGGAATGCACCGAATGTTTTCTTTTCCTTCTTTTAAAACTAGTTTGAATCTATTTCAGTGACGAAACTGTTGAACCATGTGCAAATGTGTAATTCTGCCTCCTGACAGAGTCAGCCAGGTTTGGGGTGACCTGCCATGCCAAGGCTGGAAGCAGGGCTTGGTCACCCAGGGTTTTTGTGAGCCACAGATTTCCCCTTAAATTTAGAATAACTTGAAAGGATAAAATGACTACTACATTTTACAGATTCAATGGCTTGCTTTATCCCCCTTTTTAAAAAATATATCGTTAGGGGGGCACATATGTTTTACTTTTTTCACCAGTGGAGCTAGTCTGGATTTCAAACAAAAATGAGTAATATTGTTAAGAAAATATTCTTCTTAAAAATCGTTTCTGTTTTTGCAGAAATTAAATAGTTCTGGTGTGGAAATCTTGTTTTTGCCAAGAATGACGATATAAAATATTTTTAAATATTTTATGATTACAACTTCAATTAATTCCATTTCTAGAGAGACAATTTAAAATTTTTATTTCATTACATGTGTACTGTTTTACTGTGAAACATCTCAGGCATACGAAAAGCCTACAGAGAATTATATAAGAAACAGCTATGGCCTGCGATTCAGCCCAGTGCAGGTGAAAGCGAAGCTGCCCCCTCCCCAAGGGCTTCTTCCTCATCTCCTTGCCTCACATGCCAGAGGTAAGATGTACCCTGCATAGGGTGTTTATCGTTCCCTTGTGTTGAAATATTTTTTTCTACGTATGTATCTACACACAAACAATACATTATGTTGTGTTATATTTCATTTTTAAATCTCTACACAAGCAGTATCACACGGCACCTACATTTCTGCACTTTTCAGATTTATGACCCTACACGATATTGTTGTGATATGCCCACCTTGCTGACAGTTCCTCTGCTTCCTTTTAACTGCTGTCTAGATATCCACCTTCTAGGTTTCTATCCTTTTGGATGTAGGTTGTTTCGACTTTTTCTCTATTATAAGAAATGTTGCTATGACCCTTTTTGGGTACATATAAAGACTTTCATCCAGTAGTGGAAATGTGTCAGGATTGTAATACAGCCTGTGTGACCTTATTAGGTGCTGCCTAATATCTCTCCAAAGTCACCAGTTTTATTGTTTCATTGTAGAAATGTAAGAAAATTCAGATTATAAATGAGGAAAAAAAAAAAAAAAGGAAAAATCATTCCCCATCTCCCCATACAAAGAAATCTACTATAACTTAAAAAAAAATTTTTTTAGTGTATAACCTTAAACTTGCAGGTGTATTCTTCTGTGACATAGGTGTTTGGGGGTGGGGGCGGGGTACACACACAGACATATGTTGCTAGGAATAGAAGAGTTGGGATGTGAGTTACGCACATCAGCTTTACTAAATCCAAATAATTGTTTTCCTCGTTTTTACCTACTTAGATGCCTCCCGCTCACACCAGCTCACACCAATTTGTATGAGTTTCTGTAGTTTTACCTCCTCATCAACACTTGGTTTTGTCATAGACCACAAAGTTTTGTTAATCAGATGGGGTGTGAAATGGTGTCTCCTTTTTAATTTGCATTTTCCTGATGATTTATGAGGCGAATTTATGAGGCCATTCTTTCCCCCCCTCTTAGTGAAATGCCTGTTGGTTTCTTTCACCCATGTAAAATTTTGTTTTGTTTGTCTTAAAAACTATTCTTTTCAAGATGGAACCTGGCATGACAGATTCTTACTGTAACCTCTAGTTACTCAGGGCTCGGCATTGCCAATAAATGGCCCATGGAGAATGAAGCTGCACGTAGGGGAATGCTTTCCTAAAAGTGATTACTTGGAAATTTGGATTTCAAAGGTAGAAATGAAGCACACAGTTTCATGCTGAATAGCAAAATATACCGATACTTATCAAATTTCCCAAGATAAGTAACAGAAATAGCAGCAGTGCTATATTTAAGTGAGAGAGATGAGTTGAATTCTGTGTCCTATTTCCCACCTGTCCTATTTCCTGGCGTTGCAATCTAAGTTGCGAGGATGGTTGTAGGAATGAGGTCCAAGTACATCTTCTGTCTTTGTCCCTGTCCTTTAGACAGTGAGTGGACTTCAGTCATTAGCGCTTCAAGTCACTCCATTTTCACCAGTGCTAAGCACGGAAAATCAATAGTGGATCATTTAATAATGCTCCAAAGACCTGAAAAGAGCCTGTTAAGAGAGGTTTAAACCAAAATAAAAGAACTTCAGAGTAAGGTGTTCCTGTGTTTGTTATTTTCCTTTGACTTAAAGAGAACTGTCTGTAGCCACGTACCCCCGTTGCTAGAATGGAATTCAGCCGGGGCTGTTAATCCAGATTTTTCAGGTAGGACAGAAGATAAGGTATATCGGCTTATTCATGTGGCAGGATAAGAAAATTTGAGAAGAAAATAAAGTATGATGAATCACTTTTCAGCACACAAATGTTAAGATTTGTACTTTAAAGTATAAATCACTTTATAGTGATTTATAGCATTTTCTGTTTCTTATCTAAATTACTATGGAAAATAGAACCATTCTTATAGATGGGGTAAAATGTACTATTTCCTACACTCTCATTATCTTCAAGTCTTGGATGCTATTTCTAAGATTGCAAATGTAAGATTTGGAAATAGAAGCTATTGTGTTTCATTGCTATTGGGTCCTCCGGATAATAATTTCCTTTAAAAAGTACTTTACACTGTGCTGTGATTGGGATGGGTATGTAGTTTCATCAAAAATAATTGTATATTTAAAATATGCATTTTATAATATGTAAATTATATCTCAATTAAGAAAAGAATTAGGGGAAATGACATTTCAGAGTCACTCTCTCGCTGGGCTGGCAGAGATCATAGCTGGTCGTCCTCGAAGCATTCTTGGGGCGCTCTGGGACTCAGTGAAGCTTCTTCAGGACAGGCCCCGGATGTCATGTTTGGTGGTCTTGGTGTCTGGGTAGAATCTTTGTCAGTACTTTGAGGAAAGACGAAAGAGCAGGGGCTATATTTTTAGCTGCCATGAACTCAAGAAGAACCAGAAGCAAATTTTCCCACTGTCCCTGCGGGAAGTTTCGATGCTATCCCTGTGGTCAGCTTGAATCGGAAGATTTGTAATTGTATCCCACTTTCCCTTGACTCTGGCCAAGGTCAGGGATGCCCATTATCTGGGAAAATTGTGGTGAGAGGAAATGTAGAAAGCTATCACATTTGAAGTTTACACTAGCCCTCTTTGCAGCCCGCCTTTTGCCGATAGGTAAAAGCAGGTGAGTGGTTGATGAAATGTTACAGCTCATCTCCTCCCCCTGTTTTCCCTCTCCCCCTCCCCCTCCTCTTCAGAATTATGTCAAACTGCAGTGAGACTTTTCAACTTGAGACTTTTCTAATTGAAAACATCCCGAGGGGACCTTTACCATTTACAGTTTTTCATCCAGATATTTGCACACCAACACATCGGAGAACCAGTAGTCTAGTGTACCATTTTGCCTTCCAAAAGAGATTTTATTAGTCAAGTTATTATTTGCAAATATCTTAAGGAAACAGGATCCTCTTAAATATATCTAATAACCTCTAGCAAATGTTAAAAAGTCCTGAGAGTCACATAATTCTTCCTTCTCACTCTAATATCAGTTTTTTCTTCTGCTGATTAAATCCATTTTCTCCCCCAGCAAAACTCTGCAGTTGTAATGCTAAGAGGGATTCCAGTAACTGAAGACAAACTGTTATCAGATTATCTTCCGTAGCTTTTACTTCTTGTGGAGTCTGTTGCTCTGTACTTTTTAATTTGTTGAGAGCACAGTTGTCTTGTGTTGCCTGTCTGTGTAGAATTATTCTTGCACTGAGTACCTCATCATTTTTCTTCCGTCTTTTTTGTTTGTTTGTCTGTGTGCTTCACAATATAGAAAAACTATGTGAAGGTATGTTGAAGCCCCTTTGTTCCTGTTTTCAATTCCAGCCTCCTCCCTTCCCCTGTAGAGGAAGCCTCTATTCTGAAATTGGTGACAATCTTTTCTTTCCTTGTTTTTACATTTTTTCTTCATATATCGGTTCATTAACAATATTTTATATTGATTCTTGTTTTAAAATATACATTTACATTCATATAATGTACATATCATTCAACATTATTGTTTTTATATTTTCTATTTAAAATTCATTTAATTTTTTCCCATTCCCACTCATTCCTCATCCCTGCCGTGGATTATCAGTATCTCGAGTTCTTTTTTTCTTTTAATTTCCCTCTTTTCTTCTCTTTTGGGTTAGAAATTATATTTCTACTTCTTTATTACTTACTCTAAAAAATCCTTAACAAAATGTGAAGTTAATCAATATCTCTGTTCTCTCCTGAACTGACACAGACCTTAGGACCCTAAATGCAGATCTTGCTTTGCAATGTCCCATGTATTGCTGACTGATATCTCAGTGTTACTTTAGTTTTAAAGTCCTCTTAAATTAGTCATCAGTATTTATTATTTATAGTAAGTCATTACTTAATTTTGACAATTTAACAGTTTCTTTTTTCATCGTGTTTCCTCTTCACGCCTTCTTTCCAGAGTCTATCATTTTTCTTACTGAAGTAAAACTCTATATAGACCTTTTAGGAGGGTCATGGAGTGGTAAATTCTCAATCTTTGTTGGTTTGAAATAGCTAGTTCGCTCTATTTGGAATAAAAATTTAGCTGGGTATAGAACTCTAGGGTAAGAATTATTTTTTCTTTCCGGTATAAAGATGCCATTCATTTCCCACAGACGTCTATAGTGGCTGATGACAAGTTGGATGATGATCTAATTAGATTTTTTTTTGGCTTTTTGTTTGTGTTCTTAGATATCTGCTTTGGTTGCTTTTAAGTTTTTTCTCCTTATTGACATTCTGAAGTTTCACTATAGTGTATTAAATTGTCAATTTTAAAAAATTCCACTCTGGGGTGTTTGCATGCTTCTGAAATCTGAAGACTCATTTATGTTCTACTTTAGTTCTGGAAAACTCAGGTATTCTTAAATATTGTATCTTCTCTCATTTCTCTGCTCTTTTTTCTCTCTGGAATTTCTACTTGATATATGTTTTGAATCTTCTTGCTCTATTTTCCATAGTTTTGCTGACCTGCATTCTGAGAAACTTCCTCTGATCTGTCTTCTGGTATATGGATTCTTTCTTTACCTTTGTCTTTTTTATTCATTACCCTGTTCATTGAGTTTTTTATTTCAGTGATTATGTTTTCCATTTACGAAGACCGATTTGTTTTGTTCCCTCAAAGTTGTTTATTCTGTTTTTATATTGTCTTCTTTTATTATGGTTTCTATGCTTTTGTTTATATCTTTCGTCATATTATAGTTATATCATAGTCTCTTTCAGTGATTCTTTTTTTATATGCAGTTCTCTGAGTTGTGATTCTTCCTAACTGCTAAATCTGTTGACTCACCAGAGTTTATTTCTTCATGGACCTTGTCATTTTTGACTGTGAACTTACCTTTATTTATTTATTTTTCTTCCTAGAGAATGTGAACGTGTTCTCCTCAAGGATTGAGTGTACATTTTCACTGCTAGGGCTCTAGAGGTTTCAAATGTACTGGCTTGATTTTTGAAATTTAATTTCTCAATTTAGGATTCTTAATTCAAGCAAGTAGTATAAGTTCAAACCCCATAAGCATATGTATCTCAGGCCTAGAGTTTCTGTTTCTCAAAGGTATTTTTCTTCCATCCAAGTTCCCACACATACCATATGTCATTTAAGGGTGCAATCAAACCTCACTATAGTGGTTTTATTTTTCTAATATAAAAACGATGCTGGAAGTGGGCAGAGCAGGGAAGAAATACTGTCACCCACGTCTTTTTCTCAAGCTCCCTATATCTTCCTGTCCTTCTATTCCTGAGGAGGGGCTTCTACCCTTCTGCCTGTTTCATGGTGGCAAGTTGGCTATTCCCCTTCCAGCCTCGTAGCCACTTTCTAGTTAGGGAAGGGAGAAGGAAGCAATAAGGAAGAAGGGGTGGTCCCCAGGTCAGGATTACCAAACTGTCACAGAAATCCCTAGCCCGCTTCTGTGTAAGTCTCGTTGGCTAGAACTGTATCACATGGCCACCCTCAGCGGCAGGGTTGGGGAGCTGTATGGCTTGAGCTTAACACCTGGCCCTTGACATTTCTCTTTATTTGTGCCGCTGGGAGATTTTCTTCCCCCTTCTCGCCAACTTCGCCTCTACACCCGTTTTTTAATGGCTTTAAATAATCTAGAATTTCAATGCACCTGCAGATCCTGAGTACCTGCAGCGGTGCACAGTCCCCTTTAGTGGAGCTGCGAATGCAGCACCTTTTCTTTTAACCCCTCCGAGTCCATCGGAACTATCACAGGCTCTCTTCTGTGTCCCCAGCCTGCCGTGCCCACACTGGGGCTCCTTCCCCGGGAAACCTTACGCGTGGTTTGGAAAACAATTCCAAGACCTGAACCTGGGGACATAGTTCTCAGAATATGTAGATGAGGGAGGGGAAGTCCGGCTCAGCTCTTCCTTCGCCTTTAATTAGTTACCTTGATTATTTGCTCCCCTGTCCGTGGACGCCCTCCATACCTGCTGAGCTTAGACTCTCCCAGCTCCATGGCAGCCCTCACCAGTGCGTGTTTCAGCCTGTGATTTCCTTTGGCTTCTCCATCAACCGGAGTCCATCTGCTTTCCTGTCTTTCATAACTTTGTCAAATTTTCTAATTGGCTGTTGGCACCCTTTCTGTGTAAGCGCTGTTGTGGAAGCATTCGCGTTTGTATCTCATGATTTCAATAGGATGTGGGGGAGTAAGCGAAGTAAATGTTTGTACGTATTTGCAGCCTTGAACCAGAAGCTCCAGATATGTGGTCATACATCTCGTTTGCTTGGTACTATACCTGGCGCTAAGAAAGACAAGAGAATACACGACAACATCGAATTCTTAGTGGCAGCGGGGTGCTCCGGCCGGCCTCCACCAACTCGCAAGGGCCAATTGTTGAAATTTCAGCAGTTCTGTGAGTCGGTTGACTTTGCTTTGCTGTCTTGAAACTGACCGTGGCCGGAGTGTTCATACCACGGAAATCAGCAAACATTTTGAATCAGCCCCCTCCCTGCCTGCAGAGCCGGTCGCTGAACATTCACCAGCACGCCACTAGTCTTTACTCTTGGCCACCTTGAGATAAGCCATAAACTGAAGGAAACGTGAAAGCCCAAGTAAGATAGCCATCAAGTGCAAAACAGGATAGTACAGACGCTACGCTAACTGCTAAGGTATTCGGACAGCAGAAATCAGTGTTGACTGCAATAAAGAAGCTTGGCAAGGTAGCAGCAGCGCAAACCGGGCTTTATAGCTCTTGGCAAGGTACAAAGGTGGGCTTTGAAGCCGGAGTTGAGTTCTGGCTCTGTCACATGTTTCTGTGGGACCTGAAAGAGATTACTCAGTCTCTCTGGTAAGCGCAGTGACAGTCAACATGTATTGAATCCTTATTATGGGTAAGTACTGTGCTAGGTGCTTTCTCTGGATGGAGTCAGTCCTTAGTTTCATCATCCGTAAAATGTTGTCTGCTTGAAGGGATTATTCCGAGTAGTCAGTGAGATAATTCACATAAAGAGTGTGGCATAGTAAACCCTCCATAAAATTATTTCTCACTGCCAAGTTTCTTCTAGAAGGTAAGCAATTGCTACAGGCAGAATGTTCCTGCTGAGCCTTGCAAGATGGGTGAGATTTGGTTATGTGACGGGGCTAGCAGAAGGCGCTTCAGCCAAAGGGGAGCTGGGTACCAAAAGCACAGAGGAAATGCAAGCCGGAGTGTGGATGTGGACGCTGGTGCTGGGGCCAGACCGAGGGAAGTGGAAGTTGCACTTTGTGGGGTAGTTCCAACAACTGAATGACTCAAAGGGGGACAGATTGTGGCAAGTCCTGTGATCTAAGTCGAGAACTTTATATTCCATATAACGAGAACGAGGGAGCCATTGTAAGTTCTTGGAAGGGCAGAGAAATGATTCAAACGGGATGTTAGGAATAGGATTCTGGCAGACAGGCGCTTCTGCAAAACGAGTTCGAGGGAGGTGAGTGGGCCAGAGGCATGAGGTGGCAGAAGCGGGTAATGAAGGAAAGACCAGATCCGAGAGACAGTTCGGAAGGGGGGATTCATGCGACACAGAACTTCGTAAAAAGACAAAAAGAATCAGATTATTTTAGAAACGAATAAGCTATAAATATGTATGACAGTATTTGTGAGAGCAATCTGAACCAGAAATTAAGAAAAATAAGGAAGGATTCTTTCTTCATCCCTTTCCCATCCCCTCGCCACCCCCAAAAAGACAACTAATTTAAAAGGAAGAATCTATGTATTTTTTTATTCAGTGGAATGTTTTTTCTTTCTTTCTTTCTTTTACATTGCATGTGGTTTTGGTACTTTCTTTTAATTACGTTAATATGGGTAAACTTTTCGAGTTTGTTTAGTTTTATAGCTGAATATTATAATCATCTGTAGTTAATGCTGTTTTCCTAAGTGTCCATAAAATGGTGTTAAGTGATGGTTTTACCATGGTTTGGAGCTATAATTTTTTTCTTAACCTCTGCAGAGGATGGAGGACGAGAGGCAGGGACAGGCTATGGGGGAGACACAGGGAGCCTCTTTGTGAATGTCGTGAGCTTCTGTCAGCGGGACTTGCATCTAAGACTGGGCCTCCGGTGGTAATGCCAGGCACGGGGCACCCAGACCTGCCTCACTCTCGTCCTCTGTGACGGCCATCAGGGACACCAGAGAGCTGCGTGTGGCACCATACCAGCTGTACTTCTGCCTCATCGTTCTGGCGACAACCAGCTTCGGCAAAGGCCATCAGTGGCTTCCGTGTGGCTAAATCCAATGGAGATTTTTGGTCCCCATCTTTCTGGAGTTCTGAGCAGCCTTGACACTTAATCACGCCTCCATTTTGAAAAACGCTCCTTTATTTTTGCTTCAGAGATACCATATTGTCCTGATTCTCTTCTCTTCCCTTTTATTTGGCTGGTCCCTCTTAATGAGTGAGTTTGTCACCCACCTGTTAAATTTTGGAGCTTCACAACGCTTAGTCTTAAACATCCCCCCCCTTTTTTACTGTTTACTCTCTACCTAGAAAACTGCTGCTGCCCATGGTCACCACCTGTCTGCCAGTGACTCCTAAATTTATATCTGTAAACCGAGCTTTCCCTTGAGTTCCAGACCTGCAGCCAGCTGCCCGCTCAACAGCACTTGGGCACCTCAGATTCAGCGAGTTCTAAACTAACCTCGTGATCTTTTCCCTCAGGGATTGTCCTCCTTTCGTTTTACCTGTTTCATCTTAAGTGATGTGTCCATCCGAAGGCGAGCTGGAAACTTGGGCATCATCCCCACCACCCCATTGCTCCATTCCCCTCCCCACCAAGAATCCAAACCTGTCACCAAGCCCTGAAAATTTTGCCTTATAAATAGCTTTTGGACACATCTACACTTCGTATCTCTGTGTTCGCTATTGTCCAATTGACCGTCATCCCTTACTTGGATTAATATGATAACTGTCTAACTTGTTTTCCAGAATCTACCTTGGTGTCTTTTCAGTCCACTTTCTGATCAGTATTACTCACCTTTTCAAAAACACAAATTTGGTCATGTTCCCTCAGGCCTCATTAAAGTCTTCATATCTGTCAGAATAAGTTAGGTGACACTGTACTAACCAACAACCCCGGAAATCTCGTTAGCTTTCAACAACAGCACTGTACTGCTCGCTCACGGCATGTCTGTGGCTTTGCTCCATGGAAATTTCACTTTGCAATGCGAGCTGATGAAGCAGCCTCTATGTGAAACTTGCTGGTCATGGTAGCAATGACCATGACAGAAGAAAAAGTGTGACCCACATGCTGGCTCTTAACGCATCTGCCTGGAAGGGACACATACCACTGCTGCCCACGTGTCATTGGCCAAAGCAGGTCACAAAAATCCCTTCTGAGTTCAGTAGGGAGGGATGCATAGCCACTCCACAGGGAGGAACACTGGAGCAAGTGAAGCCAGGACATTGGGTGACCAGGCATACAGTTTCACAGTGACTTCCTGTTGTTTGAGGATATGATCCAAAACTCTTGCCCGGCCTACAAGGCTTCCGGTAACGGTGTCTGCAGAACTTTCCAACTTTACCTCTTAGTTTTCCATCCTTCACGGTCTGCTCTCTCACCACGCTGCTCTCCTCTCATTCTTTGAACGTGCCATTCACACTCTTTTCAGGATCCGTGAACATACAGATCCCTGTATTTTTTTTTTTTTGTCTGTCCTCTTCTCCCCCTCGTGGATTCCACTGTTTCTTCATGTCTCAGCTCAGTTATCATCTCAGAGAAACCGTCCCCGGACCCTTGGACTGGATCTGGTTCCTTTGTTATATATGTGCATTGAACAGTGTTCTTTTCCTTCAGAGCCCTTATCTGAGCTTTTACTTGTCAATCCATTAGTGTGATTAGGTGATGAATGTCTGTCTTCCCTGTGTTGACTCTGAGATCTGTAAGAACAAGAACCGTCTCTGTTTTTGGTCACGTTTTGGAGACAGCATGCTGCACAATGCCCTGAACGTAGTCGATCTTCGGTAACGGTTGATTGAATGAATGGAGGAGAAGGAAGTTGAAATGCTTAGAAGAACCAAAGGAAGAACTGAGTATATTTGAGCTGGGGAAGAGAATGCTTATGTGGAGCAAGCTAAAAAGTGATAATGTGTGAAGGGCTTCCTTGGAATAAATTTATATTTTTCATTCTTTCAGAATGTACATCTAGGACCAAAGGCTAAAAGTTAGTGGAAATTAATCAAATTTCAGTTCACCATAAGGATAAACTTTCTGATAAAGTGATTGTCAGTATTAGAAATGTTATGTTCATTGTATTCGTTCAGGCAAAGACCAGATGACCAGGTGTGGAAAATGTCACTAGACATTCTAGATAGCAGTGGTAATGGAAGAGAGGCATATATCTGATCCCTTCAGACGCCAAAGTGGCATAATCCTGTTAGAAAACATATAGTAAACAAGGAGACAAGTAGGTATAAGAGTATGGATTACAAGGCAATGTAATTTTATCTGTAGAGTGGCACAGCCAACAGGTGCCATTATGATGTTCCTATCTTGGCTTGAGATTTTTAAGACTTGTCACAGAAGCTCTTAGGTAGGTCTATGCCTTCATCTGTAATCGCTTAAATAAATCGATTATAGATGTGTCTCTTTTGGAGGGCCAATGGAGTAAGCAAATTAGTTTAGAAACATAACCAGCCTTAGAAAACTAAAAGCTCTGGCACCGCAGCATGCTATGTTGAATAGTGCTTAAATAATAGTAAACATTTACACCTAGCGTGAAAGCATAAATGCTAATACATTTCCTAATGCTATAGCATATACATATGTGTAAATGTACACATATGTCATATATGTAGCATACTTTAAAGAACACTTCCCCTGTTACATTTTTATTACAGTAGCAGATGCATGGCTTATTTTACATGGTAAAAGTAAATAGTATGGATGAGGTTATAATATTATACATTCTATAGATATAATATTATAAGACCTATAAAACAACATTTTTTTCCAAACTGTTAGTTCAGGAGAGTCACACTACATTGGAACAATTAAAGGAATTTTCTCGAAGCAGGAACACTTAGAGGAATCCCTAAAAAAATGAGGTAGGTTTTTAAAGGTGGCTGGGCAGGAAGAAAGGCAGTGAATATGACGGCCTCACATTCTAGAGCTGCTGAGATCGCCATAACCAGCTGTAACATGGTCCTGAATGTATGGTGGTGATCGCTAGAGTGTGTGCCCTGCTTTTTGATTTGAAATAGGGTCAGCGTGGACGTGAGCAGAGGTACGGGAGTGAAACAGGAGAAGGCTGAGCCGAGTGCGGCCGTGCGTAAGCAGAGCACAGAGTGGGGTCGGTGGAGCATCAGCTCGGCACTGCCTTCGGCCATCCAGCCGCCAGCTGACTCTCCACGTCCTCATGCCCTTCACTTAGCTAGAGCCTCGCTTCCATTAGGGAAACCCAGTGTCCGGCGTCTACGTGGTGGAATCGCAAGGCCGAGGACACGGGACTGCAGCCAGGGTAGAAGAACACCGACCCTCGTCATCCTCGCTACACTAAAACACGCCACGCGCTTAACTTGACTCAGAAATGGGAAGTTTTTCTTCCCGGTAGTGTCTAAGCTCACGTAGGCCTTCCTTTTAGAATTTCTTCGGTTCCTACAGCCTCCCTAAAAATCTGCGACGTTCTCATTACACCATATCAAACTAAAATAAAAATCCAAAAAGAAACGGACGCAGCTTCTTGTCTGGTCTCCTGTCACTGCTGTTCCTTTCCGTTGGTTCAGCTGTCAGCTGCGGCCCAGAGCAACGCTGAACACATGGCCATATAATTCATTAGCGTTCAGATGGGGCTTCGGTCTCAGCCATTAACACGTTCATTTAAACATGTTTCTGAAGAGCATTTAAAAATCGCCTTGCCGCACTGGTCTGCGCTCATAAAGAATCAAACTGGAGGGAACTAAGAAACATAGCTAATATCTTAATAAATACGTATATGAAGTATATTTAGCTTTTTTGATTTTTGTCCCCCCCCCGCCCCACTGCAAATTGTCCTTGAGTTGGTGAGACTGTCAGTTTCACCCAAGTGGAAGGGGAATGAGAAGCATTTGAGTTTAGGCGAATGATACTGCCGTTCTGGATTTGGATGGATTTAGAAGTCGGTGCTTCTCCCGGCGACCTCTCTAATTTGACCGTGAAGTCAAAAATATAAAGAAAATGCTACAGCCGTCGTGTGTAGTTAAAATGATGGACAAAGTAAATGTAGCCAGAAGATAGTATTTTAGGGTGAATTCCCACAGCACAGTTTGGCCTAAACAAAGAATGTTTTTTGCTTCTGTTGAGATGCACCAAAGATGGCCACCTAGGTGATCAATACTTTCTGATGCATTGCTGACTTTCTTTACAACTTTTTTTTTTAAGTTTGGTTAATCAAGTCGTTGTTTCAAAAACATTTATTGAGTGCGTCATGCCAGAGAATATTTACCGTGTCACCCAATCTTCTCATTTTATAACTTATTCTTTTCTCCTTCACTTCCTCCTCTTTTTTTCCTCCTTCTTTTTCTTCTTTCTCCAACCTCTTTTCTCAAACCTCTTAATTTTCCTACTCAGATTTGTCTTGATTTTTTTCTTGAGTTTTTTTTTTTTATTATTTTATGGATGTGAAATTTTCCCATAAAGTCTGTTTTTGTCCCTTCTTCGTCCCTCTTGGAAAGAAACATTCTTCAACTGGAAAAGTGGAAAATATCCACCAATTTGAAACATAAAAATAATTACGCAAATATACTGTTCTTTGGTTGTTACGAAATGAGTCGGTCATTCATGTATTTCGTGGGTGTCCTTGCTTTTCAGGGAATTTCCGTCCACTTTGGTGACCACCTGTCTTGTGTTCCTTACTCAGTGGACTAACAAAGACAAAGCAGCTCAGCTAAGAGGAAAATAACGTCAACAATTATGAAAATCTGCAAGAAAGCGTGGCCAACAGAAAGCCTTCCTCCTCTCTGTTTACACTGGTACCAATCTTAATGGCATGCTGTTAACTCAACATAAAGCTGTGCTTTTTAAAACAACTCAAGTTCAAGGGCATCCATTTATAACCAGTCATATTCCAGGCCTATAAAGTATTTGCAATAACAATGCAAACTGGCATGTAAGTTAAAGCTCACCCTGGGCAGCTTAAATTTACACGATTAGCCTGGGACTTGCTCATCTCATAGCATTGGAAAGCACAACCTCGTGATCAAGTGCAATTCACATCTCACAATTCTAGGAATCGATGTACATGGATACACCGTTATATTATTATTAAATCCAATTGCTTTGCAATTAACCCAATATGACACCTACCTATACAATGATATCAAATAAAATAAAGAGCCTCATGTTTCACAGGAGACAATCAATAAAGTGAAATCACAGCTCCTGACAATGCCAGCAATTTGGCTTGTTACTAGAGTACTACATTTTTCTCAGGTCAAGGCTGCTATTCCCCTACTGAATCACAGCTACCATAACTCTCAACTATTGGCTATGCCCATGCCTCACAAAGGCATAGCATTCAAACACGCTTGGCCATTCTAAACCCATCTTAGCTGAGTCATGAAAGTTACAATCAATCTGGGTTGTACTAAGTCATAAATTTTCCTTCTTAGCTTCCATAATGGAATTAGGGCTTCTTTCCCTAGGAAGCCGCATTAATGGGGTGGGGGACGGGGAGGCGGGAATTTGTGTTTGTTGATAAAATAAGTTCTTAGTAAAAAACCAAAACAAAACAAAACAAAAATAATAATCCTTTCTCTTCCCCTTGCACAAATGTCTCACAATTAGAGGTCAGAAAGTAAAACCCAATCATAATGGCATCTTTCACATTACTATTATTGTTATTCTGTAGCTTTTTTATGCCCATTTTAGTTAAATAAAAGGACTAAACATAACCCTGATCAACCTTTTGCAAAAATATTACAATCCTCTTATTATATCACCCTCTTTTGGCAGATTTCGCCACTGCGTTTGTCTGCCAGACAACTTGGTGTGGACAACTTGTTCGGAGCAGGGACTACATATTTCCCCCAGAGGGCCGATACAGTGGTGGTCAGACATCCAATAGGTGTTGGTTGACAGCCTGTTTGAGTGCTACCTGACTGAGACCTTGGAACTCCTTATTTTAAATGGACTGAACTTGACCTGATGGAGCATTTAGGATAGGAGCTCACCACAAATGTATTTTTTTCCATACATTTACATTTAAGTATGTAAAATGTCTCTTTTTAAACATGTGGCGTGGATGATTGCAAACAGGGCCTTTCTTCAGTACTCTAAGCAGAGTCTGTTGCCCTGTGAATCACGTTGTACAAAAAGGTGCTGAAACTGTTCAATTTGAAATTTCTCCCTGGCCAGGAGGAAACCATGGAGGTGAATCATGATTTTAGTGGTGACTGCCCTGGGGAAGCTAAATTGGGAAGCCACAGGTTAAAAAAAGAGCAGGGAGCGAATCCTCGACAGGAATGCAATGGTCATGAGCTGGGAGAAGGCAGCAGACGCCCCCTTCTGCTGCCTACACCCGGGCAGCAGCCCGCAGAAGAGCTCCTGGGTGTTCGCCCCCAAAGAGAAACTCTGAAAGCAGAGGAAACCCAACCCAACACGTGAAGTTGCCCGTGCATTGGGAAGAGAAACAAGACTTCTCATTGGGGGAAGAGGGAGAAGTGGCTGCCTGAAAAGAGGAACACAGCTGCCTGCACTCACTCACGTGAAAGACATTCATTTAAGAGCAATTGGATTAGAGATGGAGATTTACATGGGCGACTTTAAGGAAGAGGAGCATGTAAGAGACAGTAAGGATGTACATCAGTCACCTGCTACAAAACTGAGCGTTGGGGCCTTAAGGTACAATGTAAAGTGGGAAAATGGGCCACGAAATTGTAATTAAAATATGATTGCAATTATGTAAAGCATGTGTGCTATGGACAAAGCCTGATCAGGAACACAGAGAAACTAACATAGTTATTGTGGTACTGTAGTGATGTTATTTGTTTTCCATTGTTTGAATCGTGGGTGTGGAAACGAGGGCAGGGGAGGGGAGAGACTATATATAGAGAGCCTCATAGTGAGAGGGCTACACAAGGAATCAGAACGCCCAGTGTTCAGGGTTCACATGCCACTCCAGCCGTGAACTTAACCTCTCTGAGCTTCAGTGTCCTTATATAGAAAGTGGGAATAATAACACCTGCCCTGCATGAAGAAGGTAGTGAAAACACAGTAAATCGGAAGTAGTATAGGAGACTGTGAGGAATTAAGTGCTATGCAGACCACAGACATCAAAGTCCAGAGCTCAAAAAGTGATCTTGCATCTCTCTTCCCGGCAGTCACTGTGTGACCTGGACAGCACATGTTATCTCAGTTAACTGCACAATGTAGAAATTACAAACCCTTCCCGGGCACCTACTAATTGTTTTATCAAGCAGGTTTTCCAGTACCATTTATAGAACAATCCATTGCTCTTCTATTTGAAATTATTTGAAATGCTCCCTTTATTACATACCCGACTTTGATTTCTGAACTCTGGTCTGTCACTGCTCACCATTCTGTTTTGATTTTTGTAGCTTTATAATATTTTTTATCTGATAGGATAATTTTTTTATAGGTTTTTGTTGTTGTTGTTGTTGTTGTTGTCGTTGTTTTCCAGTATGATCTAGAGGAGAGTGAAAGCTATTAAGGAGGGTAACCAAGCTTGGGTGCAAGGCAGTACGTAACTAGCCCAAGAGTGCACAGTCTTACAAGATACTTTGGAATCAGAGAAAGCTTAGTTCAAATTCTGGTTTATTACTTACCATCGCGGTGACCCGATGAACATGACAATCTCTCTAACCTTTTTCTCCATCTGTAAACTGAGGGTGATAACACCTACCTTGAAGGGTTGTGTGGATTAAATTACTAAACGGCTCTGAATGCCACTAGCACTGTGCCTGGCACACATCCCTTCCCTTCCTTTGTCTGCACGCCCAGTGCTGAGTGTCAGGTTCCCTTTCTTAGGGTTTCTTGCACCTGCCAAAAAGGGAAGAAGAGCCAAGAATTATCGCCCACCTCCACACAGCAGCCTGAAGGTTCGTTCCACTGTGCAGAAACACGTGATAACCGTGCAGTAAGGAAACAGAACGTGCAGACTGGACACGCATATCCGCTGTGACACCACGTGCTGTGTAAGTCACAGGCTGCACCGTCATTACGCAGCCAAGAACATGGGATATCAAAGAGATCGGGATGTCAGGAAGTCCGTTCGGTCAGACCCGGAGCGGGGGCGAGCAGGGGGAAGTGGTCCAGGGAGATGGGGACAGGGTAGGGAACAGGTGAAAAAATAAAGGGCCTTCTCTCTTCTGCTCTGACAAGTTTGGATTTTAAGTGACAAGGACAGAGATCAAATCTATGACCTCCCTTTTTGTAGCCTCTAAAAGATTTTGAAAAATATTTGTGATATTTGATGATTAGAATGAAGGAATGTCACATAGGGACTCCGAGAGTGGCTCGGATGGCTTTCAGAGGAAGCTTCTCTCTTCTCTCCCTGTGATGCGATGGGTGGAATCGGGTCATAACTAATTTTAATAGAGACCTGACATGATAGATTTTGGGCATTCAAATGAAGTAGGACCAGCCAGCCAGCTCGGACAGGAAGAAGCTCAGTTCTTTCTCACCATTGGCTTGAGAGTGAGTCAAATCCGATGAAAAAGTGTTTGTCTATTGAGTGATCTTGCACCGAGCACTATAAAAGATATACAAAAGAAGGACCCTGTCTGACATATATTGTCTGAGTTGGACAGACAGGAAATGTAATAAGATAACAGTAGTCACCACCTTCTGGAGCCCCTGACTTAACGTCTTGGGCTGAGTTAGGTGCTCAATGCACATTATTTCTAATTCACAAATTCTTCCCACAAGAGTTTCTTGAGTGCCTATCATGTGGCCGGGAATACGACAGGCCGCAAAAGACAGAAAGTCTCTGCCTTTGGGGAACCTACATTCTAGTGCTTATAAGCAAATGAGTCTATAATATCGTTTCAGGCAATGATAAATGCTATGAAGAACAGCAAGACGAGGGAAAGGCGTAGAAAGGGATCTGGGCATACGTGGGGGATATTTTAGGGGAGATGTTTTGGGAAGAGATGACCTAGAAGGACAGAGGGAGCTATGCACAGCCCAGCAGGACTGGTGTCCAAGGTGAGATGAGTGTAGGGTACGCAGGCCCAGGGTGGCTAGGAGGGGTGTGGGAAGAGGAGGCGGCACAGGAGTAGAGACAGGCGAATGGCTAAGCCATGTAGGGCCTTGCGGGAAATGACCAGCATTTCAGGCTTCATTCTGAAGACAATGGGAGCTCTCAGGAAATTTTGAGCAGGGGAAGGGCACCTGAAAACGGACTCTGAGCTGGAGGTCCACCTGAGAGGAGCAGGACCGGGTGGGGGCAGACAGCGTTATCTCACCTGAGCCTGTCGGAGGCTATGGGGCTGGGGTGACCCTCCAGAGCTCTCCAGCTGTGGAGAAGGGCTGAATCTTGTAACCTGGCTTCAACCAGTTGCCATCTCCGGAGAGGGCTGTGAACTTGGGTGTGGCAGGTCCCTTTGAGGCTGATGCTTGAAGAGGTTCACAGCTGTGGGCCACCAGCAGCTGGGGCAATGACACCTCAGTTCCGATGACGGGATCGAGTAGCCCACCTCAGCATCCCCTGCAGACCTGCTTATGTTTTAATGCTCATAAAAATTCTCCAAGTTATGCCCTTTTAGTTCTTTTCTGAGAAAATTTAAGTGGCCTATTTAGGGCCACTTACTAGTAGATCTTGGATTGAAACTTAGGTCTCTCTGAGTTCAAAGACCACGCGTGTACTTGAAAGAAAAGCGGTAAATATATATACCATAAAATTGATCATCTTAGCCATTTTTAAGTGTATGGTTTAGTGGCATTAAGTATATTTATATTGTTGTGTGATTATCGCCGTCATCCATCTCTAGAACATTTTTTTATCTTTCAGAACAGAAGCTCTGTATCCCTTAAACAATAATATAACAATAATATTAGTATTAAACATAACAATAATATTAAGCCACAACCCCCATCCTGTCTCCCTCCAGCCCCCGGCAACCACCCTTCTCCTTCCTCTGTAAGTCTGACTACTCAGTACTTCATAGCAGTGGAATCACACGGTGTTTGTCCTTTTGTGTCTGGCTTACGTCACTTAGCACAATGCCTTTCAGGTGCATCCATGTACGGCATGTGTCAGAATTCTTTATTTTTTGTTTAAGGCTGAATAATACTCCATTGTGTGTGTGTACTACATTTTGTTTATCCGTTCTTCTGTTGATGGGCTTATGGGTTGCTTCCATCTTTTGGTTAGTATGAATAATACTATGAACGTTGCTGTAAAAATATCAAATTATACAAATTTGTTCAGATTTGTTCAAATCCCCGCTTTCCATTCTTTGGGATATTTACCCCAAAGCGGAATTGCTGGATCATATGGAAATTCTATTTTTAATTTCTTGAGGAATCGCAATACTATTTTTCATAGCAGTCGCACCATCTTGTGTTACCAATATCACAACATCATCACGCAGGGTTCCAATTCCTCTACATCCTGGCCAACACTGCTTTTCTCTACTCCTTGTCTTTCTTTCCTTCCTTCCTTCCTTCCTTCCTTCCTTCCTTCCTTCCTTCCTTCCTTCCTTCCTTCCCCTCCCTCCCTCCCTCCCTCCCTCCCTCCCTCCCTCCCTCCCTCCCTCTCTCTCTCTCTCTCTCTTTCTTTCTTTCTTTCTTTCTTTTTTCTTTCTTTCTTTCTTCTTTCCTTCCTATTCTTTTCTTTCCTTTTTTCTTTTTTCAGAAAGAATAGTCATTTTATGGGTGTGACGTGGTGTCTCATTGTGGTTTTTGGACCATGCATTTTTCATGCATTTTTCATACTCCATGCTGTCTTTCAGAAGGGAATCCGAGATTGCCAGCATGCACCCAATCCCACCGCTCCTTTTCTGGGGGGAAATAGTGACAGCACTAGGTAAAGACCCAAGCTCAGTGATTTTCCCTGGATTAACCATGAGCTACAAAAGACACATCCTGAATATTCCCTAAGACACCCAGACATCTAAAAAATAATACAAAATTGGGCAGTGTATACAGAACCGATCTCTAAAAATTTTGCTCAGGATCTAAACTAGGTTAGAAAACTTGCTCTTCTTTGCACATTTAAAAGTGGATATTTATAATGTTATCATAAATTTAAATAGTTGCAAAAATACAATTTATAGTATACTGTAAATATTGACATTTAAAAATAAAACTTTTACATCAGTATTTTAAATGTATCCATACAGAATCTAAATTCTATAACACTTTGTTACTCACCATCATCCATTTAAGAAATACACAAACAAGTTCACCTTTAGCAAGCAGAAATTGTAGAACTTGAAATTTCCATCTACTTCCTCATCAGAACTTTATGCGAGCGTAAGATATTTATGATTTCACATTTTTACTAAGTATTCTATCATACTTCAAACATGTATAAAAATTAAAATTTACTTTAAAATCACTTTGTTCATGGGCTTTAAGTGATTTCTGGATTGAGTTTTCATTACTAGTATTACACAATTGATTGAAACAACCTAAATGAATAGAAAATTTTGATAAATGCCAAAATAATAAAGTTCTATTGGAATTTTCCATTTCTTAATAAGCTTTGATGCTGTCCTTTTTTTCAAACATTATATTATATTTTTTCAAACATAAATATTATTTATTGCTAGAATGACAAAGTGTTTAGCATCCACTCTATTTCTATTTTTCATTTTTAAGAGATGAAAAACCCTTGTTCTTATAAACAAAGAGATGGGAATAGAAAGAGTATTATTATAAAAATTTCCTCTTGACTTAATTTGCCCCAAATTACATGATAATCCATTATCAAATATTAGTTTTAATGATATGTCAGCTGGCAACTTCACTATTTCCCCCTTCGATTTTGTTGAAAGCCAGGTATTAGAAACGACCTGACTTGTGAAGGATTTGTTACTCAACCTGTTGTTGTGGGTCAAACAAGTTTTGTCACCTCCAAATTCACATATTGAAGCCCTAACCCCCAGAACCCCCAAATGTGCCCTTATTTTAAATTATGCCATTGCAGATATAATTAGTTAAGGTCATGAGGGTGAACCCTAATCCACTATCACTCTAGACAGACACTGGCCACCTTCTCCTGATGTCTTCATTAAAAGGGGACATGTGGACACAGAGGCAGATATGCACAGAGGGAAGAGGATGTGAAGACACTGGGAGGAGATCACCATGTACAAGCCAAAGAGAGAGGCCTGGGACAGATCCCTCCCTCACAGCCGCAGAAGGAACCAGCCCTGCCCACACCTTGATTCTGGGGGCTCAGCCTCCGGAACTGTGAGATGATACATTTCTGGTGGTTAGCCACTCATCTGTGATACTTTGTTACGGCAGCTCCAGCAGACACAACCCTTAGGGCCAGTCACCTCCCCAACACATACATCAAGAGTTTCCATTTTTCCTGTATTTGGTACCCAGGAGGGTTTTTGAACCTCAGAGCAGTGCACCCCAATAAGATTGGTAATGAGGGAGAGGGAGGCACCTTTCTTTTGTAAAGTGAGGGAAGGGCTGTCGTGAAAGAGGGGGGGGTTCAGTAAAAGGCAGGTTTTGAATATGAGGATGTGCATGTCGCTTCCCTTCCAAATATCCATGTCCAAGGCCCCTTAGGAAAATCTCAGCCCCAGAGGAATAGGGTTCCTACTTTGAAGATGACTGTGCTGAACTGTACGAAACCTGTAATTCAAGGATGTGGAAAAACCTTCGTAGGCTGGAGGTGTTGATGACATTTTCACGGAGGGTAAGGCATCTGCTGTCGTGTGCGTGGAGTTTTAATTTGTGGCAAGGAGAAGGAAGGGCATTGTGGTCAGGATGCAAGCCACTCGGGAAAGGACTGATGACTAAATTAAAGCGTTGGTGGAGTGGGACCAGCCCTCAGATCACCGGCACTTGTGGGCCTGCACTAGGAGCTTGTACTTTGGCACTAGTGATTTTTGCATGAGCAAGCGACGCAATGAAAGGGATGCTTAGGAAGATTAGGAGATCATCAGTACGGAGGACTGAGAGGTCACCTGCAGAGCCGGGAGTCAGGAAGCCACCCAAGGGTGTGGTCGTTAACACGGGGCTCGGTGGAATGGTGTTGGAAATGAAGAGGTCGGTTGCTGCTTGTTGGTTGTGATGGAAATTGCCATCGCACGCTTACATGATGGTTAAATCGTGAGCCAGCTGCTTAATATCTTCATTGCAGACGGGCTGCCAGGTCCCAGAACTAATTCCCTGCCTTTCCTCTACTTCCGCTGCCGCCTTCTGTGTTGATGAAATACTTAAAGTCTAGAAAGACTCCGTGCTTTTCAGTTAGTCAAGTAGAGGTACAATAGGGGCCAAATTTCTCTATTGCTTGGCTGATCCTTTCACTGTAAGGACAAAACGAGTGAGGGTGCAGGGGGAAAGGCTTGGTTTACCATAAAGTACCCTGCGAATGCAAAGACATGACTATCGGCGACCCCTCACTGTTATTGTCGCACGCTACTCTTTCTTAGAGGTGGTGAAGAGGTTTCTGAGTGCCTCATTTCACATCAGCCTCGAGTGACTGAAATCCAGAGAACAGAGGCTCCACCGGGCCTTGCCTGAGGATCCCCTGGGGCTTAACATCCCTTTCCATATCAGGAAGGTGCTGCAGTCCCTCCTGCCCAGACCCTCTGGGGAAAAGAGCCACTCTCCACCCTCCTTCTTGATCCTCCGAGGTGTCTGGCCTCGTGCCCAAACACCCTCAAAGGATTGTTCATTTTCTGTCAGAGTCGTGAGCCTTGCTGATTACATAGCAACGGCGCAAAGCTTCGCCGTGTCCCCAAAATGGGAGTTTTATGGCTACGTGCTCTCCCCACTCCCCAGTCTAAGCAGGAGAGCACACAGAGGGTTAGAAACAACCCGGGCGCACAACTCTTTCTCTCGTGTTAGAGACCACTGTGTTTTTTAAGACTCTGAGAGAAGAAACCCATTTTATACTAAAAGAAATTGGGGGTCACTGTCTCTATTGCCATCTCTAAATCAGCTCTGTGACTCTCAATCTGTGACTTGAGGGTCATTGGAACCTTTGGTGTTCTTAACCCCCCAGATGACTCTCTTGGTTGTCATGATAGACATGATCCCCAGGCTGCTGACTCTCCCAGGATTTAACATTTGTCCTTTCTTCCAGGAATGGAAAGGAGATTATCAATAATATTTGAGTGAGCTTTCTTACCTACATCAAGTGTGCCATCTCCAATTCAGGTGTAAGTAGTTACACAGCTGCAGTGAAAGCTTAGCCAATGGCAAAAAAGAATGCATATAAGCATCACCTGATCCCACAAGCATCACCTGATCGACCCCCTCGGCATTGACGTCTGCTCCCATTTAATAGACGGGGAAAACAAGTCCACATAGTGAGATAACAATAGCCCTTGTCATTGCATGTGTACTTATCAGGTGCCAGATTCAGGGCCACGCACTTCAGGCATTAACTCTTTTTCTCCACCAACCTGTGGAGTGGGAAGACTAACCTCTACAGGGGAGGAAATGAAAACCTGGAGAGGTTAAGTAACATTCCCAAGGTCATAAAATGAGTAAGTGGCTGTGTCAGTCGGCAGGAGTTAAATTAGGCTTTGTAACAAACAGTCCCCAAATCTTAGTGGCTCGCAACAACCAGGGTTTATTCCTCACTCACGCCGCACGTCTATGGAGGGGCACTGCAGGCTCTGCTTTTCCTCAGTCTGGGATTGGGGCAGGCAGAGGAGCCACAACTGAGTTGTCTACCAATTGCTGGTTGTCATGGCAGGTGGCTAGAGTGCTCACTGGTGACACATGTCCCTTTTGTTCACTGAACAAAAGAAGAGCCACTGGCCACTTCTAACTTCAAACGGGTCAGGATGCACCATCTTACCATTTGAGGGGGGAAGGAAGGGTATTCTGAGGTAGCTCTGACATCCACCGTCATGGCAGCAGGGTAATCCGATAAGAAAGCCTATGGTCTTCGCCTCCCCATGAGAGCTTCTACTCACAGAGCGCCTGCCGGGGGCCAGGGGCGGTGTGAAGCATTTTACAGATATTATCTCCAGTCCTCACGACAACCCTGTTAGGTATATACTATTATTCTCTTCATTTCATAGGTGAAGTTATGGAGCCTTGAAAGGTCTTGAGCCAGATGTCACAGGGAATTTTAAAAATGCTGGTTTATGTAGCCCTCAGGCCAGCCTTTCCATCTGCTACAAGGATTTCTGGTGCCACAGAGGTCACTTCAGTTCTAGAAGAAAAGAACCACATACATGATACAAAGATTAAAACTTTAGTTAATAATCATGTGTTTATTTTCTAATGAAAAAGGTAATCATTGCTTATTGTTAAAATTCAGACAATGCTGACAGGTTCGAAAGAAAAAGTAAAAAATGACTAATGATTAAAACATCTAGAACCACTGCTGACATTCTAGATCTGTCCTTCCAGACATGTCGATTTGTAATTTGCTTCTTTGTTTAATGACATATCATAAATCTTTCCTAAAAATACGCTTCATTTTGAAGGGGTGCATAATATTCTATTGACTGCGCCACAATTTAGAGTGAATTCCTTAATGATGAACATTTATCTTGTTTTCGAAGTATCACTGTTCTCTTGTTTTGAGCTCCATTTCTTTCTTAAGAGTGATGTGTAATGCCTTTTCCTAATTTTTATAACCCATTCATGCCTTCACAGGTGAAAAACACTGTAATGGTCAAAGATTTTTAATCAAAACATTAGTTCCACTGTTACCTCTTATCTCTCCCTCTTCCATAGAGACCCCCCACCACCAGCTTTGAATGCTATGAAAATGATTTTGTTTCCAGAGTCACAAGCAAGGGTTTTCCTTGGCATTATTTTGGTTTCGTATAATTTTCCTGAAATTCCCTATAAACTGCTCTTCTTATTTTTCTTCTTTTGACTTTTTTTTTTTTGGTACATCCTTTCCATACTCCTTGTTTCATTTGCACGTCCATGTTCTAGAACTGTTAAATAAAACGTTTTTGTTTTTCAGGGCTGTTCTCTCAACGGTAAGGCATTCATTGCCTTCCACTTCTAGCCTCCTACCTCTTTAATGTCCACCAGTGTCCCCTGCTCAGGTCAGGCCTTCCACACTCCCACCCATGGCACCTTCCCGCCTGCGTTCACATTGTCTTCTCAACTCGCAACGGCCTTTACCATCCTCCGTGGTTGGTCTTCAGAGTCCAGCCCAAACGCCCCATCTCAGGGAGCCTTCTCTGGCCTCTTTTCTTAGCCAAAACGAACTCTCTTCTCGGTGCCTCGCAGCCCTTCACTATGATCTCCAAAACGTACTCATTTCGAAAAACATCTATTCAGAGCGGATGGTGGTTCTGAAGCGCTGGGGCAGGTACAAGAAGCAGCCTCGGTGCCCACTCGCTAGGAACCTTCAGCCCCTGGGGAGTTAGAAATGTTCACCTAGCTTCACTCCAGTGTGCATACTTGAACGCGGGCGGTGCGAGGGGTCACCTGGATAGCAGGTGGGCCCTCCCTGCCAGCAGTGGTTGACTTGTCATTGAGGCATGTTTTTCCTTAATAAAAGTCAAGATCCTGAGGTAAGATCCGTTTTTAAATGCGCCCCTCGATCCCAGTGGCGTGTGCTGCTGTACTTCGTGGATATCAGGCGCCCGCCCCGCTTCGTTACTTTAGTGAACACATGTCTCGGTGCGCTCCCGCGAAGGGACCAGTGAGTGGACACCAGGCACAGGTCCAAACCCGTTGGCCATGTTTCCCGGAGCCAGTCCACTTTCCACATCTTTCTTCCTCCCCCGAAAGGGACGCACATTCCCCTCCAGATTTAGAATAGAAGTAATGACTATTTCACGAAAGCCTGGAAAATATGACTTTTCCAGAAACGGTCTGGGTCGGTTAAAGACCTTCGGGCTTCTGGAAACTGCAGGACGGGCTGTGCGTGCCCCAGCCCGACGCATTTCCTCCGAGGACGTCGTCGCGGCCCGGCTAGTGCGCGCCTCGCCCGCGGGCGGGCGGGCGGCGACATCCCGGAGCTGGGGCCTCGGGGCGGCGCGCGCCCCCGGAGCCGGCTCCGGCTCTGCGCCGCGGTGGCCGCGCGGCCCCGACCCCGTCCGCGCCGGGCTCCGGCCCGGGTTTTGCGGCCCCCCGCCCCGCCGGCGCGCTCGCGGAGCAGGGCGCTGGCGCCGCTCAGGCCGCGGCGGCCCGGGCGTGTGGGGCCGCGCCGCGCACGCGCGCCCGTGGGGGTGGCGGGTCCCCGCGCCCCGGCCCCGCGAGTCCTCGTGCCGCCCCCCGCCCGCGGCGGTCCGGGCCCGGACCCCGCGCGGCCCGCGCCCGCAGCGGCTGTGTCCGTCGCCCGGGCGTTCTCCCCGAGGTCGGGAAGGGACATTCCTGGCCCAGCCCGCCGGTCCCCGCTCCTCCCCCGCCGCGCGTTTCCGCCCCAGTAAAGATCGTGCCGCGCAAATAAGCCTCGGATGCCCTTTGCCGCGCGGGCGGAGGGCATCGAGCGCGGAACGCGGGCGCCCGGGCCATTTTTAGGGCGCGTCTCCGGAGCCGCTAAAAGTCTTGTTTTCTCCCCAAAGTGGAAGGTGTGGGGGGCAGGGCCGGCCAAGGGCCGCTTCCAACCGCTACACACGCTCGAATAGTTGTCGGTAAAATCAAACTGACGTCAGCCTGGGGGGAAAAGATAGGTCTCTTTTGTTCTCATGTTCCCCCCCACACACACCCACTCCCTTGCGATCAAAGGCAAAAAACATTTTTTTTTTTTTTGGATGTGGGGGGAAAAGACAAAAAAGGAAAAAAAAAATTGCAATGCAAAGAGATATCTTCCATTAGAGCCCCTGACCAGGCGATGGGAATGTTTAATGAATGCATCGAGCCTTTTGATCACCCTCGCTCGGCTGGGTTCAGTAGTGCCGGAAGGTTAGTTGCATATCCTGTGGCTGATCTGAAATTCGATCAGCAGAGGGGGCAAAGAAAAGAAAAGCATTTTAATGGGAATCAATAGAGGATCATAGGTCCTGGAAGGAAATACGTGTTGATTAAAAATGCCACAAGATTAAAAAATGTTCGCGACTGGTGTTTAAAAAAAAGAGGAGGAAAAGGAGAGAGCGAGAAGGAGAGGGGGAGGAGGGGAAAAAAAAAACCCTTAGCAATCTATTTTCTGTGTGTGTTGCTGCCAGAGAGGCAGTCAGCAGACCAACAGTTTGTGTAATGCTTCAAGCTACAGCGGGCAAATTTAAAGCTGTATGCTCAGAACAACATAATAAATACTTATTGAAAACGCATTTCTATTTCTAACTGGGGCTCGCTCATGCATTATACAAAACACCTAGGGCTGCAGTAGAAAGGCACAAGGGGACAAATAAGGTGTAATATGACTCAAGTTCTTACAACCAAACTCTCGGGCTTTTAACACTTGAGAACAAAATGTACACACTTTTTTTTAAATCAAAACTCCAACTTATACCTTTGAAAGAGACTACAGACTTAGATTGTCTGAAACTTTTAAAAAGTCGTTTAAAAAAACAATCTGATACCTGTGAGTGTGAGAAGGATTGGGTGGGGAGTTAACGGTGGTAGATAGCATATTGATTGGGTTACTGAGTGGAAAGTTATTGCCCTGTAGGTTGAGAAAGTGATCAGCAATGTGATAAAAAAAAAAACAAAAAAAAACAAAACAAAAAAACGGTTGAGAGTCATATGGCTACCTACTATGATGGGAAACAAAAGGGCAAAGGCCTTTTAAATCCACTCTTTACCACAAAAACACAGTATACACCCTACTGCAGGGCCTTTTGGAGAGGAATCAGTAGCATTTACAAGTTTACACATTTGACAAAGTTTATTCGTTATCGTGATGGAATTCAGATAGCAAGGCTGGTGGAACCTTCCTTTCAACAGCTTTTTCGAGGCGCCTCAGTGGCCTCCTGTATTCTAGTCCTTGCCCATTACCCCCGTCTTCCTTCTTCTCGCCTTTTCTTTCAACCACTCTGAAAGACATAAAAAGGAGCAAGGAGGTTTTTCAGAGCAATTTCCCCTGGATATTTCCAATATTTAATATCAGTAGTTTGGATATAACAGGATCTGTCAAAATTGAGATTTCCTTGTTCAGGAACTCCTCTCACTTTGATATTTTCTGGCTCCCCTAGATTATAAAATCCCAGAAGCAAGGGATTTATCTGTTTCATTTATATTTTCAACAGTGCTCCTGAGAACAAAACCTTGCACCGAGGAAGTAGTAGAAAGAGCTGCCAGAGTGCTTCTGGTCAACAGCCGCAGATCACACGTTGATCACGCTCTGAATCCACTGGAGAGGAAAATTATTGTTGGATAACGTCGGACCTGTGACTTTCCTTCTCTGAGCTTCAGGTTCCTCATCTGTAAGATGAAGGATGCTTATACCTACTTGTCAGAGCTTTTGTGAATGAAGTAATGTATGTAAAGCACATTGTGTAATATCTGGGGATATTTAGACATTTCTTTCCTTCTCCAAAGATGCCCCCACCCAGGAGCCAGGTCTCCTTTCTTCACGCTTTTGCGTAGTCCCTGCCTTGAATCTGAGCTGCCTTGCAGTGACACTCTATGGCTTTCAAAGCTAGACCATAGAATTCTGCTGCTTCCATACCTGGATCTCCAGGAATGCTTCCTCTTGGATGCTCTCAGGATCCAGCTGCATTCTCCGAGAAGCATGCGTAAGTCACCTGTACTGTACAGCCTGAAAGCATGCATGCAGTTGCTCCCAGCCAACAGATAACATCAACTGTCAACCAAGTGAATTAGCCATCGTGGATGGCCCAGTCCTTTTGACCCTTTTTGTGACTCCAGCCTCAGCTGCTACCTGATTGTAATTATGTGAAAGACCCCAAGCAAGAAGTGGATAGCTGAGCTTGATCAACCCACACAACCGTAAGAGATAATAAATAATAAATAAGAACATAAAATTTATATTTTAAAACATAAAATGTTTTAAAACATAAAATGAGCAAATGTTCGCTTTATCAATATCTTCATTTTATAGGTGGTACTAAACCTGTTAGTTGAATAAACATAAATGAAATAAGCTAGCTTCCTGGCAGTCCCTTCCGCGCTGCTTTCCTCCCGTCCTTGGGTTGTTTTTCATCACCCCTGGTACCACGATACCACGTTAGCCTTATTCCCGAAGGCTGCCGAGCTGGGTGCTGACAACACAAAGACGCAGAATTTGTAAGCCCTTTCCTCTGGGAGGAGAAGATGCTTTTCACCAGAAGGAGAAGCCATTTATGCACTGCTAGGCCCTGGCATAGCAATGAGTGTTGAACCATCTGTTGTTAAATGAAAATATTGTTTATTTTCTATAACATGCACTTAGGAGGGGGGAAACGCTATCTAGGGTTAGAGCTGGCCTTTGCTCACAGGGATTTATTTTTTTTCCCCCCCATCAGCTTATTTCTGTGTACGCCTACCTTTCCCAGGATTTTCAAACTGTTAGTGTTCCTTCAGGACAAATGTCCACCAGTTTAGGAGTTATGAAAATGAGCAGATCTAGTATCTGGATTTAATTTAGTATTTATAATACTGAAGGGTCACTTGGGCATATACATTCTCCTGAGTGTAATACAGTCAGTGCCTCGGGTCATTGGTCGAGAGCAAACAATGGTTTTCGTGTGGAAGAAACAGCTTGGGCATGAACCCCTTTTCTCTGAAACCTGCCTCGCCCACCATGCGCTTCACCGCCCAGGGCTCCAGCGGCCACCAGAGGCTTCTCTTTCCTCATGGGAATTCTACCCAAGGAGTGTATGAGAGATGGGAATGGGGGGGGGGTGTGGGCAGGAAATCAACTGAGGCTCACAAATGGGTGAAGTATAACTTCATTTGCACTTAACAAGTTTTCGTGTTTTTTCTTACGTTTATCATAAAAAGTTTAAATAGATTTTGAAAAAAAAAAAGCTTTTAAGATCTGGTCGATATGTGTGTGTATACATACGCCTAACGAGCCCGGGGAAAACACTTTTCAGGAGCAAGTAGGTCAGCCGCTACTCTTCACGGCTCTTTGCGGATTCTTCAGGTACTGAATTCTGGACGGGATAGTTACCGCAAGCTGCTGCAATGGAAACTGCTTCTGGAATGGGCCCGTGGGGCAGTGCAACATCTTCTCATAAGGTGCTGACCGAAGTTGCATCCCACCCTTGGCTGCTACGTCTGGCTTGGTTGGCCATCTCCGTAGGCTTTTATCATGCTTCCTGTTGTCAGATGGTCAGGTCCCCAGATCAGAGTCCTTGAGGTTGAGGCTGGCTCTTGAAATGCGACCCTTTTGATAAGCTTGAAAAGGGTGTCCCATTCACTTAATTCTTCATTCATTCATTCATTCACTCAACACACCTGTATTATCTGTCTACTGTGGGCCAAAGGCTGTATTAGGCACTGGGTTACAAGTGAGCAAGCTTCCAGGCGTGTTGGAAAGACCCGGAGGCCTGAATCAGATAAATGCTGAATGGAAAACAGGAGTGTTTTGAAAACTCCTGGAACAGCAATCAGGGAATGGAGAAAGGTGAAGCCTCACAGTGTCTGACCTAGAAAAATGGCTAGGAATGAGGCAGGTGAAGGCTGGGCCATGGGGAAATGCATTTAGAAGGGAGGTTGGAATTGCAACTATTTGAGATGTTGCGTGAATTTTGCCCTGGGATCTGTAAAGATGTAGACATGGAGATGTTTAAGCTAGTCCTGACATTCAAAAAGAAAATTAAACAGAGATTAAGGTAAGACATCATCACTCTGTCACCTTTTAAGCTACACACTGTTCTTTTCGACTAAACGTGCCCACTTTCACTGATGTCTCTCAGTAATGGCGTCTCTTGAATATGACTGAGCCTCTTCAACAGAGTTTCCTTTAAATTAATGGTAGAGCCGCCATGTTGGAAAGTGATTTTTTCCTTCTACTTTTATGGTTATCGTACGTCAGGGTCACTGTGGATGTTGATTGTGTTCTATAATATCCGTTGCTTTCTTTCGTATCTACAAACATTCTGAGGCATTTGCTGTGCAAATGTTTCTCCACCACCATCCATCTCCAATAACTCCTTGTTCTCACTGCCCTCCACCTCCTGGAATACCCCATTCTACTTTGTCTTTATGAATTTGGCTACTCTAGGTACACCTCACACAATCATGTTACATTTTAAGCTTTTTGGCAGAATGGCAGTCAGACTTGCAATGGTGCTGGATAAGGGTTTCACAAGATGAATTGCTGAATTTTGAAAAATACGTTTAAGTGTTCTGCACACAAATTTTTATTTTTCCACGAGCGTGTAATTTATGACTGACTATATTAATGTGTTTCAAGTCCATGGGTCAAAACTTTTAGCCTGATAAGGACTATTGAACAATTAGAATGGCATAATGGTACTATAAATTAAGTCATGAGATTCTATCTCATCTAATGTGATTGGGTGTTCTTTCTATTTGGAAAATTAAGTGTCCACCAGCTAAAACAACTTTATTCAATGTTCCTCAGTACAACCTTGTTATTAGCTTTCATGTATGAAAAGATGATTAATATTATGATGTAGTTTTATAATCACTCATTTTACACATTTCTGAAGGTAATAAAAATAAAATTTTATCTCACTCACAAATATCTAAGAAATTACACTTTATACTCTAATGTATAAAAAATTTTTAAATTTACATAGTAAAAGTGACTCTAAGAAATAAAGATCATAAACTATAGCTTATGTTGTCCCAAACCTTTGTAAAAAATATATTACACAGTAAGATTACAGGCATATACTTAGATTATAAATATTTTATTGCCAGGTTATCCATGTGAAATTTTAATTAATAAAAATTATACACTGCAATAAAAATAATCTCCATAATGGCAAAATTTAGGCTTTCACAGCTTTCTGCTTTCAATATGATGTCATCTTTGCCAGAATGATTTGAAAAGGCCTTCGCTCTTAGAACTAAATTTTATAGGAATTCCAGTTCTTAGGTTGCCATAAAGACAGAGGAACCTCATTAATTCTCACTTTGCTAATCCATAAACCCTATAATTTCCACAAAAATTCCTCAGCGATATCATTTTACTTCACAGGAAACATTTTATAGCTTAGACCTCTAGGCAAATCTCAAATCACTAAGAATTCATTACTTTTGCCAAATATACTGCAGGCTATTCACTAGCCGACTATCATAAAGTATTATGACTCAACTACATTTATCTAAATAAACTAGTAAAGCAAATATCATGATTCCAAATTCATATGTAAAAACCCCCACATATTTTCATACATAAAAAAATATATATCATGTGGTAGGTTGTTATAATAATAGCCCCAGTGAGTTATATTTCCCTGTATTCATGCCCTTTGCACCTTCGATCAAGATGTGGAATACATTTTTCTATCCTCTGACGATGGGCTGGCCTTGGGATTTGATCTGACAAATAGAATATGGCAGAAGTGACATTGGTGTCTTCTGAGCTAGGCTTCTAGAGACTTCGGAGCCTCCACTTCTGCTTTCTCATAATCCCGAGAGAAAGCCCAGGAAGGAAAATCTTTTGGTGAGTGAGTCCATCCAACCTCCCGCTGATGTAGCCCAGGAAGGGCCAGCAGAGCTCCCCAGGCAGTCCACACAGTCGTGAGAAATACTAGGTGGCGGCTATTTGAAACCACTAAGTTTAGGAGTGTTTTGTTGCACGTAATAAGTAACTGATACGGGGATTGGTATCTGGCAGTGGCTGCAATTGTGGCAAACCCTGAAACACGTGGCATTGCCTTTGGGACTGGGCGGCAGGTGGAAGGTGAAGGGGCAGCAAGGAGTTCATTAGCAGAAGCTGAAAGAGTAGTGAGGAAGTTGCACCGGAGGCCGGAAAGGGGTGACTCATGCTGCATAGGGGTAAACTGATGCCGTAACTTGGAAGCTAGAAAATGTGCCCATTGAACTTGTGAACTTGGCTCCTGCGAAATCTTGAATGTGCCCATTGGCTCTTTCTAAAAAAACAAAAAACAAAAAAAACAAAACCAAAAACAAAAAGAAAAAACCTGGGAAGAGAGAGAAATGGACCAAAAAATGAAGTTTAGTTTATAATTAGAATTTTCAGAGAATATAGGAAAGCCAGGACTTTTTTAGTTGGAAAATAAAACTATTTCACATTTCTAGTGTCTCCAGTCAGCAAAAGAGCTTCAAAATGAAAAATGGCCTCAAAGAAATTGAATTAAGGGTGTGGCTGTAAGATCTTTGTTAAAACTGGGAAAATTTAAGGAGGTGACTAAATAACCACTCAAGATGATTTCTAAGAATCCGAAGGCTATTACTCATAGCCACTTGATACCTCTGAAGAGGTATGTCTTGAAAGGATTTATGGATGTGCCTTTTGGGCACAGAGAGAAACACTATCAAATTCATGGGAAACACATAAAGTTTTTTTAGGTATTGTATTCATGAGAGCACTGTCAGCTTGGACTGAAAGGGGAAGAGGTGATTCACAATGAAAAAGAGGACTCTTGGCTCCCACCTTTCTATGGACAGAAAGGAGACCAAGAAAGCTTCTTAGCTGCAAACATGGGCGATTTCTTGTGATAAAGGAAAGGTGTTTCAGAAGGTAAAGCCATAAGTCTGGGGTAGAGCCAAGTGTTGAGGGAACCACTCATCAGGAGCACAATTGGTCCCCAGTAAAGGAACATCCACTGCTTCCAGGAGAGGAGGTCTGAAACAGGTGCCCCGCTGGATTTCAGAACTGCTATGGACCAGTGACAGTTCTGTGCCTCTTTTTGTCTTTTTTAAAAAGGGACTATCTATTGCAGTTATCTTATTCCTGTCTTTCCATCATATATTAGGTATGTCTTTTTAGATCTCGAGTTGAAGAGGAGCCGTGACAAAGAGCTGCACTTAAGTAGCATAGTGTGTCTGGGCTTGATCTGCACGAGATCATGGCCTCTGAGCGGATCCTGGGATTGGATGAGACTTTGGGGACTTTTCAGTCACTGAGGCCAAAGGGAAAACTGTGATACGATAATATGCACAATGATGGTTCCCAATGAATCATGCCTTGTGTTCATGCCTCATTGTAATGTGACTTTACTCTTCCTTCCATCAAGAGGTCTCTTACCTCACTCTTTGATTACGGGCAAGCCTTAGGACTTGTTCTGACCCACAGAATACAGCAGATGCAACATGGTATGCCTTCTGAGGCTGGAGCTGAAGATGCTTTAGAGGCTCTGCTTTTGTTGTCTTGGACATCTGAGATCACCACGCTCTGAAAAAGTACAGCAGAAGAGACCATGACAGAAAGAGAGAGGCTCAGCTACCTTGGCCATCTCAGCTGAGCACAGGCCCCCGCTTGTCCACCAATGAATACGGTTGTCTGAGGTGGTCCAAGTGAGAGCAGCAGAAAACTTGCTTGGCCAACCCACAGAATCATGAGAAATAATGAACTGTTGTTTTGAGCGTTTAGAGTGGTTTGTTGGACAGCAATAGATAACTGAATCAGCATTTAATTCTGATTGGTTGAGGGATTTCCTTAATGATTTTGCCTGATTGAATAGTAAGCTCCTCCCTGTGTGGCTGTGATTTCCTTGACTGCTGAAAGTTAAAACTGGGAGACCTTAAGACGAAAGGGCCCAAGAAACACAGAGTGCTACGGGACACAGTTCAGCTGCGTGGGAGCTGCTACTCTAACCTCAGCAGCCTGCTGGTATTACCAAATTAAGCCAAGGTTTTCCACTTAAATTGACCTGAAGTCAAATGCCAGCTCTAGAACTTATTAATTTGGTTAAATTAATAAACTTTAGTTTTTAGAGCAGTTTTACATTTACAGCAAACTTCAACAGGAAGCACAGAGATTTTTCATATACCCCTGTCCTTCCATATGCACAACCACCCCCAGTATTCACACCTGTACCACATTGGTTATCATCAACGAACCTACATTGACACCTTATTATCACCCAAACTCCATAGTTCACATTGGGGGTCATTCTTGATGTCGTGTGTTCTATGAGTTCTGACAAATGTGCAGTATATATTAGCTGCCATTATAGTATAATAGAGAGTTACTACTCCACGGGCAACCGCTAATCTTTTCATCACCTCCGAAGTTTGGCTTTTCCCGGAATGTCATATCGTTGGAACCATACGGTCTGTAGCCTTTTTGGACTGGCTTCTTTCATGTAGTCATATACATTTCTTTCCATGGCAAGATGGCTCCTTTCTTTTTAGTGCGGAATAATATTCCATTGTCCATATGTGCTGTGGTTTATTTATCCAGTCTCCTACTGAAGGACATCTGGGTGGCTTCCAAATTTTGGCCATTACAAATAAAGCTGGTATAACATCTGTGTGGGTTTTTATGAGAACTCATTTTCACTTTATTTGGGCAAATAGCAAGGAGCACGATTGCTGGATGGTATGATAAGAGTATGTTTAATTTTAAGAAATTGCCGAACCGTCTTTCAAAATGGCCGTACCATTTCTGCATTCCCACCAGCATGAGATCCACATTCTCACGAGAATTTTAGTGTTGTCAGCATCAGCTGTCAGTTTGGGATTTTGTCCTTTCCGCTAGGTCAGCAGTGGTACCTCATTTGTGTCTTCATTTGCATTTTCCTAGTGCCACCTTGTGTGGAGCGTCTTTTCATCTGCTGACTTGGCATCTATATATCTTCTTCGGTGAGGTGACTGTTCAGGTTTTTTGCCCATTTATTTTTTTAATGGGGTTGTTCGTTTTCTTGTTGTTGGGTTTTAAGAATTGTTTGTATATCTCGGATTAGCCCTTGATCAGATATATCTTTTGCAAATGTTTTCTCCTATTCTGTGGCTTGTCTTCTCAAAATTTGGAAGTGACATTGTCCTTTACAGGGGAAAAAATTCTAATTTAATGAAGTCAGCTTATCGGTTATTTCCTCATGGATTCTGCCTTTGGTTTTGTATCTAAAAAGTCATCGTCATACTCAAGGTCATCTAGGTTTTCTCCCATGTTATCCTCTAGTAATTTTAGTTTTGCATTTTACATTTAGGCCTATGATCCATTTTCCGTTAATTTTTCTGAAGGGTGTACAGTTGGTGTCTAGATTAATTTTTTGTTGCATGTGGATGCCCAGTTGTTCCAGCATTATTTGTTAAAAAGACTACCTCTGCTCCACTTTACTCCTTTGTCAAAGATCAGTTAACTATATTTATGTGGGTTCATTCTGGACTGTTTGTTCTGTTCCATCGATCTATATGTCTCTTCTTTCACCGATATCACACTGTATTGATTACTGTAGCTTTATAATAAGTCTGGAGTCAAATAGTGTCAGTTGTCCAACTTAGTTCTCTTTCGATATTGACAATTTTGAATATTTTGTCTCTCCATATTTATTTATAATCAATATCCACAAATTAAATTGCTGGGGTTTTGATTGAGATTGCACTGAATCTATAGAGCAAGTTGGGAAGAACTGACATCTTGACAATATTGTCTTTCTAACCATGAATATGGACTCTCTCTCCATTTAGTTCCTTTTGTATTTCGTTCATCAGGTTTTTAATAGTTTTTTTCATATAAATCTTATATGATTTTGATTGATTTATATCTAGACATTTTATATTTGAGTGCTAAATGATGTGTTTTGAATTTTAAATTTAACTTGTTTAATGTTGGTGTATAGAAAATAATTGATTTTTGAATATCGACCTTGTACTCTGCAACCTTGCTATAATTGCTTATTAGTTCCAGGAGTTTTAAAAAATCACTCCTTTATGGTTTCTTACATAAACGATCATGTCATCTGTGAACAAAGACAGTTTCATTTTTTCCTTCCCAATCTGTATATCTTTTATCTTTTTTACTTGTCTTATTGCATTTGCTAGTATTCTAGCATGGTGTTGAAAAGCGGGGTGAGTGGTGACGTTCTTGCCTTGTCTTGATCTTTGAGGGAAAGCTTTGAGATGATCACCATTAAGGATGATGTTAGCTATTTTTTTTTATAGATATTTATTATCAAGTTGAGGAAGCGCACTTCTATGCCTAGCTTACTGAGAATTTTTTTTCATGAATGGGTGTTGAATTTTTGTATCTGCATCTGTTAATATGATCATGTGATTTTTCATTTTTAGCTAGTTGATATGATGAATTGATTTTCAAATGTTGAACCAGGCTTTTATACCTAGGATAAATCCCAGTTGATTGTGGTATATAATTCTTTTCATATATTGTTGGATTTGATTTGTTAATATTTTGTTGAAGAGTTTTATATCTATGTTCATGAGAAATATTGATCTGTAGTTTATTTTTCTTATATCTTTGTCTGATTTTGATACTAGAGTAATGCTGGGCCCATAGAATGAGTTAGAAAGTATATCTTTTGCTTCTATTTTTGGAAGACATTGTAGAGAATTGGTATAATTTATTCCTTCCATGTTTGGTAGAATTCATTGGTGAATCCATCTTGGCCTGGTGTTTTCTTTTTATTATTAATTAGTAAAAAGGTTACTAATTTTTGACTGAATTTTCTTTAGTAGAGATAATCTCGTTTAGGTTATCAATTTCTTCTTGGCTGAGTTTTGACATATTGTGTCTTTTAAGGAATTGGTAATTTCATTAGGTTGTCAAATTTGTGGGCATAGAGTGTTCAAAATATTCCTCTATTATCCTTGAAATGTCCATGGACTCTGTAGTGATGTTCCTTCTTTCATTTCTGATATTAGGAATTTATATCTTTTTTTTTTCTTAGCTTGGCTAGAGGCTTGTCAATATTATTGATCTTTTCGAAGAAACACTTTTTGGTTTGCTAATCTTTTTCTTGTGATTTTCTGTTTTCAATGTCATTGATTTCTGCTCTATTTCCTAATATTTCTTTCTTCAGCTTCTTTTGGATTTAATTTGTTCTATATCTAGTTTCCTTAGGTGAAACCTTAGACTGTTAATTTTAGATCTCTCTTTTCTAATGTGTACATTCAATGCTATAAATTTCCCTTTAAGCTCTGCTCTCACTGCATCCTATAAATTTTGGTGAGCTGCATTTTCATTTTTTTTTTTCGTAAAAAATATTTTTTAAATCCTCTCGAGATCTTTTCTTTGACCCATGTATAGAATTCTAGATTGATTAGATTTTTTCTTCACATTTTAAATATTTTATTTCACTTCTTTCTTGCTTGCATGTTTTCTGAGAAGTTGGATGTGATTCTTATCTTTGCTCCTCTATAGTTAAGTTTTCTTCCTTGACTTTATTCAAGGTTTTTCTTTATCTTTGATCTATGAACTTTAAATATGATATGCCTAAGTATAGGGGTTTTTTTTTGTCGTTTTGTTTTTTTGCTGGGGGAAAAGGGGGACTTATTTTGCTTGGTGTTGAAATTCCTGGGAAATTATTACTTATTATTGCTTCAGATATTGCTTCTGTTTCTTTTTCTCATCTCCTTCTCTGACATTCCCGTTATGTATATGTTCCACTTTGGTAGTTGAATATTCTCTTCCGGTTTTATTCAGTCTTTTTTTCTCTTTGGTTTCAGTTTTTATTGTTATACCCTCAAGTTCAGAGATTCTTTCCTCAGCCATATGCAGTCTACTAATGAACCCATCAAAGGCTTTCTTCATTTCTGTTAGTGTTTTTGATCCCCAGCATTTCTTTATAATTCTTTCTTAGAATTTCCATTTCTCTGCTTACATTACCCATCTGTTCTTTCATGCTGTATATATTTTTCATTAAATTCCCTAGCGTATTAACTACAGTTTTAAAAAATTTCTGGTCTAATAATTCCAACATTCCTGACGTACCTGACTCTACTTCTGATGCTTGTTCCATCTCTCCAAACTGTGTCTTTGCGTTTTAAAATGCCTCATAATTTTGTTGTTGTTGAAAGTTGGACATGATATATTGGGTAAAAGGAATGCACTAAATAGGCATTTAGAAATGTGGTCATAGGGCGTGAGGGGAGGGGATGGTTCTATAGGTCTCATTTTACATTTTTTTTTTGGTGAGCCCGCATCCTGGACTGTAAACTTCACCCATGCACCTCAGTTTTTTAACTCTCTTAAGGGGGATAGAACAGCTGAGGGGTGTGAGGTTGGGTATTTCCCTTCACCCAGGTCAGTTGGGCTTTGATAACACCTGATTGATTAGGTCCTGGTGAAACTGTTTCTCCTGAGGGCAGGTCTTACTAAGCAGAACAGAATGCCCTGGCACATTTCAAAATGGTTCCTTTTCCCCTCTTCCTGCTGGAAGCTAGGGGATTTTTCTCTGCTATTCACCATGAGTATCAGGTGCAGCTCCTGGAGGTAAAACTCATGAAGTGTGGGTGCACTCTTAAGACTGGGTCCACCTGAAGTTTTTAACTTCAAGGTTTGTCCACACTGAGCCTCCACCAACTCCTCAATTACAGATCAGGTTTTCCTACTCTGCCCCTGTTTCTGGTATCGGTTTCTGCTCATGGGTGTCTCCTGGGGTAAGTTGTGATTCTCTGTCTTTGTTTGTCTGTCTCTCCAATTTTGGGGACAGCGGTTTGACATGTAACCTCAATTCTGTGATGGATCTAAGAAGAATTGTGGATTTTTCAGGTCGTTCAGCTTTTTACTTGTTGGAACAGTGGCGACTTTAAGTTCCTTATAAGCCAGACTGGAAACTGGAAGGCCTCCTCATTAACTTTTTGACCCTTGACAAATAACTTAATTGTTCTGGACCTCAGTGTCCCCGTCTGGAAATGAAGGTTATCATCCTTATGTGGCATGGTTGTCATGAGAATTAAATCAGGTAATGTATGTAAATCTCCTGGTATAGGTGCTGGATAAGTAAGTGGCAACTGTGGCTGGGGCGACTCTTCTCTGAAGCTCAGCATTTCATTTGGGCCGGACTCCAGGACTGGACACGTGGCCCATGCTCTCTACTCAGTGCACTGTAGCACCATTATCATGCTCCACTATTTCCTGGGTGATTGGGAGGAGGAGTGAGACATGTTCCTCCTCCAGCAAGAGTGGCTTTCCAACCTATTTTTTTGTAGCGTCAATTTCCGTTAAACCACAATTGTGAGCCAATCATCCCACACGGGCAGGAAGGCAGTAACACCCTCCCATTGGACCGAAGGTTTCAGGTTAACGAATCAAAGAGTCAGAAGAACAAATAGTCACAAGGCAGCAGCAAACCATGGAACAATTTATGGAGCATGGAAAAGACTCCTGAGTTTCCCGACGGTATTTAGGCCACATTCTCAGGCTCAGAGGACAACCACCATCAAGCGCATTATCTCTGAATACAAAGGACAACAAAGCGTAATACAGTCTGCCGTTCATTCCGACTTTCTTCTTGGTAACATTTTCAATTTTCTATTTTTCTCACTACTTGACAATATCATGATTTTTCCTCCGAGGGATGAAACTACAGGCCCCTGCTATTTCCCTGCTTGGCTGTTATTTGAGGTTCTATTGTGAGCCTCCGGCACACTGCAGACACATACACCTTTTCTTTTTTTTTTTTTAAAGCTAACGCACATAGTATTCGGCTTCCATTCATCCTTCTTCCACTCAGGACACGGATGGTGCTGGGGACAGACCCTAAGATCTCACTAATCTCGGGAATTAGGTGGGGGTTTCAGATCTTGTGATTGTAGAGTCAAATCAGGCCGACACGGCAATCTGTCCCTGCCAAGTGCCCCTATTATCTGAATTAAAAACGTGGTGCCTGATTCCAAGCCGTGTGCTCACTCCAAAAACTGCTGTTTTCTGGCATCCTTTAAGTCTTAGGTCATCATAGTTTAAAATACAGTTTTGCCTTCCCTTGTTAACACCTAATAATAAGACCCTATGTCGTTCTGGAAAAGCACTGTCAATATTGTGGTATTTTTTTATTTGGAAAATGGAAAAAAAAAAATCTGACTATTTCTTCTTAAACAAGCTGGGGGCAAGTAAGGAAGCAGACTTAGTGTTCATATTAATATTACATGGTTGTTAAGTGGAAGTATTTTTCAAGATACAAATGCATTTAAAAGATTACTGTTTTGTATTTAGCTATGGTTTGTTGTTTATACTGCAACTTTAATGCCCACTAAAGGAGTGTGTGATTTCGTGCTCATCAGAAGGGGCATGGGTTAACAAACGTTAAAAAGACTACGGTAGTTTTCGGTTTTATAAATTCACCGCTCATTGAAAGCCATGATTACGGGCTCCGTCTTCTTTGAGAGCAAAGCCAAGGCCCAAGCAGTCGGAGTGCAGAAAAACGCAGCACACTCTGAAAAACCCTGCTCCGTAAATTGATTGGGCCAAATTTCTGGATTTGAAGAGAATTGAAAGGGAGCTCGGGTGCGGTGGAGAGCGCAGGGCGGTCCGGGGCGTGCGTGCGGGGGCGTTTCGTGCTGCCCTCAGATCCACCGTGGCTCTGTAGGTCGGCACTTGTTTTAAGTAGTCTCCGCGTCGGGGAGGGTGGCCCTGGCTGGTGCCTCAGCCGCTGGTGCTCCTAAGTGGCAGTGACAGCTCATTCAGCTGCAGTGTGACCTTTGGGGGAATGTCTGCCACTGGCCCACTTGGGAGAATCTCAGACGTTCAGGCCACCGGCTCCTCACCTATAAAATAAGGGATGTAGATGATTTGTGAGGTCTCTTTCTATTCTGAAATGCTATGGCGCTATGAGATTAAGCCCGCTTGACCTAAAAGTGGGACCGAAAACCTTCCGGGTGTGCTCATGAGAGGAATGGATCGTGTTGCAGATAATAAGCTAAGACACTCCTTTTGGGGTCTTATACCTGCTTTGTTTCCTCTATCAGAAACGTTTCTTACTCAGTGCCTACTATGTGTTCTGTTCTAAGTAGATTCAGAGAATTTAATGGAGGAAATGACAACGTATGAAACAATCACAGTGCGAGGCCATGTCTAATTCTGTGTGGAACAGTGCTGTAGAGCAGGATTGAGAGGAGAACGTGACATCTTTCACGTTTTTGCATGCACGTCACCTTGTCAAGGAGGCCTCGCCTGACCACCTTAGTGTTTCACCTCGACCCCCTGCTGCTTCTCCTAGCATGTCTCATCACCCTCACCCTGCTCACTTTTTTTTGTCTGCTTCTCTTTCTTGACATATTCCCAGGGCCTGGAACTATGCCTCAATGAATTAGTGGGCACTTAATAAATATTTATTGGATGAGTGACTAGGACCAGGGAGAAAGCAGATAGGAGAGGTGGGGTTTAAGGCAGGCTGGGCACGTTAGCCTTTGCAGTGAGGGTGTGGGGTGACCTAGAAAAGGCTGGGCTGCCTTCCACAACAGGTCCATGACTGTCTTTTCCGGGTATTGCTTGGCAAATTGAAAGTCCAGGAAAAATCCTTAAGATCTCCAATCCTGTCCTCTCCATGGACACATTAAGCCTCAGAAGAGGCCGTTTTGATGGTAACTGAAGTTTTTACTTTGGACAATAAGCCATCACTGGTGAGTTAATCTCATGGCTTCCTGCCTCTCCAGAGCGAGCCATTGTTAGAGACGGTTCTCAACATCCAGCACAGCTGTTCACAGCACATCCTGGGGGCCTTGCTGAGTGAAGTGAGGTCTGCGCTGAAGTAATCCGAGAGATTGTCTAATCTGGTGGTTGTTCCCCAATGTTGGCTGAATGTTAGGATCCCTGGGGAGCTTTTAAAAAAAATACTAGGTCTTTGGCCTCTGCCCCACCCCCCAGATTCTAACTTAATTGGTCTGGGAGGAAGAGGCCCAGGCCTCATGGTTGGTTTACAAGTTCCCCAGATGATTCTGATATGCAGCCGAGGTTAAAAGCCCCCAACCGTAATTTACCTCCCTCCCTCGTTTTTTATTCACGAGGAAACCAAACCGAGGCCCAGAGAAATCAAGCGCCTGGCCTAAAAGTGACAGATTGTTATTCCCTTCAGACATATATCAGAGGAACTGCAAAGAATTTCTCTGAGTTGACAATTTTCAGTTGGCCCGATCTGTGGTGAATCAAATTAACGTAGGCTAGATAATGAAGTCATAGATGCAGACCAAGTACCGCATTGGAGAAGTGGAAGGGGCCTCACTGGCTTATGGGAAGACTTGGTGATAAAGGCCGCAGAGGTGTGTGCCATCGGGAGCCGCCATGTTCTGGAGACCACCGGTTCATAATGCACAGCATTCCAACGGACCACAAACAAAGGGGTTGACAATGATTGGTGCTGCAGAGTCACAAAAGGAAATTGTCCTGGCTTCGTAGTTCTACGGAAAGACTTAGTGGCAGAGCCCATTGTCTTGGCTCTGGGTGTCCCAGTACCGTCAGCCTGTGGAGGCGTTTTCCCCCTCGCCAGAAGGATTTCTGAGTTTACCCTTTCGGTAGGGGTCATGCCATTGCACCAGAGAAGCCGAGGCTTCTTTGTTCTGCTGGGTGCTCACGACCAAGCTGGGAAAAAGGAATGGACAGTACAACTTTGCTTTGAATCTACTGGTCTCCGATGCATTGTGGATGACCCAGCTACCACTGCCTTTAGGACAACCGAAGGCCCAACAGGCCCCTCTAATCTGGCCAGTGGTGGTTAGAAAAAACAGACTCCAGGTGACGTGCAAAATTAAAGGAGAAAGGTTCTGGAGAGCCCAGGCCGTCGGGAGACCCACTCAGGATTACTTCCTTGTAGAGCCAATGGGACGCAAGGGTAGCTCTGCCTTGAATCCAGGCAGACATGGGGCTGAGCCTCTTTGTTTCTGCTCTTACCATTCTCTGCTTTTGCAGCCCCTGGGTCCCTTGGCTGCTCTGTGGGAAGGGACTATGGTAGCCTCTATTGGAGGCAGCTGCTCTAAACGAGAGCTGTGGTCAGTGGTTAGCACTATCAACATTTCAGGCCACTTGGAGGATACTGAGCATGGAAAAAATAAACAAGAGGTTGTTTCTTGGCTAGGGGGATTCATTCGAGAAATATTTATCAAGTTGTTACTTTATATTCTGCTAAGCTTGGGGAGAGGGCAGTAGTCGTTTTAGATGTGACCAGAAAATAAGAATCGAAAGCAGTGAAAAGGGCAGGAGAGAATAAATGCATATCTTTCTCCTTTTTCTGCCTGTGGAGGTAATTATTGGGGAAAGAAAGCCCTGACTAAGAATTTGATCTGGCCCAAAGAACACATAAACTACAATTTCGTAGTTGTGTATTTTTTGTGAAGTTAAGAGGGAAGATTATGGGAAGGTGATTGTCATTTCTAAAGGACGATTCTAGGACACAGAATCCCCCGTTCTCACAGAGCTTACGGCCTAATGCAAGGCTGTTATATTCCTCCAGAGAGAACACAGATTTGAGCCGGAGTTGCATTTCTAGTAGTAGAAGGTGAGACACAAATAAAAGTGTCAGTATTTTGTGCCTGGGTAGACATGGGAAGAGAAGAGAGAAGATGCCTGATTTTCCAGGTGTTATGGGCTGGGAAGACTATAGCATTATTGATAGAGAAACAAGGCGATGTGTTATTATTGTCTTAGGTTGGGCTGCAAAAGACCATGGACCAGGTGGCTTATAAACAAACAACATTTCTTCTTTGCAGTTCTGGAGGCCGGAAGTCTGAGTTTAGGGTGCCGGCATGGCCAGGCTTCAGCGAGAGCCCTCTTCTCATTGTGTCCTCATCTGGTGGAAAGAAGGCAACCACGCTCTTTGGGGTCTCTTCTATAAGGGCACTAACCCCATCCTGAGGACTCCACCCCGTGACCCAATTACTCCCCAAGACCCCACCTTCAAATACCATCACATCGGAGGTTAGGGCTTTAACATATCAATTCCGGGGGCACACAAACAATTAAGTCCACAGCAGAGATGCAGTGATTTTGAGGAGGCAATAGGACATCCAGGTGTTCAACGTTTGGCCAACAGAAAAGCAGGAATGATGCACAGAGAAAAAGTTGGGACTGGAGAGGGAGGTTTGGAATCTCTGCCGGGGGGGTGGGGAATGAAGTAAGTGTTTCAGGAAGTGAGAAGAGAAAAGGGACCTTGGTGAGGTATCCTGAGTCTGGCATGCACAGCGCCCTGTAGAGGGGCGAGAGCTACCACGGCCTCCTGGTTACTGCTTATTCCTAGTGTGGGTTTATCAAGGTAACATCTGTCTCTGACAGGAAACAGAGGCCGGAGGTGGGGAAATGGAGGAGGGTAGAGAGAAGATGAAGGGGTAATTTATCCTGGCGTTCTTGTTTCCCAATGCCAAGAACTCCCCTCCCTGTGCTCGTAGGAAGAACGAGGAAAAAGCTGTGACAATTCCTGGCTGCTCATATGTATGGAGCCACATGGATATTCACACCACAACTCACCTGTGTGATGGAGATAAGAGACTTTTATTAGTTTGGAATTAATTCAGAATTAATGGTTTGTCTTAGCGGTGAGTCTTCTTTTTCTTCTTCTTCTTTTTTTTCTAGAGGACAGGGAGGCTGTGAGGAATATTTTATGCATTGTAATGCTGTCTAACCTCTGCTGAATTGAAGAAGAAAAACTTAGAAACCCAGCTGTTGTTAGAGTTCCCGTCTCCCAGAGGCTGGGAACATCCACGTGTGTAGTGCTTTTGATTAGATCTGCTGTTTTGCCCATGGCAGTTATCCATAAAAACACTCTTTTCCTATATACATCATTCGAGCCTCGATACACAATGCAGTTGCCTGCGTGCCCCCCCTCTCTCTTTCTTTTTTCATCAAAGCCAAACAGGGTGGTATTTTTTCCTTAGTAAAACCCCCCTCCTTTTTGGCTCCATGCCTGGATCTTCCCAAGGTGCTTGGAAAGAAAGGAAAAAAATTCAGAATCATTTCCTTTTGTTCTTGACTGATTCATGGGTGGACGGAGAAAGGGGTGGTTTTCAGTTTGAAACACAGAACAGTGTTCAAACAGTTTTTAAAAACAGTGTTCATGAACCCCTGTCGTGTGGCACGCCCCTTTAGTTGCAGGTTCTTTTCTTTCATTTTTCATGCATCTTTGAATGCCCAGAACCTGCACAGTGCCTGGCACATAGTAGGTGTCTGGTAAGTTGGAAGGCAGAATGCTGAGATATAGATCCCATGTTATACACAGGGACAATCACAGTAAGCTAAGGACCTATTAATATAGGTGTAAATTAAACACAATGTTTGTGGCTACACTTCTCTACTTCAAAGCTTTATTCATGGTGCCCTGTGGCATAAATCAGTCTCCACTAGACATAACCCTAAACAAGAGTTACATAAGAGAAAAAAAACAAAAACAAAAACAAAAAAACCAAACCCGTGCTTTCTTAATTATAGCATTGGCTTGCAAATAGTTATTGACCTGTAGCATCTCATTATTTGTCTTTCTGTCCATCCATGTGTCTAATCTAGTCAAGAGGTCAGATATGCAGGCAGAAATGTGGTGTCTCTAATGCAACTGATAAGAAATCTGAATTGGGGTGAATCCTTTGTGTCTGGGGTCCATTTCTAGCAGCAGATAGAACCAAACCAGCAGCCCAGGAAGGAAGAGCCTTTGGTAAGATGGCTTTGCTAATATCATTATGTGCAAAAAAAAAAAAAAAGAAAGAAAAAGAAAAAAGATACGCTTTCACAAGTGTATTTTATGAAATTGAGAAAATAAAAGGCAAAAAACAAACAAACAAACAAAAAACCAGGCTGGAAAAAATGAGTCCCGTCTTACACATTTCTTAAAAGGAAAATTCATGCCGTTCTCCCTCTCAGTGCAGACTTGCTGCCTTAGAGGAAAAGCCCGTTAAAAGGACGTATTCGTGTGTGGAACGAGGTCATGCACTTATTGGCTTTCTGCTGCACGGCATCAATACACCAGACAAGGAGAATCCGTTTGCTTTCGCCGCAGCCTTGCCCTGCGCACAGACAGGGCTGCAGCCCATATATATTCCCCAATGCTGCCAGCGCCAAGGTACAGACGAACCCAGAGGCAGGCGGTTCGAAATGAGAGGAGAATAGCCAAGTGTTTGTTGTAAGAAATAAATATGTTACCTGGAAACATCATTACACTCTGAGCCGTTGGTGGTGGTGGGAAGGGGCGGGTTGGGCCTGCGCGGCCCACGTCTCTCTGAAGCTGTTTTGTAGACAGACGACTTCCCAAATGTTTCTCTAATTCTCCCTTCTCTTCTGCACCGATCTGTCCAACCATTGCAGCCTGACTAATATTATGAATCGCCTTTGTGCTGCCCCTGCTACTTCTATTACAACATGGTAGCACTTCATTCGTCCAGCACCATCAGGGATGAGCTGTTCCGCATAACCATGTTTTCCAGATGACTGAACTCTACTCTGTGCACCCAAATTTAGTTTGTTTTCATCATTTTAAATAGCAAATCTTTCTAAAATGTTTTAAACACCTGTTTTCTTGAATAGCTTCCATGAGCATGCCGTAAGCTTATCTCAGTGATTGGTTGGGGGGGGCAGTTTTATGTGTCTCAGTTATGCTGTACTGTGCATAACTGACACACATAAAAAGCCGTAACAGGCCACCGTGCGTCCTAAGACTGTCTGGTTGTGCTGGACGGCCCCAGACAGCCACTCGTTCTGAGTCAGTGCCGATTACTTTTCTCAGACTCAACTTTCTTATCTGCAAAAGAGAGAGAGCAGTGCCTACCTTGTCGATCTGAGAGGAAATGGAATATTATCGTATGTAAATCTTAGCACGGTATGTGTCGTATAGAAAGTGCTCAGTGAATGTTACCTATTCTTTCTATCTGTCTGTCTATCTATTTATCTATCTATCTATCTATCTATCTACTATCATCTATCTAGTTATCTACCTATCTACCTACCTACCTCTATCTATCTTTCTATCATCATCTATTTTTCTATTAAAATTAAAGAATGTTTAACATTTTATTTTTCAATTACAGTTGACATACTGCACTATATTAGTTTCAGGTGTACAGCATAGTAATTAGATATTTATATACCTTCGGAAATGATCACCCCAATGAATCTTGTACCCACCTAACAGCACACATAATTATTACAATATTATTGACTATATTCCCTGTGCTGTACTCCACATCCCCGTGGCTATTTTTATTACTGGCAATTTGTACTTCTTAATCCCTTTCACCTTTTCCATCCATCCTCCCAACCCCCTTTAAGTGAGGAATTTACTTTAAGTGAGGAATTACAGTAGTCATAACCATTACAACGGTATTGCAAGAAGGATGGAATTGGCACATGTGCATAGAACGGTTTAAAGACTTTTTCGAATATTTTCTCCAACACAGTGTAATGCAGTTTACTCCTCACCTGGTAGTGCCGTCTTGGCTGATGAGGGGAGGTATAAACCTACAAAAGCCTGGGAATGGGACATCCTTTCTCAGCTCCCTGCCCCCCCAGAACCTTACCACGAACACTTGTCCCTTATCTTTTGCCAGTTCAAGCTAATGTTCCTCAGAAAAGCTTCTTGTATCTTCTGTTCTAACTTGCATTAGCATCTCCTCAGCCCCAAGCGCTGTTTGTGCTGCTGCAATGTCCCTCTGGAGGTAGGTTGTTTGCCAGGTGATCTTAGAGGTGCATGTGGGCTCCAACCTGTGGGCTTAGTCAAGTCAAGGCATCTGAAAGCCCATCTTCCCGGACCCGTCGGTCTGAGACGGATGGAACGGAGCAGGGAGGACAGCTCTGTGATGAACTAGCCCGCATGGGGGAGCGGAAGGCAGAGTCTGGCGTGCACCAAGGGCTCCACGGGAGTGGAAGAGAAGAGGGCTCTGCAGCTCTGAGGGACGAGCCATCTTCACCCACGTGGGGAGGCTGTCCCCAGGACGAGGCCGCTGGTGGCACTGAGGGCGAGTTGGTGGGCAGGACCTTGGAGAAACTGCACCTCCGCTGCGTGGGTAGCAGCAGCCCATTCCGGGCAGCGTTCGTCTTTGGGCTCCTGGAAGTCACGGTGGCTTTTCCTCAGCTCTGCACTTACACATGTGCCTCTTGGGCCCTCGTGGAGGTATCTGCCTCCTTTCACTCAAGGTCCGCTCCTCACTCCTGAGCCATTTCATTGACCAGACTGCTTTGTTTGACACATGTTTGGTGGTTAAAGCCGACTCCATCCACAAATGAAGCTCGGTTCTTAACTTCCAACCAGCATCTACATTAGTCATCCCTGGAGCATCTTCACATTCCATTCGCTCTGGCTTTGTTTCCGGCTTGGCCCCTGGGCCACTGCCACCAACTGCCCTCTCTCTGCTGAGACACGTCCTTGTTCTGCAGAGCAGAGGCAGTGACGCAGAGCAGCCCCATACCTGAGTTCTGCATGGTTCCCCACCACGTCTCTCGGGAGTGGGGCCTTCCTGGGCTGTATCGCTACTGCTCTGCAATAGGAAAATAACTATGAGAAGACCAATTTTAATGACCAATACGAGAAGGGCTTTCTTTCACATACTATCTCGCACAATAAATGTGTTTCTGAAAAGTCTACAGTTGCAATGGTGTAAATAGACGGGTGTTTATAGGGAGGTAGGACAGTTGTTCCCAAACTTATTCGGGCGGCAGCATCCCTGGAAGTCCCCACGCTCCTTCCAGCACAAATGCACGATGAGGAGACATATCCAGCGATGGCACGTGAGCCAGGACCTCATTCTCAGCAGGAGATGCGGTTTTGCCATCTGAGTACCATGTAAAATCGCTGGCATAAAACCCTCATGAATCAGGCTGTGTCAGGTGAGACGCGATGGGTTGTTTCTGAGAGTTTTCTTTAATAATTGTTTGGTACTTGTGTATTTGTTGGTTGTCAACTCGCCCCCAGGAAGCAGGTGAACGGCACAAGCACCAGGTGTTTAAGAAAAATGCGTGGGAGACAAAATTAAAATGGTTACAATTATATTTACTCGTCTAAGTGTATTCCTATGCATTGGGAATTCTGCCATTATTATTATGATTATTTTTTATTTTAGTGGCCAAACAGTTTTGTTCAATTTAGACAGTGCTGTGTGGCACCTCGTTTTGGAAAGTTCTGCTGTAAGAGGACTTGCTGCAGAGTTTTCTGTAAAATAAGAATAATTTTGAAATGCAAATCATAACCTCTGGCTTCTCCATTTTGTAAGTTTGAATATGTGTGTGTTGTGTGTATGTGTGTATTCTCCTTTAATTCATCACATCAGAGAGGATAGTTACTTAAAAAGTAACCTTGAACCTCTGAGATATAGTTCAATTTATTTGATTATGTAGAATACCAATTTAAGAGACATCTTAAAATACAGTATAATGTGTGTCCCAGAAAGCTACTAATTACTTGAATTAGTATCATCTAGGGTGTTTTATGAAAAAAAGCAGATTTCTAGGACATACCTGAGGCCTGCTGAGTCAGACTTTTGGGGTGGGGTTTAGAGATCTGTCTTTTAAGCAATATTATGTGTAATTCTTATACACCTCAAAGTCTGAGAACTACTGGCCTAGTACTTGAAAGGGCAGTCTCTGAGGTCAGATTTTGCCTCTGCCACTGATTTGGCCTGTGGCAAATTACTTGAGCCTTGGTTTTCCTCTTCTGTAAAATGGGGAACAGGAGGCCATCTGCCTCGTAGGATTGCTATGAGGATGAAATGATAGAAGGTTCGAGAATCATGGATGCAGAATGTGTGGCTCAGAACAAGGGCCTACTAAGTGATAGACGTCGCTTCTGGCATAGACTGTAATTCTTAACGTAATGATTTTACTAAGACATCTTTCAGTTATGTGGACATGTGGGCGCCAACCCGTAATTTACACTACTGACTGCACAATGTGTGCTGTAAGCACATTTGCCCTTCGTTGTGGGGATAGGTGTCTAGGCCATGGTGAGATGGCCCTTGGAAGAACAACTTGATCAGGACATTCCACGTTAGCTCACAATGTCCAACTAGGTTGGAAAAGGCCCACGAAAACAGGGTTCTTGGCGTGTCTAGATCTGGGTGTTGGGCTGAGCTCCCACAGTGGGCCCTGCATTGCACTGTGCTTTTTCCCTGTGGCCTTTGATTCTGTACAAAGAGAATTTCAATGCAAGGGAGGAGCAAAGGGAGAAGAGAGTAAAAAGCTTTGGCAGCTAATGGCGGTGGATATTCATGATGTCCTCTCTCCCTCCCTTCCTATCAAATCTTGGTTCCCTCCACCCTTTTCAATATGAGATGCAAGTTTTTACAGAAAAAGATAAGTTTTTTCCCCTTAAAATCTTCCCTTGGCACTTTCTTAAGGATCCATTGCTTTAATCTTCACATGGATCATGTATTTTCTGGCTTTTTAAAAGGGAAATTTGTCCTTGATTCTAAATATTTTGTTCATCTTCAAGTGCAGGCTAAATGCTTGCCCCGGGTACCAACTCTGCTTGATCAGTGTGATTTTTGCATTTATTTCCCTCAAAACTGCATCATTCTCTGTGACTTCTCCTAAGGCTGTCAAACTGGTAACTATATTTTGATTCTACTGACAAACCAGCAGATAGGTGCCCTGACAAATGATTACTGAAAATAGAAACTAAGAACAGGGAAGCACCTTCTTTCACTTTCAGACTCCGTAGAATGGTTGTCTCCAAACTTGTTTTTGATTCTGTGACTCTACTAAAAAGAGCACACGATGTATGTGTATGTGCTACACATAAATACACACACACACACACACTTATACATAAGCCTGTTGTGCATCTCATGAATCCTGCAAAAATATAAACAAAATAGGAGATAAATATAAAATAAATGCTTTAAACATCAATTTATTTGGTCTTATTTTAATGATTGTGATGGTTAATTTTATGTGTCAGCTTGATGGGGACACAGAGTGCCCTGATATCTGGTTAAACATTGTTTTGGATATATCCATGAGGGACTTTGTGGAAGAGGTTCAATTTTGAATCGGGAGGAGGAAATAGGGAGAGGTTGGTAAAAGCGTACTAACTCTGAGTTATAAGACAAATAAGGATTCAATGTATAACATGGTGACTATAGTTGATAACATTGTCTTGTATAATTGAAATTTGCCTAGAGAATAGAACTTAAACATTCTCACCAAAAAAAAAAAAAAAAGGTAAATATTAAATATGTGAGGCGCTGGATGTGTTGACTCGATGTGGGCATCCTTCCATGTGTACGTATATCAAATCATCACATTGTCCATGTTAATTATCTTACAATTTTGTCGATTACACTTCAATAAAGCTGGAAAACAAACACATAAAAAACAACAAAAAAATTGAATTGGTAGACTGAGTAAAGCAAACTGCCCTCCCCAGTATTGGGGGGCCTCAGAATTGCTGGATGCCTGAATAGAACAAAAGATGGGGAAAGAGAGAATTTACTCTCTCTGCCTGACTGATCGATTGTGTCTCTGGGTAGGAGGGACATAAATCATTAGGGGTCAAAGGCCGGCTACAGTAGGTAGCCTCCAAGGTAGCCCCCAGTGATGCGTGCCTCCTGATTTCCAAATTTATTCCATCTCCTTGCACAGTACGTCAGGGTTGGTTTATGTGACTAACAGATCATGGTGGAAGTGATCGATGGTGTGTGACTTCTGAGGTTAGGCCATCAAAAATGTTGCCACTTTTGCCTTGTTCTCTTGGATCACTCTCCCTGAGGGGAGCCAGCCATTACATTACGGGAAAACCCAAAGAGCCTAATAAAGGGGTCCGCATAGTGAGAACTTGAGACCGCTTCCCAACAGCCAGCACCAGCTTGCCCGCCAAGCAAGTGAGCCATCTAGGACGTGGATCTCCCAAGCCCTAACTCAGCCTTCCTCTTGGTATCCCTGGCCAACACCTTGATTATGACCTCAGATAAGAAGACCTCAAGCCAGAATCACCCAGAGAAGCTGCACCCAGCCTTCTGACCGACAGAAACTGTGTGAGACACTAAATGTTTATTATAGTTTCATGGCACTATGTTTTGGGGTGATCTGTTACATAGCAATAAACAGCTAATACAGATTTGAATATTTGTGGGCTGCTTTTCAGTCATGATGAACATGTCATTGTTTTCGTCTATTATGTGAGTAAGAAATATTCATCCTGGGAGTTGGAGAAGTATTGGTTCTGCCATTTTCATCTTACTCATTTGTGCTTGTGTTATTGGTATTGTCTTCAATCTGAGGATATTTCGTCAAACTCTTTGAAGTCACTTGCCTGTATCGTGAGTGTGACACCCAGACTGTAATGTATTACAACACACTGAGAGGAAATGAAAGGGTGAGGACCCACTGTCAACAGTGCTGAGGTTTGGGGCATCCCCTGTTCACTCCCCGTTCCTTCCGTATCATACGTGAACTCTATGCTCTGACATAGGGTCCAATGAGAGCACCAAAGCCAACCTCAATATTAAATATGAATAGATTAATTTTTCTTTCTTTCTTTTTTTTGGCAGTGGGGGAGGGGTGTGATAAAAAACATAAAAGTCCTGATACTTTCTTTCATACTCTAAGGCTCACCTTGGAATCAGTCCACGTTGGAGATCATTATTTTAGAACAGTGGTTGGCAAACTGCTGCCCGTTGTTAGAAACGCAGTGATCATCAGGCACAGCCACACTCGTTCGTTTACCTGCTGTCTTTGGCTGCTCTTGCCGTAATGGAAGAGTTGAGCAGTGGCGGCAGAGACGGTGTGATCTTCCTTCAAAGCCTCAGCTGTTGACTCTCGGCTCTTTGCAGAAAGAGGTTGGCGTCTTTGTTAAGAAAACGGGTGGAGCTTGCGGGGTCCCAGATGTCTAGCCCAGAGATGCACTCAATTCCTTTGCTCACTCAGACGGGGGCGGTATGAGGTGTAAAGTCGCCCGTGGACTTCTGAGATCATTTTTCTACATCTGCCCCTGGCAGAGGCTCAGGGCTTGGCTTTGATGCTCCCAAACGGACTGGATCCTAGAACTCAGCTACGACTTGAGCTTTAAGGAACCAAGAACAACCTAGAGGTGCAGACCCCTGGGCGTATCTGTACCATGGCATCTTATTCGCCGTGTTTGATGGGAAACACAGCAGTTTTCTTTCTCCCCATGTCTGTCCTTTTGCCCCTTTCTTGTCTCAGTGGCTCTGTCCTTGCTGCTTGTCCTTAAGTGGCTCTTCTCTCAGATCTTGGCATGGCAGGTGCCTTCTCGCCCAAGTTCACCTTGATGCCACCTCTTTAGAGAGGCCTTTTCAGAATAGTCAATCTACGGTGGCCCCACTGACACCCTTCACTCTCTCTGTCATTGTCCTAGACTTATTTTTTATTTTATTTATCAAAATATTTGAAATGATTATATGTATTGCCTCTTTATTTTCGTCGAGATGACAAACTATGAGATTGCCAGAAATGCAAGGACCATGTCTGCCTGTATCTCCCAGGCTTAGAACAGTGCCTGACCCAAAGTTTGACTACTTGAGGATGAACAGGAGGGATGCCTGATATTACTTTTGTTTTTGGCTATAGGATGGATATTGTGCAATGGCTCATAAATCATGCAATTGGCTGGTTAAAGGTTCAGGCCCGAATAAAACATGTTGGTTTTTCCCCTTGTGCGGGGTTGATAACTAGCAGGATCAATCAGACCAGTGTTTAATCCATGCGATGATTTTTTTTTTTAAAGAGAATTATAATGACAGTATATTTGTTCACTTCTAGAATTTCTGTTTCTTAAAATGCTGCCTTTTCCTTCCCCTCCAAAACTCTCTGACTTTTTTGTCCTTTCATTATGGTTTATAGATGATCTTTTATATCTTTGGCAGGAATATTTACTGTATATTTCTCATATTATTTTATTGTCTAAATCTCTTGGAGAACAATTTTTTCCATTTGCTGGCTCTGCTCACTACCCCATGTTGATGTGTTTCCCCATGTTTGTCATCTTTGAATGTGAGCTCATCTTTGGCAGACATTATTCCTTGGGGTGACACAGGTTCCTGATTGTATCCTTGTCTAGATAGTCTTGTTTTCCATTGCCCTGCTGGCGTCTAAAGGCATTCAGTAGTTCTGTATGGTTCTGTACAGTCAATTTTTAATTGTGGTAAGATGCACATAATATAATGTTACCAATTTAGCCAAGTTTACAGTTACGTAGTGTTAAGTATAATCATTATTGTTCAACCAATTTCCAGAACTTTTGCATCTTGCAAAACTGAAACTCTATGCCTATTAAACGGAACTCCCCACCTTCCCTCCCCTTAGCACCTGGCAACCCCCATTCTACTTTCTGTTTCTATGAGTTCGACTACTCTAGATACTTCTGTGAGTGGAGTGTGCATTATTTGTCTTTTTGTGACCGGCTTATTCCACTTAGCATAATGTGCTCCAGGTTCATCCCTATAGTAACATGTCAGATTTTCCTTCCTTTTTAAGGCTGAATAGTATTCCTTGTACTTTCATACCACATTTTGTTTATCCACTTATCTTTTGATGAACATTTGCGTTGCTTCCAGGTTGTGGCTATTGGAATAATGCTGCCATGACCGTGGATGTGCAAATATCTTCAATTCTTTAGGATAAATATCAGGAAATGGAATTGTTGAACCAGTGTTTACATTAATTTCTCAGCTGGGATTGTGCAGATTTGTACAGAAGGCATCCTAGCTCCCCGTTCCTATGGGTACCTTTTCTTACTGATTGCCCTGAACCGATGGCAGTCTTCCTCACTGAATCCCTAAACACATGTGCTGGGTATCAAAACTCAGTGTCACACAGTCTAGGCAAAGCTCCATGGCTCGCAGTTTCATGCAGGAGCTTAGTTTCTTCTCCTTGCTTTGCATGGGCCCGAGGGGTTGTCTCCTGTTTCTGTGTTGGGATGAGAACTCAAGTCCCCAACCTACCACGCTGTATCTGCTTACCATACCCCTGTCATTTGTTTCGCTTCAGCTCCCACTCCTTTTCTTGGAGTTGTTCATTTCTGACATCTGGGGATTTCCTTTCCTTGCTTTTGAGTTTGGTTATGTGTTAAAAAAAAAAAGTTTAGGCAGTGTTTTCATGTGTTTGGAGTGTGTGTGTGCGCACGTGTGCTTTCAGGTCAGCTTGGCCTGAGGAGCCAATGGATATTTATTTATTCCTCAGTATTTTTTGAGCATTTTATGGCTTGCCAAATGATAAGCCTAAAATGACTAACTAGTACATCTTCTGAACTCCTGCAACTAGGGAAGATGGTCAGTCATGATACACGAAACGACATGGCAGAATGTTACTATCCAACGAGGCCGTGGAATCCACTTTTTGCTTGGACTCCATTTTCTTTCTGCCCAAACTGCAGAATCGGCCCCACCTCCAGCTTCCTGTAGTGGAGAATCAGAGGCAGAGCACAGAGATGGTAGACCAGAACTCTGAGCGCTGGGATTGCAGAGCGGGCCTGCGGCACCACGACTGGGTCCGGCGGGAAGCTGTCCTATGGCAGTGATCACAGGCGGTGTTTTGTGATGTGTATCGAAGTATAGCCCAGGCGTGTAGAGGTGGCATTGTTAACTAATATTAAAATGTACATGTAGCAAGCACATCAGCAAAGACCAAGAATTTTCTGCAAATAGGAATAAAGGTAATAAGACAATAGTCTACCCTTGAACAACTTGACATGGGAAAGAAACTGCATCACACATACAGCAGAGTAGTAGCAGAGTTTGGAAAATGCAAGGAAAGGGAGATGTGGGCCAGGCCAGACGAGAGCCTTTTATTACTGTCATTTTTATTATTATGATCAATGTTACCTATATCGGTTAAAGGTTTTTAACAAGCCCTTATTGAGCAGTGATTAGAAGTTTATACTAGAGCATCCTTACAAAGCATTTCTAGTTCCTTGTATATAATGTTTCCTAAATTATCTAAACAGTAAAATATACAAAACACTCATTCTATTTTCATTTTATTCACCCACAATTTATGTTTTTGTGTGGTTTATAACATTTTCAATTAAAAAGCACTGTTAGGTGTTGTAGTAAGTAGATTCTTGAGCTAAGGGGGACTAATAAAACTTTCCAGGCTAAGTTCTGATGCTCAGAGTGTCCAAAACCAGGAAAGAAGCCAAATCATAAAACATTGTTCAATAAGCTTGCTTTTGTTTAGTTACTAATAATTAGGATATATAATAATAATTTACCCAGCACCCAGTGAGGTAGATATTATCCTCCTTTTTTTTTTCAGGTGAGAAAACTGAATCTTAGAGAGATTAAGTAATTTTCCCAAGATCGTTCCAGTAAGTGGAGGAGACCCTAGTCCTAAAAGAATGAATAGGATGTTTTTTCTTAAGAGTTTTAATCATGAATGAGTGTGGAATTTTTTCAAATGCTTTCTGAGTTCATCGATATGATGTAACTTTCTCCTTTAGTTTATTAATATTGTGGATTACATTGATTGATTTCTGAACATCTAATTGACCTTGCATCCTAGGATAAACCCACTTGGTCACAGTATATAAAATTTTTTTATATTTCTGAATTTCTATTTGCTAATATTTTGTTAAGGATTTTGCAACTATATTCATCTGAAATTTAATTTTTTGTACTGCCTTTTTCTTGTTTTGATATTTGATATTGAACACTAGTTTCATAAAATAAATTGGCAAGTATGCCCTTCTCTTCTATTTTCTGAAAGAGATTATGTGAAACTGGTGTTAATTCTTATTTAAATGTTTAATAATTCTCCAGAAAAAAATCTGGGCCTCAGTTTTCTATTTTGGGAATTTAAAATTTATAAATTCAATTTTCTGCATAGTTATGTGGCTATTCAAATGATCACTTAATGTTGGGTATGAATTGTGGTAATTTGTCTTTTTGGAAGAAGTGGTCCGTTTCATCTAAGTTGTCAAATTAATATACATAGAGTAGTATTGCTTCGTGATCCTTATTGAGGCTTTCCTTTTTTTCATTTGTTTCGAGCATGATTATAGTTGCTTGTTGAAGCACTCTTATTACTGCTGTTTTAAAATTGTCAGATAATTCTAACACCTCCATTAGCTCGGTGCTGGCATCTATTAATTGTCTTTTTTCATTCAATTTGAGATCATCTGGGTTTTTGGAATGTCGAGTTATTTTCAATTGAAACCCAGAGATGTTCATGTTATGCTGAGATTTTGGATCTTATTTAAACCTGCTTTTGCTGGTTTCTTTGCCTCAGTGCTGCTGGGCAGGGGCAGGTGTTCTGACTCTCCTCTTGGTTTCCACTGACATCACTGGATGGGGGTGGGTGTGTGGGTGGACCTGACGATAAGCTAGGGGAGGAAGTCCTGACTCCTTACTTGGTCTTCTCTGATACTGGCCCCCCCCCCCGCCTCCCCCCACCCCCACCACCACCATGAGGGTGTTGTGTTCCTTGTTACTGCCTCAGGAGGGTGGACGAGGGTAGACCTCTAGGCTTTTTTCCTTTGCTGGTGTGGGCGGGGCCACAGTTTTTTCTGTGGTATTTGCCTGGAGTCGAGAGATGATTGTCCAAATGGTTTCTGTTTTGTTACGCTACCCTTTTCCTGGTCTTTTGGTTAGAGACTGTAGGCTTTTGTTGGGATATTTTTTTTTCTGTACCTATTGGCATTTCAGGGTTGCAGCTTCTACAGTTCCAAGTCTGGGACGAATGAGACAGAAAAAAATCCAAGGGAACGCACCATGATGTGGACCCTCAAGTCCCAAGGTTCCTAGTTAGCCCTCCTTCTTTCCACTTTGCGGAGTCTTCTGTTCGATATAGGTATATACATATATAATATATGATAAATATATAAATAACACACAGTAATAAATATATTCATATTAATATAACTATATAAAATATGTAAACATAAAACATCAATAATGTAAATGTAATAAAGACATTAATAATATATACATATATTTACTAAGAGATTATATATATACACATACATATGTCTATGTATATGTGTGTCTATGTATGTGTGTATGTGTATACACACACACACACTTGTCCAGGGTTTTTAGCTGTAACTAGAGGAAGGAATATGTCTACTCCATCTTCGTGGCCTCCTGGTAGATGTTTTTTCAAGAAAAATTAAACTGTGTACTTTTCTCTGATGATTACAATTCTATAAGTTTATTAAAATCCTGATAATACAAAAAGGCTGAGGTTGAAAGTAATAATTGGGCTGGAATTTGGTAAAGGAAGAAACGCAGTCAGGCAGGGATATGGGATGAACGAAGCTTCGCATTTTGCTACTTCAGACACTATGTCCACATTTCCCTTGTAACTAAACTTTTCAATTTTAAAAATAAAATAACTACAGAAGGACTTTCTTTTCAGAAAACCGGAGACATGTAGAACTGAATTTACAAAGTGAATAAAGCGGGAGGTGACTCTGGGTTTTACTTTGAATCACATAAAACTTGTCAGGAATTCACATGTTGTGTGAAGTCAACTTGTCATATGTTCACTTAATATTGACTTTGGGTTCTTGGCACAAATATAATTCACACACATAAGGATAGTAAAACCTCACTTAGGGAGTACTTTGCTACCTAGGTTATATTATACTTGATCGTTGATCAAATAATTTCCTACGTATACTCTCTGATATATGACCTAACGCAACCTGTGAAGCAAATATCATTCTTGCATTTCGACACCAGTGTCAGACAGCTCTTCTGCATTGTTAGTAAAGAACATTGTCAGTGAGCTCTCCAGTCCTGGAAGCAAACCAAAGTCAGGCATTTTTGTTTTTCCCATTAGCATCATCACGCTGAGTGTTACTGTGATGGCATTCTCCTGTCACACAACACTGGGGCCAAAATGAATTTTTCCTACAAGAACCTACTTCTTAAGGTCGCCCAGCCTTTTCACACCATTTCTTTCATGCCTCTGTTTTGGCCGACGTTTTTCTATTTTGTTTTATTTTCCTGCAAGAAATAACTACAACTCACAACATGAATGACAATTTTAACTCTATTATAAAGTGCTTATTTAAAAACTAGAATGTGCATTTCTGATAGGCAAGTTTGAAGTGGGGAAGAATGGCCAGCCTAGCCATCAAAGGATAAAAATCTATACTAATCTTAAAAGCAAAACACAGCACAGAATTTCTCATCTATTTTTCTACAAAAGAAGGCCATTGTACTTCCGTTCCTGGCCATGTCAGTAGTGACGGCCACCCTCCCAACACCATTTTTTCCAAGCATTGATTGTTGACTTCCCCTGACACCCCATCACAACCCATTAGTACTGAAAACTGACAAGCCCAGCTGTAACAGCAAAAAAGGCCAGTTTGAAAGAAAATATCGAAAGCACAGGCAAAGGACAGCTCTTAGGACCCACACCAGCCCCGGATGCAACGACCCCCTCTCCCCGCACCCACGGCACCTTCGTGAAGGTCAGCAAAGTCAGTACATTTTCTTGAGTCCATGCTCCAAGGTCTGGAGGAAACGATGAGGAGTATTGCTTTATTTTTACTTTCATTTTCAAAGGAATTTGGGTTGAGGCATGTGAAAACAGAGTTGGCTAAAGTGCTTTTGCTGATAATGCTAATATACATTACGGCTCTTTTTTCAGACCCAAGCATATCAGATGTTAGTGGCTCAGCAGTCCTGGGCTTCTGAAGGCCACACTGGAAACCCTGGCACTTCTTAAGTTATGAGTCTTTTTCTTCTTCTTTTCTTTTCCTCGCCAGAGTTACTTGATGTTGGTGTCCCCAGAGTCACGGTAATGGCAATGGCAAGCATTCCTTGTGACTGTACAGTGGATTGCCCAGGGGAAAAAAGTGAACGACTCCAGATTTCCGATAGCCCTTGTATTTGCGGAGGTATAAGTTCAAGCAAGGGCAGCCAACTTGTCAAAATCGTAAGAGCCAAGACCACACAACTGGAATCTAATTTTAGTTAAAGTCTGGATGCGAGTTTTGTAGTCAGAGTGTGGAAGATGGGGTAACTGAACCATAATGGCCGTCATCCATCTAGGTGAAAAATCTAGCTGCAAATGCTCACTGAGTCAAGGGCAGGTAAGAATAAAGAGCCCAGTAAAGCAGCATGGAGCAGCGTGTGCGTCCTTGCCCCTGTCCAGGGGGAGAGGACACAGTGACCAGGTACTGACAGGAGCAGTTACAATCCACCTCAGGTATGGGCACCTGGAAGCACATGAGTTAGTGCCATTCTTGCCAGGTGTGGACAAGTCCCTCCGGGGAGGTTTATGGCTCCCTCCACCTTCAAGCCTGGGTGTGCTTGGGGGTACTCACTTCCCCCTTCACTGCTGACCGTGTTTTGTGTCTTACCAAGCTGCTGATGTGTTTCTCGCTGGTCCAGAACCCCGAGGAGAGGCCTGGGAAGTCTAGTGTGTCAGACATTTCTAAAGACTGTGGCTCTGACCGAACCGCTCACCTGGTGGCCTGTGAACTCTCCCTGTGTTCCCACGGGCCCGTCCCACTCTCTCTCCCTGGCAAAGATGCTGCGCTGGCGAAGGCGAGGTCCTCGGGGGACCGCAGCGCTCCTAGGCTTCCAGGCTTCCTTTACTAACCCACCAACCTGGTTTCTCGGGCAGGGTGGATGCTGGGCCACCGTCAGAGGGAGCTGTCCAGTGTCGACATGCAACCTGCAGACATCGGCCTGATTGGACGCAGAGCCACTGCCTGGCACTTGTTCTAGCTTCCAACCTGTGCAACCTGGAAGCTGAGCTTCGGCCGGACTTGCAGCTCTGACCCACTCCTTTTGTCTGCAGGAGGCTGAGGACATTTGGCCTCACCCTGTCTTTGGTCCTCAAATTATGGCCTTGTGCCTGATATCAAAAACTCTACCAGTACCTCAGTGCCCGGGTTCTTGTCCAACTCCTGGAGCTGGCCGCTCGGGTCCTGCTTATCCTTTGAGGTCACAGCCCCCTGTACAGTGCCAGGTGATTTTTCATTATGTAGTAAAACACTTCCCGGTACACAGTTTTCATTGTAGCTAGAGTAGAGTCTCTTGACTTGTCCTCATCATGTCATGCCCCACAATACTTGAAGGCACTCAATTCTGCACGGGTCACTCTGAAGCTCTTTGGTGGTCTTGAGCCGTGGCTCCACCTGCCAAAGGCCCTCCCGTGACCCTGGAGCCCGCTCATCTGCTCCCCACTGTGCCTTCACGTCCTCCCTTTCCTGTCTCTGTGTCCAGCCTCCCGGGCATCATGCATTGCCATTGTAATAATAATGAGAGCTACAACTGTTGAACACCCACCATATGATGGACAGCGAGGGAGTCGCCCTCTGCATGATATTAAGTCTCAAAAGTAACACTGTAAGGTGATCACTGGAGTTGGGTGCTGGGCCAACGTGTAGCTGAGCCCCGGGGCCATGCACATCACTGTCACCCTCCGCTGTCTTCCAAATGTGCCATCTTTCTTTTTCCTCTCTCAGAAGTGTGACTCATCTCCTCGACACCATTTAAAATCTCCATCTAATAACTTCCCTGAATACTTTAGCATTTCAGTTTCTATAACACTATTTATTGCCTATTGCTTTATCATTGAGAGTATGAAATGGTGACTTTTAAAGCAACCACATAGCATTTGTCTTTAGCTCATAGTAAGTTATATCTTAGGTGTGTGATTTTGTGGTTTCTGAGAAAAAATACCGGCTGGTAAAGATTTCTAAGGGGCGTATTAACTAATTTTTAATGGATTTCAAAATAAGTTTGCACATGACCAGAGGTTATGGAAATATATAATTGTATTGAAATTACACATTAAAAATTAACCACCTGTGGTAAATTATATATAAATATACACATATATAATAAGTATACATATATCTGTATTATATAATAAGTATACATATATCTATATCAACATAAATATCGATATCTCCTTATATATATGTGTGCATAATTTGTCCACTTGTGTTTATGTGCACGTCCTCTCCACTCCTACACTCTTGATCATGAATTACCTAAAGGCTGAGACCAATTCTAATTTGGACCTGAAGTACAATGAAGATGCCATTTCAGCTTGCAGAAGAGAGATAGCCATTCTAAGACATCAGCATGGGCTCTTTTGAGGCTGGTTTATGTACTTCCTGTGCATAATCAGGTATTTTGATTTGATTTATGAAATAACTGTTTTTGCAAAGTTGTAAGGAAATACGTTCTTATTTAAAATGCAGTGGAAGTAAAGACAAATGGCTAATTAACATATGAAAAATGTTCAAACTTTTGAGTATCAAAGAAATGTAAATTAAAAGAACACTGAGACATTTTTTATCTATCAAATTGGCAAGTTTAAAAGAGTATCACACTCAGTTTGAGAGGATGAACATTTGTTGGGAGAGTGCTTGGCAATATGTATATATATTTAAAAATGTTCATATCTTTTGTCTCAGTAATCCTACTTCTAGGACTTTATCCTAAGGAAATATTGAAATATTTATGACGTAACATTATGTATAGTAGGTACCAATTAAAAACAACAAAATATTCATAATAGGAGAGTAGGGAAATTATGGTAGATGACTTTGGTATGTATAATATTAGAAACATACAATGGAATATTACTTATTTTATGTATTTTATAAATATATATTTAAATATTGTATAAACACTACATATGTAAAGACATGGGAAAATTTTCATAATTTATTAAATGAAAAAGGCAAGTTATAACCCTGTGTATTACATTAAGTCCCATAATCTTATAAAACAACATGTTCATGTTTATAAGTATGCATAGAAAAAAGACTAGAAAAAAACGAATCAAATGTTAAATGTGTGGTGGGTTAATGTTGGTTTTTATTCTTTTTTTTTTTTTTTGCATTTCTAAAGTTTTACAAGAGCAAGCCTCTTTGTTAGAGTCCCAAAGACAGCAATAGAACAGTTAAAAAGCAATGGACTTCAGGTAAGATGTCAAATTGAGTAGATGCGGAAACTTGTTTTCCTCATGCATAGGATTAGGGACCCCTTATAAACAAAAGAACTGCATATCTGTGCTTCTGGCGAGGAGGCAAACCTCCCAGGACCAGCGGGGAGCAGAGTCCCAGAGCAGTGCGGTTGGCTGAGGTGGAGGCCTGTGCGGGAGGGGGGGGGGAGGTGGGGCATGAAGGAGGTGAATTGGGATGGAAGATTTCAAAGCGGGAGGGGGACGGAAATTAGTGAGTAATGAGTCTTGCTAGAGGTTTCTGTCGTGAAGACAGTGCTGGGAGTGTTTCCACACCTGTGACCAGAGGCTGAGAAAATTCTAACAAAACCTATCTGGAGCTTCAGCAGCTAACAAGCTGCCCACTTGTGGCACAGGGAGGCAGCAAGCAGCTGTGTGACTGGGAGGCTGACCAAGTTGTGTCCTGGCTTGGGGTCAGGAACCGTGAAGACCTAGCAGGGTAAAGCTGTGCTTCTGAGCTGCAGCTCTCTTAGGAGCTAGCCGGGGAATTCCACCATCAATCACGGACGGGAGAGAAAAGCATCCTCGACCAGTTTGGACTGGTTTTAGCAGTAAGTAATTGTGTCCTAAACCACACAGACATTTCCTATCTCAATAGTAACTGGAGGCAGGCTGACTCAGGTTGGTCTAGCAGCTCAGCAGTGCCAGGAAGGATCCAGGCTCTCCCTTTCTCCTTCCTGCTGAGTTTGTCGCTTTATGATTGTGAGATGGTTGCCGCAGCTCTAGATATCACAATTCCTGCCTCCCAGAAGCTCCCAAGCAGAGTCTGCATATATCTTGTTAGGCAGAACTGGGTCACATGACCTCCATTGGCTCTAAGGGAGGCTGGGAAATGAAATTTCCGACAAAGGGAAAATTGGACTTAGGTCAATCAGATCTATTGACTGGACACATTGTTATTCAAGATAAAACTGGGTGTCATCTGCAAAGAAGTGGGGAGGGAATGGCTGTTAGGTCACTCCTGTGCAGCACGAATTCTCAAATAAAATCAGAAGAGCTCATACCTGAGAAACTATAAATAATAGAGAAATCTGAAAATTACTTTAAAATACATTTACAATCTTCACGAAACAACTATAGAACATGAATTAAGCAATTACATCAACAATAGATGGATATAAATAAAAATGAGTCTTGTTTGTAAATTATTTCTAAAACAATGTGTAAGAAAAAAAGGTATTTTCAGATATAGCAATATAAAAAGAGTTTAAATTTATAGTCTTGATAAACTTGTAAAATACTTGGGATGAAAGAAAACAAATGAATCCAAAGAGAAAGATAAATTGTAAGAAATTTAATGCTTCCATGGGAAGAAAAAAAGGCTTCAGGGGTCTTACACATCTAGGTGAATCTGCGTAACAAGGCCAACTAGTAAAACTCTATCTTTCTAACTTAAAACATTATTTATTATAAACATTTCAAATGCACAAAAAATAGAACTATTAGTACAAAGCACTTCCATATAATCTAGAAAAATCCATACTTTCATACATTAAGCTTGTGGAATTATAAAATACCTGTATTTGTTAATTGTCACATAGTATTCTTTGCTTTAAAAAAGTTATTTTCTTTGTGTTCTTTCAAAATGAGTCAGATAAAAATCATCAGTTTGCATATTTATAATGCATCTTCTTGTTTAAGAAATGTGAAAGATAATTACAAGATCAAGAATGCAAAATGGTTTTATACTCGAGACCTCAACTCATTACGAATATCTCGTAATTGCCAAAGACCTCCCTATTATATGCACCCTTCAAAGAAATTTTTCTTGGGACACCGATTTTATTTTTCAAATACGTATTTCCCAACGTAAACTCTTTATGTAGAGTAACTCCAATTCCCTGTTTATCGAGCAACTACCGTTTGCCAGGCACCGAACTCGGTAGACTTAGGGAATAACAAATTTGAATAAGGCTTGACCGGAACCCTAGAGGGGCCTGTATTTCGTGAACTCTGCTCCATTACTGCAGATTTCCTGCCGTATTGACAGGAAGATGGGGTGACTATGCTACTGTTCCTCTTCCATTCAGTCAAGCAGAGGCCACGATGTCTCTGTCCGCAGACACCTCAGGCACCCACGTGCTCACTTGGATTACCTCCCTTTTCTCACGCTGCTCCCAAACCTCAGTTTCCTAAGACATTCTTTTAAAGAGAGTCGGAAGAGGGAAAAGTAAACAGTCTTCTATCATTCTTGGCACCCACGCTGTCTCATTCCTGAAAATTTATGAGTGACTGCACAGCACCTCGTGGGTGAGCAACGGTTGTCCTCACAACAGTTTATAATGAAGTAATGTCGTAAATAACAAGGGAGTGGCCGGCGTCCCGTGTAAAATATCTGTGGCTTCAAACTACAAATGCGTTAAGACGCGTCCTTATTTATTCCAATCGCAGAAAGGGCTATAAGAAAACCAGGAGAAAAAAAATGTTTTATCGCTTCGAGTGTGCCATATTCCCTATAAATTGGTAATAAACACACCTAAGTTACTTCATTACAGTGTGATAGATTGTAACAGCAACTCTGAAGGTCCGTTATATAAATCATTTAAATAGAGATTCAGACAATTTGAATAATTCCCATTAATTACCATAAAGTCAGAAACAATAACTGCAGTAAAGTTCAGTTTACCCTGTGCTTGTGCATGGAGACACTTTAAAATGCAGATTATGTCCCAGTGCAGCAGAGTAGCTCATTAGTCATGTAAAATCTTTATTTTTTAATTTTGATGGGATGGGAATTATTGAACTAATAGATTATAATTGATCTTTTACAGTGAAGAGGCTGTAGTATATTTAGCTCAACATATTGACTGAGATTATTTATACTCTGTCCACATTTTCAGAAACACCCGGAGCTTATCACATACTGAACATTTTTGGAGTTTAGGGAGATGCAGAATGCAAAATATGTAGTCCCTTGTCTGGAAGGGGAAGGGAGGACCCCACTTTTTTCCAGTTTATGGAATATCTTGAAACAGAAACCAAGAATGATACACAGGATAGCCCCAATATTGGCAGAGATTTGTAAGCACGTGATCCCATTTGTGTCTGTTCCCCATTGAATGGTCTTGGCGTCCTTGTTGAAAATCAGTTGACCTGACATTAATGGTTTATTTCTGGGCTTTCTTCTATTCCATTGTTCTCTATATTTGTCATTGTGCCGTACCACACTGTTTTAATTACTCTAATTTGTAGTAAGTTTTGAAATTAGGAAGTACGAATCCTCCAACTTTGTTCTTCTTTCTCAAGATTGTTTTGGCTATTCTGGGTCCCTTGAGATGCTATATGAATTTTAGGATAGCGTTTTATTTCTGAAGGAAACACTGTTGGGGTTTTAATAGAAATTGTATTGGGTATGTACATCATTTTGGGTAGATGTACATCTTACCTCATGCGTACATTTGAACAATTTTAAGTCTTCCAATCCATGAACATGGGATATCTTTCCATTACCTTCTGTCTTTTTAAAATTTTGTCATTAGTTTACAGATTTCAGTGTACAAATCTGTTGTGTTCTAAGTATTCTGTAAAAAATAAAATAAAGTAAAATTTCTAAGTATCTTATTCTTTTCGAAGCTATTGTTTGTTGCCATGATTTTAATTACTAAGAACTTTTTTGGGGGGGAGGGTCTGAATGCCCTCTCCCTTCTTTTAAAAAAAAATAGAAAGCTCCCTTATGCCTTGGACGCAATATCTTTTCTTATTTCTCTGGGTATGTGATACTAGTTATATTTTCCTCTCCCTGCCTTTTGTTTGTTCCCTTCCTTCAAGTTGCTGCCTCCTGTTTATTTTGGTCTTCATCTTCTGTATTGGAGACTTTCCTTGGATGCTTGTCATCCTGGCTTGTCTGATCATGATTCAAAGTAAGGACTCTAAAGCTGCTTGGGTACAGCTCATCAATTTTCAACTTCACTTTGGGATAACCTAGGTGGGCTGTTTGTCAGGGCACCTGGAATCAGAGCCTAGATCTTTCCTTGTGGGATGGTTAAACTCCTCGGAGAGAAAGTTGCTTAGTCTCTTGCCTGGAGATGGGAGATCTGGTTTAGGATTTCTCGGGGCGGAGTGGGAGAAGAGGGTTGGCACTTCCAGCTTGCAGCACTGGGTTTATGCATGCTCACTCAATCCCTCGGTTTGATACAGTGCATCTGTCCTCAACTGTGCTACTCAACCTCCAGTCTGGGCCGTTTTCTTTTATCCACAGACTAAGGCACCGGTGTGCCATCTGATGGGCAAGGGGCTGCTGCTGGTCTGTAGGCCTGGGGAGGGGGACCAAGGGCTCCCCCTGTTTCTCAGATCATCCCGGCCTGTGGCCTCCGGTCACTTCTTCCCTCCTCAGTTCTAAATGTCTCTGGTGCTGCCAAATTCTGAGCCTTTTAAAGGTGTCTGCCGTGTAAATCTCACCCGTTCCCAGCTTTCCCCACCATGAGCTTGGAATTTGGATTTTTGGATTAGGATTTTGGTCTGGTGGGATAATTTTCTTGTTCACCCTTCCTGTGGTTTTATATTTTAAAAACAAACAAACAAAAAAGCATACCAGCAGACAACCTCTTGGCCTTCAGATTTGGGGATTTTGCCAAAGGCAAACTACCGGCTACTGGCTCTCCAAAATCAACTCTGGAGAAACTAGAGAAGAACATGGAATCTAGGATCTAAACAACAATGACCAAAACAACAAAATAAAATAAAACCAAGAGAAAACCTAGAGCGGAGGTTTGGTGTGTACGGGGTCGAAAGTGGGGCTTCGCTGGGCAAATCAGGGAGGGGACAGGATGCATACGACTTTGGGACAATGACTGTCAGTCCCTTAACTGAAAATAAGTCCAGACAATAGATCCAGGTGTCAGCAGAGCAGGGCCTGACCTTTGCCCAGTGAGCACCTGATGAGCTTCTGTGTGGAGAGACCTCGGCATTCCCTTTGGGACGCATACTTCCCCACCCCTTCGGGACTAGTGAATCATACCAGGAGGATGCCTTTCAATCCTGGCTACAATTTAGAATCACAGGGAGTTTAAGAAACATCTCCCAGCCCTCGCCCCAGGTCAGTGAACCAATTAGAATTGCTGGGTGTGGGACCAAAGCTTCAGGATTTAAAAAAAAAACCCCAGGTGATCCTAAGGGTGTGGAAGGTGACTTCTCCCCAGGCTGCCTCCTCCTGAAGTTTACAGTGGTCTGGACTTGAAGCTTTGCCCAGGGAGTAGCAGGAAACAGGTGCCTGGGGCTTTCTCCTGTGTCTCCTTCTCAGAGGGGGGTCTGCTTTTGGCCACTACCACTCCCCGCCCCATCCCCATAGATCACCCCACTAAGTAGTCGCTATGTTCAGGAAACGTGGATTCAGAACTCAAAATGACTAGATGCCTGAGGAATAGAACACCCCCCAAAACTGGCCCACGTCTAATCATCTAAAGTAGAATTATTAGAACAGATGGACCTGTTGATGTAAGAAGTGTCCAAACCTGTAGAGAATTTTTATAAGGGTTTATTTGAGCCAAACTGATGAAACACTGGGGAGCAAGATAGCAAATGCTACAGAGAATAACAGATTTGCAGTTTCTTTTATGCATTTGAAGTTGAGGAGGGACGTAAGGAAGATAACGTGGAGGTGGGAACAAAGAATATGTGCTTTCTGGAGGGTGGTCAGGCTTTAGAAGGAGGGGTCTGAAAGGGGTGTTAACTGAGAAGCTCAGAAACATGGGCAGGGCTTGAGGCGAAGATAAGCCTTTTAGGAAAAAAGTTATCTGTCTGGGGTGTGACCACCCACCATGACCCGCCCAGCTAGGAATTTAGGATCAAATCACCTTGGGCGGTAACTTTCCATAAAACTTTTTTTCATCCACAAACCAAAATTTTGTTTTCCTATGTTTTTCTCTTATTTTCATTGGATGGATTGAAATTTCTTCTACTCTTTAATTTTACACTCTATTTTTGTTCTTCTGCTCTTTGCCTTTAACTTAAGATCATACTTCTGTTTATTCATCCACATTGGTTTTTAAACCAATCAACTTTTATATTCTTGTTCTAAAAGGCTGCTTATGAAAATACTGGCTAGGATTTTCAATTTTTGTTATGGATATACTTTTTTTTTTTTCATTTAGCCAAGACTTTAATTAAAAATAATTTAAGACGACAGTAAACTTTGGTTATCTTTCCTCTCCATACTTTTCACAGCCTCTCTTGGTCTTATTTCTTTTAATATTTGAGTTCTTTCTCCAAAAATGTTTTCAATATGGATTTTTCTGTCAAATCTTTGAAGTGGTTTATTTCTAAGAATACTTTTATTGTACCTTTACATTGACTAGCAATTCAGATAAATATAATATACAGTTGACTCTTGAACAACATGGGTTTAAACGGTGTGGGTCCAGTTAGATGTGGATTTTATTCCCCTCTTAACATTTTTTCTACCTTACTTTATTATAATGATACAGTGTAAAATATCTGTTAATCAATTATGTTATCGGTAAGGCTTTAGGTCAACAGTAGGCTATCAGTAGTTAAGTTTTGGGGGGAGTCCAAAGTTAAATGAGAATTTTCCACTGTGCCGGGGTTGCCACCCCTCACCCCATATTGTTCAAGGGTCAACTGTAAGAGGTTCAGAGTCTTTTCTTTCAGTACTTTAAAAGTGCTGGTCCATTACATTCTTGAATTCAATGCTACAGTTGAGAAGTCCGTGTCAGTCTGACTCTGGTTCCTTTGTTTGTGCTCTTCTCTGAGTGTTTCGCCCTCAGATAATACAACCCAATTGATTTGTAGCAATCACTTTATCTTTTATCTTGGGATTTACCTTTTCAGTGTTATTTTCCAAACTCGAAGGGAGCCATTCTCCTTAGGATGGGTCTCTTTGGGCTGTCTTTCTGTCTGTTATCATAGGGATCTGCTCTTAGTAAAAGCTCTGGCAGGTCTATTTACATACCAGTCTCTAAAAGATGACTAAGACACAGTGAATTTAGGTGACAAATAAACCCTAAGCTAAAATGATAATCTCTAAGTGTAGAAGCCCAGCTGCAGGCTGGAGAAATCTGCAGATGATTCTTTGAACATAGGTCTTTCGGATGCCCTCCCAGACCCCACTATGTAGCAGCTCAGTTTATGTAGAGCTTATTACGTGCCTCAGACTGTTCTATGGACTTTACATACATAAGTTCATGTAAGCCTCACAACCTTAGTGTAGATATTAGCCCCTTTTTATGGATGAGACAACTCAAGGCCAGAGCGGCTAAGTGCCTTGTCCAAAGTCACACACCTAGTGAGTGAAAGCTGGATTCAAACCCAGTCTGGGTCAAGGGTCTGTGCGCCTCATCATTGCGCTCGATCGACCACAAATAAGAAGGGCGCCAAGGCCAGACCGAGGAAGAACAAAAGTCCAGATGCCCTGAAAATCTGCTGAGCGCCAGATTTTTCACTCTTAATATTTCAAATTTCTTACTTTGGAAAATTGTAAACATTTAATAAAGTTTCAGTAGTGGTATGATTTCTGCATGTTCTTTACAACACAGCCACTAAATGCTAACTTGGTACCACATGTCCCTCTCTGTACATACATACGTGTATATATGTCATACACATATTTTTTTCTGAAACAGTTGCAGATATGATGCCCCTTTATCTGTACATACTTCTAAAACAAGATCATTCTCTTTTACCACCAGCACAATGACCCACATCAGAAAATTAACATCGATACATTATTATCTCACTCAGAGTTGCCAATTGCCCAAGTGATATGCTATTTTTGGCCCGGGGTGCAATTCGGGATTGCACATGTACCTGTCATACCTCTTCGGTTTCCTTTCGTCTGCAAGAGTTCCTCATTCTTTCTTTCCTTCTGTGACTGTCTTAGTTTTCTACTGTCGCTGTAACAATTTACCACAAAGTCAGTAGCTTTACTAACACAAGTTCTCTAGTTGTCTTGCTGGGCTAAGATCAAGGTGTCAGCTGGGTTGCCTTCCTTTCTGCGGGCTTTCGGGGAGAACCTGTTTCCTTGCCTTTTCTAGCGTCTAGATGTCATCTGCGTTCCTTAGCACGAGGCGCCTTCCTCCATCTGCAAAGCCAGCGGTGGCCAGTCGGGCTGAGTCCGTCTCAGAGGGTTGCCTCTCTCTTGCTTCTTTCATCATCACGTCTCGGACCACAAATGAGAAAGGCAGGTTTCTGCTTTGAGGCCTCATGTGAACAGATTGTCCGCCCCGCGCCCCGCCCCCCCCCCCCAATAATCCAGGATAAACTGCACATCCAGAAAGGCCCCTTTGGCACACCAGGTAACCTAGTCACAGGTTCCAGGTGTTCGGGGTGGGGAGGGACATCATTCTGCTCACTAGTCTAACTTGGACATTTTTGAAGAAGACAGGTGAGTTTATGTCGCCGATATCTTCTGATTAGAGTTTGCCTGGGGTTTCCACATGATTGACTCCGGGTATGCAGTTTCGGCAGGTGGGTTGTGCTGTTGTGTTCTTCCCATCCTGTTCATCAGGAGGCGTGTGATGTGGCTCTGCCCATCACTGCTGATGCTACGGCCTTTGGTCCCTTGACTAGGGTGGTGTCTCCCTGTTTCTTCTCTGTAAAATTACTTTTTACTTTGTATTTTTTTCACCTTGTATTTAATAAGTACCTCCTTAGGAGACTCTTCGAGACTATGTAAATATCCTGTTTCTTATCATACTTTCAGCCACGAATTTAAGCACCTGTTGATGATTCTTTGCTGGAGATAATTACTACTGTGGTGGTTACCAACCGGTTACATTTTCTCATTTACTCTTCACAACCGTGTGATGGGTAGTGTTATCCTTACAGTACAGATGGGAAACAGGCTTACGTAAATTACCTAACTTCCCCAAGTTCCCACAGCTAGTAAGAGTAAAAGGTAAGGTGGGACCACGCCATGAAAGAGTCTCAGGATACTCCACTGATTCTTCTGTGCAGAAAGGGGGTTGGCAAGACACATTAGCTGTTCTTAGGGGAAAAAAACAATTAGATCAATGGATTCCATCGGATGTAATGCTGCGTAATTGATCCGTTTATTTTGGGGAAAACCCCTCACAAGGACCTGGTCTAAGGAAAGAATAGTAGAAACAAAGTCACAGTCAAAGCTGCACCCCGAGGAGGGTCCTTCTCCTGGAAGATAAGTGGCACTTGGGTTAAGCCCCTCCCTGCTCAGGGACCCTTACCTCACTGACCTGGGAGTCCCCGGGGCAGGGACGGGTGCTAGGGGACCGTGTTGCAAAGCTGCCCTCTGTCGTTTTCGGTAACCAGCTCTCTCTGGAAGGGGGCCAGCAGGCTGGTAGGATCCGGTTTCCCACTCCAGCGGGCCGATTCCCCAAAGGCGCAGTGAATCTGTGTTAACCTTTGGCTCCCTTAACTCCTCTCTGCCAAAGACATGACGTGCCGAAAAGTCACTTGGAGGGGTCCCGATTTTGGCTCACGCTGCCCAGAGGTACCTCCGAAGTCAGTGACTCATCAGTGGATAGGGGACAAGAGGCACGGAGAGTCTGCCATAGCCAGTGTCCCCACAGGACCGGCCACAAGCACCCTCCGGGCCCTTGTAAGAAAAAGGCATCTATTCTGCTTGCCCCTGGTCATGCTCTGACCTTAATAGGGAACGCATCGCACTCACGCGGATAATTGGAAACAGGTGACTCTGGGCTGGCCCCCGAGTTGCGGCTGTTGGGCGGGGCGTTTTCTGTTTCTCGCAGGAGTTAGGAGTTCGGGACTCTCAGGAACCCCGTGCAGGGGGCGGAGTCCTCTTGCCGGCCTTTAACTTCCCCAGGGGCCAGTATTTTATTTCCTCGGAGAAGCACAGTCGTGCATAAAGACAGACGTGTCTTTGATGTTCTCCGAGGGGCTCCTGTGTCAACCCAGCAACACTGCGTCTGCAGAGCAGATGGCTCCAGGGTACCGGTGCAGCCCCACGCTCAGGACACCCGCGCTGTCTGCTTTGGACTGCGTCCTGGTCCATCCGGGGTCTCCAAACGCTGGAGGAGGACCCTGACTGGTGATGATACCCGAACCCGGTCGAAACGAGCACAACGCAACACACAGGTGCGCGACTCGTTTCTAGTTGCCTTTCTGCACGTGATTTCCTAAGATGAAGCAGGTGTGCCTGGAGGTAACCCAAGGAGGAGCCAAACGCGAACGCAGAGCATCCTGCAGGCAAGGGGCTGTGGCATGTGGCTTGCAGAGGAGATTCGCAGAGTTGGAGTGTCGTGGACTCCAGCACATTCAAAGTTCCCCAGAAGGATCGCTCTTTTAATTTTCTAGAGAAGCAAATGGCACAGCTTTTCTTAATAGCGTACTTCATTACATTGTGAGTTCTTTGCAGGTGGAGCTTCGTACCTTTGCGTCAGCCGGCGGCAGCTCAGTTCCCAGCACACGGTAAGTGTTTAACGAACTCTGGTTGAATGAATACCCAAAAGATCACAATTTCTCCACTGGGTAAGTGCCTATTTTTCAACCTTCATGTCTCCTCTTGCACCTTAAATTCGTATTTTCTTCTTGGAAATCGAGTACAGCGACTCGCTCGATGTTTGGGTGGTTCTGTCCTGGTTTCTGTGCCCATAGCCTTTCTTGCTGTGGGTGGCCAAGGGCTGTTAGAACTGGCCACTTCTGGCCTTGGATGATTGGGCGTGGGGGAGGAGACTCCTGGCTCCATGCTGTTTGCGGACTTAGGTCTGGTATGGCTTGGTTGTTTTCCTATAATTTGTAATCAGGAGAATGAGAGGGACTTGGAGTGTGGAGGGGCGGTGCTGGCGCCCTCGCAGGCTGCCGCATGGAGGAGTCTGGTCTATAGGGAGGGGGGAATGGCGCAGGCCAGCAGACGGAGTGAGGACAGGCTGCGTGGCGCTGAGAGGTAGAGAGAATGGCCTAGTTCCCAAGGACTCATGAACCGGTCGTACGTGGTGTCGGCTTCTGAGGGACATTTTTGTACTCTTCCTTTAAATTCTTCTCCCTTTTGCTTGAGTTTACTTCAGTGAAAATCACTCCTGGGTGTACTCTTACCATATCCTAATATCTCTTTCTAAAGTGTCAATAAATGCTCATTTTAGCCCCTTTAATAAAAGAACACACACACACACACAAAACTATATAAGCTCTGGCCACTGGTTTGAATTTAAGTTGTCACTTTCTTAAACGTTTAAGTAGCCTTTATTCCTGTGTGTGCCCCTTCCTTGTCTCTAATTAGATGTCCTGAACAGAACATTAGGGTTCTAATAAAAGTCTGACAAATGCTGTTTAGAGTAAGAAGAGTACCTCAATATGTCAACACAGTTATGTGTGAGTTATAGTACTGTCTTGGTCAGCTCATAGACTGGTGGCTTAAACAACAAACATTTATTTCTCATAGTTCTGGAGGCTGGAAGTCCAAGATCAGGGTGCCGGTGAGAGCTGTCTTCCTGGTTTATGGCTGTCTTCTTAGTGCATGTCCACAGGGCAGGTAGAGAAGAGGCTCTGGCCTCTTCCTCTTATAAGGGCACTAATCCCAACATGGGGATCCCGCCCCAATGACCTCATCTAAACCTGATTACCTCTGAAAGGCCTTATCTCTGATAAGGGGGATAGGGCTTTAGTGTATCAATTTTGGGGGACATAAACATATAGTCCATAACAATTACTCACTACTATGATTTGAAAAAATTGGTTTGTATGTATTTGAAATATACACACTAATAATGTCTCTTTTCTAATTTGAGGATTCAGGTATATGTATTTATTCTTGAAACTTGTTGTTCTCTACTCTTCATCTGCATTCTTCCATAAAGATCTTCTGTATCCTAATTTTTATTCTTGGGCTACCAAACATTCAGAGACATGTGCTAGAACCTCCCAATGTTTGTGAGTCTGTTTTTCATCATTCTAGTAATTCTGCACATTTTGAAGCTGTGCTATTTAGTATAGTTTAAAATTATAATATCTTCCTGGTGAGCTTTTCCTTTATCACTATACTACGATAACTATCTTTTCCCCTGCCAATGCATTTTGACTTATAGTTTGTTTTATTTCATTTTATGTAGCGACACCAGCTTTCATTTAGATTGTATTTTTTGGGTATATTTTTTCTCTAGTCTTACATCTCTATTCTTTCTGAAATACTATGGTTTAAACATATCTCTTATCGAAATAGATCACCAAATTTTGATTTTTAAAAAGTAACCTGAGAGTTTTTCTTGATAGATATACATCTAATATAATTACAGATTTCCTTCTTCTTATTTATCCTGTTTTCCGTCTGTGCTTTAACTTTCCTATCTTCCGTTTTATTGGTTAGTTTTATTTTCTTCCTCCCTATACCTCAAATTCTTTGGAAGCTGTGCATCCTATTTATATTCTTTTACTGGTTACCCTAAAACGGTAATATGATTCTTCATGTTAAGCATTATATTTATACACTTCCTGATAAAAAAACACCTAATACCTTAGACTGTTTTAACTTCCTCCCATCTTTCATGATAATTATGTCCAATATTTTAGTTATTTTTGCCTCCATATGTTATTATCATTGCTTTATACTGGTCAAAACTTCTTTATAAATACCCACATACTTACTAATTTCTTTGCTCAGCCTTATTGCATTTCAACCTTCTATATTTAATTTTTTCCTCGCTGAGGCAATGCTTTAGTTGTATTTTTTTCAAGTGAAGTTTTGCTAATAAAAAACTGTCTTAGTTTGCCTTAAAATATCTTTATTTGTCCTCATTCTTCAATTATAGTTTAGCTATGTTTAGCATTCTAAGATAACATTTTTTCTTTTAGCACTTTGAAAAATTTTGCCATTGTCTTCTGGGTTCTATTATTGCAGTTGAGAAGTCTATTGTCAACTTAATTGCTGTCCTTTGTGGGCAATCTGTGTTTTCAACATGCTTCATAGAATTTTTTTTTGTCCTTAGCATTTTGCAGTTTTTCTCTACAATGTGTTAAACGTGGATTTACTTTTATTTATTATGTTTGATACTTGAAGCTATTCCTGAGTTGTAGAATTCAGCTCTTTCAATTATTTAAATTTTGGAAGTGTTGCCTCTTCACTTTTGTATTGTCTTTCTCTGATACTAACTTAGAAGTTTTTAGATATTCTCATTTTATCCTTAGTATTTCTCAAAATATTTTCCATTTCTTTACCTCTCTGGTTTATTCTGGATAATTTTCAAAGAAATAGCTTCCAATTCACCAATTCCCTTCTTCAGCTGTATCTAATTTGCTCTCTCATGTATCCATTGAGGTTTAAATCAGAATGACTATTTTTCATTTCTAGAAGCTCTACTTCAATAGTTTTTTTCAAATGTCTGTTATTTTTAATAATTAATGTTGTTCTTATTTCTTCACTTCCCCCATTTATGAGTAACAATTTTAATAATACTCACAGTATTAATTATTCTATCATCTAAAGTTCTCGGAGAGATTAATTGTGCTTTGCGTGTGTGTTGACCTTTTTTACCCATGGTGGATTATTTCCTCATGTATCTTTAAGTTTTAGGGTATGCACATGTCTTTGATGGAATTATCTTTGTGAATTTCTCTGCGGCCTGAGTTTGGGATGCATCCTTCAGAATAGTTTTGAGATTGCTTCTGCCAGACCCCTGAAGGATACAGCGTTTTGAAAACGTTTTTATCTTGATTTCTTAGCATGAAGGTTTCTGGACCATGTGAGCCTGTAAATTTAAGCCAAGAACTGGAGTGAGAGCAGTTGTTGCAAATTCTCAGGACAGTCTTTTTTTAGCCAAAGCCCGGGTCAGTTATTAAAAGTTTCCCTGATTTTGCTCTTGGCGGGTGGATGAATTTCTTTTTCCTAGCTCATCCCTTCATTGAGAAGGTAGTCATTCGAAAGTCTTGGCTTCATTCAGGGGCCTCATTGTGTACACCTGTGAGACATTACAGTTCAAATATCAAGGTATAGCTTCTGCTCCAACACAGATCACCTTTCTGGTTTCTAATTCTCAGTTCATTTTAGCCCTTTGGGGGTTCCTTTATTTTATTATAAGTTCAAGTATGCATTTACAGGATTTTTGCTATACTTCATCTGCATTTGAAAGCATTTTTTTTTTTAGTGGGTGGGTTTTCAGGTTGTTTATTCCATTTTATAGCTAGACATAGAATTATCACTATTGTTTCTTACATGTCAGCATTGAACTCTTGTCTTATAATGTTATTTAGGCTACAGAAAAATAATTTGGTAAATAAAGCGCAAAATCATATTATCGTCAGTCAACTCTGTACAAATTACTGTGCTATGAGATTTGAAACACCCCCAAATTAGTTATTTATGTTTGACTTTAGAATGTGCTCTGATATTATTGCTATTGTGTGACTGGAGTAATATGGAGATGTCATTATAAAATAGTGACTTCAATAAAACATAGTCAAGACACATACCCAGTATATCACTTGAAACTTGTGTATATAATATACATACAAATATATTTAAAAGTTGTCAGTTATTTTGAATTTTGTATAACTCGCCTGTGGCATTTTCCCAAAGTGTACTCCTTAGTATGCTGGTTCCTCAAAATATTTTACCAAAAGAGTTTCTGTAGGCAAGTAAATTTGGAAAATCTTACTTTTTATGCTTTTCTTGGTGAGTTTAAATATGCCAGCAAACAAAACTCACTGAGGAGTCTTGAGGCAAAGAAATCAATTTTTTTAACCCAATGTGTTCTAAGTCTATTTGACAAAAGAAAACATTCTTTGTTTTAAGTACCAATTTTTTTAGTACTCCATTCTGTAAAGGACAACTTGGAAAATGCTGTTCTCCTGGGCATATGCTTTCGTCAAGATAATCTTTAAGTGTTTACTTAATTTTCAAAACAAGATGTATTTTATAAACTTCTATAAGCACCTTATTTAAAATAAAATTAAATTGATATATGATTAAAGAGTAAAACCCCCCCCAAAGAAAATATAATCATTTTGTTATTTATAAAGGCACTTATGTTAATTAAGCAAGTGATTGTAAAATATAATCATTTGTTTAATAAACTTGATATATGCACATACATAAAATACATATATAAAGTTGTAAGAACTTCCAGGAACGCTACTTAAAGGGCGCTGACTCAGTTGGGAGAGGTCCCTTTGAGCCTTTTCGAGTGGACGTGACAGCAGCCATTTGGACCATGAGCTGACACTGAGGATGCAAGTCATAAGCTAGAATAAAAAAGCCAAAAGACAGTATTTACTGGTTCTTCTGTAGCCCTGGGCTAAGCAATATAAACAGCATCATCCTAGATCTTTTTAGTTTTAATGCTTACGCCAATACAGCATTTTGGAAGTGGAGCACCTGGCCTGGCACATTGGTATTGAAGGTGGGGTGTTGGTTCTTTATGAAGACGGTATATTTTCTGAGGGGAGGGATCCAGATAAAAAGCCACGTCAATGGGTCTTTGTTAAGTGAGGAATAAGGTAAATGACTAAGGAAGCGAATTATGGATTAGACTCTTTCTGCTTCTCCAGAAAGTTAAAAAGAATAATCATAAGAAAGTCTAGAAAATATAGGCCGGGAAGTGTCGCATGGCATCTCAGCCCTGGTCCGTTGCTTCTCCCAGACTATTAATGACCTGTGTAGAAGGGACAGAATGTTCTTAGCTCTGTTTTAGCCAGAACATGTAGTAAGTACCAAAGATGATATCATTAATTGTGTTTACATTCGCAAAAAAATACAGCCGGGTTCAACCTTTTTTTTTTTTAATGACAGTCCATCTGATTCAGCCTTTAAAAGGTAGAAGTTCAAGGTGAAGCTTTCCACTGTTATCTTTATGTCCGTGCCTCTCAATCTATTATTGTCTGTATCTATGTGACTTCTGTCCCAGTTCCGTGGTGGCTTTGTCATACCTCTGTGAGAGAGAGAGTGTGTGTGCATGTGTCAAAGAGAAGCCGGGCTGAGAGAGGTGACTTGGTGTGTCAGTCATTCGGTTTTCCACTGCCTCATGTTTCCGCCTTTCTTTCTGGCTCCTCATTTCCTTCTCATTCCCTCTTCCATAGGACTCGATCTCTGTGTCTCTGGCCCATGAAAGAACTGAGACACAGTTTTCCTTAATGAGGTTCTCGAGTCTTTATTTCCTGATTCTGAGTCAGTAACCCTTGGTTGAAAAAAAATGTCCCTCCCTTGGTAGTCTAACCCTACAGGGAAAGGACACTTGTCCACATCTGCCCTGGACGGAAGGACTTCAGGAGGACTTTAGCCAGGTGCTGGCTGACTGGCACTCAGTGCAGCAGATTACCTGGTCGATGCTGCTGCTAAAACCTGCTGTCCTGACTACTCCTGGTACAATTTCATCTTCATTCAAAAATGTCTCTCATCTGTGTTCTAAAACACTGTTACGTGGGGCTGCTCCGGGCCCATTTTCAGTAAGGTATGCATTATTAGGATCTCGTCATAATCCTCACCCCAAAAGCTTCCTTTCGTCGGTGATCACGAGATTTGAGGAACTGTAAGAAGCACATGTGTGAGCCTCGGGCCTTGCTGAGCATCCGTCACATATTTCCCCCAGGTCCCACGTCTTTGCAGAGCGAAGCACCTTCTGGGCGAGAGGGATGGAAGTGGGGAGAAGTGCACTTAATTCCCGAGCCCAGAGGCCGGCCGGCTGCAATAAAGCTGTCCGGTAGGAAGTTATCTTTCATATACAATTGCTTCCCCTAAGCTCTTAAGCACATTAACTGCACCTGTAATTATACACACCTCAGAAAATGCATAAAAGCTGCCTTCCTTGCCAGACTAAATAAAACTGCAGTCTCCTCCGTAGCCTCATTGCCTGCTATCCGTTAATGCTAGAGGGGGAGAAAAGAGGAAAAAGGAATGAAAGAAAAGAGAAGAGGTAATTGCCCATTAGAGAGTTGCTCGTAAGTGAACTTTGTCTCCCGTTTACAGCATTAATTTCGCTCTGCGTGAACGGCACTTGACTCCACGGGGCGGGCGCCAGCGCTCGCTGCTGCCCTGGCTCATCCGGCTGCTGTTTGCTGCCGATTTGCATTGCAGTCGCAGTGAACCCACGACAGCAGCAACAACAACAGCAGCAGCAGCAGCAACGTTCGCTTGGACTCCGGGAATAGCTTTGCATCAGGGTGGGAAAGCGCGTCGGGTTTGCTCTGGGAGTTGATCCGCGCTTTCCCACTGACCTACTTTCTTGCATTTGACTATTGGGCAGCTTTCGGTACTAACGAGCGTAAAACCCCTGCTAAGATCTTCCTTTATGCCCACTGACCTTCTCCTCCTCCTCCAGTAACCCCCTCTCAGGTGTTTGAGGGAAAAGACTAATTCCCTGAATCGGGGCTCCTCAGGCATAATCCCTTGCAACGGGGCTTTTCCCACCTACGACAGGGCAGAGCCCTGGATACGCGTCGGGCCCAGTGGCCAGACACACTGCTCACATTGGGAGAGAGCAGATAATGGGCGATGACTTACCGTCACCTAGTTTCAAAACCTACTTTAATATAAACCATTCCTTGAGCAGAGTCGGTAGAATTAATTGGCTGGTAATCCACAGGAGACGCTGAGATCGCCTACGGTTTATTTTATGAGTCCTCCAGGATCAATTTCATGTTTGAATGACTACTCCTGTCGTACATTTACATACACAGTTGTCCTTTGTATTCAGAGATGACTTGGTTGCCTTTTTACTCCCCAGGCATTTCTTTCTGGAAAAGAAAGGCGGAAATGTTACCTGAAGCCCTTTTGTAAATGAGCAAATATTTATCCAGCACCTAATCTGCAAATGTGTGGAGATTAGCTGTGGAAGGAATCCAAAAGATATAAAAAGGCAGTGTCTGCCCTCAAGAATCTTATAATCTCCCTGGGGCAAGAAACTGCACAGGAATGAAACAGGCTGGGAGCAACTGCAGACTAGATGATAATAAGTGAGAATAGCGAAGCTGATGTTGAAACAGTCTTGGTGGGCTGCCTGGCAGAGGTGGACTGGGGAGAGGGCAGTACACCTCCCAGAGGGGCCAGGTCTTGAAGATGAGGTAACTTCTTCATCTTGTACTGCCTATCCCAGGGACAAACTATTAATTTCAAAGAATTTGTGGCCCTTGCCTCTCTCTTGCCTTTGGGGAGGGTTTTTTTTTTTTTTCTTGTAATGCCCCTTTCCTGTACCCCTCCTCAGTAGATCTGGGAAGTGAGTGGAGACGAAACTGCAGGGCAGTGAGAGTATCAAGTGCGTGAAGACTGCGGATTTAACACTGTAATTTAAAAGATTACGAAGTTAATACTCTGAAGAGTGGGAAAGCTCAGAAAGGCCGGAGGAGGATGGCACAGGAGGCCAGTGCAGGCTTGGGGGTTGGGGGCGGGGGGCGCCAGGAGATGGAGGGGAGTTGCTTGGAGTGAGAAGGCTTCTGGAGTAGAACGAGGGCGATGAGATTTGGGGGATTTTTGCTCCTTGAATGGCATGTGAGGCTCCCATTGGGGACTCTTCTAGAGTCATCAGTAAAAACGTGGCTTTGCAAGGATTTTCGAAGTCCGGTTTATGTTTCTTTGCCGTGCACATGGCAGAGTGCCAGGCCAGCGCTGGCGAGCTGGGGGGCTGCGTGAGGGGCCATGCACTGCAGAGGGAAAGGCGATTCGTTTGTATCTGAGCAGAGAAAAGGGCAGAAGTAAATCCCTGAAAGTATTGGATGCCATGACAGATCTCCTGTTGAACTTGGCTATGTCGTTTGTTGTTAGGGATATGAGCACGTTTGTAGGCCATTGATTCGTTCCCCATCCATCCGTTCATCAGATTTATTGAGGGCCTCCTGTGTGACAGGTCCTGTTCTAGGCTCTGGCAGTGCAGAATCAGATGAAACCCCCGTTCTCGTGGAGCTCACCTTCTAGCGGACGGTGTTTCTCTGTTGGAGTTGGAGGCAGGTGTTTTTCTTCTTTGGCAGATCTTGAGATCATTCACATATGACTCACGCTTCATGCCTGTTCTTGACAAAGTGGTTAATCAGTGCTGGAGTGAACAAAATCTTGTGCAGCGTTTCAGAAGAAGCAGGCCTGCAGGTGGCTGTTGGTCTTTCTGCCTCAAAATTACCCGAGAGATCTTTAAAAAATGCAGAGGCCGGGTCCCCAACCCAGAAGAGCCTGATTAAGAAGGTCTGGTATAGGGCCGGGAAATGTGTATTAAAAACAAAACAAAACAAACAACTCCCCGGTGATTCTTTTTCTAAATCAAGTTTCAGTTGTGTACACAATTCTGAAATCTGGTTGGGCAAAGCTGCTCCCCATCCTGCTCTGAGGCCCAGCCCCTTCCCCTCTGAGTCTGATATACATATACCCAGACCTATTTCTATGACCTTATGGATGTAGAGTTATACTGATAGAACTTACAGAGTATTTTGTGAACTCACTGTTTTATATAAATAGGACCATTCTTCCCATGTGCTCAGTTTCTCAGCTGCTTCTGCTTCTCTTTGAAAGATAACGTCCAGGTCTTTGGGTGGCTTATCCTGTTTCAGAGCCACTGGTAAGAGTTAGGGTCTTTCGAACCAATGCCTTTGCTTCCTCTGGTGTGAGGGCAGCAGCCCCCTTGGTGTTCATCATGACACTGGCAGTGGGGGCAGTCTCCCCTGGCTGGCTCATCTCCCTGAAGTGAGATGCTTTCACTGCATCCTTGATCCAGCCTGCTGTAAGGCACCTTCTCCCACTGCTGGGGCTCCAGAGTGGCACTTCCCCTCTGAGCCCAGGGCCTTGCTTCTAGACCCCGAACAGCCAAATCATCCCTGATACCAAATGGGAAGTTAAGGACACCGACAATCCTGAAGGTTATTTTCTTGCTAAAATATCCCATTTTGCGTGCCCCAAATGGGATTTTCCCTTTGGCATTCTTTTGGTAACAAATCCTAACCATCCTCCAGGCACACAGATGCCTCAAATGGAGCTGGCGAGGAGCTATGGGCTTGGACAGATGAAAAGACCATGACTCATTTAAAAATATTACTCCTGTCCATCTCATAAACAGGTTGTCCAATAATTTTTAGGTGGGTCGTGTGTGATGAACACTCAAAAGTCAGACTGTTCGCTACACTTTGTACCTCTTTTCCACATGGACATAGTCCAAGGCACTTTTTGGCTAAAGAGGCTCCCACTGCTAGCCAGACCCTAATTAATTAATCTGTTCTTTTAATGAGGAAATGATTCAGAAACTCAGGAGACTGACATCAGTCAGAATTCCTTCACAACAGCTCCTTTTTATTTTTCTACCTAAAATATGGAGTAATCGGTGTGGACATTCCACAGGGTGACTCCTGGTGAGTCACATCTTTGCATGGTCCCCTCTCCTTGAGTGTCTGTAGAAACTGTGACTTGCTTCTGGGCAACAAAATATGGCACAGGTAACAGGATGTCACTCCTGTGGTTATGTTCTATGGCAAAGGTAAACAGATTTTGTAATTAAGGTCCCAAATCAGTTTTTTGGGGTTAATCAGAAAGATGATCCTGGGTTGGCCTGATTAATCACATGAAAGTCCCTTAAAGAGTGTCTGGGACCCTCCCTGAGTTCAGAGACTCTTTTTCTGACGTTGAGGGAGCAAGTGCTTATGGGTTCCAGAACCTGGAAACTAATTCTGCTAACAACCTTGGGGTGCTTAGAAGTGAGGCTTTCCCTATTTGAGACTCTGATGAAATGCAGCCCAGTCAACATCTTGCTTGCAACCTTGTGAGACCCTGAGCAGAGGAAACAACTAAGTCTCGGCATATTCCTGACATACAGAAGCTGTGAGGTAATAAATGTGTGCTGTGAAGCCACCAAGCGTATGTTACTTTGTTAGGTAGCAGTAGAAAACTATTAGAGTAATAGTTACCACACATCCGGGCTTCTCAGCCCTCTGTTGATGAGTTTTCTCCCTGCACCCTCCCTCCCTTTTTCCCATCCTTTCTTTCTTCCTAAAAGTCTGAAAAGGAATGGTCCCCCCTCCCTGGGAGGGGAGAAAATAAGACCAAGCTTGATCAACGTCTCTGGATGAAGCTTGGTGCTGGGGTGAGATGAATTCACTTAAAAAAAATAGAATTAAGTTTTTTAGAGTAGTTTTAGGTTCACAGCAAAATTAAGGAGAAAGTACCCCCTCCCCCCACTAGGCTTCCCCACTATTATTAATAGCCCACATCCAAATGGTATGTTTGTCACATTCCATGAACCTCCAGTGACACTCAGTATCATCCAAAGTCCATATATACATTAGGGTTTACTTTCGGTGGTGTTCGTTCTAAGGGTTGTGTGGATTTTGACAAATGGATAGTGACATATATCCACCAACGTAGTGTCATGTATGGTTGTCACGGCTCTAAGTATCCTCTGCACGTGTTCATCTTTCCCTCACCCCAATCCCTGGCAACAAGGAGTTTTTTTGTTTGTTTGTTTGTCTTTTACCATCACTGTAGTTTTGCCTTTACCAGAATGTCACATGGTGGGAATTATACAGTATGTCGCCCTTTCAGATCGGCGTCTTTCACTTTCATATGCATTTAAGGTTCCTCCTGTCTTTTCAGGGCTTGATAGCTCATTCCGTTTCCGTGGCAAACGATATTCCATTCTCTGGATGTACCACCATTTTTTTGTTCATTTACCTACTGAAGGAAATCTGATTACTTCCAAGTTTTAGCCATTACACATAAAGCTGCTATAAATATCTTTGGGTAGCTTTTTACGTAGACGTAAGTTTTTACTTCATTTAGGTAAATATCAAGGTATGATTGCTAGATCGTATGGCAAGAGTATGTTTAACTTTGTAAAATCTGCTAAACTGGCCCCCCAATTGGCTGTACCATTCTGCCTTCCCACCAGCAATGAATGAGAGTTTGGTTTGCTTCATATCTTCACCAGCGTTTGCTATTGTCAGTATTCTGGATTTTGGCCATTCTAATAGATGTAGAATGGCATCTCATTATTTTAATTCACATTTCCCAAGTGACATATTACATTGAACATGGTTGCTCACTTTTTATATCTGTGATGATTACCAGCGATGAAGTTCAATTGTGACTTTCTCTTCTCCTACAGGGCTCTGAGAGATGGGCTTTCTTTAATCTCCAATGAAAATATTACAAACTAATGCAGGTCGATCCCAAGAAAGTACGATGTTAACAATTTGCAGAACATCTCCACATTTTAGTCTTCTGTATATTAATTTATATACTTTTTGGGGTGGGGGGTGGGGCGAGGAATGGAATGGCGTAGACCCTCTAGTCCCAAACGAAGGCAGGACTGGCGAATGGACAAAGAGGCAAGGTCTCCTATCACGAGGCCGAGCAATGGAGGTGGCCTCATAAAATTGCTTTGTGACAGCTTTTGTTTTCTAGTGGGCACGGAGGAACTGTCAGGACATTAGGCTTTGTGCTCATCTTCTGCTCCATCTCTTCCTGCCTATCTCTCTTCTTAGGGTCCGTGCCAGGGAGCAGGGTCAAATGAGGGAACTGCTCATCCAGTGGGAATTCAGCTAAGTTCTCCGACTGACCTACAGAAACACAACCCAGACAACTGGATTGGTGAACTTAGTTGCGGTGTTAATGGTCGATGGCAAAAATTCCATCCATTCCCTTTACGAGTGAAATATTCTTCCTCTATTTTACGGTTTCACAATTTAGAAATTACAAAGTGTTCAGAGCTCTGGCAATGGTACAAGTTAGTAGGCTGTACCATTTCAGAGTCTCGTCCTAAAATAACAGTGGCTAAGCTTTGCGACAAATGGTCTAACTCATGCTGCAAATGATGGCCTTGTTACTGGAGACACGAATGACTGAAGATGGCTGGCGTTGGCTTTTCTCACTTTTCTTTCTCAAACTTGGCAAGAGACAGTACAATTGTAGGTGGTCAGATCTGAAAAAACGTCCGCAGGGAGGACGCAACTCACCTGTTTATAATTAGAGCTCGTGGGAACTGATGTCTTGCACGTCGTAAGTAGACTTTGTGTGACACTCTTAGGTCACAGGGGGCTCAGGCATATTTTTCTTGTCCATGAACATATTTCTGTTTCAGAAGGGGTGGTTAAGCATGGCAGATGGAACAAATGTGTTTATAGCTGCTTCCTCTGAAAATTGCATTATAATGGTAATAAAGGCATAGAAAAAGCCTGGACCACAAGAACAAAGAGAACAGGGGAGGATACTCACCACAGGCACCCTCATTTTGGAGGCTCCAAGTCAGACAGATAGTGGTTACTGACTTTGCAGATGCGAGAAAATTAAAACCTGAGCGGGCCAAGGAAGAAACCCAGACTCAGGCTGAGTTGAGCCACGGACCTGAGGAGGCCTCAGTGATTGTCACCAGCAGCTTCCAGAAGGTGCAGGTGGGGTCAAAACCAGGATTGGTGGAAAGTCTTTCTCTGAAGCAGTTAGAACTCTCTCACCACGGTCCTTTCCCTTCTCCCCTGTCTGCTTCTCACTCCTGAGCAGGGGGCCAGAGGTCTACGGTCTAAAGAGGCAGATTGGAGATCTTAGACTCGGAGACGCCAGGCTCATGTGAAGGCAGGGGCCACGGTAGAAACAGGGTCTCAGTGGAGCCTGCCTGCTGACATGGGTCCAGGGCTCCTGCCCACTGCGCGGGTGCCATCCAATCAGGAGTCTCTGAGGCTGCCCGCCAGCCCACGCCATTGGCTTGAGAGTGGAAGACCCCGGCTTTGGGGTCAAGTGGATCCGACTGCCCTCTTAGCTGTGAGTCTCCTCAGCCCTGTGACTTTTTTAAACTTAATGTTTCTTAATGTTTGTCTGAAATTATGCATAAGAAGAATTTTCACCTTACAAGGTTGCTGTGAGGACTAAGGGAGGCGATGAGGCAAAAACTAAGAAAAGATGCAACCATTTCTGAAAGCCATCTCGTGGATTCTAGGTGACTTTATAAAAACATTTCCAGTACTTTGGTCGGTTTTCTATTTTATGTGACTCTAAAACTCAGCCCAACTGGTAACTTACTAAATAATTAAGAGGGTTTTTCTAGCCTCCTCTTACAGCTGTCGTGACCATATTTAAAATGTTTGCTACAGGACAAACCTGGTCAGATGATTCCTTTTTTAATCAGTTTCAAATCAGCTTAATAGCCCTTTTCTTTAACGCCCGTTTTTCATCTCTCAAGTGTGCATCAGTTTCACATCCTGCACCCTTTCAAGACATAGTTTGCCTAGAAAACATGCACAGCGACTCAGAACACGTCTTACACATTGCTTGACTGTAAGTGCTCTCCAGACATCAGTCTCTCCCAGACTGTGACATCACATCTCACTATTCCTGAATGAACATCACTTATACCTATATCTTGAGAGCGTCAATCTAAATTAAAATATGCCAAGTTTTTAACAGCACCAACAGATTTCCTAATTAACCTATGAATACTGTCAATCTGTTAATATCATTCTCCTGTTATTTTAGAAACGAGTTATGTAACGTTCCTTTTATTTACTCCAGCAATTTCAGAACTAAAGTGCTCCTTAGGGTATTCCAAGCTTCCTTGCAAAAGTAAAGAAAATTTGAGTAACGTGAATTGATTCATCAAGATGGCTGAAGATGTTTGGCTTCTAGAAATTTTTTCACACTAGTCCATTGAACCTCGTGCACTGCCCTTTCGGTAATGCCTCGTGCAGATTGCTTTCTATCCTTACAGTCTTTAATAGCTGGAGTTCATCTTTAATACTTTGGTATGTTTTTGTGCCCTTCCTTATCCTCCTCTCAGAAGTTCACCTAAGGACTCTGCCTGGTAGACCCTGAGGCTCGCCCAAGGAGCCTGTAGAGAGCAGCTTTTATGATCCATAGTCTGACGTTTTGGACAAAGGTGCTAGAATGTGTCCTTCTGTTCCAGTGAACAGACTGGATTAACTATAATCCTTGTTTCATACCATGGTCTCATTATTAATCCATGCAGGGATGTTGTTATTTATGGTAATATAATAGGTACCTAAAAGTCCCAACCCAATAAATGGAACATTGATAATATCTTATGTCTACTTCCGTGCGTTTCTCCCATCCTTCCCTTTGTATTCCTCATAGTCTTCTGGGACCAGCCTATTTTTCCTGTCCTTTCTTTCTTTTCCTTTTGATCACTCATGTTCCAAGATTCATCCACGTTGTAGCATGTAGCTGTAATTGATTTTTACTGCTGGGTATTATTTCTGCAGATATAGTATAATTTATATATCCATTTTCCTATCAATGGCACAGTCTGTATCTTCATTGTGGTCACTCTTGGCAACATGGTGAAGTAGGATGTTGTTCGTCTTTCAGCCTTTGGTATGTTTTTGTGCTCTTATGTTTTATCCTCCTCTCAGAAGTTCACCTAAGGACTCTGCATGGCACGTAGCAAAGTGCAACAAATGTTTATTGAATGCGTATTATAAGTGACAGATAAGACTGAGGGCAACTCCAGTCAAATGGAAGAAGCTGCTCTCAGCTTTCGCAGCCTCATCTTGGCTCAGAGGGAAGAGCAGGGGACCGATGACCAGTCTGCATGGCCGGGGGCTGGCGTGGTAGCTTGGGAGCCCCTTGCAAGCACTCAGGTTTAGTATATTACCTCCCTCATAGACATTTACAAACCAGTTTAGTATATTACCTTCCTCATAGACATTTACAAACCAGTTTAGTATATTACCTCCCTCATAGACATTTACAAACCAGTTTAGTATATTACCTCCCTCATAGACATTTACTGGCCGTGGGTTAAAAACAAAGGGATAAAGATGCCATTGTGGAATTTCAGGTTTTGGGTAGGCTTGGGGAGGTCCAGTTTTGGTAATTGGGCATTAGAGAGTGTCAATGAGATTTCTGGTGCTCTTAAGCCACACTGTCTCCCCACAGACTTTCAAGGTTGATCTTAGTCTTTATTCTATATTAAATATCTAATACAAAAACATGTACATTTCTCAGGAAAATAACTGTGCAAAGGATGTTATTTTTCATCCCTATGGTTAAATGCAGATTCTCTGATTAAAAGTAAATCTTTCACTTTTAAAGATCGAATATGATGACACTTAAGATAACATGTTTTTAAGTTGACTAGTTGTTTAAATGCAAAGTGCTGAAAAATTAATATTTTTTGGCTACGGACCCAAAGTCCCTTCCATATAATTTTTATTCTTAGTAGATGTTTTATTCTGATTCAAATGTTGATAGCAATACTGACCTTGGTGATATCGTTCTAACTGTAGTCTCACTTGTTGTAAATAGCATAATCATAAAATGTTAGGGCTGAAGGAAACATCAATATCATCCAGTTAAGCGTTTCAGGTCTGCAGACTCCCTGTGTGGAATCACCTAGGCAAACTGCATGAAATACAGATTCCTAGGCTCCATCCTTGATCTGATACATAGGGTTATGGGGGTAGAAGCCCAGGGATCTGCATTTTATAACTCTCCCAGGTGATTGAGTTCGGTATGATCATTCGAGAAACATTGATCTGGTCCAAATTTCATTCTAGAGTGGAGGTAACGGTAAACAGAGAAGTTAATGACTTTTTAAGGGTTGAGAACTAAGGATTCATGGCTGGGCAGTCACTTGAGGTGAAAATATGGCAAAAAAAAATTTGAGATGTTTACTTTTCAATGTCGAGTGGGATTTAAAATGGGTGTTGTCAATGTGGTGGCTCCATAGTGTAGTGGTTAGCACATCGGCTTTACACGCAGTAGGCCCTGGGTTCGTGTTCTAGGTGGAGCCAGGGACCATACCTGGGGTGTGCCAGGCCCCCTGAGTGTGCCGGGATGCATGCCATGCGAGCATGTGGGAGGAGACACCCCGCCTTCAGAGATCCAGTTCTTAAGGTGAAATGGCAACATCCATTGGTCAGGGGTGAAAGTGTGTGTGTATGGGGGGGAATTAAAGAGGGGAAAAATAAATAAAATGAGTATTGTCAAATAACCCCAAGCCCCATAGGCTGGCTGCAAATGTGCCTAAAATGCCCATTATACAGGTAATCCTTTCTTGTTACTCAGAGTCTCCTAAAAATGCAAATATTTGATGTTATTGGAGATCCTTGAGAAAAAAAAAATCCTGAGATGCTCTGCTATTATTGTGTAATGATTCTTTTTGGGATTCTTTTGGGAACAAGGGAAATAGTCATCATTTTAATTCAGATTTTGCCAAGATCTATGAATCCTTTTCCCCAAAATATTTACATCTTGCAACACAGGAGAACAGTAACGTCCGGAAATTTCTTTATTAAAAGTTCCTTTTGTTAAAAAGAGGACTTTCTTGTTGTTTTGTGACTCAGTTGAAGAACAGGGATTTGTGCCTCTTCCAAACTATCTCTTCCCCAAGACAGGTGACAAATGAGTCTACACCTTCCACCCCAACCCCACCTGCGTTTGTGCCTGGTCAAGTCCATGGAAAACCTGTGTCTGAGTAAGCCATGCCTGCTGAAGTGTCCACAATGGTTCAGACATTTGAAAAAACTAACCAACCCTCCATCTTTCAGCAGCGTGGGTTGACTTTTGCTTGGAATTATACCGATTAGAGAAAAAGCAAAAGTAAAGTCTGTGGTCCAGGCTCTCATGCCTTGACACTTTGCTGTCATTGATATTAGTTACAGAGGCAAAGGGTTGGACGTTGACCCTGATTTGAGCTATTTCTAAGACACTTGGGATTGGTATGATATATTGTAGCGTGAATTAATTTCATTAATGTAATTTGGTAGGCACTTGACCTCCTTAAAATTACCCTATAGGTATGCAGGCCTGTCATAATCTTCAGGAAAGCACCATCAACAGCAATCATAAAGTAAACCTGGGCGGGCCCAGGGTCCAGTTGAGTTTACCTGTATTACTGGTCTTTATTCTGTTGCTATTTGGTTCTCAGAAGGGAAAGTTCTTGGTTTCTACGTTGAGGAATAAAATCTGAACTACTCATATAGTTTTTGAACCATAGAAGATCTCAACTCTGAGATAGCGTATACACCGTAATAACTTTTTTTCTGGAAAGTGTGTCTGCTTTCATCTATGTTATTGTGTATATCAGTAGTTTGCTCCCTTTATTTCATGAGTATTATTCTATTTATAAATGTCCACAGTTTGTCTTCTCAACAGTTGATGGACATTTGGGTTGTTTCCAATTTTAGCTACAACAAATACAGCTGCTACAAACACTTATGTATAGGTATTCGTGTGGCCATCATTTCATTTCTACTGGGTAAAAATCTAGGAGTAGTATTGCTGGGTCACATGGTAAGTGCACATTTAACTTTTAAAGAAATTGCAAAACAGTTTTCCAAATTGGCCACACGATTTTATATTCCCAGCAACAGTTGCTATTAGGGTGGGGATGCTCACACCTTTCCTTCTTTCTCTGTGTCCCGGAGAAGCACCCTGGTCACAAATTTCATGGAAGCGAGAGTCGATGTGGAACAAAGTTGAAGAGCAGTGAAGGATATAAAGGCCGTGGAAGGATCTATTAAGGGAGAGCATGAACACCACCGAAACCATAAAAATCAAGCATATTGCGATCGAAACAATGAAGAGGTCCTAGAGATTTATTTGTTATGAAATACCTTAATTGCCTCAGCCCAGGGGTGCCTCCCCACACATTTTTCCCTCTCTGGATAGATTTGGAAAGTAGGGTGTTGGGATTTTTAGATGCTACCTGATTTCCATTTTGGCCAATATCAAGAAAGCCCCGCCGATGCCAGTGCGCTGGTCAGCCCTGTTCATGATGCTCTTTCCTGCGATGTCGATGACCTTGTTTTTAAACCATTTTCTGTCCCCTCTCTTTTCTGTTTGTCGTTGGGCTTTAGATGGTGATAGTAAGATAGTCAACTGAATAAAATAGGGGCAGGGCAGGTCATCCATTCTTAACAAAGTCGGTAAGCCCTGGGCTCTCCTACAGATAGATGTTCCTTTTCGCAGGCAAATCTATATTTTTTCTCTCCTTCTTTGCTTCCCCCACCTTCACTTTTATCCCCGAGAGCGGATTCACGGCCTCTCTATGTCTGTATCGCCTTAGATTAATTGGCCCAGATGCAAGTATTCACGGCTGTGTGTGGGATGTTTCTGAGTGCAGATGGGTTCTGTCTGTGCCTGGGAATGGTTACTACGCTTTAGGTGTGTAATTCGTTGTGCTGCGAAATGCATTTCCTGCGTGCCACAGCCGTACCAGGAGCAGCCACGCTCAGCTGCTGCTGCAATTGGACTCAGGTAAGACATTAGCTTATGGCCATTTAAAATGTCAGGAAATCTTATTTGCCTTGCTGTACATGGCCACGACATACAAGGACAGGAGCAAAGAACTTTCCAGTCAGCTGGAACAGTCCCAGAAAGATGCGGGCTGCCTTAGAGCCAAGGGTCCCATCGTTGCAGAGCTCAGGCAGGCCCTGGTGGTTGTGGAATGCGCCCAGAGGTGGCTGGGCCTGGCTGGGTACCACGGGGTTGGGGAGAGAGAGAGAAGGGACGTCAGGACTGCCGCTGCCACTGGTAAACCCTGGGAGTGTAGGCAATTAACATAAATGTCCTGGACCATAGATTTCTCAAACGGCATTCTTCGAACCTAAATCAGTCATCTTACATATTTGTATTTGTCCCATTTGTTCTGTGCTTCTTTTTATCTCCTATCTTGCCCATTTCTGGATTAATTAGATGTTTCAAAATGGTTCCATGTCCCCTCTCTGACAGGGAAGTTATATGTTCTTTTACTGGTTACCCAAGGGCCTAGATAGTACAACAGCACTGCCTTATGAAATGAACATAAAGATGTTCATGCATCTCTTCCTGGACAATGCACGGACCTTAAAAAGTTTAACTCCATTTACCTCCAGTCCTGCTTATTCCATTCTTTTCATGTGTTTTAATTCTACATATATTTAAAACTCCATGAAATATCATCATTATCATTTTAACAGTCAATATTCTCTTAGATTTACCCATATACTCACCCTTTTTCTTGTTCTTCATTTCTTTCTCTATGTGGTAGACGGAGTGTCCCCTACTCCCCAAAGATGTCTACATCCTAATCTCTGGAAACTGTGAATATTTTGGTTATATGACAAAGGAGAATTAAGGTTCCAGATGGAATTAAGGTCACTAATCAGTCAACTGTAAAACCGGGAAATTATCCTGGATTATTTGGATTGGCCCAATATCGTCACAGGATCCTTAGATCTGGGCGAGCAACGCAGGACCAGAAAAGTGCCGTGTGAGAAAGACTCAGCCCAACAACTCTGGCTTTGAAGGAGGAGGAATGGGGCCACATGCCGGGAACGTGCGTGACCTTAGAAGCTGGAAAGCAGGAAAGTGGATTCTCCCCTAGTCTCCTGAAGGGACACAGCCCTGCTGACAGTTTGATTTTAGCCCAGTGAGACCCATTTTGGATGTCCAATCCCCAGAACCGTGCGACAATACATTTATGTTATTTCAAGCCACTGTGTTTGTGGTAGTTTGTTTTAGCAGCAATAGGACATTAATATACCATCTCTTCGTGCTTTTATTTGAGATCATTTTACTTCTACCCCAAAAAACGTGTTTTAGTAATTTCCTTTAGGGTGAGTCTGGTGGTGATGAATGTTGCCAGATTCTGTTTTTCTGAAAATGTCTTTATTATGCCTTCATTTTTCTGTTTTCAATTTCATTGCTTTCTGTTCTTAATTATTTCCTTCCTTCTGTGTGTGTTGGGTTTAATTTTTTCTTTTCTAGTTTTATAAGGTGTAAACTTTGATGACTGGTTTGAGACCTTTCTTCTTTCCTAATATAAACATGTAGTGCTATAAATGTCTCTCTGAACTCTGCTTAGTTGCATCTCACACATTGTGATATACTGTATTTTCATTCTCATTCAGTTCAAAATATGCTCTTCTTTCCCCTAAGATCTCCTCCTTGGCTCATGGATAATTTAGAAGTGTGCTATTTACTTCTAAATATTTGGGGATTTTCCAGATATTGTTCTGTTTTGATTTCTAGTTTAATTTTGTAATGGTCTGAAAACATACTTTGTATGATTTCTATCTTTTTGAATTTGTTGAGGTTTGTTTTACGGTCTGAATATGGTTTCTCTTGATGTATGTTGGATGTGAACTTGCAAATAACATGTGTTCTGCTTCTGGGCAGAGTGTTCTGTAAATGTCAGGTCAATTTGATTGACAGTGTTGTTCGGTCTATAATTGTGCATTTGTTTGTTCTATCAGTTGTCAGGTTTTGCTTCATGCAGTTTGTAGTCCTGTTGTTAGGGGCATTACACACTTAGGGTTGTCTTGTCTTCCTGGAGCATTGACTCTTCATCATGATACAAGGTTCCTCTTTATCCCTGATAACATCCCTTGTTCTGAAGTCTACTTTGTCTGATATTGATAAAGCTACTTCACCTCTATCTTGGTTAGTGTTTGCAGGGTATATCTTTTTTCATTCTTTTACTTTCTACCTATCTTTGTTTTTATAGGAGATTTCTTGTAGACAGCCTATCATTAGATCTTGCTTTTTTATATGATTTATCAATTTTTGTCTTTTAACTGGTATGGTTAGACTGTTCACATTTAATGTCATCACTAATATGATTGGATTAAAATCTGTCATCTTGTTAACCATTTTCTTTTTGTTGTCTTGGTTTTTAGTCCTTTTTTTTCTGATTTCTGTTTAGCGGACATTTAAGAAATTCCATTGATCTCCTGTACCAGCATTATTACGACCTTTAAAATTTTGTTTCAACAATTGCTCTAGGCTTTATAAGTTAGATCACTAATTAATAAGAGTCTACATTCAATAATATGCCACTTTATGTGTAGTATAAGAATGTTACGACAGTACTTCTTCACTTCCTCCCTTAATCTTTTGTGCTATTATTGTCATATATTTTCTTTTTATATGTGATAAAACACACTGTCCATGTCTACTATCTTCGAGGTAGTCAGTTATCTTTTAAAGTAATTAAAAATAAACATTTTGTCATACCTCCAGTTATTTTGTTTCTAGTGTTCTTTGTTGTGTAGATGCGTGTGTCAACCTGGCACTACATTCCTTTGATGAGTTCATTTATGATTTCTTATAGACCGTATCTGCTGGCCATAAATTCCCTCAGTATATGTGTGTCTGAGAAAGTCTTTACTTTTCCTTCATTTTAAATTTTGTTGTGTAGAGCTCCTTTTTTTCTTTTATCACTTGGAAGGTGTCATTCCATTATCTTCTAGCTTGCATGAATTCTGATGAGAAGCCTAATAATTCTTATTTTGCTCCTCTGTATGTACTGTGTCTTATGTCTCTGGATGACTCTAAGATTTTTTGCACTGTCTTTTGTTTTCAGCATTTTAAATAGGAATACGAGGAGGACATGTGCGCGTGCATGTGTGTACACTCATTTTCTCTTCATGTTTCAGTTTCTAAAATCACTGATTCATTCCTCAACTGGGTCAAGTCTACCGATGAGTCCATTGAAGATCTTCCTCTGTTACTTTAAAAAATGTTTTTAGCATTTGCATTTGATTCTTTCTTAGAGTGTCAATCTCTCTGCTGAAATAGTGCAGCTGATCTTGCCTGTTGTCTACCTTCTCCATTAGAATCTTATTAGGTAGTTCCAACATCTATGTCAAATCTGAGTTTGGCTTTGATCATTGCTTTTGCCTCTTTGAGTGTGTGACTTTTTTCTTGTCTTTTCACATGACGTCATTTTTTGGTTGAAAGCCATGTATATCTTGCATAGGCAATAGAGAGTAGAGTCAATGGTTTTTTTAGCCTGGAATGAGCACACTTTTTCTTCTCCTATGTCTTGTGTGGAGGAATTTGAATTAAGCTAGATAGATGGGGCTGGGTTTGAGGTTTGTTGTTGCTATGGTTACCTTCAGTACACCATAGGCTTTGCATTTATCAAATGACATCTAGTGTTTGCGGGGTGGGGCAGATTTGTCAGAGGGTGTTTTCCTTCGATGTTATGTTCTATCCTCATTTTTAGGTCTTTCTTTTGTGCTGCATCTCAGAGGTCTCTTTCTATGCCCTTTTCCTTTCTGTTCCTCTCCCCACCATCCTACACTAGTGCTTAGTTTTTAGTGCTAGTTAGCCTTGTGGGGGGTGGGTTCATGGGGGCAGTTCGTTGTGTTATGATTAAACCTCAGTCTTAGGCAGGCACTGTGTCCCTATATCTCAGAAGTGTTGCTTTTTCAGTTTCCCTGCTAGTCTGTTAATTCGATTGAGTGTGGTAACCATTTCGTAATGTATAGGTATATTAAATTGTCATGTTCTCCACCTTACATATATACAACTGGAATTTGTTAATTCTACCTCAATGAAGCCGGAAAAATAATTGGAATGAGTTAATCAAATAAATGTTAAATACCTACAAAAGAAAAGGAGAGAGAGAGAGAGAGAAAGAGAAAGAGGGAGGGAGGGAGGAAGGGAGGGAGGGAGAGGGAGAGGAGAGGAGAGAGAGAGAGAGAGAGAGAGAGAGAGAGAGAGAGAGAGAGATTGAGATTGATTCCTATATTGTCCTCTAACTATATGTAGTTCTGGGTGCAACACATATTCTTGCCCTCCCTTCTCATTGGGATTTTTTTTCTAGTTCCCTTTCAGGCACTGTAGTGTGTGTTTTCACTAGTGTAGTGACGCTATTCCATTGCCTGGATATACCACAGTTTTTTTGTCCATTTACCTACTGAAGGATATCTTGGTTGCTTCCAAGTTTTGGCAATGAAGACTAAAGTTGCCATAAACATCTATATGTTTTTTGTGTAGATATGAATTTTCACTTAATTTATGTAAATGCAAAGGAGCATGATTGCTGGGTCATCTGGTAAGCGAATGTTTAGTTCTGGAAGAAACTGTTAACTGTCTTCCAAATTGGCTGTACCATTTTGTATTTCCACCTGTAATGCATGAGAGTTCCTGTTGCTTTACACCATTCTCTGCATTTGGTGGTGTTCTGCTACTTTTTAAGATTTATTATTTGTTTTTGGTTTCCAGCAGTTTTTTCTATGATGTGTTCTTCTTTATAATTATGCTTGGGGATTGAATCTTTCATGCTCTTTGAATCTTTCTTTTGATGTGTTTCCTCAATCAGAGAAGCAACCACTAGGCAATATATGTACAAACACAAACATATAAACCACACACACACACACGTACACACACACAGTTATTATACGGATCAGACCTTAGTAAACTGCCCAGGCTGGTTCAGTAGTCTAGAGGAAGATATTTCTTACATTTCTGGCACTGTAGCCTGAAGCCAATAGGATCAATAGACAGGAAAAGAAGATGGGAAACCTGCAAGAATGGACTAGAACCCACGTAATGCTCTCACTACCTCCAAGACACCAACTTTGATGATGAGATGTCCTGCAGAAAAATCTGGAATCCTTTGACATAGAGCTAAAAATGTGCCTGACTCAGGAATTGAATAGACTGAAGAAAGAAATCTAGTGGGAGCTGGCTGATGCCCGAGTCCTACAAAGTGAGTCAGCGAGTAAATGGCGAAGTCTGAGAGCTGCAACAGCACCTCGTGCTCTGCTGTGACCTTCTGAAAGTAAAAGGAATGGGATTGATAATTTACTTCCGTCCTCTGAATCTTGCACAAAATGTCTCTTGTAGCCCACACTAATCCATGCTATGCAGGGAAGAACATTCTAGTAAGAGTATTTCTTACTAGGTTGGCATGACTTGACTAGGTTGGCATGATACAAATTCATCTCATGCCTGATTATCTCACTCTCCTCTTTCTAGGACTCCAATGACAAATATTAGACATTTTTGGGCTGTCCTTATGCTGTATTTTATACTTTTTATTCTTTTGGAGATCTGTCCTTCCATGCGGATATTTTCTTATTAACTATCTTCCATTTGACTAAATCTCTCTTCTATAATTTTAAACCTGCTATTAAACCAATCCATTGTGTTCTTTTTTTAAAAAAATATTATTTTGTTATTACGTTCAAGTATACAGTACATTGATTAGACATTTACATAGTTTATAAAACGATCCCCCTAATTTCTCTTTCTCTCCTCTGGCTCTCCACCTGGCCATTACATTAATGCTGACTGCATTCCCTATGCTGTTCTCCCCATCCCCATGACCATCTATCAACTACTAATTTGTACTTCTTAACACTTCACCTCATTCTCCCAGCCCCCCAACCCCCTCCCCGCTAGCTGTTACCAGATAGTCTTCTATATTTGTGAGTCTGGTTTTGACTAGTTTGTTCTTTTTGTTCCTTAGATTCTGCATATAAGTGAAATCACATAGTATTTATCTTTCTCTGTATGATTTATTTCACTCGACATAATAACCTCTAGGTCCATCCATGTTGTTGCAAATGTTAGGATTTCATTTTTTTTAATGGCTGTGTAATAGTCCATTGTATATATGAACCATAACTTCTTTATCCATTTGTCTGTTGAAGGGCATTTGGTTGCTTCCATATCTTGGTTATTGTGAATTGTGCTTCCGTGAACATAGAGGTGCATAGATCTTTATGAATTATTGTTTTGGTTTCCTTTGGAAAAATACCCATTGTGTCTAAAATTCCTAGAGATTATTTGAGCCTCGAGTAATTTCATCATCCTTCCAAGAGAACTTACTCTTTTTTTTCTCGCAGGGAATTAGTGTAGGGACTAATCACATCAGTCTAATCAGAGATCGCACTGATCCAAGCTCAGCTTCGCTCTTTGTGAGAGTTTCCATAGTTTCACATACTCCCACATGGAAAAAGCATATATTCTCCCAAGAGTAACCCTTCAGGGGTCAACACTGAAAGCATTGGTGTTTAGTAGCACCCTCCTTCTTGGTGGGTCTTATATTTCAATCTTTGTGGCCCCAGCTCTGTGAGATGCCTGAAATCTTTGCTCTCTGCTGTTACTTTTGAGTAAATGTATCTGTAGGGGAAAAGTGATTTTCTTTCTCTTGAAGGATCTTGGTCTTTTAAATTGTTACCACCTTGGTAGTCACTGGATACCTTTGAGGAGATATTTCTCAGATTTTGTCTATATTTTATCGTTATTTGTGGGAGATGTAGTCTGAAAAAAACATTCACTGTAGGAAGAAGATATTACTTTCAAGTAGTCTTCTTCAAAATTGGTTTTTGTTGTTATTTAGTTTTAGGGATTTAGGAATTGATCTGTCTGAAAGGGAAGCTATTTCTGAATTTTGGACTGTAGCAATCTTAAATGTTAGTGGAAAAATACCCTACATGAGGTTTCTATTGACTGGTTATTTAATGGGTAGTTATACAGCCGTCTGGCATGAGAAATTTATGATCGACACACTCATTTCATAGAGGAAGAAACTGAGGCAAAATCAATCAGAAGCTTGCAGATCAAGTAACTCATGTTTAAAGGGACAGTGGAAGGAAGACATGAATAGAGTTCGAGTTTGTATGCTCTTATCTTAAGTTCAGAAAACCTTACACCTTTCAACTTTCTCATAGTATTTTTGCTGATGTTCATAATTCAGAAAAACATTTTAAACTCTTCTCAGTTAATCTGTCTTGAAGGCTTTCAGTTGAGATTTTGCTTATGTTTTGGCTCTTAAGATCCATTGTTTAGTTGACTCTTGGATATCTTCACATCTTTAGCTTGATGGCGTCATCTTGTGTAAACCTATACCCAGCAGGAAAATCAACATCCTTTCAAATATATGTAGAGAGTCTTGAGCGTGACTTTCATCTTTCCTAGTCATCCTGTTTTTGGGTTTTAATTTTGCTGAATTCTTGTCTGCGTAGCTCCTGTATCTGTTGTCTTTCCTTCCTTGTCTCATGCTCTCTTGTCAGCCATGGCCCTAAGGGCGGGCACCGCTTCCCAGCTCCGCTTCAGCGGGGTCGTGTTGGTATAGCTTGGAAATGACCACAACGGAAGTATTTATACCATCGGACTTGGGAACCCAGAGAGCAAGTTGTCAGACATTTGCCAGCACACCCCTGCCCTCATCCCTTGATACAGCAAAGCACCACCAACTCAAAGACGGCTAAGGGTTCGGTGCCACTGGAGCGACATCGTGTCACCTGCCCTTGAGTATCAGAAACAAATTAAGAAAGGAATATTAGCTCTTCTTGTCCATAAAACTCTTTCTGCTTCCATGGATCGTTAACTCGCTTTTCTTCTATTCAGGCTCTGAACAGAGCCTTTCCCATGGATGGCTGGGGAAGAGTAGGAACGGAGTCATTCCTTTTCAGATGTTTTTTTCCTTCAACTCACCATTTGCACAACTATGGGAGCATCGTCCACAGCGCAGTGCGCTCCACAGCACGTGAAAGGGGTCCCCGGCATGGCGCAGGGCCGGGGCGTTGAACCGTGCCCCTGGTCCTGCAGTAACCTGCCGCCCATGTCTGCCGGGGTTCTGAGGCAGCACGGATTTGAGGAGAAATTTCATTCAGATGTTTCAGGGGATCAGCATGTATCGGCGTTGGATTCCGGCCACACCATTGCAGGGCTGATGAGAAGAGTCACGGTGGCTGCGGGGGCCGCCCCAGTGGTGTCTCTCCGGGAACCCCCAAAGCAGCGGCAACGGGCCCACAGCTGGGACGAGCCCCTCGTGCAAGATGAAGCTGGTTTAGCTTTGCACATTGACACGTGCAAGTGACTGCAGCGTTTGCTGTCTTTGTTTGTTTGTTTTTACCTGTGAAATGAGCAGTGTTGGTTCACTTTTCTGTCTTTCATGAAAGCCACAGTGGTTCTCATTACCTTATTTAATCCTTGTCTGACTTTTGTATGGTAAGAACAATAGAACAATTTCAACAGCGCCATCGATCCGGTCTCTGCTTTCGGGGGAGATCATTATCTCGGGTGCTTTACACAAATTGCCCCACTTAATTTTTATCAAACCCTCATGGGGTAGGTGCTACCATCACCCCGATTCTCAGAGGAGGACACAGAATCTAAAAGCTTTAAATGATTTGTCCAAGGTGTCACAGGAAATGGCAGATGCAGGATTGGAGCCGAACACAGGACTCCAAAAGCAGCCTTCTTATCCACTGCCGCCTCTCAGAAAAAGAAAGATGGGGGAAAAAAATGCAGAATGCTCTTCTCTTTGCCTCTCAGAGAGGACAGGTGGTAGAGCTGGCCTCCTGCATGGGCCTGGGCTGGGGCAGTGGGCTGCGGGGTGGGGGAGCACAGGGCTGAGTTGCCGCTCTGCTCCGCGGCTTTCTCCCCCCACCCCGCCCCCGCCCCTGCCCCCAGCAGGTTTCCTTGAGATGGGGCAGCAGCAGTCCCCGGGGTGGGGGGGGGGAGGTGGGGGAGGGAGCTGCTTCTGCCAGCTCCTCCAATGGGATTAGCGGTGTGGAATCATTGCACAGAGCACACTCGAGTGTCACAAAGTAAATATTTCACATTTCATGTTAAATCATATCCTAACATAAGTGTGAAGAATTGGGATTCAGTGAGAAATGCACATTTCGGGGATCGAAATAGGTTTTGATCAGGGTGAAATCCAACCGTCGCTCTGCCCTGCCCGCCCCGCCCCCACCTTTTCCTGGGCGGGGGTCTGGCCATTCTGTCCCGCGTGCTGAGTGCCATCTGTGCGTGGGGCAGCCGGAGGTGATGAGGTGGGCGGGGCGGATGGGCAGCTCCAGCCACATGGGCATTCCCGACTCAGGGGAATAAATAAACTGGGGCTTGTGGCGCGGGAAAAGATATCTTTCAGATGACACATAAAAAATTAGCAGAAAAAAAGAAAGGAGGGCCATGAATAGTGACAGATGGATAAATGTAGTGTCTATGAGACAATTGCAATATTTTTAAAGTGACTGAGACTCACAGCCCCGGGCGGTTTTGCTTAGATGCCGGTGTGCACAGAGCAGCCACCTACCTCCGCGTCGCCCGGTGCAGACTTGACACGCAGCGGCCCGGGGTCTCCGTGGTACCCGCGCTGCCGGCCATGATTCTGGGGTCCGCCGTCTGGGTTACGGGCGATCGAAGGGCGTGTCACGCGTGCCTGGCCGTGCTGGGGCCAGGTCCCCGTGCAGAGCGGGACCCTGGGCAGGGCCTGGGGCCGCTGCCCTGCGTCTCCTTATTCTTTGCGTTTCCTGGCTGCGACCTGGGGCCGTGGAGGGTTCACAGAAAGGCAGGGTTCTGGGTGCCCAGGAGAGGCAGGGAGAGGGCCTGGTGTCCGGGGAGGAGGGGACACAGGACCCCGCGCCCCGCGAAAGCGAAGGCCGACCTGGTGCGGGGACCCGCGGGCCTCCGCGCGACGAACCGGGGCGGCGTGTTTTCAGTTCTTCTTAGATGGCTCAAGTGTTTGCTTATTGAACTAAGGGACTATTGAGATTTTGGGGATGTTTGTTTTTGTTGTTTTAATGCTACAAAAAGTACTGGTAGAATAATTTAGTGAGAAAAGAAGTGCCTACTTTTTTTCCCACCAAGATTTCTGTTTAGGGGTTCCCTTATACAGACATCCATACCCAATAACTCCGGATCCCCACTGAGGCCCGGCATGTTCTCGCTGGCCCCAACAGCCTCAGGGGTCCCCTTCCTTGTCACCTGTCCTCAGTCCTCGGTGCAGAATGCTCTCCCCGAGGGCATCTCCCAGGAGGGAGAGGCTCACCAGAGTTTGGGGGCCAGCGTTGTCACCCTACCTTTTCCCATGTGGTTTTGCAGAAAATGTGATTCTGGTTTACTCCTTGGGTTCAAAGCCCTGCAGAGAACCCCTTTTATCCTCACACGGAGGCTGTGTGCTTTAGCCTGCGGCAGAGGGCGGGGCTGCCCCCTCCTCTCGAGGGGCCGGGGTGGGGGTCTTCCACAGTAGACATTTATTCCTCTCAGTTCCAGAACCTAGAAGTCAGAGATGAAGGCAGGGTTGGGTGCTCGCGAGGCCTCTCTCCTTGGCTTGCAGACGCCTGTCTTTCCTCCGGTTACAGCCTCTCGTGGCCGTGTAACAAACAGATTCTTCTATCTCAGGGGCGTCCAGTAACAAATGTCTATTCTTGGCTCATGTGACATCTTGGTTCTGGGCCAGCTGCAGCCGTGCCCTGGGGGTCTCCTTCATTGTGGGTCCGAGGTTGAAGAAGCCACTGGAACGTGGCTCACGCCTTTCTCGTGGCACAGGGAAAAGATCGATCCCACGAAGTCCCACGATGGCCCCAGGTGTGGCATGCGTCACATGTTCTGACCACGTCCCACTGGTAGAGCAAGTCACATATTGTGAGAGGGGCAGCAGTAAGGAGGCTCAGGGCCCCTTTCCATGGGCCCTTGAAGAGTTGGGTGTGCGGATGGGGCTTATGGTAATGCAGTCGGGTCCGTTTTGAAGGCGCAGGGGGCGGATTGACGCAGATGCGAGGGCAGAGTGGGCGAGTCCGTGGCGCTCCTAACGCTGCAGCTGAGGGCGCTACCCTGGGCGGCAGAGGTCGGGGACAGGCGGACAGAAGTAAATCTGAGACATAGTTCAAAGGTAAAAATGAACAGCCTTGGTGATCGACGTGGGGGATGAGGGAGAGCGAGTTTTAGGGATGATCCACTTGGTTTCTGCATTTGTAACGGGGCAAAGGTGGACCACTGGTAAATGGGACTCCGGAAGTGACCAGGCTTGGCAGAAAAATATTGCGAGTTTGGTTGTGAGTGTGTTCAGTCTGAGACACCTTGGTACCATCCATGCGTTTCTACCAGACGAACTAAGAAATTGGGGACAACATTGCTACATAACTAAAAAAATTTTTTTTCCAACTTCTTGCGGAATATTACCTGAAAGCTATCCTGAGAGTAACTTTCTCAGAAGCAATGGTGTTTCAACATTTTTGTTCACTCTTAGAGTATGTAGACCTTAAAATATCATTCATGGGTAACACATTTTTCCTATTTTTGTCCCAGGTTATTTAGCAGAAGGAAAAGCCCTCTTTGTATTTCTCATTTATTGGTACAAGTGTTCCTGCCCTGCCACGAACTAGAGAATACGTCTCCTTTTCCTTGATAACGCGTTGGGGTGGGAGCCTAGGGGATCAACGTGCCAAACCTAGGCAGCATCCCTTCCCGCCGCTGCGTCTGCAGACCTCTCAAAATGAGGCACACTGTCGGGTCCTCCCGCATGTTCACATCAAAAATTTGGCAAAACATAGTCAAGGACGACAAGCAGCTGAAATTACAAAGGGCTCTTGGACCATTGAGACAGATTTTAATCCTTTTAGGATCAGCCAACCTTTTCTGAATGCTGCTTCATCTTATGTAAATTATGAGAGTTCAAGAAAATTCGGTATTTATCATACAAGACAGGATGGATCAGAGCTTTCGCTTTGTGATTCTCCCAGTGTTTCCAGAGTAAATACGGTTTCAGAAAAACATGGCGTTTGATTTTTCAAACATATTTTGGCTGGAACCTTGGCAACACCCCTTCTCCAGGTAACACTCTTTAATGCACGATTGGAGTTATTGGCCCACGATGACAAATCTTGTGGAATGTCAGATGTCTCTGTGAACTTAAGTGAAGTTTGCGATGGCTTAAGCACAGTGTTTTAGTAAAAGTCTGCTTTCTCACCCAAATGCCATCCAATAAACTATTTACCAATTTCTTTTCATACACACCAGAAAATCACTGCAGTTGACATCCCGTATTACTCCTACATGTAAGACCAAGGAGTCACAATAGGACACAGCAAGTCCTTCTTTGTTTGATGTGGGGCCTTTTTCACCTTGCTGTTTCTCAAGGGACCTGTCAGAAACTGGTGTTCAAGAAGGTGCCCAAATAAGGGCTTGTTGCGTGGACTAAGTTGCCTAGCCTTTGGTCTGGGGACAGAGTATCTATGAGTCCAAGGACAGCCTCCGCCTACTGGATAGGGGAGAAGAATTCAGCGTAAGCTCATTGAGCTTGGAGGAGGCAAACTTGGGCTCGGAAGTCACAAAACCCTGCTTGGGACCCTGGCTAGGATTTACCGGCTGTGTTACCCTGAGCAAGTCATGTAATCTTTAAATGTTAATTTCTTCCTAGACTGTGTCTCTAAATTAAATGATGCGATGCGCAAAAAAGGACATTGATAACTAAAAATAGTAATTCCAAGAAAAGCCATAATGGGTTTTGTTTATAAAACATAGGTAGATATGAGGAATAGTCCAATTGTGTAACTAATCCTTAGTGGCCTCAGGGTGTAGGCCATTATTAATGGTGAAATTTCTTCTGTGAACTAACCTAGCAGAACACTTTACCTGGCTAAGGATGTCCAGCGACTGTGCCCTTGAGTGCTCTGTCAGGAATCCTACTGTTCAATCAGACCCCTGGCTAAAGTGGGATTTGAAAGTCCGAAGGGTCTTGGCACATTTGGTGGCTCGTTGTGTCAAATGCAGTCAGCAGGCGCTGGAATACCCACCCCTCCCCCACCCCCAACGTTTTCATCACCTCATGACCAGGTATGTGGACGCGCGTTGAGCTGTGTGTCGGGTGACCTTCGCAACTGTTCGCACGTGGCGCTGTTTCTTCCCGGCTTGTTTCATACCTGCCGGCCGCGGGGTCGCCCTTCAGTCCCGGGTGTGTTGGACGCGCCCCCCAGGATTCTCCCGGGTCGCTGTGCGGAGGGGCGTGGCCGGGAAGCCTACCTTGCACCTGGGAGAACGCAGCAGCCCGAAGGCAACGTGAAGAGCGCGGGGTGTGAGGGAGAGGCCTAGTGAGATCTGCGCCGTGCGCGGACAGGGCCGCATTAACCAGAGGCTCCGGTTTCTCCTGGGAACGACGAGGGTCGAGGTGGCCCTCCGTCCTGTCCCGCAGTGGTGTTCTTCTGGGTGGCAGCAGTTACGAAAGAAAGTGCCGGAACACTCCTCAGCCACTAAAAGGAGGACCTTCTGCCACAGGCCACAACGTGATTGAACCTTGGGGACATTATGCGAAGGGAAATGAGGCCGACGCAAAAGGACAAATGCGGCCTGTTTCCCTTTCTGTGAGGTCTCGAGAATGGTGACAGAGACGGAGAACGGAGTGGTGGCTGCCAGGGGCGGGGAGGGGGACGTGGGATGGTGTTGGAGGCGGTTTCTGTCTGGGAAGATGGAAACTTCTCGCGATGAAGAGCGGGGACGGTGACACCGTGGTGAACGTGCACTTAATGCTCCTGGAACGGACACGTAGGAATGGTTCAGATGGTAACTCTCACGCCGTGCGTTATGCTGCCACAAGACAAGATTGTGGAATCCCTAAAAATAAAAGCAGCATAAACATGGCAAGTGATGGCACAAACAGATCATGGTGCGAAATGTCAGACGTTCTTCTGCACTGTAAGGGGGCAGGGGAGAAGACACTGGGGCCGCCTGGCTCTGGTGGGGCTGTGGCGAGAACAGGACTCGGTCCTAAGGCAGGGTCTGGGGCTGGTGGTGTGATCCCCCTGCCTGTAGTGTTGACAGTGTGAACTCTCATCCTCAAGTTCCCTCATCTATAACATGAGGGATTCATTCCAGATGGCCTTCAGCACCCCACCCCCCTAGCACGCTTCCAAAATTTCCCTGACTTTCTTTTGATCCATTTACACCCTTTAAAAACCATTTTATCTTCATTTACTTTACTAAACGCATGGGAGCACATCATGGTATTCGCTTGCTAACTTCAAATTTTAAAAATGAAAAAAAAAAAAAGTTAAAGGAGAACACCACCAAAGTGTCTAAATGCTTCTGAGAAACACTTTTTCCATCAAGAAACAAACGCCCCCGGCCAGGCCTGCCGGCCCAGGCAGCCCGAGTCGCCGGTCTGGGAAGGGCAGGCTGCGCTGCTCGGCGCCCTCTGGCGGCCGTTCTCCGTCACGGTCACCGTCTGCGGAGGGTTCTCCCCAGCTTGTGCCCTGGCAGGGTGAGGACTTTTCTCCGAGGGAAAGGTTTTTACTCAGACAAACGCATGTCTGGTGCTTCAGGTGGAGACTCGGAAAATGACATCTTTTTCTTCTGGAAGTCTCTCTATCAGTGGCCAGTGATGAAAATGCCAGGAAAAAAAGTGGCCCATTCATTATCTTTATGTTGTGTGGTATTACGCCACAGAGGGTGAAGTCAATGAGAAGAAGAAATAATTGAAAGAAGCGTTTTTCCCCCCTTGGCAGAAGTTTACTCATTAGCAATGTACCTTTTTTTTTTTTTTTAACAAGGGGAGATTAGATAAATTAGAGATTAAAGAAAGTGGAACAGATGTTTTTCCTCTGATAGAATCATTCTATAAGAAAATGCCAGCGAGTCAGAACTCGTGCAGAAAGCACGCTGCACATTTTTTTGAGGGGCGCTAACACGTTTTTAGAAAGCACAGCACTACTAGGAAGGAGGGAGGGCTGGCCCAGCCCAGGGACTCACCTGGACGGCCCACCGACCCGCCCGTAGCCGCATGGCTAGTAACCCTCCTGTGATTAGCTGCTAGGTGCCTTGCGGATCTTAGCTTTAATACTTCCAATAATAGCAGTGTGCGGGTATTAGAATCTCTATTTTATAGGTGAGAAAGAAGAGCGTGGCTCTGAGCGGGGATAAAGATTTGATCAAGATCGAGGGAAAAGCAGGTCCTCGATGAGCAGCAGTAGCAGCAGCATCGTTAGAAACGCCTGTTAGAAACGCAAGTTCTCCCCCACCAGGCCCGGTGCATGGAAAGCAAAGATCGATGCTTTCAGGAGCCCTCAGGGTGATTCTGTTCCTACTCAAGTTTGAGAACCACTGATTACGTCATGCCGGAGTCAGTCCCAGGAGACTAAGATTTAACTGGTCTGGGGCGGGGATTCAGAACCACTGGGGTGAAGGAAAGGCATGATGGAAATTGAATTCCGGTCTGTCTCGTCTTCAGACCTTGGCTCGTATCCACCTGACTGGCTGTTCTTTAGAGCACAGCCTGCTTCGGTGGTCGACACCCCCCTGACAGTATCTAGATGGCAGAGATGGCTCGTGGCCCAGCAAGGGAACCCCACACAGACCTGACATGGTATGCGCCCCCACAGCCGGACCATGAGGCAGGCCCAGGACGGGCTCAGGAATGGGCCCGCCACCCAATTTCAGCCATGTGTCTGGACCAGAAGTTGGTAGTGAGTCTTCTGGGGCAGATGTTTTCTTCCTCTGAGAGCGAGCCACAGGAAGAGACAGCAGACGAACACGGTCTCTTCTTTATCTGCACTGTGTTTTGCTTGAAGTGGTGCCTGGACTCCACCTGCTGGGTCACGATGAACTCTCTTGGGCATGGCAAAGAGCAAGGGGGTGGGGGAGGGCCATGCCCATGAGTGGGTCAGAGCACAAGGCCAGGCTTCCTCAGGGCTCAGCCTTGTGAGGATGCATTCCTTGGTGGAACCCACTTCCAGCAGGCTGTGACTTGCAGCCAACACATCCTAATGGATGTCCCACCTACCTTCCAAGGCTGCCCTTCAAAATCCTGCTGCCCCTCTCAAGCCTTCCCTCCCCGAGGGAAGTCTAGCCCGGTCCTGCTCTCCCAGCCGTCTTGCTCGTGGCCCTGTTCTGCTACTTGTGATGTTCTGTTTCGCGATGTAGTTATTTCTTTCTCTATGATTTCGAGACCCATGTTCACGCTGAAATTTGTTACACGGCCCAGCACACAGCCGGGTGAGACTTGGGCACCATCAGAGATCGATAACTTGTTATTCTGTAATGATTGAACAGAGGATGGTGGATGCCAGTCAGAAACCGGGGCCGAAACACAAGATGTTGGACCTGGAAGAGACTTTCAAGAGGTGAGTGAGGAAACTGAGGCCCCAGAGGAAGTAAGAGTCTGGAGAGCGAGGATAGGATTTCTCTGGAGCCAGGGTTCCCGTGATGAGACCGCACCCCTTCCGAACCCTGTCACTCCTTGGTTAGGGTCTTGCTTTTCTGGAAGCTTAATGCTCGTGTGATTCCTTATATCGACTTTTGACACAGGGAGGTGGCCTTACTATATAGGACCTTTTCATTCTTACAGGAGGGATGACCCATTTCTTCCTGTAGGGAAAGCTTTACAATGGGGCCTCTGTAGGTGAAACTCTCACAGGCGGGCACTGGTAGTAGTAACAACAATAATAGGTATTCAGTTGTTTGTTTAGCCATTCATTTCTTAATTCCTCAGATGTCTATTGAGTGTCTACTGTGCACCCGACACTGAATTCGATGCGTTAATGAGAAATTAAAGTACTACTGTCGAAAAATTCTGTAGGGAGAATAGCGTTGAGGAGGGCCTTGGTTAAACCCCCTAGGGGGAGCGGGCAGGGTGCTGCCTGCCTGAGGTGGGGGAGAGGAGGCGGGCCCAGGCGGGGAGACGGGAAGGAGCAGGGAGCCTGGGTGTCGCTGGAGCAGGGAGTGTGCTGGGGGAAGGGGAGGGGAGCAGAGGGAAGCCGGCAGGCTCACAAGCTTGACCGTGGTCCTGAGAGCACGGGGAGCCCTCCAAGGAGGTAAAGCGAGAGCGGTACACACCAGGTTTCACAAGAAGATGTGCGTTTGATTGTGGAGACGGGAAACTGGCAGCGCAGACCAACGCAGAAAGAGTCCTGCGCCGAACCTCCATGCACCCATCACCCAGGTCCGATACTGATGGGCGCACGGCACCTTCGTTGTGCCGCTTCGATTCACTCTCCCTCTCCCCCACGTAGGTTATCCTAAAGCAAGTCCCTGCCATCAAGACGGCTCTTCTATAAAGGCTTTAATATGTATCTCTGAAAGATAAGGACTCATGAAAACATATAACCACAATGCCACGATCGTACTACAAAATTCACGCTTCCTAAATAACACCAAAACAGCTAGTCCTTACCTTTCGCCTGACTTTCATATATGTAATATTGTATCTATGAAAGTTTTTTGAATTAGGATGCAATAAGATTCATACATTGCAGTTGGTTGATATGTCTCTTAAGTCTCTTTCGATCTGTAGGCTTCGCCTTCATGTGACTCTCTTTTTGTGTTTCTCTGAAGTGTATTTGTTGAAGGAAAGTTATTTTTTTGGCCTATGTAGTTTAGATATACTGATTTCTTTTAACATAGTCCTCTGTCCATTGTAATTCCTGTACGTTGCGGGGTAAATGAGATTCAGGGTTTTGGGGTAAATGAACTTCATATGTGGCATTTTGGTTCATAGCAAATTTTTTCCTGGCACCCCTCAGCCAAAAGAATTACTTAACCGTTCAATTGATTAAGTAGTTATATTTAAACAGCCTGAGAAGTATTTATGTTCTAACAACTCACCAGCTGGGTGTGGAACAGCTTTTCATCCCTGGGAGTGAAACAAGGCACCGCTACCCTCATTTCTTCTTGAATATTGATTTTGCAACATTTTACTTTTTTCGTGTGGTAACATACACATAACAGAATTTACCAATGTATACGCTTTTAAGTGTAAATTTCGTGGCCTTAAGTACCTTCGCAATGTTGCATAGCCATCACCGTCACTTATTTCCTGAATTTTTTATCATCCCAAACTGGACCTATTACGTGTTACCTTCCCTGGACAACCACTATCCTACTTTCTGACTCTGGAAATTTCACGACTCTTGATATCTCACCAAAGTGGGATCATAGAGTGTTCGGCCTGTGTTTGGCTTCTTTTTTTTTTTTTTTTTTTTTTTTTTTTTTTTTTTTTTTTTTTTTTTTTTTAAGCAAGGTGCTGTCAAGGCTCTTCTGTGTATTAGTACCTCATCTCTTTTTAGGGCTGAATACTATTCCGTTGTGTGTGTACACCACGCTTGGTTTATTCCTCTGCTGATGGACGCATGGGCTGTGTCCACACATTGGCCGTTATTAACAGAGCTGTCGTGCACCTCAGTGCACAAGTTCTTGTGCTGAGTTCTTCTGAGCTCTTGAACCTGGCTGCTGAGCCCCTGCTTTTAATTCTTTTGGGTATGCAGCAAGGTGCTCGCTTTTGTCACAGAGGGATGAGGACCCCAACTGCACAAAGGCGTGACGTCCCTGGAAGGAATGTAGCATGGCCCGAGGAACTGCCTTGCGCTAGTGGTTTGCACAGTGACTGACAGGTGAGCTCTGCTATTTTCCTGCAAGGATTTAGGATCCGTGGCAGCTCAAGGTGGAGCCTCAGCTATGATTCGGTTGGGATATCGTAGGTGTAAGGTTTATATTTGAAAAGACTGTGTGACTCAGAGAGGGTCGAGGAGGCTGGGGACCCAGCTGGTGGCCTTTGTGGCAGTCCAGGCAGAGACGACAGTGGCCAGAGCTGAGGCAGTGACATTGGAGAGGGTGAGAGTGGCAGGGTTTGAGCTGTGTGGCGCCTGGAGTGGCTGTTAGTAAAGTTCGTTTTCGTAGGTGGGGAGGCATTTTGCAGAGTTGCCAAGGCCTGGAGCCCACACACGGTCATCGGGGGGGCGGCCAGCCGTGGTGTCTGAGCAGCAGTGGGGGGTTGGTTCACCCCCAGGCCAAGGCCAGTTGTGTCCGGCACAGTCTTTGAGAAGCTCTTGGATGCACCGTCAATCTTTTCACCATTACGAGGTGCTTCCTGGGTAAATACTCCTGGCCCATCAGCCCAGTCTTGCTTTCTTCTCCAAATGAGAAAGTTTCCTGCCTGGGACAGGCCGGGTCTTAAGAATTCCGGATTTTAGTGGTTGAATGTATGTTACTACTTATTGTTATGCGTAATTAATGGTTAATATAATTGGGGCTCGTGCTATTTAAACAACGTGGATTATCCTTTTGTGAGTGAACACTCCTCTTTCTAAGGAGAGGCGTCAGCCACTTCGTGTATTATTTTTTTGAGTTTATAATTTCATCTCTCAGTTGTGCCCGTTGAAGCCTCTCATGCGGGGCCGGCTCCGGGAGGTAATGAAGGATTCTGTTATTCCAAAGCAGGTGATAATCGAGATGCACAGTGAAATGGACAGTTGTACGCAGGCCAGAGCTAATGGGCAACTTTGCATGATGTCTGTCCACTGGTGGGTGCTCCTTTGGAATGAAATAGTGAGACTGTCCATGATCTTCCTTGAGGTTGAGCGGGGTGCCGGGGGGAAAGGGTTTGGGAACCAACACGTGAGTCAGTGTGGTCAGCGCTTCCCGCATGCTTTCCTGGGAGAGGCGCCAGCCTCAGCTTCATGCGAGGGACGTGGAAACGGGAGCACTAAGAGCTTAGGAGATTTTTTTTCCAAGGTCGTGCAGTAGAGCTGGGAATTTTTTTCCTTCCCCAAAGTCTGCCTCCGGTGTGGTCTACCTGACCACAGCAGGAAGTTGCATTTCTGGGGCCTAAAGCCTCAGTGGCATGTAGATTAAAGCTGCAGGGCACAGGATGGGGTGGCTGTCAAGGCTGGTGAATTATCGGGGCGGGGGGCGGGCAGGGGACTCGGGGATCTTTATCTGAAACACATGCCAGGCACACCAATGAGCCCACTGAGTCCAAATCTCCCCGCCGAGCGTGGGAAAATCTTTACTTGGGAAAATAGCCCCGTGTGGTTTTGATAGACACCCCTTGTCCAAATGAGGAGGGTCTCTGCTGGCCCCTGGTGCTGGAGGTGACTCGCCGACTGAACTGGCCCTCACTCTGGCCTTGCCCAAGGGCTTGGGAGTTCCCAGATGGTCTGAAGCTCTATGACCTGGTGAACCTGGATTCCCCTTGTGAAGGAAGCCCGTGAACCTGGCGAGGAGCAAGGTGCTTCCGTTCAGCTGGATGTAACGGGCAGGGAGTGGGCAGGTTGAATCCCAGCTCCACTGGCTGTGACTTTGGGCAAATTAGGTAACATCTTTGGGCTCAGTTTCCACATCTACAAAAGATGACCTCTCTCAGGAGGCTGGGGGTGACCTCAAGCAATATAGCACGATTAGCCTCGGTTATGTGATGATCAGAGCGTATTGCTTCCAAGGGCGGCCAACTTGTCCAATTCGCCTGGGAATTTCTTGGGTTAAACCTAAAAGTCCCATGCCCTGGGAAGATCTTCAGTCCCAAACACACTTTTGGTCGCTCTATGCTTGGCACAAATCACATTCTCAATAAAAAATGTGAATAACCCCCTCATTATCTTCCCTCAAATCACATTGAGTAGGTGTACCTACCTACCTGTGAAGCCGGCTTTTTCATGAGGCAAAGTGAGGGCTGTTTCTGTGTCCTTCACGTGGGGTGACTGTGCCCTTGAGACACTGTTGAAGTGGCAGCTCTGTAAATGCCATCGCCAGGCTCGACCAGGGCGGCCCCAGCCCCCTCGTGATGTACGTCTCGCATTTGCAAACTTGCTGATGAGAGCTGGCCAGCAGAGAGTGCGTGGAATATGGTGCCGCTTGCAGCCTTTTGGGAGAAGCAAATGACCTTACCAGGTGAGCCAGCCAGGTGGTTACTTCCTCATTTTATGGGGGAACAGGGCAGGGCACAGAGCATCTACCATCTAAATCCTCAGGGTAACGGGAGCTGAAGCAGGTTAACGGTGCCTCTTAGGAAATTGTACTGGGTCTGTGCAAGGAATCTGGAGCTACCCATGAGCCATCTACGTACCAAATTAAGCTCCTGAAATTGTGCTAAATTATTTGATTTAAATACTGGTCTATCTGGGGATGAAGACCTAGGCAATGTAGATTCCATTAATAATGAATGATTTGCTGTATTCTAATCCTGTTAAGCATACAGTTCCTCTGCAAATGTATTAGTGGCAGTGTGTGTTTGTGAATTAAGCCCTTGGTGTATCAGGTTTATGAGCCTAATTGTCTATTCAAAAGGCTATCACTTTATCACGTCATTAAAATTAAAGAGGTCCCTTTTGTTGGAGTGTTTTGTTAATCCTCTGAACGATATTTTCTCTTTCTTTCTCATTTTCTTTTTATTGAGCTTTATTAGGATTTAAATGCAACTGAAGCAAAGCCTGCCGTTCCACTGAAATTGATTATTAAAATAACACCAATAATTACACACAGGTAGCAGAAAATGAACATATGGTGTATTGCCCCCTCAGATTATGCTAAAGAAGATGCAGGGCACTAAAAATAGGAGAGCGGTACAATATATCTCTGAACTGGGTTAAAGATTTAGTGACTGTTCTATCTCAAGGAAGTTTGAATGATTTCTGCTAAAATTACCATCTGGATCCAAAAATGAGAAGGTATGAACAATTCATTTGACGAAATCTTAATACTGGGCACTTATTTATATGGTTGGCAGGCCTTCCCTATATAGCTTCTGTATTCATTTTCTTGTAACTATGTCTTTTTCTTCTTCTTTTTTTTTTTTTTTTGAAATAAAAAGATCCTTTCAGATAAAAAAAAAAAAAATGGTGCCTGGTTTCAGTCACAAAATAGTCCTCGGGGGAAAGGTTTAGCTAAATTCTGCTTGGCTGTATTTGAACACCAAAAGAATTCATCTGTCTTTTTTTGAAAGTTAAAAAATAACCCTTTTCTTTTAGTATGTGTTTAGAGAACTCAAAAGTGTCTTTGTTTTTAAAGTTCAGCCGGCTAAGGACTTGTAACTGCTTCATTTGAAGACATTTGCTTTTGAAAAACAAAGTTTGGGGAGTTGAGAAAGTGCACGCTCAGCGACCTGCCAAGTACCCTCTCACATCTCTCTCCCTGTCACCTTTGTAGGGACGTTCAGAGACTCGGCACCTGTTTGTAGCAGTGGACGGAGGGACCAGTGACCCTTGAAACATAGAACAGGCCAGGAGATGACACACAGAGAGCACCTAGCAAGTGATAGGGCTGGTTCTCCAGTCCGGTGAATGTTCTTCCTTTCAAAAAGGGTTTCAAAGATATTCGTGTTGGGAGACAACACATTTCTCCCATTCAGGCTCCAACTGCAGTTAGAATCCCAGACTCTGAAGATGGAGGGGACCTTCCGGGACACAGGCCAGCCCAGACACAATGTACGGATGCATTTTTGGTCTGATAGCTTCTTTCCACCCCCCCCCCCCCGAAAATTGGTGTGGTGTTTGAAAATGGTCCAGTGCCACTTAGAGTCAAAACTGATAAATAAGGTAGCAGGGGCCATTGCTTTTGCCCGTCTAATGTTTGTTTTCCTTATTTCGAGGCGATTCCCTCACTTTTCTTTAAAGAGAGCACTCAGCCCACGAGGATGGGGTGAGGTTCACCTTCTGTTGCTAAGACTGGGCTTATGCCCCTGGCTTTAGCCAATACGCACATTTCCCCCTCCTCTCCATGGTGATTGTTCAGGAGTGATGTGGCCTGCACGAGCCAGTGAGAGTCAGGCCAGGACTTGTAACTTCTGGGGTGAACTGCTGGCCACCATCTTGGGACAGAAGAGAAGAGCCAGTTGGAGAACGAAGCAAACACAGAGCAGAGTAGAACCGAGAGCCGGAGTGAGACCAGGACTGCCAGCCTCCCCTGTACTTCACTTTCCGGGCCCAGTCACTCTGGCCCTTTATCCTGAGCCTGCTGTGTTTTAGACCAGCCTCTACCCTCCCAGTCCTGAGTTCGTAACCCTGGGTTTAGGTGTTGGGATGATGTGGTCTGGAAGACACGTGGACCACGGTTCTGGAGGGGGATGTATTCGTTACCGACTGCTGCGTAACAAGTAGCCATGACCTTGGTGGCTCAAAACAACATACGTTTATCATCTCGCAGTCACCATGGGTCAGGAATCCAGGCACAGCTAACGTGGGTCTACTGTTCAGAGTCTGACGAGGCCACAATCATAGTGTGGGTCTGGCCGAGCCCCTTTCTGGAGCTTGGTGCTCTTTCTCAAGCTCATGTGGTAGTTAGCCGACCTCAGTTGCTTGTAGTCATGGGGGCTGAGGCCCCGCTTTCTTAGGAGCTATTATTTGGGGCCGATCTTAGCTCTTTACTGGGTGGACCCTTCACGGGTGTTCTGACATCATGGGGGCCTGCTTCTGCAAGGCCAGGAGTTTCTTATTGCTATTGTTCCAAATTGCCACAAATTTAGTGGCTTAAAGTAACACTAAGGTATTATTTTACACTTTCCATTCATCAGAAGAGTAGGCATAGCATGGTTCAACTGGTGTTTCTACTCTGGGTCCCGCAAGATGCTGGTGGGGCTGTGATGCTCTCTGGAGGTCCTGGGGAAGTAGCTGCTCCAGGCTACTTCCTGTCAGCAGGACTCAGTTCCTACAGGTCGTGGGACTGAAGTCCTTGCTCTCTGTCAGTTGGAGGCTGCTGTTGGCTCCTAGGGGCCTTTCTCTAGTCCTTGCACTTGGCCTCTAAATCTCAGAACCAGCGATGGTGGGTGTTGAATCCTTTCAGGCCTGGAATCTCTCTGACTTCCGCTTGGCTGCATCTTGCCGGCCACTCCTCTGCCCCATTTCTCTGACTTAAGCCAGAGAAGGTTCTCTGCTTCTCAGAGTTTCTGTGATTAGATTGGACTCAACCAGATAATCGCCTTCATTGCCGCTCCCTGCTTGGAAGTCTGTATCCTTAATCACACCTGCAGAGTCTCTGTTGTCCTCTAACAGTTTCCCTGGCATTAAGGCCTGGACACTTTTTGCTGGGGGTAGGGAGGAGGGGTGTTATTCTGCCTACAAAGGGAGTAAGAGAGCCTCATTCCAGTCTGCTAGAATGGAGAGAGATGTGATATGACAGTCACAGGATGGACTATCCTATCACCCCTGCTGCTTTCTGTGGGCCAGAAGCAAGTCACAATTCCCGCCTACAGTCAAGGGGAGGGGATTACACAAGCCTGCCGCTCGCAGGGGTCACGTGGGGCCTGTCCACCATGGGTGTCAGCCGGAAGCTGGGGTCATTGGTGGCCTCACAGTTGTTGGGCCAGGCGACTGTTAAGACTAGTGCTGTAGTAGGGAGGGAGGGAGGGAGGCTTTCTTCCAACCTTGCCGGAATATTCTTTCCCCATCCAGCCCCAGTAGCTTTCTCTTGTCTGACGCTCTCTCATCGCTCATGTATTACCGTTTCTCCCACCTGTGTGTGGGTTCTGCTGGGATTTGGAGGTTTCCCATGGAGGGGTCTGGCCAGGCCTTACGTTTACGGCGTGCACCTGCAGAACCAGCGAGCCTAAGGTTTAGATGAGGAGTTATTTAGCAGTGTGGTCCTTCTTGCCTGGGGGACGCCAGAGGCAGGCATTCAAACGACACACAGGAAAACTCTGCTGACAGTTCTTGGCTTCATTTCTGTTCATTGCACTTCTCAACCCTCATCTCTCCATTTCTCCGAAAATCATTTGCCAATGAAGGTACCCTTACTGACATTCCTAACCATTCCCCAGGCACCAGCGACATATCTCCTCCTGGGGTGGGAACGAGCCCCAGTCTTCCTGAGATAATAGCTCGGTGGCAGTTTTAGTTACTGAAAACTGGGTGTCTTTGTTAAGTACAGGTTTATCATGACCACAGCAAGAAAGAATCCAGGATACCATTAAGTATCAGGATACAAAAGTGTTTCCTGGATTTGTGTTCTCCGACAAAACATAATTACGTTCCTCCCCAAAAGAGGAGGAACTCATTTTGTACCTTTTCTGAAATAGACTGTTTTGTATTTTGTCTTATCTAGAAAATGAGCAGTTGCTGTCGCCTGTGCCGTGCGCCTAATCTCAACGACCCGCTGTATGTCAGCTCCCGGGAGTTCCGAATTCTGTTGTGAGTGAGCGTGGTGTGTGTTTAGAGGTTATCTTTGTGATAGGTGGGGGTCCAGAAATTGACCCTCTTTAGCTGAGTTTTCCAACTGATTAAAACGTGTCCCTACACATTGTCAATGTGTAGAAAGGGGGCTATGCTGAGCCCTGACGTTGTAGCTCTTATCTAGTAGTTTCCACTTACTAGCCGCAAATATTCTCCACCTCTAATGAGACACCAATCTACTCATCTTCCACGTGTGGACAGGAGACGAGAAAAATACATACGTGCCCTTTCAATTCTGGGTGCAAGTTCTGCCGGCACCATGGACTTTTGAGGTTCAATCTCAAAAGTCTAACGTAAGAAGAAACTCAAAGGCAGAAACTCTGGAATGTCATGTGAGTCTCCAGGTTCGGCGGCTTCGCGGACAGACTAATTCCGAGATGTATTTAACCAGCAAGAGGTATTAGAGATTTTGATAGATAAGAATTAGAACTCTAAAAGGATCCTTTAATAAATGAAGACTTCTTTAGTATCTTCTTTTGGTCCTCTGACAGAACCCTTTCATCCAAGTGTCTGGCCTGTCACCTTCATTGCCACATCATTCTTCAGATAGATTGTCTTATATCATTTCGAAAATCCCGAATACTGAGATTCGGTATGCCTTCTTCCCCATTTTGACCTGAATTGTCCTTGTAGCTGTGCCTGCTTGCTCCTCTCTCTTGCTGTGAAGACCGGTATGTGGAAGAGAAACTCTAACGGGCCAGTGGTGATTCTCACCCAAGGTCTCAAATGTTCTCAAGTAGAGAAAAGGCAGAGAATGCAAAGTAGATGACGTATTTGCTCTTCAATTTCTATTGAGACGCATTTGCTGGCTTACTAGTAAATAGCCAGGCGCCCCCACAGCTGGGCGGAATGAATTTGGGGGAGGGGCTCCCCAGTGTGCCCTGCTGCCCCTTGCACATTGCCTAATGTCCTGGGCTCTGCAGAACATTCAAAAAATTAACACGCTTACCAAATATGTTTTTCTTGCTCATTAACTCGATGAAGCCCACCGGTTTTTTAGAAGCACAGCAGCGAGTTGTAAATGATGTATGAAATGAAAAATCTTTTCTCGCCCGGTGAGCAGGGAGAGAGAACTGACAGCGCCTTTCTCCCCTGGCACTTCCCCACATCTCAACGCAGAGATGGCTGCATCCCGGCGGGGACCTCAGAAGGATTGGGGGTGAGCGTGCGGTCAGACTGTCGAGTCCCAGGGAGCTTCCTGGGGGCCGCGGGGAATGTGGGTGAAAGGAATCCAGCAGGCAAGCACCCGGCCGTCTGGCCTCCGGGGGCCTGGGTGGCCTGGGTTCTGTCTGGAAGTCAGGACCACCCTCTGGGGCCCTGGGGTTCGCGGCTTTGTCCTGTGGCGTCTCGGGCCCGTTTGCACCACCCGGTTGCAGTCGGCTGCGATGTGTTCAGCTGCTGCTAGTTAGTCACTTGACAAACTAACACGTATTTGAGAATTCAGATACCCAGAACTGGGCCAGGCACTGCGGAGGACCACACGCACATGAAATGTAAATATATAAAACATAAAAGCCCAGCCACTGCCCTCAAAACTGCCTATAAATCACCAAAATGGGGGAATTTACTTAACATTTCTCCCCCAAATGGAATAATTTTATTCTTACTCTTAGTGTCGCTTTTCACAATACGTCGTTGCTTTTCATTTTATATGCGAGTCACAGTGATTCGTGAATAATCACCGGCAATGTATCATATTTACCGACTTTTGTAAATATGTTTACCCAACTTTGGAAATAGTATATATGTGTTTATTGCTTTTAAAAATGGGGAAGACTGAAAATGGGGAAGATCGCATTCATTGGCTCACTCGAGTGGGGATGGGCCAACAATAACCAAACTCAGAAAGGCTGATGTATAGACCAGAATGCCAATTTATTGTTTTGAAATGTACTTGCAACCCAGGTAGGTGCGTTATAATCAGGTTACAGGGGAGCAGGGGCTGCTAACAAGGGTCCTGATGAAAGAATCTGAATGCTCACTGGCATCGGGCCCTGAGAGGCAGCTCTGTACATCTTTCTCAGAGGCGATGACCTGCTCCTGGGACCGGCTGCCACACCCCTGGGCCAGGCAGCTCTCCCTTCTCAGTTAAGCCTGGACACTCTTCTTTCTCTGTTACTATGATTGTCCAATTCCTCCCCAACTGATATATTCTTTCTTTAGATATTTACCTCATCCCAGCTTACCGCTATGTCTTACGAGCCTATGGGTCTTTCTCTAATTTTAGAAGACTTTGCATGTCTCTTTGGTCTGCAGATATACATTTTATAGTTCAACCGTAAGAGGCATTGTTTTCCCCAAATTTTTGTGCCTCATTTCATCCCTGTTACTCTTTACTGCATAAAAATGTCACCACTCACCCATGGTCTATAATAGACAACGTCAAGGTTAGAAACCTAGACATCCAACATCAGTGGGGAGCCAACTCTTCATAATAAAGAACTATGAATTTTAACTTTGGCTTTGGTATGGGTTTGGGGTGAATTTCTGGGAGATTACCTTCAGCCATTTCATTCACCTGCTTTAATGACAGCCATCGAATGATGGTGGTACATCAATGTAAATGCAGTAACGTCTTCTTTGGGGGAAGACATAGGACTTGTCTCTGGAACAGAAATGAACCGGGTCATGGTTTGGCTCTCCTGATCTTTCATCCAGCTTATTGGAGTCTCGTGGTGCTCTCACGTAGATATCCTGTATTTCAGGAAACCCCAGTGATTGAAAAGGTAGTTAAAATAACTGCCAAACTTCATTTCGGTGGCTGTGTATGTACATGGTCTGACTCCTCTTAATAAAAAAAAAAATGCCAATAGCTCAAAAGCCACCTGTGGCTTTTGTCAAGACGTGACTGCATTTCAGGTGAGCGGTCCATCACTGACGTCAGTTACTCTGCAGTGCTGGGGAGGCACTGGATCTTGAGAATTAGGTATAACCACTTCTGTAGAAGGTAGAATTTCCACGGAAATCACTCCATTCTTTCCCCTGCCTCCCCCCAGCCCCCCAAATTTACCAAGGCCTTGGAGCCAATTCCATTTTGTATTAGTAACAAATACCAGTCTGAAGTCACACAGGCATTTCTGTAATCACCACACAGGAAACGAGATTTCTAGACACGGAAAACCTGGATAATTCCTCAGATGACGTTATCTCAGAAACCACAGAACGCATGTGGCTCTGAAACACTGTTTGCACTGAATATTTCAGTGGTGGGTGGGGTGGGGTGGGGGTGGAGGTGGGAGGCAGGGACCCCAGAGGAGAAGCAAATGTCCTGATGGTGGCTGACGAGCCCCCCTCACAAAGCGAACGCTTGCCAGAGGACGGAGACCTTGCTTGGAGTCCCCTTCACAAACATGAGAAGAGTGGCAATCGATCATGGGCTATAGAGGCTCATAGAATTTGGCAGAATGAATATAAGACAAAGTAATATGCCTGCTCTAGAAAAATTTTAGACCGGACCGTAGATTTATCCCTGCGAATGTCTGCAGTGCCGAGATGCCTCCTGTCCTCTGGAATGGGCCTGCTCACGGAGTCATTGTTCCTCTTAAAGAAATTCTGAACATAAGCTGTCTTGGGAGTCACCTTCTACTAGACTTAATGTGCCTCAGTAGACTGGGCCATCCCGTGAAAAGCACATTGGATTTTTGCTGTTGACGCATCTTGACAAACTCAGCCTCTGAGGCAATGCATACAGAACCAGCCGTAAGGACATTACAATGAAAAGCCAGCATCCTCCCTGTTCTGTGAAATATTCACTTCAAGGCAAACTCACGGCTCAGCCTGAATTTAAAGGATGCAGCTCCTGTGCAAGTTGAAGTTAGTTTGAAAGTTAGTTCATTGCACACTGCCCTGTAATCAAAGGGGACATTGCCCCGTCAATTTTGAGAGCGTCAGACATGCACCCTACCCCGTAGGCCTGTACTGATGACAGAGGATAAAATCCACATGCATATTTATGACACTTACCTAGTGTTTCTGAGAGAGCCTTTCTTCCAGGAGCGCAAAACTTCAGAGGTATCACCTCGGGACTTCTCATGCTGCGGGAGTCCCCCAAGACCGCCTGGTTCACCCCCTTGCCTCCAGGCAGGCCTGATCTAGGCAGGTTCGAACCTCTCCCTCCTGCAGTCTCGGGGGACGGGAGCTGACAACCTTTGTGATAACCCATCGAGTAACGAGACTCCTCCTGTCGCCCTTGAAGCCCATTTGTTCTCGCTTTAAAAGAGACTTTAATAGTTTGATCACAATTTATATACTCAGGCTGTTTTAAAGTCACCTTCTCAGCATGCTTTCTTAGCGTAAATCCTGCAAGCCACTTTTTTTTCCCCTCAAGTTTTAGACCATCTTGCTATTTCCTTGCTTTCTTCTTCTCTGGATGGGGGAAGGGGGATGGGAGTAGGTGATGGGTGTTTAAGGGTGTCGTATCTGGGGTCAAGGAGACAGCCATCTGAGTGTTTGAGTTTCAGCTCCGGTATTTCCAGGCTGTGATTTGGGGCAGATTACTTGGCCTCTTTAAGCTCTGGCATCATGATCTGTAAAATGGAAAGAATACACTGTAACTCACTGAGTTGTTGTGAAGATTAAATGAGATGATAATACATTTACACTGTGCTGGGCACAGAGCTGTTTCCCCCACTACATTATTTTAGGATACGGCGTTCCTTATATTGCAAAATGAACGTAGTTTTGAGAAGCTGTGTAGAGTGCCAGTGGGGTGAAGGCGGGGCTGTGATATGGGTCATTTGTGGGTGGCACCTGTTCTGCCAGGGAAACACAGAAGTGGTGAAGACAGCGAGCCCTCTTGCCAGTTTAGTTTGGAAAAGGTGCACTCAGACGAAGGGAGGGGAAATAGAAGGTGGTCTTCAAGGAATCGATGATGTGCTTCCAATGACCCCTGAGAAAGAGGAGGGGAATGGGGGGGGGAGGGGGGAACTGGGGGAGGGGACCTGGCTGGAGCAGTCATCTTCCCGCTGGGAGGAGACGGAGCCCACCCAGGTGAGAGAAACAGCCCCGTCCGAGGTGGGCCGAGCTGTCTCAGTACAGGGAGAAACCAAGTGGGAAAATCGAAGGCTTCGAGGGGACTCGGAAGCCAGGCAGAGGGCTGTAGAAAAATGAACAAGGAGCCAGTTTTGAACGGAGAAAGCGATGTTTCAGAACCACGTGTTGGTGGCAAGGCTTGGGCCACAGGGAGGAAGCGGAATTCAGAGTGGCCAGTTTTTTGTTTGTTTTTCCTTCTGTGTGGCTGTCCTGTGTTTTAGGACTTGACCAGCTCTTTCTGTACAGCTGGCCCCCTACCCTGATTTGGATTTCTGTGTCTCCAAGAGCCTGCTGAATGTATCTAAACTCTCCCTCAACTGCGTTCCCCTTCCGATTTCCCAGTATCTGTTTTGGCAATACATTTCGGACACACGCACTTGAAATAACGAATGTTGTCTTGGCCCCCTGCCTCCCCTCCAATGCGCATGCTGTAGACATCAAATCATTTTGTTTTTTTTCCCCCCCTTTTGACAGAGGCCTAGTTACAAGGGTGGGCGGTCCAGTGTTATGGAAACTAAGGAGAAGGAGAATTTAAAAGGAGCCTCTGGCTTTGGCAGCAAGGTGATCCTTGGCAGCCCTTTCGATGTGTGAGACTGTAAATGGCTAAGTAGGGACTTGGTAAGCAGGATGTGGCTGAGAACGGTGTGGCACCCTGCACAGGTTTACTTCGGTAGGAGTTTTGTTCATTTCAAGGGCAAAAAATCCAAGATGATTCTTCTCATCAAAGATGGCAGCCCAGAATCACAGCCTTTCTCCCCTTACTCCTGCATTTCCTGGACGGGGGTGTGGGTGGTTGTGGGGAGCATTCTGCCCTCCCAATCTGTCCGCTGTAAACTAACACCTGAACCTCACCATTGCGTGGAGAAATTTGGGCTACATACTGGGTTATATGCTCAGTAAGGGCTTGGCATTGCACATGGTCCACGTAGAGAAATAGTGCAATTCCCGCCACCCCCACCATGCTGCTTTTGTCCCGATTATTCACCTCCTCGAATTAAATAATTGATGAATTTCGAACCACTGCTGAGTTTGTCATTTTTTTTTTTTTTAGTCCATTGTTATAACCACAACTCTTAATGACCCAAGAAAGTGAAAGAGAAAAACTAATTTCATTTTCTGTAAAATGTCATTCTCGTTGCTGTTTAGACGATCTCTGTACACTCGCTCTTCCACCCAGGCCCGTGGGCAGGACACCCACACGAATTGCTAACAGCAGCACCTCATTCAGCCCAGTGGTCCCTGGTCTTCCCGACTCACGCCTCACTGGCCTGCTCTTGCTCTTCTGAGCTCTGGCTGTGGGACTCATGGCTGCACGTTTTCTGGGGCCTGTGATAGTTTGCGACCGCCGAGATCCTCCTGTGGCTTCTTGGGTAGAAGCGTCTGTCTAGTTACTCTGCTTTCCTGCCCTTAGTGCTGGCCTCCCTCCACGGTCTCCAGGTGTGTTCTTGACCCAGGGAAAACCACAGTCTGGGCTCCTTTTCTCTGGGCAGAGGGTGAAGGTTAGAATGTGGTGGGATTCAATCTTCTACACATGTGACACCATTTAAAAAACAAAACACAACATGAGTCGGCCTGTGCAATTTACCAGCTTAAAACTGTGGTCCAGTGTTAAGCTGACTTCTCCCCTCTGAAGTCCTTCACTCTAATCACTCTGACTTGCTATCAACATCCGGAGTCTCTCTGCTCTCTCATCTCTGAGACTTTGTAAGCAAATAGTCCACCTGCTGCCGCCCTAGCAGGTCCCCAAGGCATGGCAGATCAGGGTAGTGGAAAGACATCACGTGGGGGCCGGATCATGTAATCCAGGCCGGATGGGAAATCCGCTGAAGCCAGCTGGTGTTCCAGAAGGACACAAGCAGCAGTTCCTGGGGAAGGGAGCAAAATCTGGGATCAAGTTCATGGTGGGGAATCTGGTCTTGCAGGAAGAGGGATCTTAAGGAAGCTACGTGAATTGTTTCCAAAGTTTCTAGCCTCTAGCTGAGAACTGAGATCACTGCTAAATTATTACAAGCTGTTTGTGAATCCATGTCACACACTGCCCATGCAACGAATAAATGTTTCACGCACACTCCTATCATTATACTAAAATGGGTATTGGACATTGTAATTAACAACAAATTTACATTAAGGTATAACAGTTCACAGAGGTTTTCTTAAAATATGGAATATTTTCTCAAACAATGGCTACTAAAACTCATATCCAAGGAAATGGACTCAGATTTTCAGTAAACGTGGGTTTGAATCCTAGCTTCAACTTTTGTGACAATGTTTCTTAACCATTCTATTCCTCTCATTTCACCTACCAAATAGAGTTTTTAATACCAGAATGATCATATTGTTAAATGACAATGTATATGGAAGGTTATGAATAAGCTCCACAACACTTGGAGGCAAGAAGAATGTGAGTTTCCTTTTTTTTTGGTTATCTTTTAAAAACCAAAAAGAATCAACAGGAGGACACGCCATTTACCACAGTGGTGCGCGATTCAGTGGCAGGATTCAGTGACATATGTACCTGTTGCTGGATGCTTAACAACTGGGTCTCTGACACAGATGTTGGTTATATTTTCATGATCACTAATGAGTTATATGAAAGCGATATAACAAAGACGTTTCAGAACTTCACTAGTTTAAACGTCGCTAGGTGCATCTTCTGTATTGAATTGGATAATTGTTTTGAATATTGAAAGAACATTTCTTTGATTTTTTTTGTGTGCTATTCAAACACAACTACAAACCATGGACACAAGATATTTTTAAGTTTAATCTGCATTATTGACATATTTTCCATCACTTTTTTTATTGAGATATAATCGACATATAACATTATATTAGTTTCAGGGGTACAACATAATGATTTGATATTCGTATATATTGCAAAATGATCACCACAATTCTTTACTTACTTAAGCCTAGACAAGGGGTCAGAAAAAATTTTCTGTAAATGACCAGATTATGAATATTTTACACTTTGCAGACCACGCAGTCTGTTCCAACTACTCAACTCCATTATTGTAGAGAGAAAAATAACAAAAGCACCCATAGACAAGGCACAAGTGAATGGGCCTGGTGTGTTCAAATAAAACTTTATTTATAGTATCAGGTTGTGGGCTAGATCCGACTTGCTGGCCATAGCTAGCTGACTCCGGTCTGGAAGAGTAAGCGCCGATCTGTAGGTTGCCGATTTGTGTGGTGTAAGTTCTCCCAGCAAGGCTGATCTGGAGCTACCGGCGTGACGTCACTGAGTGCAGCGCTAATGAGAGGTGCACGGCGGCCCCGTGAAGGTGTCCCGCCAGCACGCACAGTCGGGGTAAATGACTCCAAGAGCGTAGATCGTAGTAAACTGCAGTCAAATCATGAGGAAGTGACGAGTTGTGAGTCTTTGCTTTTTGTATTTAATATAGTTTATTTAATCAGAAGTTTATATGTAAGTTCATTTTTAGTAATGACTGTGTTTAACAACTGGCTCACAAAATTCCTGAAAATTTAACAGTTGACTCAGGTGAGCCATGACAGCCAGCTGTCCCGGAGCACTGGCTGCCTTCCCCTGTCGTGGGATCATTTAAAAGTTCCATCTCTACAAGGCGCCAGGGGACAGGAGAGGAGCTCTAAAGATCTTGCATGGCTGGGTGAGATGTCCTGGCCCAAAACAGGCATTTTCATTATTTTGCTTTTGGTCCTTAATATAAGCATCAGTGTTTGGGCCAAAGGAAGGTAAACGTTAAGTGTGCATCTCTCCTAAATATATCTTGAGGAGGCATGGTTTTCCTTTCTCTATTCTGAGGCCTGCTCATTGATATTATTATTGCCCTATTAAAGGAATACAGCAACACAGCACTGCTCCTGATTCTAAACATGTGTATCCCTGGGCAGCACCCACGCCTGGAGAAAGTTAAAGTCTTCCACATAGGGTGCCCAACTGATACTCTCTCTGCCTTGCCTTGACGTTAATTGCCCCAAAACAGTGATTTGCAATGTTTTTTCTTTCTTATTTGGATTCTATTTTGGTTCCCTAACTTCAGCTGACTTTTCCCTCTCTTTCCTCCCTCCACTCCTTTAAAGAAAAATTAATAGACTACATTTTTTCGAGCAGTTTTTGGCTGACAGAAAAACTGAGCAGAAGGTACTGGGTTCCCATATACCACACCCCCCAGAGTTCCCCATTATCACATCCTGTATTAATGTGGTACATTTCTTACAGTTGATAGCCAGGAATGATACATGTTTATTAACTAAAGTCCGTAGTTTGATTAGGTTCCCTCTTTGTGTCGTCAGTTCTGTGGGTTTTGACAAAAGCAGAGTGTCATGTGTCCACCGAGACAGTCCCGGACAGAAGAGTTTCACCTGTGCTCCACCTCGTCCTCCCTCCCTCGTTCCAGATCCCTGGCAACCACGCATCTTTTCATCGTCTCTAAAGTTTTGCTTCCTTCCTCCCTTTTTTAATTCTATTTTTTGTTTTTGTTTTTTTGCTGGTTATACTTGCTAATTGGATAGGCTGCTCAGTCTTACTTTCTCACCTCTATTCCAAAATCCAGCGCTCCAACAACTGGTTTCACGATTACAAATTTTGTGTTTATGCCCGAGAGTTCTATATAAAGGAAAATACTTAAATCTTTTCTAATCTAATGCAGTTTCCTTTGTCTATCAGGCAACATTTTCCTTAAGTAACTACCCACAATTTCAATTAGACCTAATAAAGCACGCCAAAGTTGGGAGGCAGATCTGAAGCCAACCTATTTTGCAAGCCCATTTTCTCCTTTAATTATTTTGAGCCAAGTGTTTCTAGTGCCTAAATTATGCTCCCACTTCCCATAAATGGGGCCCTTTGGAAGATGGATTCTCTCTTTGAGGTTTCCAAGGTATTATTTGCTGTGCTGCAGCTTTAGTTAATGGAAAGCATCTTGCTCAGATCTTGGAGCTGATGGCTTATTCTATGCCCATCTGCCTGAAGTGAATTATGCTAAAAGGACAGGCAGTCTGTAAGTATGATTAAGTCATATGTAAATAGTGGTAATCCCCTTTTCTTGGGCTGTTAGAGCTGGTCCAATGTGAAACTCTGATGGGAGTTCCTTAGGTAAATATACAGTCTTAGAGTCACCACATGAAAAGAAATGTTATATGAAGCAGTATGCCATATTTAATTTTAATATTAGCCTATGAGATTAGCGGAGATGAAATTTTCCTGGGGAAAGAGACTGTCAGAAGTCACCCAAAAGGGGAAAAAATCTCATTAATTTTCAAATTTTGCATAGAAAAGAATTCCTTCTTTTCCTTCTTCCTTCCCTCTCTGCCGTTAGGGATCCCAAGTTCTCTCTTCAACTCTTAAGAGGCTGGGGTTTGGGGCCTATGAACACATCTAAAGGATATGATAGAAGCAGAGGGAGCTTCTAGTTTATGGCAATTCTCACTGAGGCATAGCCTAGGAATTGGCCCTCTTTATAAAGAAACAGCTCGTGTATGGAATTCAAGAAGCCTTGTCCATGACTGTGTGACATGGGGGCATATTCTGATCTCCGTTACCTTGCTCTCAATCACTGGGATCTCTCTCTCTCTCTCTCTCTCTCTCTCTCTCTCTCTCTCTCTCTCTCTCTCTCTCTCTCTTTCTCTTTCTCTTTCTCTCCTGCCCCCCAATTTTTTTGATAGTCTGTACTCTGTTTTGTGGGTGTCCTGATAAACTTTAATAAAACTTTCAAATGTGAGAAGCCAGATGGGCCGAGGCAGCTGTTTTTCCTTGTCCCTGTTGATCATCTGCTCTATTTATTTATTTGTCGTCATTTTGATCAAGCTTTCATCTTTCAAGGCATTGAAAACACAATCCCATTACCGTCATGGTGAATCCATTACATAAACATCTTGTGTGCTTCTCTGGTGGGGCAGAAAAGTTAGGAACGTAGCAGCCTGATGCCACGGTCCATCCATACACACAGAAGCAAGACACCGCCGGTCATTGACAGAGTTCAGAAGTCTCTAGACTGTTCTCCCTCCCTTGCCTCAGTTGGCCGGAGTCTTCCTGCTTTTGGTAAGAGTTCAAACTAAGTTTATTTAAGGTGCCACATTCACGACTTTTGAGCTGCTCTAATTTCTGGATGAGGCACCTTGGGAAGGTTGATGTGAAAAGTGCTATACAGGTGAGCGTTTGAGCTCATTAGATTTTATTTACAATTTGCAAATCCTTTCCTATACCTAGAAATGCAAGAGAACCAATTTTCCTTTTTGTAAAAGAAAACAAAAGCATGGCCACAACAAATGCAACTTTTTTAGGCTGAGATTGTTATATTGCTTCTTCCCACATGGCGCTGACAATTTTCTCATCCGATTTGTATCGCACCTCCCAGAGCACTTACAGCCTTGGGTGCTTTTGGAATTTGGAGTAGCTGCTCCTAGTGTCTGTCTGTAGTGTCTGGAAAGTGCTGTCATAGGCACGAGTGACGGGATGAAACGTCACGGAGTGCCAGCTACGTGCCGGGCTCTGGGCTGTGCAGGCAACTGTTGTTTCATTTACTTTAATATTACTTAACATTAGCAATGGCTGAACATCAGTGCTAACAGAGGTTAACTGTTGGGAGCTGCCTAGAGGGAGGTAGGTGGCTGGGTGGGAGAAGAGGACCTCAGGCTGGTCCCTGCCTCCCCGGTGTTCTTCCCCTTATGCCGTGGCCACGCAGCCTTCCCTGCAGGCTGAGCTCTGTCCTTGGCTGTGGAAATCATGCTGAGGGGCCCTGAGGAGCTCTGGTTCAGGTATTCAGATAACACCATCAGATCAGGTTGAATTTACTACCCCTTATTCTCTTCTTTACCACAGTCCTAGTAATGAGGCCTCTGCCCTGGTATGATGCGAGGCTCAGTTCTAGGGTCACCATGACTCATGTAGTTTGCAAATCCTCCCAGGACCAGGCCTCCACGTGTAGCCAGCCCTTTCTTCTGCCCCTGGGAGTGAGCCCACCTTGACTTCCTCCCCTTGCCTCCTCTCAGAGTCTTCAGGGTGGTGGTGTTCATGGGCAATTGCTGAAATTTACATTTTGTCGGATACCTGTCTGCACAGCTCAGTTCAAGCACTGGCTACAAGGCATCGTGTTTCTTTACATATCTATCTCTTTCAGTGGACTGTGCGTTAGTTACTTGAGGGCAGGTACGGGGCCATTTCTCCATTCATTCAGCCATATGGCCATCCATCCATCTCTCATCACTATTTACTGAGCACCTATCACATGGGAGATACTGTGTTTGATGCTAGGAATTGAGTAATGAGTAAGAGGTTATTTTCCCCTCCCCTTTGTAGCTTCAGCATCTAGCATGATGCCCTGAATAGTGGTTGGTCAATATATGTTAGATGAATAAATGAATGAATCGAAGACTTGTTAGAACTTATGACACAGTGATCTGGATTCTTATGTGGCTTTCCTCTACATGGACTGTCTACAGTGAGGTGGGGTCCTTGGAGCTAGTTCTCTCTGTAGGGTGCATCTGGACTCCTGTCTTGGCCTCTTTTGATCTAATTTGTCCAAGGTTAACAGAGTTCCAGAACTCTAGTCTGATCCAAATTTTGGTTGCAGTTCAACCAGTGGATTGGAGGTGACTGGGAGATAATTCTGCTCTGGGCTAATGAATTAGGTCAGAGCAAATTCCTTCTCCCTCCCCATCCAATGTTGTGATGGTGCCATTTGAGTATCTGAAGTGGTGATGAGTGTTTAATGCACAGTAGATACTAATTAGTCAACTCTTTTTTTTTTTTTTTTGAAACTCAGTATAGACTCCAGAATCCCTGGAAGCTCCCAAGACTCTTTCAAAAGATTCACAAGGTCCAAACCATTATCGGAGTAAAACTAAGATGCTATTTGCCATTTTCACTTTCAATCTCATGAATTTACAGTGGGATTTTCCAGAGACTATATAACGTGATACTTAATGAGTTAAGTGTGGAAGAAGATGACGGGCATTTAGTTCTCTTCTGTTAAGCCAGATATTGAGAAATTTGCAAAAAGAAAATAACACCATTCTTTTCAATATATATATATTATTTTGGAAATAGAGTTATTTTGATTAAAAATGTATTATTTATGTTAACATGTAATAGTTTGTTACCATTATTTTTAGATGAGTTACACATTTCTAAGTTTTAAACATTTTTAGTATGTTTATGGTAAATATTAATAGACATGTCAATAGAGAGAACTCACATAAACAAAAGCCTCAATAATCTTTAAAATTGTAAAGGAGTCTGAGACTAGGGTGTTCGAAAATTGCTGATGTAGACTGATGGCTAAGTGTGCAGGCTCCTGGGTTTATTCACTTTACCACGTACGGTTTATGGCTTTACCGCTCACTGCTTTGTGACCTCAGGTAAGTTACTCATTTTCTCTGGGCCTTAGTTTTTTAATTGATATAATGAGAATAATAATACTTATTATCTAACTCACAGATTGGTTGAATTATTTAATAATTCTTTTTATTTTTTTAATTACAGTTGGAATGTGATATTTTATTAGTTTCAGGTGTGCAATATAGTGATTAGACATCATATGACTTACAGAGTGATCACCTGATAAATCTAGCACCCATCTGACACCGTATGTAGTTACTGCAGTACTACCAACTACATTCCTTATGCTATACTTTACATCACCACGACTATTTTGTAACTACCAATTTGTACTTCTTATCCCCTCCCCCTTTCATTGAACACTCAACCCCCTCCCATCTGGCAGGCATCCAAATGTTCTCTGTACCTATGAGTTTGTTTCTGTTCTGTTTGTTTGTTCCTTCTTTAGATTATACTTGTAAGTTAAATAATATGACACTTGTCTTTCTCTGTCTGACCTGTGCCACTCAGCATAGTACCTTCCAGATCCACCCATGTCGTCACAGATGGTAAGATTCTTTTTTAGAATTTTTATATGTATATTTTTTCAATTATAGTTGACATACAATATTATATTAATTTCAAATGTACAACACAGTGATTAGACATTTATATAACTTACGAAATGATCATCCTGATAAATCCAGTACCTGTCTGACATCATACATAGTTATTACAATATTATTGACTATATTCCCTGTGCTATACTTCAGATCTCCATGACTATTTTGTAACTACCAATCTGTACCTCTTAATCCCCTGCCCCCTTTACCCATACCCCCTCCCAAATCTGACAACTGTCAAAATGCTCTCTGTAGATATGAGTTTGTTACTGTTGTCCGTTTCTTTATCCTGTTCTCTAGATTCCACATACGGCACTTGCATTTCTCTGTCTGACTTACTCCACGCAGCGCAGTACCCTCTAGGTCCATCCATGTTGGTGCAGATGGCAAGATGTTATTCTTTTTTATGGCTGGGTAATATTCTATTACACACACACACACACACACACACACACACCCCACCTATTCTTTAGCTATTCATATGTTGATGGATACCCAGGTTGCCTCCATATCTTGGTTATTGTAAATAATGCTGCAATGAACCTATGAGTTCACATGTCCCTGCAAATTAGTGTTTTGGGTTTCTTCAAATAAATACCCAGAAGTGGGATTGCTGGGTCTTTTTGTTTATAGCCATGTTTGTAAAGTCTATTTTCTCTTGTATAAGTATTGTTATCTCAGGTTTTTTGTTTGTTTGTTTCCACTATCATGCAACATCTTTTTCCATCCCTTTACTCTCGGTCTGTGTATGTCTTTCAATCTGAAGTGAGTCTCTCGTAGGCAGCGTATGTAAGGGTCTTGTTTTCTTACCCATTCAGCCACTCTATCTTTTGATTGGAGTATTTAATCCATTTACATTTAAAGTGATTGTTGCTGGATATATAGATATTGCCATTTTGTTATTCATATTTTTATCTTTTTCTTTTCCTTCTTCTTAAAGAAGTCCTAACATTTGCTGTAATACTGGCTTGGTAGTGATAAACTCCTTTAGCTTTTTCTTGTCTGGGAAGCTCTACCTATCTTTTGATTCTAAATGATAGCTTTGCTGGGTAGAGTAATCTTGGTTGTAGGTCCTTTTCATCACTTTGAATGTTTCCTGCAAATCTCTTCTGGCCTGTGAATTTCTGTTAAGAAATCAACTGACAATCTTATGGGAGCTTATAGGTAACTAACTGCTCTTCTTTTGCTGCTTTTAAGATTCTCTGTCTTTGACTTTTGTCATTTTAATTATGATATGTCTTGGTGAGGGCCTCTTTGGTTTCATTGTATTTGGGACTCTCTGCACTTCCTGGCTTGTATGTCTATTTCCTTCACGTGGTTAGAGAAGTTTTTAGTCATTATTTCTTGACATAGCTTCTCAATTCCTTGTTCTTTCTTCTCCTTCTGGTGCAAATGTTGGTATGCTTGGTGTTGTCCCGGAGGCCCCTTAAATGATCCTCATATTTTTTGGATTTTTTTTTTCTTGTCGCTCTTCTGAATGGGTGTTTTCTGCTACCTTATTTTTTAACTGCTGATTTGATCCTCTGCTTTATCTAATCTACTGTTAAGTCCTCCTAAGGTAGTTTTCACTTCCGTTAGTGACTGGTTCATTTCTGACTGGTTCTTTTCTATATTTTCTATCTCCACTTTTATGTTTTCTATTTCTTCATTAAAGTTCTCACTGAGTTCCTCTACTCTTATCCTAAGTTTACTCAACATCCTTATAACCAGTGTTTTGAACTCTGCATCTGGTAGATTGCTTCTCTCCATTTTGTTGAGTTCTTTTTCTGGAGCTTTGTTCTGTTCTTTCATTGGGGACATCTTTTTTGTACTCCCATTTTGGCTGCCTACTTGTGTTTGTTTCTATATATTAGGTAGAGCTGCTATGTCTCCCGGTCTTAGCAGAGTGGACTTATGTAGCGGGCATGCTGTGGAGCTCAGTGGCACGGTCTTCCCTGGTCACCTAAGCTGGGTGCCTCAGGTGTATCCCTTGTTTGGGTTGCATGTGCCCTCCTGTTGTAGTTGAGCCTTGTTGCTGTTTGCTCATCGGTGGGAGGGATAGACCCTCGGGCTGATAGGTTGTGATGACTGGGCATGACCAGTGGAGGAGCTGCTGTGTAGGAGCTGACCCTACAGAGTAGGATTTACTTTATCAGGGCTCTGGTGCTTGCCCTGTCTGCCCCTTGGGTGTGCCATCCTCGGATATGACCCTTGGTGGAGCTCTGGCTCAGACCAATGCAGGTTGGGGCCTCCTGGGAGTGGCCATACCACAGGCCAAGTTTAGCTGCAGCCTGTGCCCTGCCTGGGGCCATCTGGCATGAGCTACCAAGCAATCTGTAGGTGGCCACCACCCACGCTGGGCTTGGATGTGCCTTGAGAGGCCAACCCACAAACCGAGCCAACTGCTGCTAGTGCTGGGCTTTGGGCTGCTCAGCAAGAGGTACAGGCCATGCCGAGGCCAAATACTGCTTGTTGAGGTTTTGTGAACCTTTGTGAGATTTTATGAAAGACCACAGCATGAGCTAAGACAGGCCATTTGTATGGAAAATCCACTGGACGTGATTAGGGTGGACCCACAAGTTGGGAGGGGCGGAGTCTCGGGATCACCAGGGCGGGTGGCCTGTGTTAGCTATGCTGATGGAGACTCAGATATGGCAGCCACTGGGGTCCGCACGCCAGGCAGGGAGGGCTCAACGAAAGAAGAGTAGCCTCTGGCAGCACTTCTGTCCGGGAGAAATCCATCCCTCCAGCCCTCACCCTGAAGCCAGACAACTCAGTTCCTCCCTGTGTGCCCCTGGTGCCTCTTGCACTGCACCCCAGCGCTGGAGCTCAGCGAGCAAGTCCGTCAGTGGTGAGTCTGTGTGCGGCCTGGTAATAGGAATGTCTGCTATTCTAGAGGCTCCCCGTCTCACTCAGCCATAATCCCTGCTGGTTTTCATAGCCAGAAGTTGTGGGGATTTCTCTTCCCGGCACTGGAACCCTGGGCTGGGAAGCCCGGTGTGAGGCCAGGACTCCTTGCTCTTCTAGGAGAACTTCCATAGCGGAGATATTTCTCCTACTTCTCAACTGCCACACGTGGATGTGGGACCAGCCATTTCATGTCTCTGCCTCTCCTACCAGTCTCGAGGTGGCCTCTTCTGTGTGTCTCCAGTTGTAGGACTTATGTTCAGCTAGACTTCAGGTGACTCCTAGTAATGGCTATTCTGTAGTTTAGTTGTAATTTTGATGTGCTTGTGAGAGGAGGCGAGCACAGCAAACACTCTGCCATCTTGACTAGATCGCCTGAGAGAATTAAATGAGATAATACATACAAGATACTTTGAATAGGGCCTGACACAGAGTGAGCACTGATTAGTTATAAATTCATGGCAATATTTTAAATGTAACATATATTTATTTTAGAAAATGTAGAAAATATGGAAAACTGTTGAGAAAAAATGAAAGTCACACATGATCTAATGACTCAAAAATAGCCATTGTTTACCTTTTGGTGTATTTATTTCTAATTTATGTATTTGTGTGTCTGTGTATTGATGTTTATACAAAATTCTGTGCCTTACATTGTGTAATGTATTCTCAGCAATTAATTATATAGTCTTATGAAACATGTTTTTTCATGGCTTTATTATATTACTGATATTCTGTTATATAGTCAATATATGCCATCATAAGTTTAACCTTTCTCCTTTTAGACTGAGTCCAATTTTTCACTATTATAAATAATGTATAATTAACACTCCTGTACATAAATCTCTGTCCATATCTGTGATTATTTTCTTAGGATAAATTTGTAATGTATAATTACTGGGCAAAAGCTCTTTATGAATATTTTCAAGTTGCTATTTAGAAAGTTTGTATCTATTACATTATTTTCAATAGTGTATGAAAATGTCCATTTTATGGTATGCACATTTGCCAGCATTTAAAATTATTGTTTTATTTTAAAATTAGTTAATTTTTGCCAATCCAATAAGGTCAAGTGGCACATTATTAAAAAATTTTTTTGCATACTAATTGATTACTAATGAATATAGTTTTTGGATATTTGAATATTTTTCATACAATGTTGATATGTCCCATTACTGGTGACATTAACTCTAATCACTTTGTGAATGTGGTGTCTGTCAGGTTTCTCCTATTTTTTTTTAAAAAATATTTATTTATTTTTGATTGAGATACAACAAAATTGATGTACAACATATATAAGTTTCAGGTGTACAACATAATGATTCAAGATTTGTATATTTTGTGACATGATCACCACAAAAAGTCTAGTTAACATTCATTACTATGCATCATTATGGAATTTCTTTTCTTGCAATGAGAATTTTTAAGATTTATTCTCAAATATGCAATGCACCATGATTAACTACAGTTGTCATGATGTACATTGCATCCCATGGCTTATTTATTTTATAACTGGAAGTTTGTACCTTTTAATTTCTTTCACCTGTTTTGCCCACTCCCACTCTCTGCCTCTGGTCTGTTCTCTATATCTGCAAACTGGTTTTTTTTTTTTTTTAAAGATTTTATGTAGAAGAGAGATCATATGGTAGGTATTCATCTTTCTCTATCTGACTTATCTCACTGAGTTTAATGTCCTAAAGTTCTAACCATGTCGCATATGACAAGATTTCCTTCTTTTTAATGGCTAGAGTGTGTATGTGTGCATGTATATACAAACACACACAACACACACATATCACATTTCTTTATTCAACCATTTGTTGATGGACACATAGATTGTTATACATAATGCCACAATGAATATGGGGGTGCCTATATCTTTTTCAAGTTAATGTTCTTTTTCTTCAGATAAATACCAAGCAGTGGAATTGCTGGATCATATGGTAGTTCTATTTTTTAATTTTTTGAGAAAACTTCATACTGTTTTCCATAGTGGCTGTACCGATTTACATTCCTCTCAACAGTATATAAGGGTTCTCTTTTTTCCACATCCTCGTCAGTATTTGTGATCTCTGGTCATTTTGATAATAGCTGTTCTAATAGGTGTGAGACGATAGCTCATTATGCTTTTTATTTGCATTTCCTTGTTGATTAGTGACGTTCAGCACCTTTTCATATCCCGTTGGCCATTTGTATGTCTTTTTCGGAAAAATGTCTATTCAGATCTTCTGACCATTTTTTAATTGATTTTTTTTTCTATTGAGTTGCATGTATTCTTCATATATTTTGGATATTGACCTCTTATCAGATATATGATTTGCAACTATTTTCTCCCACTCAGTAGGTTGTTTTCTCAGTTTGTCAATGGTTTCCTTTTCTATGTAGAAGCTTTTTAGTTCAATGTAGTCCCACTTGTTTGTTTTTGTTTTTGTTGCCATTTTTTTTTTGGTGTCAAATCCAAAAACTCATCGCCAAGGCTGATGTCAAGTAGCTTACTGCCTGTGTTTTTTCCTAGGACGTTTGTGGCTTTAGGTCTTACATTCAAGTCTTTAATGCATTTTGAGTTAATTTTTGTGTATAGTGTCTGATAATGATCCAGTTTCATTCTTTTGCATTGTTCTCCCAACGCCACTTATTGAAGAGACCGTTCTTTCTCCATTGTGTATTTTTGGCTTCTTTGTAAATTAATTGACCATATATTCATGCGTTTATTTCTGGGCTCTTTATTCTGTTTCACGGTTTTATGAGTCTGTTTTTATGTCAGTTCCATACTGTTTTAATTACTTAGCTTTGTAATATAGTTTGAAATGAGGACGTATGATGTCTCCAGCTTTGTTCTTCTTTTTCAAGATGGCTTTGGTTATTCAGAGTCTTTGGTGGTTCTATACAAATTTTAGGATTGTTTGAAAAATGCCTTTGGAATTTTGATAGGGATTACATTGACTCTAAATTTCTTTGGGGAGTATGGACTTTTTAAAAATATTTCTATTCCATGAGCATAGAATATCTTTTCATTGGTTTGTGTCTTCTTTTTCTTTCAGTGCCCCTTCTAGTTTTAGGTATATATGTTTTTTACCTGTTTGGTTAGCTTTATTATTTTTTTTGATGCAATTATAAATGGAATTGTTTTCTTAATTTCTCTGATACTTCATTGTTGGTGTACATAAATGCAACAGATTTATATATATTGGTTTCATATCCTGTAACCTTAGGGAAGTTTAAATTTTCATTCCATGAATTGCTGTTCATTTCATTTGATTTTAAAAAGTAAAATATTAGAATTTTTCCTATTGCTTTATAAGAGACCTGTAAATTTTGTCTGTTAGACTTGTGGTAAATATTGTTCCTAATTTGTTGGTTGACAATTTTTCTCATTTAAAAAGTATGCTGAAAATTTTTGCGAGGTCAGATCTATTTGTTTGTTTATAAAGATGCGTCTTCCCTCGCTTTTACACTTGGAAAGTCCATCCCTGTCTTGAGATTAACTACATTTGTGATTTCTATTTTCTCTTTTTTCCCTCCCTTTCTCTTAGGTTTCCTTTTCTTCCTTCCTCATCTTCTTTTTCTCTTCCCTCTTTTGTCATAATTATATGCTATATCTCTTTACTCGTTGAATTATTCTTTTATGTCTACAAGTGAAGTTTTGATTTATTTTCACATAAATACCACACCTTTGTTTTAAGTTTATTTCTAGGACTTTTCTGTGAGTGATTTTCCCTTTCTTTTAGAAGTCTTGCTTAAAAAAAAAATAGAAGCCCTGCTTATTGCTGATATGCACACAAGCTATTGATTAGTATATATTTATCTTATGTTAATAGCTCTCGAATGCTGTTATTAAGTTTGAGTTTATATAAACATCTCAGTATTTTTAGATGTGAATCATATTATTTGTAAATCATAATTTATTCAATCTGTTTATATATAATATAAAAACAATCTATAACATGCTATATATTATGCCATACAAAATACCTGTTATAATATACATTTTTTTGTTTCATGTCTTATTGATTAATTAGAATTTACAGCAGAATGTTAAGCAGTTATGGTGATAGCAGACACTCTTATCCGGGCTCTTCTAGTATTTTGCTAGTAAATGATAAGTAGTAGTGTGAGATACACAGCCTTTAGTATATTGAGTATGTGTCCTTCTACTAGTCTTTCCTCCCTCCCTTCTTTCCTTCTTCTTCTTCTTCTTTTTTTTTTTTTTCCTGCTGACATGGGCAGAATAGTAGCAAATGGCTTTTTGGCATTGACTGCCCTTAGTGAAGTTATCCTTATGTGACCTTTTGGTATGACGTATTATAGTCCCCAATAGTGAATTATCTGTGTATTCCCAGGATGAAAGCCATCTGGTCATATTTTTATTTCGTCTGAGGTTTATAGGACTCCTTTATCTTCCAAAGATAAAAGTTAAGGGAATTTGACTAGTTTTACAGGCACTGATAGTAAACTGCTTTAAAAATGCAATTGACCATAAACTTTCTGAATTGAATGACGAAATTCATTTCAGAAATTACTTTCCAAGTTTGAAAATAACAAAAAATATTTTAAAAACTATATTTCAAAAATACTTTACAAATACTTTGCAAAAAATACTTTAGAAACTATATTTCTTATCAATAAGGCAGCTCTTCTTTTTTTCTTTTACTTTTTTAATACAACTTGAGCCTCATGTATTAGTAATGTTCTGAGAGTTGCAATCCTAATTCAGTTGGGAAAAATGGTGCACTGCATTAATCATGAGGGGCCATTAAGGATTTCACTTTTTTTGTTGTTTACATTACCCTACAGAAAATAGGGACTGTAGGGTAAATATGGATGGTTTGGAAACCAGACATGGTATAAAGTGGTTCCATAATAATAATTAAACTATGATACTTTAGTTATTAAATATGAATATATTTCTAGTGTATTGGGATTTAGAAACATTATTTTTGCATTATGGACAATGATCACATTTATATCTTCCAAAATAAAAAGAATGATGGAATGTTACCCGAAAAGAATTTTTTTTTTCCTCATTCTTAGAAATTACTTATTCTGGTTGGTAGCAGGATCAAACTAAATAATTATAACTTTGATGAAAACTATGGAACTATAAAAGAAGCCTCAACTTAAAACAACAAGAACAACACAGAATTGGGGAAGTTCCTTTGGCTGGCTTTCGGATTGGAGCGGTGTCGGCAGCCCGCAATCATTTCTTCTGCTGTCATTAAGGGCATTCGTGTAAGTGTTTGAGTCCCGCTGTCACTGTAGGAGTTTGGAAGTACGAGAACTGTTGCTTTCACTTCCTCTACTACTTGCAAGGCCTTGACGCCTCCCCCAGATGCTGAGGTGCTTAACCATCTATGTCTTAACTCTCAGGGATGAAAAAGTGGTCCCTCCTTTTCTCTCTTCTCAGTCTGCTCAAAGGGCACCACCTACCTGCCGAGTGTTGGGGACGGTCCCTCAAAATAACTTTCCTGAATTCAAAGCACGGGGCTTTTAGTTCTCAGAAAGGGTTTTAGTTATGGCTCTGTGATCAAGACCAATACGTGCGTCCATTTGCTTCCTCTGGTTTCCAGAGAACACTGGAGAGGCAAGTGCTCTCTCTGTCACAGTGTTAACCCCACCGGGTGCTGAGTGGGATGCCAAAACGTTTTGACTACCTGTCTGTGTCGATGCTGCCTATTTCTAATTCAATGCTAACAGTTAAGTTTTAAACACCTACTATAGGCCAGGCACTGGGCGAGGCCCTGGGATTAAAAAATATCAGGGTGCCACTGTCTCTTAAAACGCCTCAAATGTTGTTTTGCTCTACTTGTGTGCCCAGTGAACGGTTGTTGAGGGTCTTCTGTACATTTGGAGTTTTAGGGAGGAAAGGCTATTTCTTGGTCAGATGGTAAAGCGTGGCTGGACTCCTTAGCCTCATGGAGACGTCACCATCCAATGTCAGTGCCAACGGGCAAAATGGCTACGGGACCATTGGTCTAAGATGATCAATGACATGATTAATATTACACAGTCACTTCCTTGGACGAAATAAAGACAGAAATAATTCCTAGTCAGCTTAGTGTCTGGCTCAGAGAAATAATATGCTTGGTTTCAAAATTAATATTGCAGAAAATATCAAAGTGTGATTATTTATACTAATTGTTCAAAGCTATTAACCTTAAAAGATTATTTTCTTGTTTTTACATCTTGTTTTTATATATTGGTTATAGCAAAACCAAGATAATCAACACTGGAGGAAGAGCCTGAAGCCTTTAAAATAATGTAGGGAAGAATCTATTTTTAGATTGTTATTTGGTTTTGGATTTTCAATCGGACACACCTCATTAATATAGAATACAGACGTCAAGGAGCAGGGAGATGGGGTGGATAGCACTGTAATTCAGCATCTTGTTGTCTTGTTTTAAAGAATCTGTACAAGTGGCCTCCATCGCGGAGCTCCCAGAGATTCTCATGGTCTCCCTCGGCTCGCACTGTGTGACTTTAGGCGGGAGCTGACCACTCCCATCGAAGCAGGATTCAAAATATCCGTTCCCTTTGGCAGAACTGAAAACATGCGGCTACCGGGTAAGTGGCAGGAGAGCTTGCTCCGGTTAGAGAGCGAGATGCAGATGCAGCAAATGACAAAAGCACCTCTGAAAGTTTAGGAGACCAATAGGCGACAGCATCCTGCTGGGGATGGTGGAGGACAGGGGAGCGTGGAGTCATTCAGTAAAGCCTCACCATGAGCGAGAACTCGAGGAGTACTGTGCACTACTGTGCTCACCTGTTCGCACATACATCTGGGAGGGCAACAAAGGGCCCCGTGGGAGACTTGATGTGGGGTTCCTGTCTCCAGTAATGCAGCCATCATGGTCAGAGGCCTCCTGTTCCTTTGGGGCCGGCTGGAGGGACTACTCGAGGCCGCATTACAGTATTTGTCTCTCTGCTAGTGTGTGGGGTGTTCCATACTACCACCCTCCAAAAGTGGAGTTCTTCAGAACAGGCCTTTGTGAACATGAGCCCCCTCCCTTTCTTCCAGGTCTGTGGGAGCGATGACACCAATAATATCCAGTGACTGCCTTTGGGGTGGTGTGGGTCCCACACTTGGGTGGGGGGAGATAGTAGAGCCTTAACAATTCAAGCAAGGTCATTTTGAGGTGGTATCTATGGGAAACAGAGAGAGAGAGAGAGAGAGAGAGACAGAGACAGACAGACAGACATGCAGACAGACAAACAGACACAGGTGTATGTCGATCACAGTTGCTGAGGAGTTAGGAGGGATGACAAGCTGGCATCAAAACCCTTTGGTGACCATTGCTTAGAAGTGAAATCGGATGAGCAACGACTGAATCCCCCTTTAAAGATAAAAAAGTCTCCAAACCAATACTTTGGTAGTGGATATATTATTTTAAATTATTTATGTTTATTTATTTTTATCAAATTTATTGGGGCAACATTGGTTAATAAAATTATATAGGTTTTGGTTGCTTTCATGTCCTGGCTACTGTGAATAATGCTGCTATGAACATCAGTATGCAACCGAAGTGTCCTAAAATAGATGATTGGATAAGAGGTGGTACTTATATACAATGGGAGGTTACTCAGCTATAAGAAAAATGAAATACTGCCATTTGCAACAACATGGATGGACCGTGAGATAATCATGCTAAGCGAAATAAGCCAGACAAAGTGTTGAAAACCACGTGATATCACTTATATGTGGGATATAAATCTAAAAGCAACAAAAAACAGGACACACAGACTCATGGACCTGGACAATAGACTAGTGGTTACCAGAGGGGGGGGGAAGGGGCAGGTAGATGGGGTAAAAGGGGCTAAATATATGGTGACAGAAAGAAATCTAACTGTGGGTGGTGACGCACAATGCAGTGTATATCTGCCTTACTGTCGAATTGTACACTTGAAACTTACTGGATTTTGTTAACCAGTGTCACCATAATAGCTAACTAAATGAATAAATAAGTAAATAAAATATAGAAATAGAAAAATATAGGTTTCAAGTGTATAATTCGATAATACATCATCTGTATATTGCATTGTGTGTTCACCACTCAGAATGACATTGTTTAAATGCGTGTGTGCACGCGTGTGCACAGACACACACACACGGAATGGGAAATGACAAGCAAATACCTTTTTCTCTGAAATCTGTATAGGAATTATAATGTATTATCAGCTAATTGTTTTAAAATATCCTTTATGGGTTATAAGTAGCAAGTTTGACAGGAAGTTTTGTCTGGATTCAGAAACTTCTTATTAAGATAAAAGTTTGGCAGTTTGAAGCTAAAATACTAGCAGTTTGGTTTATTAAGTTTTGTTCTTTTTTTTTTTTTAATTCCAATGCTTTACCTATAAGAAGCCTGCATGAAAATTAAATTTTTACACAGGAAACCCATATACCTCTGAGAAACAAAGACCCCCTTTTTCTAGAGTGGGTTTAAAAGTCATTTTGCCATGGGTGGCAGATGAGCTGAGCTGAGGCCTCGGCCACCCTCCCTGGGGCTTTACATGACACAGCCAGTCCCTCTGCGGGCTTGTCTGAGGGTCCAGGAGGGGACGGGTGAGGGTGAGCTTAGTTCTCCTCCAAAGTGAATAAACTCCTGCAAAGGCTTCTGGTCAAAAGGACACCCTTTAAACAACACTTAACATCTCCCCTCCTTCCCCCAGTGCGGTGAAATCCGAAGACGTTAGGTCTTGGAGGGGTGGCGTCTCCACTCGTCATTGGATGTGTGCCAGCCCCCACTCTGGACAAGACGGGGTGGGGTGGCCCCCTGTCAGCCTCCTCAGCTGAGCGCCTGGCGCCAAAGAAAGAAATGCTCTGCTCTCTTAAATTCCAGATTGGCCCAGTCCAGATAGAGGAAGAGCCAGGGCAAATGTCTGAGAGGCTGATGTTTTTCTCTCTTTTCCATCCTGCTGTAGGAGGCAGAGGACGCTTTTTGAATTAGCTCAGTTTTCTTGTTCAAAGGACACTCTCCAGATGCCATCTGGACAAGTTTGTCCATAACTGTCTGTATCTTCTCATAACCATGACTCGTTTGGGGAGTGAGACTGTTTCTAAGACAGATCCTGCCGGGGTTTTGCAAAATGTTTGGAAAATGCCGTATAAATGTTCTCAGATGTGTTGAACGTGGGTGACATGTGCATCCTTTCAATGGAGGAAAACCAAACCAAACTTAACAGTGGCCTCGTGCTCAGACAATGCTCGAATCTGACAATGCGTGCCACGTGCATACGAGGTTGAAATACTACGTCCCCCAGCACATAGGATGAGGGAGATGAACTTTGAGCACTTTAGGCTGCTGTATGCGTATTATCTTATTTAATCGCCCCAACAACCGTTGGGATATTTTAGACTTCTATTTGGCCAATGAGAAAACAGAATCAGAGAGGCAAAGCCACCTGTCCAAGTCACAGCGGGAGCCGGGGTTAGCACTCAGCTCTCAGTGCCACATCTGTGCTCTGCCCCTTCTCTGGTGTTAGTGCTACAGCTGTTGGCCTGGCGGGTGCCACCAGCAGCTGTCACCACCTCAGTCTCAGTTGGAATGGGGTAATGGGGTGGATCATCGGGTCCACTTATGTTCAGAAGCTTCTCCTGGAGGAACATCTCAATGGCGATCTTTATCCTGGGATTCTTGGAAACAAATCAAGGAGAACCAGGATGACGACCTGAGTTACCAGAACGCAGTGACATCAGAGAAGTACAGAGCATGGGGCTTTGGCGTTAGGGAACATGTGACTGAGGCTAACGGCCTGACCCGGACGAATTACTCATGTCCTGGACTCTGCTCCCCGTTGGTAACACGGGGCCTACCACACCCCTCTAAGGAGTGTCGGCGAAGATTAAAGGCGGTGACGCCAATGCCTGGCATGGGGTGAGAGCTAGGTGGAGTCAGGTGCTGTTATTCCGTATAATTAATCGAATTAACTCAACAGGTCTGGGTTTTCTAATCACCATATCCGTTAGGGTTGGGTTTTGTCTTCCTGTTGGTGGCTAAGAGGCCAACTTTTGGTCCCAGTTCCTTTGTTCTTGTCCTAAGTGTCAAAGTTATTCATTGATCATTTATAGGAGATAGGAATTGCTCGGAAGGGTGTTGTATTAAAAAAAACAAACAAACGTGAACTTCTAAAAAGGAAACCCAGTGAGGAAAAGCATTCATTTAAACTTGCAGCAATGTAAACGTGGATCTGATTGCTTAGACCTGTATTTATTTTCCAGTAAGCCTTGCTATTTCGTGGTTTGGGGATTTGAGGATATTGGTATATTTATGCTCCGTCTCTAGTGTAGCTTCGGCAGTGTGTGTGCACTAAAGATTTCTCCTTACCATGGTGATGGTCCGTCAAGAGTGATCCAAAGTGCATAACGCACTTCTAACGTGGGAGCATCTCGCTCTTCTCCTTGTCAAGGATTTGTAGGACTAATGGGGGACTCACAGAATGTATGTTCTGGTAGTTAACAGACTTTAAAAAAAAAACATGATTAAGCCTGGGGTTGGAAGTCTTATAATCCCCACTGTCTTAGTCTGTTGAGGCTGCTATCACGTACCAGAGACTGGGTGACTTATACAAAACAGAAATTTATTTCTCATAGTTCTGGAGGCTGGAAGTCTGAGATCGGGGAGCCAGCATGCTGGGGTTCTGCTGAGACCCGCTTCAGGGTTGCTGGCTTCTGACTTCTGTACCTTCACATGGCAGAGAGCAGAGAGGAAGCCAGCTCTCTCATTCTTAGGAGGGCACTCAACCATGCATAGGGGCTCCATCGTGTGACTCATGTAATCCTGATTCTCTCTCAGAGGCCCCACCTCCCATTCTCATCACTGAGGCTGAGTCTTAGGGTCAGTGCCTTTTATCATTGTACCTGTGCTGCTGTCTTTTGTTGACACTGAGCCTGCCTCACTCACCTATGCTACCTCCTACCCTCTGTAGCTAGTTAGATTGATGAACCTCGATCACCTCAGTGAGCAAACCTGCTTCCTGGCCTTTCTTTTGTGTAACTCAGCTGCTCTTTCCATACGCCCTCCCACCCAGATTGCCACTCACATTCTTTGGTTACTATACCATCTCTTTCATTAAATCTTGCTCAAGACTCCTCCATGAACCCTCCTAAATGCTTCACTAACCCTACATGGTTTTAGTTGTGCTGATCTTTTTAGCAAACACTTAACAAGGAGGACAAAAGAAGAAACAGAAAAAAATAATAAAACAAATATTTATGTAGTACCTATTAGATTGCCGGAACTTTTAGGTTCTAGCATTACCATTTCTCAGAGCAGAAAATAAGGCTCAGAGAGGTCAATCCTAGTGTTTTTTTTTTCTTTTTTCTTTTGTGGTAAAGTAGGACCTAAATCTAGATCAACCTCTTTCAAAGGTTCATAGTCTTTACCTAATAATAGTATTTGTGCCTTTGTGCTGGGCTTACAGTTTTCTTTTAATCCTGGTCATTGTCAAAAAAATATAGGTATAGAAAACCACACCCAACAACTATGTGGCTTAGCAGAGTTTTATAAGGTGAACAAATACCGCTGCAAATGCCATGCGGGTAAAGAAATAGAACTTCGCCAGGTACCCCAGGGGAGTTTCTGCGTGCCTTGTCCCCACCACCCATCTCCCTCCAAAAGTGGCAACTACCGTGACTTCTTTGAATGTCACTTCTTTGCATTTTTCCAAGAGAGCATGTATTTGGTACGTTTTTTTTTTTTAAATTTCATAATTAGAGATCACCATACATCCCTTCCTTTTCCTTAAAACTTATATGTTGCAGAACTAGATCATGGGTTTCCCAGAGGCAAAGATTTTGCTGCTTGTGTACACACTGGACATTTTGACATGCGCTTCCATCCTCCCTATTCCCTGCAAATTGGCAGCTGAATACAAAAGATGGATCAGACTCAGGGTTAAGCTCCTTGACAAGCCTATTGATCAGCTTGTGTTTTTTCATCAGGAGGAACACAATGCCTACTTTTTACTCTTTTTTTTTGATGTTGGCAATGGTTCACCCTCAATGCCTAGATCCATGAATTTTTAGTAGTTGCCAAATGGTGATGTTCTATTCTACCACTTTGTTTTTATTTATTAGCTGGAATAATTTTATAAGATAATATTCCCCCTCATCTACTATTTAGAGAGTGATCCAGAGGTACAGTTCAGACAGGTGCCTGATTGTCTCCTTTTATTTACCCAGCTTTTGAGATCTTCATTTGGTCTCGTCATCTTTAGAAGTGGCCACTTAAAAATAATCATTATAAAACCCATGGATTTAAATATGTATGTGTTGAGTTTTCAATCTATTGCAATTTGAATCCTTACTGAAGCTTGAACAGGCCTTGATAATTTTCTTGACACCTGGTATGTCTTCTTATCTTTATATTTCTTGTCCTACCTATTGGCTCGAAGAAGCTCTCCCCTTTTTAAAATAATGACACTTTAAGATTCAATCTGGGAACCTAAAATGCTCATTGTTAATGGACTCCTCCTTTCTTTCTAGTTTTTCCAGTGGATTAGATCTAGAAAATAAGTGTGTGCCCATGCATATATTTAAAAATAAATATCTCACAAGTTCATGTTGATACCTCCAATTCAAATTTGTGACTGTAGGTTTTGTATTTCAACTCTTCTGACTCATTACATCTGCATCTTCTTTCTCCACATTTCAGAAAGGACACAGGAAGCGGTGGCATTAGAAGTATCCCATAATCACTAACTTCCTTTATCCCACATTACACATAAAAAAATCTAGAAATAGCAATTACTAATGATACACCACAATTTTGATTACTGAAGAACAGTTAATATAAATTACTAACATTAGTTACATAATTTTTTTTATTAAATAAATGAAAACCAGACATTAATGCCTCCTGATGAAAGAAACTTAATGACACTTATAGACTTTCAAAGAGATCAAAATGAGTCTGCTCAAGTCTTTGAATCCAGAGATTTGTAAGTTCTTGTTATTTATGGGAAATACACTATCTGATACACTCTTCTCCCATTTTAAAAAGGACTTGTGCTATATCTACACTGTCAGATCATTTAGCTATTACATATTATAATCTCTTCCTTTTATTCTCTTTTAGCCTTAGTTCTCTAATTACATATTTAATACTCATCACAGGTCTTTTTGTTGATGCTTTTCTAGTCATTTGGTTTGTCTGAATCTTAATTTCTAGTTTTTTTAGGAAGGGTTCACGGAAACGTTTCCTGAGTTTTGCATGTTAACAGGAGAATGAGCTGTCTTTACTTGACAGTCAAGTTTGCTGGGTATAAAATTTTGGCTCATATTTTCCTTCCTTTGAGCATCTGAAATATGTTTCTTATTTTCTTTTGGCCCAAGCGTTGCTATTTAAGAGTCTGATGAAAACTCAATTTCATTCTTTTATAAATCACATGCTTTTTTTTGGTCCAACATCCAAATGATTTTTTCCTTTTTTTCTGTAAAGTTGAGCAATTTTGTTAGAATATGACTTGGTGTTGATATTTGGGTTATTTTCAAGGAAACATAGAGCTCTTTCAATATATTGTTTCATATCTTTTTAATTTTAAGAAAATTTTTTTGAATTATAGTTATTATGATTTCTCTTTTGTTTTCGTTTTCTTTTACAAGGACTACTAGTTTACATTTTCTTTGCCTATCTCCAACATTTACCATTTTCTTTTGATTATTTAAAAATCTTTCTATAAATTTATTATTAAAAATTTCCTCTTTTTACCTTCCAAAGGCACTATTTATTTTTTTATTTGCACTTGTGCTTTCTTATATTTTAGTCTAATTTCTAAAATTTTTTTTCCTTTATGTATGTTTTTTCTTGAATTTATCTCCTTCATTACTGTATCTTTCTAATTCTGATTTATTGTTCTTTCATCTCTCATATCATTTTCTTAATATCTTTGTTTTGAAAGATTCCAGTTTTGATTTTTTTTTTTCTTTTTGAATACGTCTTTATGGCATGATTTCATTGTGGAGATGTTATTCTGATACACATTTTATTTTTTTTCTGATAGTCACTCTGTATGGGAATTGACTTGTCCTTTTTTTGATTGCTCATTTTTATGCAAATTTAGTTTTTCTGAAGTTTTAGAAGGCAGAGAGGTTCATAGAGATTAGCCAACTTCGAGGAGCTCCCTCTTCTCTTGTTTTTGTAGAGTGTTGAAGTGGAAGCTAGCCTTCTGAGGTTTCCTGGCTATTTCTCCATACCCAGCCCGCTTTTATCTGCACCTTCTTTTTCCTTTTCCTCTGTGGCCCCTGTCCTGCTCGGTTTTGGTTACATTCCTGAGTGTCTTCTCTCGCGTAGCCCTTTCTTGGGAGGGAGGGTTGGCTGGTATTCTCGGAGGGCTGAGAGGAGCTGTGCAGTTGGCGTGCCTTCAACTTTCTAGTCACAGATTCAGCTGCTCGCCTCAGACTTGCCCAGAACGCTTTCCAGAGACGACCTGTTGGGTTTATTGTGGTCTCTTGCTCACAGGCTTGCCCCATTCCTTTCCTCTGCATTTTCCCTCTCAAGCACCCATGACACTCAAGTGTTGGGCAGCGGGGACTTTAGCACTATCCACTTGTTTTTTGGGACTTGTAGAGAAAAGTTGTCACACATGTTCGTGTGTTTTGGTTTTCTATTTTCATGCTCTGTGTCTGTTTTATGTGAAGATCTGGAAGATCCAAAACTATTCCGTTGACATCACAGCCATCCTCCCAGAATTCCTCTACTAATGGGTTTTATAGAAGCTTTCATCTGTGTTCCTTGTGATGTTGTGCAAGTCAGGCGGGGCTCACCCAGTTTTCCCCCCAAGGCTGAAAGACACCTGAGGGTGAGAACCATATTCTGCCTCTTTTTGAAAGCTCGTCAGTGGGCCGGACTGGATGGTAACGATGCACCCTCCTCACAGTGACCACCACTTTTGTGGTAAATAACAAGTAGTTTATGAACTTTTTAAAATTCAAATTCAAGAAGCTATCGGCCTCTCCTTTCATCTTTCTCATAGTCTCCAGAATTAGCAGCAACATCTGCTGCCGGCTCCCTAGAATCTGCCTTAACACGTCCACTCTTCTCCACTCTAACCCCAGAAGACTGAGTGTGAGCCAAGACTTATAGTTAACTTGGCCCCCCCCTGCTTTTTTTTTTTTTTTTTTTTTTTTTTTGCCTATAAAACATTTGTTTGGCCTCTGTGTAAAACGTGCTGCTATATAAGCACAAGGGCATACGTGTCTGAAATAACCTTAAGTGCAAATAAGCAAATTAATTAGCATACAGTAGAGTCTCATTGTTAAGTGGGAATGGAGCCCCTCCTGTGGGGATCGGTGTTAAACAAGATGATTGATAAATTGTTATATTCGCGCAGTGTCGCTCAGTGATAGAATCATGCCTTTTGTAAATATTTAGTCAAGAGAGCAATCCAGCTGTTCCCTGTCAGGGTTCATCCAGTGTCAGCCAATGCTCTGTGCCTCTGATTTATTGCTCGTGCTGTTTAAGCATTGAGGAAGCTCACATTTTTATGAGCCTCTAAATACCCATAATAGTAAATAGTGAAAATGATGGCTGTAATAGCACTAGCCTAAGTAATTATAAAGAAGGATATCTGTGATGGCCAGAAATAAGAATAAGGAAGAGGCTATTCTTTTTTCTTTCTTTGTGTAGAAATAAATGTCACTACCTCTACCATTAGAGAACTGCTGATACTAATGAGCCAACCACCCCTCCTTAGCAGGGTTTTAAAAGACCCATGAGACCAGAAAGTTCTGGTAAACTGGATTTTTAACCTCTGACCATTTGTTGACTGAGGCTTAAAAAATGTTCTAGAATGTACTGTTCCATTCTCTCATTTTGAGTTGTTCAACATGTAAAAGTGCTTGCTTTAGGTGTTTATAGTTACAGCATCTGGGGAGGGCAGATTCTTTTCCTGAACCCTTAAGACTGACTGCCTTGGGACGGTGTGAGTGGAGAGGGAAGATCCATATGGCGTGGGAGTTGGAGATCGCAGCCACTTTTCCCACTGCACCAGTGCTGGCGGGCAGGCAGGCGGGCACCACTGTGGGAGAGTCCCTGGAGGCAGACGCTGCAAGTCCCGGAGCCTGTGACCAGAGCCCCCAGTCCAGGGAGACAGAAAAGTGACAGAAGACGAAGGGCTGGGCAGTAGCTGTCGCCGTACGAATTAGCAGGACAACAGGTGGACCAAAGACAGAGGTGCAAAATACGTCTGTTTGCGTTTTCTATTTTCTGTCATTTGGAATCTGGACTTAAGGAACTTCAGAAGTGCTGATACTGAGAGTGTTCGCATTCCACCACCATTATTTCATCTGGGTTACCCTGGGCAATCTTTTTGCTATAGGGTAGAGTTAAGGTAATCAGGGTAAGTAACAATCAGGTTTTTACTGCAAAACAAACACTAAAAATACAAGCTAATGTTGTTTTTCTTTAATTACAAAAGGTCTGTATCTGAGCATGAGCTTCGGTTGAAGCCGATGTGGTTAAGCGTCACTTAGAGGTTTTGTCGTGCTTCCGTTTACGTAGAGCCACGGAGCTTATTACATTAAAGTGTATATTTTTCACGTCGAAGCTAACAGCTTCAAAAGGAAGAAAAGATGAGGCTTGAAAGGAAGAGTTGGCTAAATCAACTCATGAAGGGGCTTACGAGAATACCAATAACAATTTTAATTCTGATGGATGATGTGAAACGAATCAGTGTCGCTCATATCTGACCACTTCAGAAGTAAACAGTGAGACAGGAGGGCCCGGCGTGGAGAGGTTCGCCATCCAAGTTCAAGGTAGAGAGCTTTCCCCGAAGGTCCTGGCTGAGGGCTGGCCATGTTTTATAGGTGTGGTTGGCATAGTGGGAGAAGTGGGGAAACTCGGCTGGGCCCATAGGGTGTCTTACAATAATCACACAATTAATTAAGGACCTTTCCTGAAGGCACTATGACATTCTAATGCTATCTCATTAAAGAACTTTCTAGATTTCGAGAGGCACTTCCTTGACTAATGGCCACCTTAGTTCCACAAGTAATAGAAACCGCAGTGAAAAACCCATTATTTACATTATTTCAATTGGTATTTCCTCATAAATTACACTTTTGTTTTTCAGACCCATTACATTTCCTGTGTGGTTAATTATATTAGGCAGTTTCTTTAATTTACACACTGTTTCCTGCAATTTACACTCATTTCTCAGAAAATGCTTGGTAAGCATCCCCATCCTTTGCTTTTAAAGAGCGGAACAAGGTGACTGCAAGTATCCAACAAGTGTTTAACACCTTCGTTAAAGATTGATCATTTGCTTGTAACAGCCCTATAGCAGATACTTTGAGATGCTAATGATAAAAATAGACACCATAGGTAAAAATGCAAAGGTAAAGGAATAAGTTGGTGAATGGCGTGAAAATGAGTTGCTAAGAGGTGGTTAAGCACAGGGGATGGTCAGGGCAACTCATGAACTCACGGATCATTTTGAGTACAGCATTCTCTAAAAAAACTTTAAAATTCGCATGCCGGATTATGTTTTTTCCTCTGATCTTCAGTCTTAATGGCTTCGTCTCTTGAATCCACACCTGAGCTGATTTAGTCAGAACCTGGTTATACTGACTGTGCTCTAAGGTCTGTGAAGATGCTTCCGTAGAGCATTGTTTCTCAAACTTTAACAGTGGAACCTTTCTTACAAGAGTTCTAAGCAGAAACCCAAGAGATAAACATGGGTTGCTTGCTTGAAGCAGGGGTGTCCTCTCTCCCTTTCTCTTTCTTCTAATTCTGGCCCTGGTTATCCAATTCATTGATCCATGGATAAGCATTTATTCTTTAAAAAATCATGACCAAGGTGTTGTGGACAAGGCTGCTTCATAGTAGGCAAACCTGGGTGTTTGGTTTAATCCTTGCTGTTATCATCTTGAAATTCTTAATAATTTTTGAAAAGGACCCCTGCATTTTCATTTTGCCATGAGCTCCTCAAATTATTTAGCTGGTCCTGATTATAGGAAATGCTAGGAGGGAAAAGTGCTAAGCCCCACAGGGATCGTGACCTTAAGTAGTTGACGCTGTACGTCTGTTCTAGTGATGTGAAGTCTAAGCTCCGTGGCTTTCTCTCCCCGTGTGTCCTCAAGAACGTTGCAGGGGTTATCTCTGCGATTCTGAGGCTGAGGGTCATCGTGTTCGTGTTGCTTAGCGATGTGCTTATGGGTCTGGAGAGAAAGTCCCCTCCCTCTGGACTGAAAGGCCAGTGACTCCCAAGTGACACTGAGGTTCGGAGAGCAGATTCTGACCCCTCTTTGTTGGCCTGCACAGTGGAAGCCTTTTCTATATTTAGCTATTGTCTGTGTTGGTGAATTGGACTAAACTTAGGCGTATGGAGAGTTCGTTCAATTATTTTTTCTGCTTGTCTTGGAAATGGTTTTGATTTAACCAGGAAGCGTAATAAAAAAGTGAGTGTCTCAGGTATTTACCGGGGTACCTGCCAGGAATAGGGGGAGGGAAGCACGGCAGGGTCCTGAAGCATTTGTGCTGTGTGCAGAAGGGCGTTCAGCGGGCAAACCCCTTCGCCGCTCAACTCAAAACAACCAGAATGAGCAGAGGCTCGGCTGCTGGGGTCTCTCCAGGCCTCTCTCCCTGGGTCTGTAACCATCTATGATTGGGACGGGGGCCTGGGTGAGGGACTTTCCTTTGCTATGAATAGGACATCAAGAAAGAAAGAGGAAGATCAAGTGGACTGAAATAAAGAGCATTAAAAAAAGGGAATTATCAAAGTTGTTGGTACACTGAGAAAATTTAAGAAATATGAACTTTTTAATTTTCTGACTTACGTCACATAGAGGATGTAAGGTGAGATACATCTATTTACTCACCTTCCTTTCTTCAGGCCCAGAAGCTCTTTGTGAGATTTCATGAGTTGGAATGGTTCCTCTGGTTCCGAAAGGCCGGGGCACCTGGCTGGCTCTGGGCCCTGGGGTTGCTGTCTTTCTCTGTGTCACTTAGGACTCTTCGGTGGCACATAACGAAAACTGAACTCTAACTAGCTTAAGCCGAAAAGGGGTTTGTTTGAAAGGTTTTGGCTGACTCTTGGGACTGAAAGAGAAGACTGTGGCTCATCTCAAGAAACACCGAGACCAGAGTCTTGGGCTTCCAGGATCCGCTGGGTCTGTTGTCCCTGCGCCTCCTGGCCCTTCTATTTCTGTCTTCTGCCCCCTCACCAGGAGGGGCGTCCCACGGCCCATGTGACCGTCACATGGAGGCTCACAGTTTTCAAGCACCACACCTGGAGTTCAGGCACTGAAGAGAATGAGCTTCTCTGCTTCGGTTTCAGCGCTGGTTCCCGCAGAAGACTTGCGATTGTCCCAGCCTGGCACGGTTGGCCCCCTGGACTAATGGACTGAGGCCCGGTGTGGGGTCACACTGACCATATAGATGGTGTGGAGGAGCGGGGGATAGCTTCCAGAAGAAGGGAAAGCTGAGCCTATGCGGGAGTTTACTCTATGTATATAAACTGGAATCCAGCAATTCATGCAGAGGTGAACCTGTTATTTTTCTGATCAGGTGACTAGACTTAGTAGATAGTGGAATGTTATTATATGGTAGATGTGGATTTTATTAAGGATGTTGACAAAGTTCTGTATAATATTTGTATAGACAAGACGAAGCTGAGTGAAGTAATTGACTAACTCAGGGACAATGGACAAGAGGGCAAATTTAGCTGGTTTCAAGGAAGAGTTCTCAAGCCAAAACCGTTCTATAGTGAGCAAGTGGGTTCACTGGGATGGGGCACCAGGAGCCTTAAGCTCAGAGGAGAGGTGATGCCAGGGGTGGGAGGGAGAGACATCAGGCCTTTGGGGAAGCTGGGTTACCAAACGGGGCCCTTATAGAAAAGCCAGACCACAGAGCCACTGACTTTAGAAAGCAGAGCGGGTAGCAAACTAGTAGATCCAGGGGAGTTTGCATATTTCATCCCTCTTATTCTTAAAGTAGCTCTTGCCTGGGGCTAATCCTGGAGCAGTGCATGAAAAGAAGCATGTCAACCGAATACTAGTTGAGGACGTTCATTCTTGGTCAAATGGCCAACGCGGGCAGATTAATAAGCTAACGCCAAACAACAAAGAACTCATCCGTGGCCTGTGTTACAGGGCCCTGCTCTAGGTTCTTGTTCATTGAATTAATTTATTAGTAATTTGAATGACGACAGAATGTCTGACTCACAAATCTCTGCAGGACAAATCATGTGTTAGAAGTCCTCCACTGAGGTTTAAAAAACTCTGATGCAGGTGTGGGGTGGGCCTTGGTGCCTGGAATATCTGGCAGTTCCTATAAAAAGACCTTAGATTTTGAGCAGGCCATTCGAAGTCCATAGTGTGAATTAAATTCTTCCTAAAGCCAGTCCAACCGTATCCAGAAAATGGGAGGAAATTGTCTTCATGTCTCATGATGTCAGATGATATTTGGAATTTTTGTTGGGTTCTTAGCATAATATTTTAGTACGTAATAGGGACAATTTGGAACTGTCCAGGGTAGGAGAGGGAAATAGCTGGAAACCATGTAATAGGAAAAATTCTTGAGGGAACTGGAGATATTTGTCAAAAAGCAGATGGTGGTTTTTCTTAAGCTTTCTTTCTTAAGTGAGACTAGAAGTGAGACCAGACTGGACAGTTCCAGATGGCACAGGGAGGAGAAACCAGAGGACACTATATGGAGTTGAACTTTGTATTTTCATAATTAAGAGATCAAATAATAATTTTAACAGTAAATGTGATTCTTACACGAAATGATGAATCCATCATTCCTGGATTTGTCTGCTTCTCAGGGATGCTGTGGAGGGCTCTCCGGTTTGAGGTAGAAAATCGAGCTGGTTAATCTCATCTTCCTTCTGGCTAAGAATCCAGGAGACCCGGTTCCATTCTTAGCTCTGTCAATAAATAGCTGAATGATTTGGGGTAAGTCATTCACACTCTAGGAGCCTCTGTAAAATGAGGTTAATAATTCCTGCCCACTCCTTCTCAAAGGATAGTTACAAAGTTCAAATGAGGAAAAAAACAGGTAAGAGGAGATGGAAGCGTCGAAATCCTCTACCCTTGTAGAGGATTTTATTTTGACTCTTCCCTTTATGGATTTTTCAGACAGCTGCCAACCTCCAGAAGCCTTGCTTCCTGCAGCCTCGCGCCTTTGACGTTTCTCCTCCGGAAAGTTTTGTTCAGTAGTTTACACTCATGGCTTTGAAGCCATCTATCAAAACTCCTCTGCCAGGAACTGCATTAAGATGTTGGCAGCAGGTGGCTGATTCTCCCCAAATGTGCTGCTTGTTCCAACAAAGGAACATTGGAGAAGGGTGGGGAGAGGGTTCTCTCCTCTGTCTGCCAAACCACACATATTATGATGCCATCGAAAATCTAAGGAGGCGGCTTCTTCCTCAGGAACTTTGTGCAAGATTAGAGTGTGCTAGTCTCATCGCACGATTAATGATTACTTTCTGTTTTTTAATAAGTAAACGAGTAACCAATTTTAAGTAATCACTCCCGTCACCGTTGGTGGCATGTTGCCCTCATACTTTCTGCGCTCACCCGTGTAGACACGGCTGTGTGTGAGCAGGGCAAAGCCATCGGAACACAGAAAGGAACGAAAGCAGATTGTAATTCCATAAAACACTTTGAGGCTTTCAGAGGTGCTATATACATCAATAAATAATAATAATTTTCGCTCTCTCTCCTTTGTAATACTCCCTTAGAAGGTTGAAAATAAAATTTCTTTTGCTATTGATTTTGTCCTTCCACATTTGGCAAACATTGATTTTTTCCCCTTCCCTAATGGAGCAGAAGCCCACATGGTTGTATTTCATTTACTTTGCTCTCTGAACCCGGCTCCCCAGCCGATGGGGAGCAGGACTGCGAGGAGCATGCCCATGGCCACCGCGGACAGCTGTTTAACCGGAGGGCATGGGGTCTTGCAAGACTTCGCCTCACACATCAAGCACATAGTAGGTTCCTGGCCAGTCCTTGAGTTCAGTGTAAGTCAGAATATTGGGATTGACTCAGGAAAGAAAAGAGCTTGGACACATGGAAGTATGTGTGTGGGGATGCTGCTAACACCCGGACAAAGAGGAACGTGGGGCTCGGAAGGGGTGAGGTGGGGGATGAGAACGCGTTTGCCTGAGTCTGCCTTATGCTCATATCCCTAAACTAGACAACCTGTCCAGCACTTCCAGCCCGGGAGCCCGTAAATGCCAATGGCATGCCAATCCTTAGAGGAATTCTGCTCCCTGCCCAGGGTTTTACACAAATGGCTTCTCCCATTTTCCCTTCCTGCGACGTAAAAGAAGCCCGAACTCCATTCTTTCTTAAGATGTTTTTGAGGACTAGGTCTCCCACTTTCTGGATTAGCACCTTCTGGATCAATACACTTGCCTTACTCCAAACTCTGACATTTGGAGGTTTGGCCTTTCGAGCACATGAACTTCGACGTAGAGCAGAAGTCCCAGATCAGGGTGCCAGCATGGTCAGGCTCCTGGAGAGAGTCCCTTCTGGCTGTGTCCTCACGTGGCAGAGACAGGTAGAGAGCAAGCCCTCTGGCATCTCTCCATAAAGGACACCAACCCCATAATGAGCGTGCCGCCCTCATGACCTCATCTAAACCCCATTACTTCCCAAAGACCCCCTTCTCCAAATACCGTCACATGGTGGATTAGGGCTCCAACCTGTGAATTTTGGGGGGCACGGTCCTTAGCAATATTCTTCTGACACTGTCTGTTTTATGTCAGTCATCTGTTGAGTTCTGTGCACAAGCATCACTTCATTTAATCCTCACACCAGCGTTGCTCCCCTTGAAGTATGGAGATCAGTACACTTGGAACTTGGTATTGCATTGTAGATCCGTTAGCCAGAACTGTGAGAGCCAGGTCAAGGGCCGTACTGTGTCCCAGTGAGCTCTGTCCCAACATGGCCAGGGAGCCAGCTGTAGATAAGAGAAATACCCTGGGTGCACGTGTTTATTTTCATCTAGCCGTGCTAAGCTAAATAAGCTAAGGAGAGGATGCCCGCTTAGCAGGATGCAGTCGGTATTACCTAGAAATGGAGCTCTTTTCTGAGGAGGGTGTCAGGTTGAGGCCAGAGCAATTTCTTATACAGGGACAAAGCTCTGGGTGCAGGAACACGGGGCAGAGGAAGACAGGTGCATCAACGCCATGCTCTCCGGTGAGACAATTGCCACAGGTCCTTGCGGAGATGGTGGGCGCCGCTGCCTCTGGGCCATGTGCCCTGCGCAGGAGAATCTGGTTGCTGTGGCCAGAGCTCAGGAGGCAGTGGGTGCTGGGGACAGCCGTGAGCGTACCCTAGGTTTCCCCCATTTGCCTGATTGAGAAAACGAGATCTGGACTGATGAAATTACACTATTAAACACGCACACAGGCTTGTGTGGAGAACCGGAAGAAAAGGTACACAATATATTCATATGATTATTAATTTTTTCCTCTCACATACTTTTCATCCATCTTTCTCTGTCAATAAGAAGGGATGGGATTAACAAATTTATCAGGAAAAAAAAAAGAATATAGGCTAGCATGCATGATAACAGTGGGCCCCGGATTCCCTCATATTAACCTTTTCCATTTCTAAAAAATCCAAGGGAGTCCAACCAAATCTCACTGCTGAGCGCTGGGACATCCTCATGTCACCTACTTTGCTTCAGAAGATTTCTCTTTGGAGGACTCCTTTAAACAAAGCTGCAAGAATCAACATTCTCTTCAGAAGGTGTGTTCCAACTACATGTATGTAGTTGACTTATTATTTCTATTCCCAAACCTTCCCGGAAGGATTTGAGGCAGCTGCTTGTTACAAAGGATTAAAACTTTATGGTTTTGATTCCATGTACAAAGGGTGAGAGTCAAGGTAATTATCCTGATAATGAAGGTTATAAAGGCTTTCTCCTGGAAATCTAGATAATTGAAACTAATGTCTATTTTGGCTTGTGTCAGCTAGATAATAGCTTCATTCTGTATTCCTCTTTGCACACGTAGACTGTCCTAGCAGAAATTCATGCAGTTTGCATGTTGGAGCTGCAGTGTTAATAACAGAACAGCCAGACAACTGCTTCGCCAGCCAAAGGAAGATGAACAAACATGGATCGACTGTAGTCTCATTCTCCATCTTTTAAGCAATATTAAGTCACACACTCACTTAACGTCTGAATGCATTGATGCAGAATTCCTGGAACTCATGGATTTTTAACAGTGTTTCACTTATATATCCCCCGTTCTGGAGACAATCTGGGGAAAAATTAACAAGCGAAAATTGCTCAGCTCTATAAACGTGGAGCAGTGGGCATGGGGGTGGAGAGTCCTCGTTTGCTAAATATACAGCTTCTTCTTCTGAGACATAAATAAGAACGCCGCCTAAGTAGGTCAGGTTTGGGCTCGGGCTTTTCAGAAGACTTGGAAGCTGCACCGTGAATATACACTTCAAAGCCAGAGCCCGTTTTTCTGTGTGCACATTTTGTTCCTGAGAAGTTTTCCATCTGTTCTCATGTCATGGCTGTGCCATCGTGGCGTGTCCTCAGACTCTGAATTTCTGGCAACTCACATAGTTTACTGTCGAACGTGGCAGGTAGAGGAGATAATTGGGAGACCTTTGCAGCTAGCACAGGGAGGGCGTGCGGGGGACTCCCTAGGGAACAAACGGGAGGCGAAGGGCCGCCCGCTTCTCTGTTAACTGCTGGGGTCTCCTCAGTGGCCGCGGGATGTTGGGAGAGAGGAGGAGGGGTCTGAAACGCTTCTCCAGGGGCTCACCCCCACAGGAAAACAGCCTGACAAAGGTTAGAGAAATCCGGTTCCCTCCCTTCTCTGCACTGGCGCTGTGCTGAATTCAGGATTGTGACAGATTTAAACGCTTTTTCATCGGCAGCGGGGCTACATGATCTGCCTGTCACTTTCTCAAGTGCTATCTCTCTGACTCCTTTTCTGAGGAGCTCTGCAAGGGGAGGGGACTTTCTCACTAACGTGTCACTCAATCCACCCACCCAGACACCCACTGCTCATCAAGACTGGCAAAAAAAAAAAAAAAAAAAAAAAAAAAAGAAAGAAAGAAAAATATCTGGGTTTTATACAAACTAGAGAAAACGCTTCGAGCCTTGCTCCCATACGTATGATTTATGGAATGTGACACGACTCTGTAGTATCGTTAGCAAAAAGCCTGAGCTTTGAGGCATAGGCAGGGCACGGTGAACTTTGTTATTTCCTCAAGCGACAGCTCTCGCTGATCAGAGAGGACACACAGTTTCTTCCCCTGGCTTGGCTGGCATCGGGGGAATTCTCATGGTGCCATTAGGAACCACGTATGAGAATCGCTTGGTCTGCCTTTGAAATGAAACCCCGTTTCTTGCAGAACCGTTTTCTTTGCGGGCCACGCCCTGGTGCCACGCAGCGCCCGCCGGCTCCCAGTGCCGGGCGGCATTGCCGCCGGAAGCTCGCAAGGTGGCATCCAGCTTCTCTCCCTGGGGCGCACAGAACGCCTGACCCATCACCTATTGTCTCTCCTCAAGGTAGAAGATCCAGCAACAATTGTCTGGGGGCAGAGAGCTCCTGAGTGGGGAGCCCTGAGTAACCAGTGCTTTGTAGCACCCACTCTTGGGACCAGTGGGAACCTGGTCAGGGTCTCATCACAGGTTCTCGTCCAAACCCCACAGACTCTGGGGTCACAGGCAGCTGGTCCAGGCCCGCTGGCCCTCAGTTTCTTTTTGTGTTGTGAAGGGAAGAGGTAGAATTTTTGATCTCTTGTGTCCTGCAGCGCGCCGAAATGCTTTTCTTCCATAGGGAGATGTGGGGGCCACTGGCATTTACAGGCTCCTGGAGCTGGACGCGCTGGAGCGGTTGTCTAGTTTAGGGAGATGAACATCGGGCTTATGAATCAATGACAAGTTCAAGGGTAGCTTTCAGGAGGAAGCCCCGCGAAGTGTGCACAGCACTTGAGGTGTCTGTGGCACGCGCTGCAATTTCCAAGGGCGCCTGAAACGTGGACGCGCTCAGATCTACCTTGATCAAGACCTCTGGTCCAAAGCCCTGTTGGCAGTGAGGAAAGGAGGCGGGGAGTAGATGGCTTGCACAGCTAACTGGTGCCGGTGCCAGGATCTGAACAAGCATTTCTGCTTCCCGGCCATCCTCCCTCAGCCCCACGGTGATCACAGACTGTGCCCTGCCCCAGGGGGTAAATGGGACCCTCTAGAGTGACCAGGGATCATGAAGCTCTGGCTGGGAATGTCTGAAAAGAGGCCCAAGAGATCGCTTGTGGCACATTGCCGTGAAACTACACTCAGAACCCCGAGTGACTGCCTTGTCACATTGCTGGTGTGTGAACCTCGCAGGCCTAGAGCTGGTTCTTCTAACCACAGCCGAGCACCTTTTCCGCTGATAGCACTTTCCTTTCGAAGGCAGTGACCCAAGCTCTGGCCCAATATTTATCATTCTTTTTGCCTTCACGACCTGCTTGGGTTCATTTCCGTTATCTCTCATTTCCCCTATAAAGAAGAGAGCAGAAGGAAAGAGGCAGTCTAAGGAAAGAGGCAGGTCAAGGGAGAAATACTAGCAGAAGTCCTCTTTCTTGCCTCAGTCACTCAGTAGAAGGAAATTATATCTAATGGGAGGGAGGAAATAGAAAGATAACGGAAATCTGATTTTAACACGGCACGGTTTGTTCCTTCCTAAACAGTCATAGCAAGTCGAAGTAGTTTAGATACTAGAGGATGAGATGTGAATAGCATTATTTGATTCTTCCAGGAGAGGGTGGTGATTTGATGGCGTCCCGCTCATCACTTGGATGACGAGACCTGGTGAAGGGCCTCCAGACACCACCCAAACATGCTATTCTCATGGGAAGGATGGAGAAGGAAGTCTAGTGTCTGAGTTCTGGTTGCTCGTATTCGTTCTCAGTATTCTCTCTCTCTCCCGTCCCCCTGCTCCCTAATTGTAATTTTGGATGGGGATTCGGTACACGCGGTAACTGCAGTGTGATCATTATCCAGCCACCATTCTCTAAGTTATTTGTAGCCCCAAATTCTGCTTCCCCTTCAAGTGAAAGAAACCCTTGGGCCCCTGCTGAAGGGTGGGCCTGTGTGGCCCACGTGTCTTGGCCACAATGCATCGTATAATGCCTGAACTCTAGCCCCAAGGTGAAGCAATCAAATTCATAATTTGCAGAATTCGAAGACACACAGAACCTGTGGTTAGGAGGTGCTGAGCTTTGCAGCCGGAAGGTCATACACGGATGGGATCAGATTCTGGTGCCATGGCAACTCAAAGCCACACGTAAGCCGAAGTCACAAGGGGCAAGAATTAAGAGTGTGGCAGATACAAGAAGGAAGCAAGTGTGCGGGAGGAAGCGGAAACAGAGGCTGGAGACTTTCCACTTCCTGCACAGCCCCGACTGGATAGTGTGAGAGCCCCCTTCACTCTTATAATAAATCTCCCTTTACTTAATTAAGCTAGCTTGGGTAGGTCTCTCTTTATTGCAACCGCAGATGCCCTCACTGAGACACCGTGTGACCTAGTCAAGCCACTTGGCTTCTCTAGTCTCAGTTTCATCTTGTATAAAATGAGGTGGTTGAATTAGATAACCTCTAAAGTCTCTCTAGATTTCAAGAATCTATACTTTTAATTATCTATGCTGGCTGCATATGAGGCTTAAGCACCACAGGAGGCTTGAAAACTCTGCCCTTTTCTTCGTCTTGTTTAGGCTGGGAGTGATGACGTAGGTAGTTCTAAAGACCCTCCAGTGCCAAGGTTATGTGTAAAAAAAAAGTGATGCTAGCTGGGGGTGGGGCGTGGGGGCTGGAGAGGCACTCCCTGCCAAACTGATGAGTGATGGACTCCATTAAAGGCCTCCTTGGGTCCGTCCTGGTTTTGATTCTTCAGTGGACTCAAGCACTAGGAGAAAGATGTTGGCAGCTCCCAACATTCTCACTCGAAACGAGCAGTGTTAGTACAGCCTTGTTGATTGTACATCAATTTGATGGACTAACTATGGAACAGTAATGAAGCCAAAGAGAACATTCAGAAGTTCTTATTGCTTATTTGCTGTCTGCTCAATCCAGAGTGCACAATAAATAGAACCATAAGTTTAATTAATACCTGCAGGTTTGATTAACCCATTTAAGATTGGCCGTAGTGGACCAGAGGTTAAACTTCCAAAGACACCCTGCTGTGAGTGATGTGGAGAAGTCTGTTCTGCCTGTGGCAGGGGTCTGTACTCGGCCTTGCTGAGTACTTGGCTGTCCCACAGAGGTGGCCTCTTGGTCAAAATTTGAAGACTGCCTGGAGCAGGCGAGCAGCACTACCTGGTTTGGCGTCCATACACACATATTTTCTTTACTCTGCTGGCCTCGAGCTTTAGGCATCCTCTGGAGCTTTAAATGCGGTGCCACATTTCTATTGGCATTGTAGGCTGCTGTTCCCTCCCCATTACACCCCATTTCGTTTATAGAAGGATGAAGCATGGAGAGGATTCTGTCAAGTAGCTGAGACAGCCTGTCCCTGGGTACAGAAGCGACAGCCATGCAGAGACTGTGCATCAGGGCTATGCCTGGCACAGTGTCCACCAGGCTCAGCTCTTGTGGTGGTGACCGTCGTTAAGATCTTCGTTGGATCACTGACTGTGAGGTTCACTTACCTCCCTCAGAAGATGTGCATGATGCAATGTGTAACCTAGAGTATTGCTGCAAGGCGATGCCACTAAAGAGCTTAGCTCATTGCTTGGCACGTGAAAGTGTTCACCGAACATGAGCTACGATATCAGGGTTAGTTAGGCAACTGTGTTAAGTGCTTCTATTAATTGCTTAATTAATTTTTACAACACGATTATCCCCCTTTTTATGGGAGAGGAAACTGAGATCCTCATATGTGGGTTTCTGGAACTTGCTGAAGAGCACAGAGCTGGGTTCCAGGGCAGGTTTATCTGACCCTACAGTCTATGACTTAACAATCACACATGGCAACTAGGGAGACTGGGAATGCCCGGGACTGTGGCCCGCTTTGAGCTGAGGTGAGGGCCGTGGAACTGAGGAAGAGCTTCCTCTGTTAGCAGGCAGAGGTGTGTTTGGATTAAAGGAAATATTTTTGGCTAGGTGCAGTGACTTATGTAGCCCTTTTTTTTTTTTTTTGATTTTACCCACCCCCAGCTTTACTGAGGTACAACTGATAAATAAAATTGTAAGATATTTAAAATGTACAACATGATGATTTGATATACACTTGAAAGGATTCCCCTCGTTGAGTTAGAACATCCAAAAGACTACAAATAACCAAAGCAATCTTGAGAAAGAAGAACAAACTTGGAGGCATCACATTTCTTGATTTTGAATTGTATTATAAAGCTAAAGCAATCAAAACAGTATGGTATTGGCATAAAAGCAGACACACAGATCAATGTAACAGAATAGAGAGCCCAGAAATAAACCAATGCATAGACAGTCAATTTATTTTCAGCAAAGGAGCCAAGAATATACAATGGGTAAAGGAAAGTCTTTTTAGTAAATGGTGTTGCAAAAGCTAATCAGCAACATACAAAAGAATGAAACTGGACGCTCCCCCCACTCCCCGCAAAAAACCTCAAAATGGGTTGATGACTTAAATAGCCTTTTAATAATAGAGCAAGAGGCTTGAGCTCTTTCCTGTGAGTTCCAGGGTTGGACCAAGGGCTAAGAACTATTTTTTTTCAATAAGAAAATTCAAGGCAAATAGTGTACTGAGGATAGTGAACAAAGAGGTAAGTACTGACAAGGGGAAAAAAAAAGGTGCTCCTGACCAAAAGAAGGAAAGAAAGAATGAAAAAATAAATTGAATTAGAAATAAACGGGGTCATCAAAGGGAGCAAAGCAACGAGACACTTGAGAGCGGGGAAGAAAGAGGTCGAAAGCCTAGGACAGTGAGTCAGTCGACCTAGTGTCAGGAAGCCAGTGGCGTGCAGACAGCCCCAGTGGTGATGTTTAATAACTCAGCCCCTTGCTGGACCAGGCTCGATTTCATCCAGGGATCGTGCCATGCTTAATAAAGTGAGGGAAAGGAAAGTGAGTCACCTTCTGCAGCTGGGTGAAAAATGCTTGACGTTCTGTGGGAGATGCTTCCTTTCGAGGCAACAAGTATGGCTGTGTTGTTGAGAGGGACCCTCTGGACCACGCAGTGTTGATGCTTATGTCTCGTGTTTAATTAGTAAGGGAGAAGTATTCAGAAACAATAACATGGGACGCTTTCCATGAATTCTGTAGCAACAAGAGCGAAAAGATATGTTGAAATATTTGTAACCACACTGAACATTTGAAACACTTCAAATAATGAGAAAGTATCTAAACAGATACCGTCTCCTAGATGTAAATAGATATCAACAGGAATCTACGTGTTAGGTCTGGCTTCAAAAAAATTACTGATATGCCCATATAAGCTGAGCTTGCTAAATTCAGACAAGGCATTTGGTGGTGATTCAAGTCATTTCTGAATCCAAAACTATATTTTTTTTGACATGGAATAGATAGTAGGTCTTATGTCAGTCAACTTTTTTATTAGCTTTCAAAGGAAGTTTGCAAGCATTCTTACATCCTCTTGTGTCTCATTTCTCTGGAATTGAGTTGAGATCCTATTGATTTATAAAAGGACAGGCTGACCTCATTCATAAGATAATAAAATATACTAGTTGGAGAGCTGCTCATTGCTTTGAAATTTTAGTCACCCAACTCAGGCAGCTAGAGATAAGTGGGGAGGAGACAAGGCCAGTTTGGCTAGTCCAGTCTTTTTAAAAAAGAAATCAGATCAATGTATGGTTGATACAGTTAAGTGTCACATAATCAATTGAAAAATTAAGGCAAAGGGTAAAAATAGCTTGTTGATTGTGTAGTAGCAACATGGTCTCATTATGCACATGTGGTCAGAGTCTACACAGTAAATGTAGTGAAAAGTGAAAAGGAAAATTGAGGCAATTTCCTGAATTATTCAAGGGAAAAAAATCCCCTTGTCTCAATTATTCATGTAGTGCTTTTCTTTGAAAGTGAGGAGAGTTGGGAGAAAAGGCAGGGAGAAAAGAAAGAAAGCTTGATTGTGTTAATTCTCCACTTCATTTCGAAGATTAAGGCGCATCTCTAGACGTCATTGCTCATCCCTGTGTATTGCAGTTTACCTCTTGATAAAATTTTTCTTTGCCATTGTGTTTATGCAGATTTTACTTACCCTCGTTTCTCTCTAGTTAAATAGTGAGAACTCGAACTGACACTATCCTTTTTTTTCCATAAATAGGGGGCCTATAAAAAGACTAATTTCCCAGCAATCCAACATATTCCAAACATTCCACCCACAAGGCAGCAAGTTAAGGAAAAATAGAATTCTGCCTAAAGATGTAAATCATAATTATCATCAAAAGCTCTTATCCCACCTCCATTTCCTGGGTGGTGGGAATATTGGTGTTTGGACCTAGAGTACAAATTTAAGAACAAAACACACATATGGCCTCAAGGTTTATCAGCTAGAGCCACCACATGTGGTGTTCAAGGGGAGCATGGAGAGCTTTCTATATCTATATCATCTGTCTGTCTGTTTATCCCATCCATCCATCCATACATCCATCCGTCCGTCCATCATCCATCCATCCATCTATCTGTCTGTCTATTGCAGACATTATATAGTTGTATACTTGGATACATTTTTGTCAGCAGGAACGTGTCCTAATGAAATTAACGTTTGTGACAATTTTCCATGAAATGAAAGTCAAGTGCCTTGAGGGAAGGATGCTGTTTTCTAAGTCACATAAAATCACTGTGTGGGCTAATGGCAGCTCTCGTGTTGATTATCTTAAGGTTTAGATGATGTGGAGAGGATCCAGGGAAGAGCAGTGGAACTAGTTGGGGAAAGAAGCCTTAGGAGGAGATGTCCAAAGAGCAGGGTTACAGACCCAGGAAAAGAGCGTGGTCAACAGAGAGTTCGTAGTGGTCTTGCAGAACGTGGCGTGTGACATGTAGGCATTGGTTAGTGGCTCTTTATGGTGTGAAATGGGCGTAAATCATAGACTTAAAGTATACCTAACGAAAATGGACTATAATTACTTAACTGGATTTGGCTATGAAAAAGTCCCAGTATGGCACTAATTTTGTGTTAGAGGAGGTCCCTCTCAGAGGAGGGTCTTTCATCCTCAGTGTCTATGACCAAGTCTCTTTTGATCGCAGACCTTGTTGGCTTTGAGAAATTTGGGGGAAATCTCAAAGCACTGAAAGTGATGTGTCAGTGTGGCCAGAGGCTTCTCAGTCGACTCTCACTCATAAAATGTAAATGTGCTTCTGGCTGTCACTCATAGTGCTCGCTTCTGCACCTCAGCTCAGGCTCCCTGAATCAGAACCTTTGGTGGGTGGGGCCCTGGACTCTACATTGTTTCATATCTACTTGTTCTAGAATTGCTAAATTAAACTATGAGCTATTTGGTCACATGAGTAAGGTGTTGTTTATTTTTATGTGCACAGTATTTTGTATGCCAGGCTTTCAAAAAATGAATCTCTTAATTATTGCTGCACTCAACTAACAAAATGGTAAATGATAAGGTTGTGCCATTTAAGTAATTTTACAGTAGCAGACTGTGATTTTGTGCAAGTTTCAGGATTATTAGGTAAACATCACATTGTGGGTTTTTGAAAAATTAGAAAATGATGAAGCTTATTAATAAAAAATGTACTCTAACACCTTGATGACTGTGTTAAACATAAATGAGTCTTAGTCTAGTGTGAAGCTACTCGTGAAGATTCACTTCCAAGCATTCTTTTTTAATGTTGACAAATGCATTTTTTTTATAACACAGGGGAAAAAAGAAATCGAGGGATGTGCCTGTCAGTGACATACTGAGCCCTGGCAGGCGGTCCATAACTGATCAAAAATCCTGGATTTGTACTTGTGATAATATTAAAAAAAAGTAGCGCAAAATAACGTTATAAAGGGGGATGAAATGACAGGACCTTATGTCAGCCGCTCGCCGAGAGGGAGGCTGCCTGCTCTCCTGCCCGCATGTGCTGCTTCTCACTTCCCTGATTTACGACCTGGAATAGGATTCGATAGTGCCCCACCGATCTTCAGCTTTTGTTCTGAAGGAGGAAGGGACACATTCGGTCATAACAAGAGCCCGCTAAGAACATGTCCTGCCTGAGCTCTGCAGCCCGTGGAACCTCGAGCTTCTAGGCGCGTCTTTCCGTGGCTTTCTCCATGTGACTCCGCATGAAGGTGCCAGCACCTTGGTGCCTCCGTTTGTGCCCCCTTCAGTCCTCTTCCTGCCCACCACAGTGCGACAGGTGATAGAAATGCGCTTCGCTGATAATGCCAATGCTTGTCTACACAGCCACCTGGCAGAGACGTCCTGGGTAATGCATTCAATCAATCCTTGTGCCTCCCGGGAACCAATGCAACATTGTACCCAACCAAAAGTTTCAACGGTGGTAGCGAGACAAATTATGTGAAGACTGTGCTAATTGATTCTCTGGCTTCTTGTTCTCGGTTGATGGGAACACACTTGGGTGGGCCTGGGAATGGGAACCATGGAATTATCATCAAGTGTCCACAAACAAATAGCTCCTCCTTCTCGTCCCACCCCCACCACTGTGTAAGGAGTCCTTACCATGCACCAGACTGCGCCAAGCACTTCATGTATAATAGGGTGAACCTCAGGAAGTGGACATTTTTGTAGATCAAAATCAGTTGTATCTGTGCAATTTCCTGTGCGATTTCCTGTGTGACTCAACCTCCTAAATGTTATCTTATTTAATCGTTAAAGTGACGTTGTGAGATGAGTATTGCCCCCTCATTCTCCAGATGAAGAAAGCTGAGACTCAGAGTGATCAAGGTGACTCAGCCAGAATGTGGAAGCTGGAACTGACCTCTGCTCTATCATCTGCCAGGGTCCTTGGGCTGTGCCCTGGCTGTATGATTGCTCTGTATGCATCGAGCATTATCTGTCATCTGAATCACTGCATGGTTAGCATCAGCTGCATCTTACCAATCTCAAATATATGTGGATGTTTTATGATTAATAAAATTAAATTTCATTAAGGCACTTTCTAAATTCATGGTAATATTTTTGAAATAAGGTATCTCGTCAATCAAAGAGTGTGCAGAGAAATTGTCCCAATATTCCATGGGTATGCAACATGGATTCTGCCAACACTGATTGTTGTGTACTCATGAATATCGGGACAATTCCAACTCAACTAATCATGAAGCCCTGATATCTTTCTTGCGGGGCACGTTTGAAACTTGTCCCCTGGACTGCATTTACCAAGGTGTGTCAGCTCATGCCTCTAAATGTCTCCCTCCCTCTGAGGTGCTTTGAATTTCCGTATAATTGAAAAGGCTCTGAGGAGTTGATGAGATGATCCATACAGAGAGAGTAGGTGAGGTGCTCAGCCCAGTGCCCGCAGCAGAGTAAACCCTTCGTAAACGAACACAGTTGTCAGTATTATGTGGACATTCTGATGGCTTGAGAACTCAGTCAATGCTTTTGAGTTGACTTGTAATACAACTGGGCTTTTTCCTTATTCTTTTATCTTGTGCTCCAAATCTGTTAATTCCATCTAAAAATATTTCTGTATATTATCGACATTTCTGTTTGTCTGTCTGTTATCTATCTTGTATGATCTATCATCCATCCATTCACCTGTCATCTCTTCTCTCTCTCTCTTCTCCTCCCCGCTACTGCTGCCGTTTTGTAGGTATAGGCTGCATGTTGCTTTGAAGTCCTCTTATTCTAGGTCCCCTTCTCCAATTTTTTTCAGACTTGGGCCATATCGCTTTGACACTTAAATGTGTAAAACATGGCAAGAGGTTGTATGTCTGCAGTAGGTAGGCGAAGAATGTACACTTTTGCTGCTGAACATATGAATTCCCACCGCTTGCTTCCAGTTGTTTGAGAGGGCTTCCTGGTGCTGGTACCATGCCACTGAGGCAAGAGGGCACCATCGAGTGACGATGACTTGGTGATACTTGGATCATAGGCTCTGAGTTTTTCCCTTGAGGATGGGTGGAAGGAAGTATTGATTAGTAGATTTCAGTTTCTGCTATTGAAGGAAAAATGGAAATGGATGTGAAACAGCTTGCATACATTGAAAGTATAAGTGAATGGTGGCAGTCAGTTGGTTTTATAATATGCTGGCGTTTGAATTGGATATTCTGGCATCAAGTCACCCAGCATATGTATTTATGCATTAGATTTGTTCGAAATTCATGGTGCAGTTTTATTTTTAACAAGAAAATAAATGATGATTCTGTCCTCAGGTTACACACGACATTGCTTCAGTGTGGCCCTGAACTAAATTGGACTCAAGTAGGAGGTAAACACACTTAGAAACCAGTTTGAAAGAAGTCATTGGTTGAGGAAAACAACTTAAAACCCGCCAAACCACTCCTCCTTGAATATACAGAGTTTATGTTGTCATCATCCTCAACAAAGATTTATCAAGCGCCTACTATGTGCTTAGTGATAATTCAAGTACCTTTGATACCAGCTTAGCAATAAAATAATTCCATTAGAATGTTAAAATGAAGGGCCATTTGTGGATTATATTTATTATGTATGCTTGTTCGGACTGTATTATTTGTACCAGCTCATAGGTTATTGGCTCTTATATATGTAGTTATGTATTTGATTATGCTACATATATTGAAAATGTCTAAAATAGCTATGTGAATACATTTCTTGTCAAGTAAATTGGAAATATTTTCAAAAGAGCTCTCGCTGCTGTATTTGTTTTGCGTCGCTCCTGCACAGAAGTGCTTAATGTTTTTCTTCAGAAAGTTGTACTCCCAGCAGAGGATTGCCTCCTGACATTACATAAAGTCAAAACTCAATTACGATAATGCCTTAGACATCTGTAATTTAATTTTTTAAAGGGCATTCATGTACATTTGCCCACTTAATCATCTCAGGGCATCTATCACACTTTTGCTAAATAGCGGGCATTAATCCTGCTCCCTCATTTAATCCCTTCACCCACCCTAAGAGGAAGATGCTATCATTATCCCCATTTTACAGATGAAGAAACTGAAGCACCCAGTTACTAAGGGGAAGAGCCGAGATTTTGACTCAGGCATTTTGGCTGTAGAGCTTGTGCTTTTAATCATAACACTGTTCTCGCTCTGACTCAGCCTTGCTTTAAAAGTTGGCATTGAGTACAGTTTATTCTTTTACAGTCGGAGGTAGAATGGAAGTGCAGAGTATAGAAACAGAGGAACTGAGCAAACAGTTGGCTCGTCTGTCCACCGTGGTCACCTGATTGTACTGATGCAGCATCACAAGCATCATGACTCAGAGTGGCGGCCTCTTCTCTTTTCCTCCTCTCTCTGCTCCTCCTCGCCTCACTTTGACCCGTCTCCCCCCTTCACTTGGTGAATTCCTCCCCATCCTACAGTTCTTTCCCCTGACTTGTCTCTTTCTACCTTCTCACACATCGCTCTGGCTTATTTCCCAACACTCAGCCACTCTACGCCATGGTGTATTGTGCAGTCTGAACTTGGTAAGGGTATGAGAAAGGCATGCTTTGATCTTAGTTTTGTTTATTTCAATTACTACCTTAATCAAAGATTTTTTTTTTTAACTTTGTCAATCCCATCTTTAAATTCCATCTGAGGCAGATTTCTTAGACCTGTGATCGATCCCTTTCAGTTATTAAAAATCCACACCAATTCTGTTGAAAATGTGTTCTTTTTTCCCTCCCCCAACTAAGTCCATGGCCCCTTAGACCAGGCCCAGGGTTTTTAGCGGGTGGGGGCTGATGGGAGCCTGGGGTTACAGGAGCCACTTAGGGCCTCTTTCGCTCCTCCTTCCCCACTCCCTCACATCAATGAAGCATTCTCTTGGAGCCCCCTTTACTCATGGAGGAAAACTCTGGGTTGAGGGTGGAAGAAGGAGGCAGGAGATTGACAAGGGTCCTCTTGGGTTTTGGCCCCCAGCTGGGGCTCCTGTCTGGGCTGTGCTGGTGCCATGGGCTTACACTGACTTCATCTTTTTGTTAAAACCCTGTATGATGTTTTCAGCAAGCTCTATCCCCACTGTGTAGATTTTCTTATGAGAGGTCATCTCTTACTTGATCTCTTAGAACCCTCCCTCAGCTCTTGCTCCTGTGGAAGACCCACAGCCTCTGGCTGGGCGTGGAAGTTGTCTGGGTGGCCAGGCTAGCACTCGTATGGTGCGTCTGCAGCATAGCTCAAGTGCAACCCCTTTTTTGGTGCCAGGGAAGGCAGAGTCATGCGCCTCTGCTGCACCACCTGATGGAGAACAGATTGTTCCTCTGCATGGCTCTCACTTCCTGCCTGGCTGCTGTCTCTCCATCCTTTGTTCTCTCCTCCTTCCTCCACCCCGTAGAGGGCAGATCAGCGAGCCCACAGCAGAAGCAGAGGCCCCACCAGGGTATGGTTTGAAGACAAACCCCACATGAACGAGGCATTCTCTTGGAGCCCCCTTTACTCATGGAGGGAAAAGTCATGTGTGTTCCCTCCAGCCCAGACAGGTCAGCAACTGCTTTCTCAGCCTCCTCTACTCTCGCTAGTCTTTTATTTTTATTTTTTTAAAAACTAGGTTGGCTGATTCTTAGTGAGTGGTGAGGACTGGTCCAATTTCAATTCTTGTTCTCTCTGCCCCTCTCTCCCTCCCTCCCTCCTTACCTCCCTTTCTCCTTCTCTCTCTCTCTCTCTCTCTCTCTCTCTCTCTCTTTCTGTATGTGCTGTGTGTGTGTGTGTGTGTATGACTTATCTTTGTCCTTAGCTTTGACTTCAGCAACAGTCACTTTAAATATCCTGTTACCTTGACAATTACTTATTTAATATACATCTTCCCATTAGACCCAGCACAGTACTCCCTCTTAATCTCATTTACCCTGTTTCTTCTTGAGTCGTTGTGGATGATGAGCATACTGATGGGACTAGAGTTTAACAGGAAGAAAACACTGACAGCACTATCAAAGATGATGTGATTTGAGCCAGATTATAGAGCTCATCACCATCTGATCCACATCTTAAATGTTCTGTCTCGAAGGCGTTTGTGAGGAATAAATAATATGCAGGGCATTCGTAATTATGATAGAACACTTAATACCACAATTAGCTATATGTTAATTGCTCAGATAGGGTAACAAAGAACAAAGAATAAATACATAAAATCAATATGTTATCATAATTAAAATATTTAATAGTTTCAATTTCTACTCATGTCAAGCTCCTTAGTAGAATTCCTATAATGATGTTTAATTTCTTGTCCCTTTTTCTCCATATTCTGGGAACTGTCCTATTAATAATGAAATGGGGGACAGAGGATGATAAAAAAGAGAATCAAAAGGGTTGCTTATTCCTTCCATGATTATTTAAGAAGTCATTAATAGTATACAATCTTTTTAAGAACAACAACTAAAAAATAGAAATATGTGTAACAGATCAATATGTGCAAAAGTTTCTTAATTAGAAGCGAATTTAGACTTCACATTTAAGATTAAAGTTCACTAAAGTTAAGTTATGGTACAAATGGAGATTAATTCCTGTTAATACTTTTGTAAATGTTTGCGGGGCTTAAACATGGTAGGCACTATTTATACTATGCCTTAGGTCCTGCCTCAACACGTGATACCTCCCCCTTCTCCTTGCCCCACCCCGTGCCCCCGAAAAATACTTTTTTTTTTCCAGAATATCGGTAGAATGAATCACAGTGAATTTCACAAATAATCAAACAGGCTGCAGTCTGGGGTCAGTAATGGAACAGTGTAAAATGTTGGTGATTGTCTTGGGGTTTCTTCTTGGCTGTGTGAGGTCTCTGGTGATGCAGAGAAATATCTGTTGCCAATCTCTGAACACAATTCTTTGTCAATATAACCTGTCCATTTAATAAATTTAAATTCTTATCTGCATCCAAATTTAAGGAATATCAAATTAATCAAATTTTCATATTAATTAATGGTGATTTTAAAAGCAGAAAGGATGCTCTATTTAAAAATCATAAACCTAGAATGAATATATTTAAAATTTTTTTTTTTTAATTTCGGAGATTCCAAATGTACACAGAAATAGGCATTACTATAAATAATACATATATGTGGACTACACACCTTTATTAAGTCTTAGCATGATGCTATATTACTTCAGATATAATTCTTTTGTTTATAAAACATTAAGAGGTAATTGAATCTCCTTATAACTCCTTCCTTTTTTATCTTTTCCTCCCCAAACTATTACCATGAATTCAGTATTTACCATTCCCATGCATGGTTTTGTACTTTTACTATAGTATAATAATAACATATATGATACTATTTAGCACAATAGAGTATCATTTTCAAAATTTTAAACTTTTCATTAGTATAATACTGTACTTAATTCTTCTGCTAACCATTTTTTTTTTTGGTTCAACATTACATTGTTGAGATTTATCCATGTTGACGGATATAGCTTTTGTTCATTCAGCATTAAATGCTGTTTAGTGTTCCACTGAATGAATGTACGCTATTTTACTTACCATTCTCCTGTTGATGGACATTTGGCTAATTTCCACTTCTTTGTTATACAAATAATGTGGAACTGTTCTGTCTGCTTTCACATCTGGGTAAGAGTTTCCCCAGGGCAGGAGTTTTCAGTGTGGTCCGTGCACTCCCTGGGGTCCACGTTACCTTTTTCAGGGGGTCTTCGAGGTAGAAAGTATTTTCACAATGACACCGAGATGTTATTTGCCTTTTTCGCTGCGCTGTTATTTGTGCTGCTGGGGAACAACAATGATGGGTCAAACCATCGCAGCCTTTGCATCAATCAGAGCGATGGGACAAACAGCCCTAGCAGTCATTGTCGTCTTCCCCACCACGCACCCACAGGAAAAAAATGAAGCCATTCACAAGAAGGTCCTTGGTGAAGCGCGAAGTGCTTAATCAAATTATTTTGTGTTGAATAAAATGTTTTGTTTTATTAAATCGTAATCTCGAATCCCTTTCTTAAAGCTCTGTGTGGCACAGTGAGGAGTGTGCCCATAGCGTTTCTGCTGCGCACTGCGGTTGTGGAAGCTGCAAGCTGAACTCGCTGCTTTTCCCTGGGACGCCATTTTTACTTGAACAAGTGACTGATGGATAAACTATGGCTAAACCGTACTGACAGATAAACTATTGAGCGTATGGCAGACAGTTTCTCAAAAATGAATGAAGCAAGCCTTTCGCTTCAAGAGAAAGCGACTAGCACCATTTGTTTCCAGTGATTAAATTTGAACTTTCAAGCCAAACTTAGAATTTTGGAAAAAGTTGCACCATGAACTTGACATTTCCTAATACGTAAAGATTTTTTCTTATAAGGTCAGTGGTAACGTTCACAAAGAACATTATTTTTTTTTTGATATCGTATAATGAAGATAATGAAATGTGTCCATATTTGGAAGATCTGTGTAACTCAGTACACCAGTGTTTTCCACACGATCAACCCATGATCTTACAAAATCATGCACGGGTAGTTGACCTAGTCCAAGTGCAATGTTAAATTTTCTTCATATACTTTGACTAAAACAAGATAATCCAACAGACTAAATGCAGAAGCTGATCTGAGAATCCAGCTATGTTTAGGCCAGATAATTAGATTTGTAAAAATCTCACTAATTTTTTTGGTTTTAGGAAATACAGTTATCCTTCATAGAAATGTTATTTTAACCTGTAATAAGATATTACTTCATTTTAAAATCAGTTAATAAAATCAGTTAAAAATTTCTCATTTCTGTTTAATCTTACAAACATCCATAGATACCACTTGCATAATAAAAGCACTTTGGGATCCTCAGCAATTTCTAAGTATGTAAAGAGGCCTTAAGATAAAAAAGTTTGAGAACGGCCGTTTTAGGGCAGAGCTACCAGAGTGCGATTGCTGGGGCGTGTGTGTGGGTATCTTCAGATTGTTCTCTGAAGGTTAGTAAGAAGTTATGTTCCCACCAGTAGCTGAGAGCCTGTTTTTCCACATCCTTTCTCCCCAGAATTTTGTTTGCAGACTCTAAAATGTTTGCTAATCTGGTGTGTGAAATGGTATCTCATTGTTGTTTTAATTTGTATCTTCCTGCTAACTGGTGACTTTGACATAATTACCCATTTTTACTGGCCTTTTAGTTTTCTTCCTCTGTGAATTACGTATTCATATCCTTTGCTCATTCCCCATTCCTTACATCTCATTAGGATGTCCTTTTTTGTTTGTTTTCTTAATTGATTTTTAGGAGTTATTTATATTTTTTGGTTCCCAATCATTTGTCAATTGCATGTTGCAAATATTTTCTATCTGTGGCTTGTCTTTTAATTTTGTTTATCATGTTCTGTTGAACAGAAGGTTTTATTTTAATACAATCAGATTTATCAATTTTTAAATCGATAAATTTTTCTGTTGTATATTTTTTATCTTTTAAGAAATTTTCTCTACCTCAAGTCCACACATGTCTATTCCAATATTTTCTTCTAAAACTTTTAGAGTTTTGCTTTCATTTAGATCTTCAAGCACCTTGAATTGAACTTCGTGTATGGTGTGAGGCAGAGATCTACCTGTTAACCCCCAGGCCCCGCCCTCTGCCAAATTGTTCAATTATCCCAGTGCCTTTTAATGACTAGCTCTACTTTTTCCCATTGATTTCTGCGGCCGCACTTACCACATATCCATTTTGGCATGTTTGTTTATATAGGCTCTTTATTCCTTTCCATGTCTATCCATACACACAAATACCCCAATCTCCTGATTACCATAGCTTTATAATAGTTCTCGATATTACTAATGTGTAATAATTATTCTTAAAGTCTCCAACTTGGTTAGTCTTCAAAGTTCTCTTGCCTATTCTAGGCCAGTGGTTTTCCATATAAACAAATGTAAGGATTTTCTATAGTGTTCTATGATAAACTCTACTCGGGACTTTGATTTTGAATTTATCGATTTATTTGGAATAATAAAAATAGTTAATGTATTTAACGTTACAATCCTTCAGGTCTTCTTTTAATCCTTCAATGGATATTTGTAAGTTTCTATAGAGGGATCTTGCACATCGTTGATAGATTAATTCCTATGAAGACCTAGGAAATATTCACTGACGTTTTGGGTGGAGTGTCCTTTTTACCCATTACATTTTAAGTTGGATATTACTAGTGTAAAAGAATATTACTAATTTGCATGCTGCTTTTGTGCTCAGTAACTTTCTAAAAATTCATTTTAATAATTTAAAATTGTGGATTTCATGTGAATTGTCTGAAGAAGTATCTTTACCACCTGTGAAATAACTATTTTGCATGTTTTTTCCCCAAAATTTATACACTTTACTGCTTTACTGAATTTTTAGACCCTTCAGTACACATTGGAGGGGAGTAGTGATGGTCACTTTTACAATGAAAATTACAGATTTTAATGTAAATGCTTTAAAGTCTTACTATTAGTTATGATTCTTATGTAACTTCCTAGTAAAAAGCATTTGCTAGAATGACAAGTCACTTATTCTTAGTTTGCTAGACATTAGTCAACAATTAGAATTGAATTTTGTCAATGTTCTTTGCATCGATGGTGATTTTTCTTTTAAAATCTCTCAAAATGTTATATAATAATTTTTCTGATGACAAGTATATAATGACTTATCTGATATTGAGCCATCTTTGAATTCTTTGAATTAAATCTACTTGGACATGATGTTTTAAAAACTATTGATAATTATTTTGTGCACTGTGAAATTAATTTTCTGATATTTTATTTTGAATTTTTCCATCTATGTTTACTAAAATGATATATTAACTTTCTTTTCGATACTGACTTACCCAATTTTGGTGTTTTGATTTCACTAGCTTCAAAAAATGATCTGTGTAATTTGCTCTTCTGTTTACAGAATCTGCTCTGATGATAAAGTTTTAGTGTCAGTTTCTTTGTTCCTTGAATGTAAGTTTGTCTTGGATGTAAGTTCACCTGTAAAATATTATGGCTGTATTGTCTTTTGATTTGAGGGTATTTGGTTACAGTTTCTGTGATTATTTGTTTATTTATCTCTCTGTGTCCTCTTGGGTCAGTTTTAGAAATTTTATCTATATTTATATTTTTCTAGTATGTATCTATTTCTTTTAAGCTTTCAAATTTATTACACAATGTTCATAGTAGTCTCTTAATATCTACTGTATGTTTTTATTCCCCTTTTATTAACTTCTTTTTAAAATCAGACTTGCTAAAAATCTGTCTACTTATTAGTTTTTTCAAGAATTAGCTTTAGATTTTATTTATCCTTTCTATTATCTATTTGCTTCTGTTTCATCATTATAAATTAGGTTTTCCCACTTTTCCTTTGTTCAGATTTACTTTTCAGTTATTTTTCTAGGTTCTAGAGTTGAACATTTATTTAATCTATTTTCCAGTAAATGAATTTAATGCTCCAAATTGATCTCTAAATAGTAATTTAGCTTCATCACATGTTTTGATATGTAGTCATTATTAATTCAGGCTTTAAGAGTTCACTTTAAGATACTTAACATACTTTTGTTATGTTTTTGCTACTTTGCAATCTTGATTTCAAATTTAATAATATTATGATCAGAGGAGTTAACATGTTTGATTTAAGTTTTTTGAAATTCTTGTGACATGGCACTGTTTTCAAGTGTTCATGAAAAGGTGATATAGTCTTTTTGTGGTGTGGGATTCTCATTTCACCTTTCTAGATCAAGCTGGTAATTTTGTTTCTTCAAAATTCTGTAATATAATGAGTCCTAATTTCCCTCTATAATTACAAATTTATCAACTTGTCCATTTAATTTTGCCAATTTCTGCTTTATATATTTTAAAGCTATGATAAATACAATAATTTCATGTTTATCTTCTTGTTGGATTGTATCTTTTATTATTATTTACTCTCCAATTATATTAATGCTTTTGGACTTTAAATCTATTTGTCTGATCTGAATATTGCTATAATAATTATTTTGTCTAGTATTTGAAGACTATATCTTTTTCCAGCCCTTCATTTTTATTATTCTTTGTGGTTTTGGTTAAATATGTCTCCTATAAGCTGCATATGGCTGGATTAAAACAGTAATATGATAATCTCTTTGATTCATGAGTTAATTCATTTATAATCATATGATTACTTCTATATTTGAACTTATTTCTACGTTCTTGTTTTGTGTTTCCTATTCACTGTCTTTTTTTTTTGCCCCCTTCTCCCTTCCTGATTTTTGTTATATTGATAATTTTTAATATTTCATTTTCTTCAGATGATTTAGAAGATGAATAATGTTTGGAGGTTACTCTTAATCTTAAAGATACTTCCTAAACAATACTTTTTAAAAAAACATATTCTTACTTATTTAGTATTTTCTTCTTCCAATGACAGAGTCTTAAAACATGTGTTTACCAATTGTTGACTGTTATTGTAGAGTTATTAGTTGCTATTTTTATAGGCAATATTTAATTGATTATTAACTTTTTAGCAAAGCTCTATATTTATTCCAAATTCTACATGTTCTGTGTTCATTTTTTTCTTGCTGATTCATTTTTTTTTTTTTTTTTAAAAAACAAGGTCCTTGGCTGGTACATTCCTTCGTCTTTCTATGCCTTAAAGTGTCTTTATGTGGTCTTTGCTGTTAGATGATAATTTGGATAAGTATCAATTTCTTGGCTAGAAGTTACTTTTCTCTCAGCATGTTGAAGAGATTATTCTACTGCCTTTGCCATCTATTTTTAGGAAAAAAGGTCTTAATTGATTTCTTTATTTAAGCGGTGAATCTCCCTGGTACCTAAGTTGACAATTTCGGACACTGATACAGGTTGGATTTGCAAGGCAAGTCCCTCTGAGGCCCACAGTTTCCTCCTCAGCATGGTGTCTGTGGCACCTTGTTATACTTTTTTCCATGAAGTGCTGAGACACAATATCACAGGAAGGTATGGGACTTAAAAAATTTGTCATGTATGTCCACAATGTTTTTTTTCAAAAAAACTTTTATTTGAAAATATTTTTAAAAAGCACACATAAATTGGATACATTTATATATTATAATAAGAGAAACTAGAAACTGAAACAAAATGTGAAGAAATACCTTTATAAGCAGAGTTGTGGTATAGGGAAAATGCTAAGCAAGGACTTAGAGACACTGACTTCTAATTCTGGGTCTGCTTTCATGACTCTGGGCAAATTATTGAATCTCTCTTCTTTCTCTCTCCTCTTTGTCTTTTTCTCTTCAGTTATAAAGTGAAAGTTCTGGACTAGATTCATGGTTTTCTAACTATGTTCTCTGGAATTGCTTGTGGATTTTCAACTGGTTGGGGTCACATGGATGAGCTCTGGGCCTTCCTTTCTTTTTGGTGGTCTTCTGCGTAAGATTTCTTCCAAAGGAAGCAAACCACTAACTGTGTAATCTGAAAGCCCATCTCTAGCTCCGTGACAGTTTTCATACAGGTCCATAAGTCTGACCACGCACTCATCTTATGGGTGATCCCTTACTGCTTGCCTCAGTCCAGTTTTTAACTTTTATCTACTTGCAGAGTTTCTAAACATCACAAAGCAGTTATGTTGTCAACTTTTCTTAGGTTTTACGTGCTTCTGCTGTTTGGGGTGAAAGCCTTCAGGATACTTCAGTCAGGTTTTATTAGAGCCAAAGTCACTGCCCTTACTTCTTTGGCCCATCTTTACACAGAAGTTAATGGACACCTGCCTTAGTCCCTCTCTAGTAAGTTCTTTCCAGGGGATTGATTCGCTGACTCCTTTTAACTGTACAATCAGAAACAAAGGCCCTAACATACGAGCTCAGAGAGATCATGGCTTTTCCTTCTCCTTGTTCCCTCCTTTCTCTGTCCCTTCTTCTTAGGACAGTTTTACCTGGATGACTAAGTTATAGACCAAGGGAATTTACTTTTCTGAGAATTCTTTTTATTCATATTTTTATTTACTATTCTGGGAATTCTTTTTTGTTGATATTGAGATGCTCAAATCAAGATTTTGCTGTTTATAAAACTTAATAGTAGATATAGATAGGATCCATGTTTTATAAATATTTTTTCATCATATAAATGAATTTATGTTTACAGTCTAGTCCTTGAAAATTCTCTATAGTAAAGTTTCATGTGTGAAGCTTTTATTTAAATAGGTCATGATTTTGTAAAAGGCATGACATTTTTCACAGGTTTCCATTTCTGTTATTTCTTTTATATTTATTTCAAGTAGTCAAGTTCTTACCTTTTCCTGAGTTAATTCTTTACTTCCTTGATAATTAAATATGTCCCAATTTGCTCTACTTGTGTGTGTATAGTGTCCCTTTTAATGGGATATGTTGGATTTAGATGTCTTTCTTAAAACTTACTATAATGCCAATGAGCTATCTGTCATGTCAGCTCCAAGATTTCACTGCAGTACATCGGAATTTAATGCAATAAAAAGGTGCAGATTCTTAACTGTAATCAAGGAACATTCCATGAGTCATTTTCAGAAGCATAGAAATATAGGAGGAAACAAGTAAGCAGATGCTCTCAGTGAAGTCTCATCATACCTTTCTGTTAGTGTTATCATGGGGTCTAGTCCACAGACAGAACTTATTTTTCTGTTTGGGTCTCTATTCTGGGAATTATTTTTTATACTGTTTAATTTGGGAAAATAATATTGAACTAGCAGCAGGTGGTAACAATGTATATTTTGCTGGGTGTGTTTTTACAAGGAAAAGGAAAGAATAACATCATATTTTGGAATATAATTAAAAACTTAAATTTCGTGTAAATCTAAATTAATAACCCTTCCCCAATGGTATTGTTTATAATTAGTAATAGCCTAAGTACTATTCAAGTGCTGGGGAAGAGTGAATTCTTTAATACCAATGTAAAATCTGATGTTGTTATCTCTTTCAACCGGTTAATCAAGGAAATGTAAATCAATTTTAATGTTATATAAATTAGGACCTAAGTTTGGAGACACCCCAAATATGTTATAAAATGCTTTCCACCCACAGGCATTTTGGGGAACTTGCCCCTAGTACCATTTTAGATAAATATATAGCCTCATCTGGCCTTGCTGTGGGAATGCGGTCCCCTTCAACCTCTTGGCTTGGCTGTTCGTACACCTCAAAATCTTTGAAGTTCATATCCTTTGACTTTATCACAAGGTATTGCACAACATTTATGTTCAAAATGCCATTACAGAGCTATTAAAAATAACAATAAATGGAATAAAAACCCCTCTGTTATGGCCTGAATGTTTGTATGCTCCCCAAATTCATATGTTGAATTGTTATGAGGGTGAAGCCCTCATGAATGGGGTTAGTGCCCTTATAAAAGAGACTTCGCCTACCAGAAGGCACTGTATCACTTGTCACCCCCTTCTTACTCACTGGCTTTCTGGGCATCCCAGTCATTGATCATAGAAAGAATGAAGTGTGTGTGTGTGTGTGTGTGTGTGTGTGTGTGTGTGAAGAGGGCGAGACTTGTACCATAGTTCAGTACCCCTCAAAGGTATCATCAATACTTAATAATTTAGACACCTGGGGTGATGATGGGAGAGGGGGAAGAAGTCATTTACCATAGCAACATCTCTACCTGTATAGTCACATCCGTGGCATATCATACAATGGATATTTATTTTAAATGTATGCAATCTTTCTTCTCTCAATAAGATATGTTTGATTATATGTCATATAATCTCTAACTGGCAGGAAAATTTAAGGCTCATTTCAGAAAGACCTTCCCAAAGGTATAAAATATATTAGCATTCAGTGAGTTAATCACCAGGCCTCCTCAATGACTGATTTCTCAATCTTCTGATGGCTGAGATTTAAAACACACGTGACGATGATCTCTTCCTTCTCTTTCTGAATGCGGACAATCGTGCTTTGAAACTAGAGTGTACAGTTTTGAGGACCAAGGTTAGGTGTCCACTGACTGGACCAGGGCCCACTGAGATAACACAAAGTGATCACCTCGATCTTGCGACCCTTATCTTAATTACATCTGTAAAGACCCTTTTCCCCAGTACAGTCATAGTCACAGCTTCTGGGAATTAGGGCATGAACATATTTCTTTTGGGGCCACCATTCAGCTTACTGCACACAATTTTTGAAGAGATTTTTATGCACAGCAATTAATTCTGTATACCTAAATCCCACGAGTGCCCTTTTTTATTGAGCCAATATTAAAGCAAGACCAAAGCTTGAGTATTCAGGAGGATGTAGAAAAAAGTTGTACACAGGTCAACTCCATTTTTTTTTTAAGCCAGTTTTTTAAAAAAGTCAGCAAGCATTTCACAAGGTCCGCTTATGGTGACAGTGAGTTGTGACTGGGTTTTTACCCTCCTCTTTAGCAGGGATACTGAGGCAAAATGCAAGTAATAGGAGGACCTGGGGACACTTAGCTCTGGTATCTGGCCCTTGAGTGAGTTCGTTGCATGTGGGAAGAGGAGATGGGATTGCAGGGCATTAGTCATGGAGAAAAGGAGACATCTCTAATTTTGAGAGGAGAAGCTAAAGCTAGAAAGGGTGAGAACTATGGGTCGGGGGCCAGGCCTCTCTGGGGCATCCAGGATGTAGAGAAGATGCAGGGCTAATGAGGCATGACCAAGGAGGAAAGGGGTCTTAAAGAAGATCTTAGGAATGACTAAGTCTGCATTAGGATCGGTGCAGTCGGGAGAGTTGGCAAGTCAGAAGTATTCCACATTCCCTTCTGCCCCTTTGTACCCCCAATCCTCAGGTGATAATCAAGCAGAGTAACCTGCATTTTAATGTACCTTTCTCTAAGGACCTCAAAGTAATTGTTGATTTAAAAAAGCATTTATCTTGCAGAGTTAGCTACTGTTTTATTTTTAACCTGAGAGACCTCAGCTCACAAATGCCAGGGTTGCACAGGAAATTAATTCGAAGGTCTCCTGACTCACATGGGAACATATTTCACCATCACATCACCTGATCTATCTTGGCAACGTCGACCCTGGCCCCTGGGGTTCCTGGAAGAGGGTGTTCTGAAGGTCAGCTTCAGGAACCGGGAGCCACATGAATGAAGACCTCACACATCTAGGCTAGAGAAGGCTCAAGATTTTTTACCTGCATCATCTCCATTGGCTTTCTTGATTGCTATTAAAAGCAGAAAAGGATGAGGTGTTGGAAGTAAGATGTATTAGGTTCTTCCTGTGTGCTAGGTGCTTTGATAGTTTATCTTAGAACTTACTCTTCTCCTCAAGGAAAAGATTACTACTACTAGCTTATTTTGATAGATATGGAAAAAGCTGAATGAGAATCTAAGTCAACGTGACTGGGTTTCTAATTAGGGCTGAACTGCGGGTTTGATGCCTGATACAGTCACTGAAGCATTCACTCACGGTCTCTCCATGATGTACTTGGCCTACGTCCCCCCTGAGCTCACTTCACTTTCCCTTTTACCGATGCTGCTGCTTCCACGCTGATGGTTTCTTCTTCTGTATCTTGACCACACCGGCCAGCTCGGGCCTTAGTTCTTCTACTCTTCTCTTTTCTGGATTTTTTCCTTCAATCTTGGACTTCATTTTATATATATATATATATATATATATAGTTTAGTCCATTATCATCGACTCAGTGGTGCCTTGTCTGACCAGTCTTCGTAAAGCTGCCATCGCCCCATAGGCATCTCATTGCACCTTCTTTTCTTCATTGCGCCAAGGTCTGATGTCTGATGTCTGCCCACCCTACTAAAATGTATGCTCCATGAAGGCAGGATCCTAATGGACTCCCTCATTCACTGGCTTAGCATATAGCAGGTCCCCAGTATATATTCGTTGAATGAATGAATGGACAAATGAATGAATGAATACCTGATTTTCCTCATGGCATTTCTGTGCCATTTCTGGGCAATTTAAGGCTAATTGCGATGCTGTTTTTTTTTTTTTTTTTGGACCTGAGAAGTTGTCTTTAGTATAGCTTATGTAGTATTTATTCTCCAGAGGAAAGGAAGAATTAAGTACTATGCTAAATTTAAAAAAGCGAGACTAGGCAATAACATGAAACCAACCTTTGTTTTTGGATATTTTTTTCCTGTCTGAATTAGCACACTTTCATATTTAGGCTAAAGAAACCACAAATTATGGAGGATCTGGCTTCTGTGATGGAGGTGTGTAAGGGAATAGCCTGTTTGCTATAGTTGACTTAGCCCAAGAGCAGTCAGTGTGGAAGCTGGTTGTTCATATTAAGACTTATAACCTGTTCACAGCTCTCAGCATGGAGGCCAGAGAAATGTCCAAAGCTGAACTCGTTCTCTTTCCCCTGAAAACATTTCTCCTTCAGTATCCCCAGTCTTAGTGATGGCACCACACTTTGACCTAAGCCATATGTTGAGGAGGGAAAAGTCATGCACAACTCTTACCTTTTCCCTTCAAATCTTAGAGTGAAGAAATCCTGTCCACTTCTCTGCTTATCTTCCAGCTTGATGTCTCGTTAGTAACTACATTAACTTCCTGTCACCTGCCAACCGCATAGTTACACTAAACAACATGAGAATCCATAGTGCATCACGCTCTTTCACAGTTTTGCCCTTACTCATACTCTGAGTAGAATGGCTTCTCATTCCCTGCATCCGTCAACACCTGCTCAGTTTTCACTACTCAAGCATCATAGACCCACTGAAACCCTTTCCGGTGTCCTTCCACCAGTAATACTGACCACTCCTATCTGTGAGCATCTATTACAGCTCGTACACACTCAATTCATCCTTTTCTACAGTGCCTAGCAAAGTACCTTATTCAGAGTACTCCAAGCCTGCTTACTGAACATTCCTTTCACATTTGTAGTGTGGTGATGTGTTTCACATTATATCCCTAAGTCTGTATAGTTGAAAAGTAGGAAAGCCTGGGATTTAGAAATTCACAATGGATGCTCTACAAAGTGTGTCACGGATAATCTGTACATGAATAATTGATAGTTGACTGTAGCATCATCAATTAGTAATGGAGGTCAGCCTTGTTTCTTTAGAATGTAACTTCCTGGAGGTACAGCTCTTGTTCATTTATGTCCTAATTTCTTAAAAGTACAGTGTCAAAAATAGTGTGGGTGCTCAAAAAGTTGAAAATCATTTAATCAAGTATATCAGGTTCCAGAGCGACCAAAGGAGAGGCTGATGTTCAGGAAACCCATTTGCTCTCATTAATAAAACAATCTTATCCATATTAAAGTAACAGTAGATGGAGGATAGGAAAAGGATCTATTAGTGTGGTCCAGCTGGGGGCCTCTAAGATCATTCCTTCCTTCACGGAGTTCATGAATAATAAAATAAATCGGTGTGACACCAGGGAATAAGCTGTAAAGTGTCACAAAATGCCAGGAACAAAATCCATCCAAAGTGTTCTTTTTCTTCCTGAGGAAAAACCTAAAAGAACTTTTCTGATTACCTGACAGTCCATTTAATCCCCAGGAAACATTCCTTTGTTATAGTTTCAAGGAGAATTACTTGAAATAATCCTTTGTACAATGTGCCTGGTTCTATTTTAGTTTTAAATCGTGTCCCCTTTCTTTTTGAATTTGTTAAAAAAAGAAGACATCTAATCAATGCCCAAGTGGAAGTGGTGTGGCCAAGTCTGAGTTTCTTTCTCTCCAGGATGAAGTTACCTTTTGTGTGGAGGCCCTTTTAAAAGAGACTTAAAAGACTTCAGGAGCTGAGAAAGAATAATAATAAAAAAAATCCTGAATGTTATAATTAAACTGTACAGACTTAACCATGTCTCTTGAGTATTATTGAAGAGAAGCGTGCTTTTGACCGGCTCCATGTACTGATGCTCACAGTGACCCAGATTTTGGGGGACTTGGGCATTTCTCGGATAAGTGCCTGTGTGAATTCATCTGTAGCAGCTGGTCGAGGGGACGGCACAGCTCTGCCAGGCTTGGTCAACTGTGTGTCTGTTTAAAAGTGGGGACAGAAGAAGGAAAGGAAAGGAGCCCAATATTCTGTATGCCTTTCCAATTTTCCCATATTTTGGCTTGGAAATGCATCAGAGAAATATGAATAAAGAGAAATAGTTTTTTTTTTTCTCTTAAGAAATCAGGCACTATTTAAGTTTACACATGTGAACTCCATCTGGAAGATAAAGGCAAGTCTCTTGGGGTGAGCTTGCTGGTGGCCACCCCTCTCACTTTCTACAGTACCCTTGATGGGGATTTATTCATCAGAAGATCACCAGCCAGGAGTTATCCTGTGTTTTCCTGATTTAAATATTTTCTCATCTCTCTCAGGTTCCTCCTGTCTTTTTCCATTCTCCAGGTGGGGAAGGAGGTTGGTGTAGGAGACAACTGTAATTCCCAGTGCAATTCTAACATTTCCGAAACTCATTCTGCACAACAGCTCAATCCAAATTCGAAATGCGTAATGAATTAATAGTTGACATGGGTGCAATAATCCAGTTCACCGCTCAGGCACTTTATTATTATTATTGTTATTTTTGTCTTTCAAAACGTGTCTTTTTTTTCCTCTTGAGACAGAGTTTCTTTCTGATCTTTAAATAGTAACATAAGGTTAAACCATGAGGTAATTTTTTGAGGAACGAAAACTGTTCTAATAATATCGGGGTAGCTAGTTGCAAGGGAGAGTCATGAAAAATTAAGGCGGAAAGTTTGTTCACTCTTTCACTCGTTGAGGGGTTTTCACATTTTTCTTAGAGCTTTTTTTTTTTTTTTTTTTACTTTATTTTAGGGAAAAATGGTAGATTCCATGACTGCATTTTAAAACAAACGTTTAGTTAAAAATAATATCCAATTTGGCCTTAAACTAGAGCAAGGCAGAAATAACAAAAGGCAGTTAATGTGGTATGAACTAAACGCTTGTGTCAAGTTGCCAGCACATTATCTTTGTGTCTTTTACAAGGAGGACTTCACTTGCAGAAACAGCTCTTGACAAAGTTAAGTGGTCCTATATATTGTTTGGGAAATTGCCCTTATTTTGTGTGCTTCTTGTTCCGGTAATGGAACCCATGAGCAGGAGATAATTGTAGCGGCCTCATCTATCAAATAATATTAGAAGTCAACAGCTATAATCTGAGCCACTTGCTTTGCACAGCTTTTCTCTGTATTTTCTGTTCAAATTGTCAGTTGTTACCTGTAAGTGTCCCCCTTCCCTGTGGCTGAAAAAAGCAAAAAGATTTAAGTAAATCAGGAGGTGAGTGGTGAGCGGGCTGGGGCCCAGCTCCGTGGCCAGCTTGCCACAGCAGTTGATAACAGCTCCCTGAATAGGGAAAAATCATGGTTCTTTGTCCTGCATTATATGTTACTATTACTGGTGCAGAGGCTGGGAGAAAGGGTGTTTTTTAGAGATAGTCTGGGCAGTTAAAAACTGAGTTTAAGCGTGTCAGAAAGAAGCCTCTCATTACAGGAGGGCAAATTCATATAGCATTTCAGCATTATGACCTACTTTTGCTCCCCTGTGCTAAAAGCAAAGTTGCCCAAAAAACAGAGTCATGAAAACTTGGTGGTAGAGACTTAGATATTTGCTGTAATAGTCCATAAACTTATTTGTAGGCATAAAATATTTCATAATAAAAAGGGAAGTGTTAGTTTTGTGGGAATAGTCATTATAAACAGCTTCAGGTTGCTTTCTTTATCAGGAGAAAATCAGAAAAATACCAAAGCAATAAAGTAAAAAAAAGGAATGTACTTTAATAATGGTAGACAGTTTTTGTGCATATGACATTTGTAAAGTCACACACATAGTTATATAATGTAAATGATGGGATTTATATGTGAATAATAGTTTATATGTGCATGTATGAATTATAGGCTCACACCGTGTCTCCTGTGTAGTTAGTATCCTGTGTTTTTCTCACTTACTATATGGTAAGCATATTTCTATGCTCATAAATATTCACTTACCGCATATTTGATGGCTGCATTATATTCCATTATATGCGTTCCTTATTATTGAACACTTAGACTATTTTCCAATGTTCACTTATAAACAATGCCTCAATGAATATCTTTGCAGCTAAGACCTTGTCAACATCTATGATAACTTCTTTAAGTGAAATTATTGAAAGGATAAAGAATGGAGTAAATAGTTTGTAAGATAGAGGACAAACCAATCTCTGTATTACAAGCAATGTGTGAAATGGCTTTTCCCCTCAATATCAACTGTGTGCAAATGCGTGTTGTCAGAGAGAGAGAGTCTAGGGAAGGATGCGGTGAGCCCTGGGCCCGGTGGTGCTTGTGACCAGGGACAGCTCTAGCAAGAGGGAGAAACTTCAAACAGCTCCCCGATGGGGGTCCTGAGCAGGGAAAGGGGTGCCCTTGGGTGGGGAGGGACACAGTCAAAGGCACAAAGACGGCATTAAGGCACAGAAATAAGCAGACTCGCAGGTGCGGCTGCCTGGGTAGGTGGGCCTTGCTCTTTCGGGTCAACGACCTGTCCCTTCTGTGAACCGCTGCATAATTTAAGTTGAGATCATCCACTTTCACATGGCAAAAACATCTGTCCTCTCATATTGTTTTGCCATTGAATATTTGTTATTATCGTTTTCCCGGTGGGGCTGTCAAGCTTTGCGGGGCAAGGAACAATGCGGTCCCTTAGAGGACCCAGAGCGGTCGGAGCTGAGAGCGTAATTATCAGGGCTCCGAGAACCTGCCCCTCTCTGCCTCCTGACTGCCAACACATCTGCTCGTAGCAGTTTCTTGTTTTATACATGAAGTGGACTGAGATTATTAAACATACACCCCCCTCTCCCCGCAACACACATACTTTTTTAAACCGCTGAGTTGATTACAGATTCCACTCAAACGATCAAATCAGTGATTTCCTTTCCCATTTGTAGTACTGTTATTATTTGGGGGCATTTCACGGGCCATCAGTTTCCCAACATGACTCCTGTGTCACCCAATCACCAAGTGTTCTGGGGCAGGTTGTCATTACCCCCATGAGTGCTCGGGAAGGAGGAACGACACTGGCCTCTTAATTGTGCCTTTTTCTAGTGGAGTGGTGACCAGTCGTTAAGGCGCCCTGGCTGATCCCCCAACAGCTTTGCGACTGGACCGCACCAAACGAGGTACAAAATCGGGTGAGAAAAGCCACTGGTGGCTCTTTGTGGAGCTCAATGGGAAGATAAGCATCAACGGGAGATTCCTGTCTTGGGGACCCCGCACGGCAGCAGCTGCGCCTTTCAGCCTTTGATTGCTGCAGAATCACCTCTCCTGCTAATGGAGAGGCGGTGTTTCTATTTCCATTATGGAAGAGCGCGGCACGAGGCCAGGGCCATGGGCATTTCTTATGCAAAGCCAATATTTCAGCCCTGATGCCCTGAGAAACAGTCATTTGCATTCCTAACATATGATCATTTTTCATATACAGTCTTTCAACAGAATGTTTACATAGTTCAACAGTTGTTCATGGCACACATGAAGAAAAAAGGTGATAATTTATACAACTGTGTGATAAAAATTACCAATTGCCATTAGGAATATGCCATGTGACTCTCCACTAATGCAAGCTTCTTAAAAAAAAACCACACACACACAGTGGAAATTCAAAATGGTGCAGACACGTTTGAAGCTGCAGCAATACTGGTGGATAACAGAATGTGCAAAGCTGTGGGTGGCTGACCTGGAATTTGAAAAGATCCTCTGATACTTGAAATCATTTCAAGGTTAAATGGAAAATGTGAGCTAGGATTATGTGAATCCTCCTTTACCTGGATAATGGGTAAAGAAAGATGAAGTGAAGAACTAAATCTGTGTCTGAGTGTCACTGTGAGTGCCTCGTTCTCCAGAATGTATTTAAATTGCTACAGAGCAGCTTGACCATTCGCTTCTTTAAGTAAACTGCTGTGGATTTGAACATTAAAATTTTCATAATAAATAGAGATTAGTAAGGATTGACCTTGCTTTGAAATGCTTATGTTAATTTACTAGCCTCTGAGAAATGTGGTATAAAGACAAGCCAATTCATACATACACTGAAAATAAAGATAGAAACAGTTTATTCAGGGACTACTCCAACATGTGTTATTATGTTCTCACAACAACACCGCAAGGTGCTTACAATTAATCTCATTTTACAGATGAATAAACAGAGGCCCAGGGAGGTTAAATGAAAAAGCTAATAGATGGTAAAGGTGTGAATCAAACACAGGTCGATTTGATCTCCAAGCCACTCTGCTATACCAAATCCTTTACTGGAACTCTTTTCATGTTTCTAAAACAGAAACTTATCTGACCTGTAGGGATTAAAAATGACTGCGTTGATTACAAGATAGTAATATTTAATTCCACTAGATTTCCTTCCTTTAAAGGAAAAAATATCCATTTGCAGCTGATTGCTTTGCCCTTTGTGCATCTATTTTGTGTGTGAAGGTTTATAGCAATGTATTGACTTTCTTCATTATCTAAATTTTATGCACTTAATGATACTTATTAGTATGCCTAGTGACCTTCTTCAAAATTTTTGCAATAAGAATGCACCCAAACATCTCATCTAAGTAGCTTTTAGTTGGTAAAATGCCTTCAGTGACCAAGCTAAAGCCATATATACTCATTTATGTGAGTGCTGTTCTTGCAATTACTGTTGAGTGACAGTTTCTCTGAGGTATTTGAATGATGCAACTTGTTCAAGTTTAATGCTATCTATTATGAACTCTGCGGCATGCTGTTAATAGCTGGAAGGCATTGATTTTGTTTTCTGCTCTCTTATCTCAAGCCCATACATTTCGCTTGCATTATTGACTGTTCTGATCATTTCATGCACCATCTCTTTAGAAGATGTATAAATCAATGTCAGCCATGAAACTTAAGTTGTTTATTAGGCTGCCATGTAGGTTTACACCTTCATGAAAATCATCTAATGTGGTCGGTGTTGGATGTTGCAAACAATTGTGGACCAGGTCTGATGAAAGAGGATAGCCTTGGAACATGTCACCCCTGGAGTTGGAAAGTTCATTCAATTATTTATTTGGGTCACATGTTATACTTGACTGGATGCACTTTTTAATGATGTTAATTAACTTCTTCAGGGTGTTAAATTAGTTTAGAACTGCTATGATTATAGCATGACATAAATTGGACTCTCTAGTCTAAGAGATGCATTCGAGTTTGGCACACCAAAAGGATATTTTGTACTGAATTAGTGCAAATGAAATGGCATCGCTTACATTTGCGCTTACTTGATGGAAGACCCTTACAGACTTCAGATCAATTTCACACTTAAATCGCAGCATCAAAAAACAAGTGCAGGAGCCTGAAAGCCTGTCCATCATTTTTATACTACACCGAAGTTCTTTACTCAGTACCCAAAGAGCATCAGATTGTACCTCTAATCCAATAAAAAGTGTTTTCCATAATTAAAGCAATTATGAAATGCCCTATGAAATCCATTCTTGAAGTTCAGCTTGTAAAAACTTCCTGTGCATGAAGCAAATTCTGAATGAGTTTAGATTTGATTTTCTTCCCTGATTTTTGCAGTGCTTTTGATTCAATGTCTCTTGCTTAGGACTGTGAAGGGCATTTTTCAAACATGGAGATCGGTTATCCTCTTGGTAGGGGGTAAAAGGTTGTGGGGAGTTGCATTACTGATGGCCAGTTTCTGGGTCACTTTTGGATACAGTCCTACCATGTGGCTGGTTCTTCCACACGTGTGGTAGAAGGTGGTTTGGGAATGTCTTCCTCAGAAATTGGTCACTTAGACCTGACCATGAGGTCCAACCTCTGCTTACTAGGTAAAAATGAAATTCAGGAACATGATACTAAAATTGTCTTTAAGAATTTATTGCTAACATATTTTTAAATTCAATTTATAACCAAGTGTAAGTGCAGGGAAAACTATTTTTTTCAATTATACGTTGATGTAAGAGATACCTTGTAGTGGTTTGAATTGTATCTCCTCTAACTATGTTCACCGCGGAGCTCAGAATATAATTTATTGGAATACGGGCCTTCGAAAGGGGAAGACTTTGAGATGACATTATTCTGTATCTAGGCGGGTCCAAAATCCAATGATAAAGCCTGAGAAGGGAAGTGAAGGGAAAAGAGGGAAAAGGAAAGGAGGGAAGAAAAGGGAAGGGGAGGTGGAACAGAAGCCTGAGAGTTGAAGGCCATGCGACGATGAAGCAGAGATTGGAGCTGCGCAGCCCTAAGCCAAGGGATGTCAGCGGTTGCCAGCGGCCAGGAGAAGCGGAGAAAGCCACGGAAGAGATTCTCACACAGAGCTTCCAAAGGGAACCAGCCAACCTTCTGACACCTTAATTTTGGACTTCTGACCTCTAGGACGGTGAGAACGTACATTTCAAGTTGTTTGTAGGCCGCCAAGTTTGTGGGGATTTGTTACGGCAGCTCTGGGAAACTCAGACATGCTGCTCCCGCCACTTCGCCTGACGGGCTGGTGTTACCGGCTTTGTTCCTCTTACTCACGTGTCTGCCTACCGTGACCCCTCCACTGCGGTGGCCTTCGCTCCCGCCTCCGCTTTCTGAGTTTTCCCACGCTTCCAAGGCCGGTCCTTATGCTCCCGCCTCTACGTGGTTCCGGTGCCTCCCTCCTCCCTGGACGTCCATCTGTACGTGTCTGTATCCAGGGCAGTGCTGCCCACGTCTGCTTTGTGTTATGCGGCACGTATTTGTTTTCTCCCTTGATGTTTGGAAACATGCCTCGTTCCGCGTTAAATATGCTAGAACGCTTAGCACAGACCTTCGTCTATAGTCGGTTTTCAAAATATGTTGAATCTAATTGCATAGCATCCTTTGCCATGAGAAAAATTCTGTTTTTGTTTCACAATTTGGGTATCAAATTGTGTATGCAGAAGAAATTGAAGCCATGGGAGAAGTAATTTCAACAAAGCCAAAATTCAATGATTCTAAAAGCAAGTGTTGTGAGAGCTGCTTATATTTCAATATGTTTTTGAATGAAAATATGTTGTTCAATGGATAATTCCAAGTCCAAATGTTTTCCTGGGGAAAATGATGTTGAATCATGCTTACAGTTGGGGATACTTAATTCACTGTTAATCAGTATGCGTTAGACTCCTCTATTTTTGGTCGTATTAGTTACTCGAATATTCTTCTGAGATGTATTATACTTGTATAATAAAAATATTGCCCTAAAACTCTCAGGACTTTAAAAGAAAGCACCTAATATATGTCTGGTTGACTTCTGATCATTTAATTTAGTGATTTAAACAGGAGAATGCATTTGAAAATACTATTAGACCTTTTAGAACATTTGTAACATATATTAATTATGAAGTTGGAAAGCAGTCTTCAGCTTTGAACTGCTAAGTTGAAATAAACACTCAACAACATTTAACCTTGGTTCAAATAATCTTTTGCATCCCATCTTTGTTTGGTCCATACATTCTGGATTTAAGACTTTTTGTGCCATGCCTGTTAATATGTAGTCTTTCTGTTATTCCCGCTTGATGTTAGATTTTGGTGGGGAGCAGTGTGGTCAAGTGGAACAAGCAAAGTCTTTGATTTGATGAAGATTTAGATGTGAATACTGGGTCACGTTTTAGTTAGTTGCCCATCTGTCACCAAATCATTTAGCTCAGTTGAGCCACAATTATATCATCTGTAAACATGGCGAGTCTGTATCAAAGCACTATCATGAGAATTATATTGAATAAAATAACGTCCATAACTTATTTCTTGGCACATACAAGGTGCTTAACAAATAAACGATAAGATGATTTTGTTGTAGGTGATCAAGAATCAAACCATCTGAATTTAATTCATTCAACAAATGTCTATTGTCGTAGGCCCTGAGAATACAACTGAGGTAACTCACAGTGTCTGTCTTTTCAGGAAAGAGCCAAGTATTTAAACAGGCTATGGGTAGTCTGAGGGACAGTCTGAACAATCCGATGGTTGCACGTTATCACCCAGGCCATTCAAAGTTCAACTCAACCTTTTCTGGTTTAAATATGGCAGAATGTTCGCATACCTTTCTCTTTTTTCCTTCCTTAATCCAATTCAAATGGCAGCAAAAGAATAAAAATTGATAAACCCACAAGCACAAACAGAAGGTGAATGGGGACACCAACAAATTAGAGAGTATTTCCAGACATTGGAAGTGGTGCCTGAACTTGCAGAGTAGAGGAAATGACAATCCCAAGGCCCTTCATAGGGGAAACTGAGGAGCGAGCTGATCCATGTCACAGAATTTGGAGAGCATGAACACTTTGAGGCTGCAGGCACTGTGGATGGCAGGGAGTGGTGAGATTGGCAGAAAGTCTGTGTATGTAGTGGTTGGATTCCTGGGTACCCCGGGCCATCCCATGCATCCAGTTGACTACTTCCAGAGGAGAGGTTTATATTTTGGATAAATGGAACCAGAGAGAATTAGGATTTAGTCATAACTAGACACAAGGAAGAGCAGAGATGGAGTGGATAATTAAATACAAGGGAAGAAGTGAATGTCTGTAACTGACCTCTAGTTCCTTTTTCCTGCTCTGCTACCAAAATACTGGAGTCAGGTGTTTTATCCTAATCTCCTCTCCCTCTACAATCCTAAATACACACACATACACACCTATCCAGCCAGGGCAGGTGATTGATAGATTTTCTGTAGAGCCAATATGACCATAAAGAAAAGACCTTTACATATTAACATTCTAGTTATTCTAATAAAAAGATTATATTAATAGCTCATTACACTATAGTAAAAGCTACTACTCAGCAAGCTTGATCCAGGCAAATAAACTTCCATTTAGAGTTTTAGGGCTTCAGTCTTAAATAAAACTGGACAGCTAAGAATCACCACCTATTTGCAGATAAATGACCTGTGAGATGAGAGACACCAAAAAAATTGAAAAGAAGGAACTTTAGAGGAAATAGATGCAAGCCAGACAACAGAAGAAAACACAAAACTAAAATTAATTTTAAATACAGGAGAGAGGAGAAGATAGTATGTTTATGAAACAAGACCAGGATACTGTAAAAAAAGAGCAACCAGAGAGGATGAGATGCTATTGGAAATTTAAAATATTATGTAGGAAATATAATTCCAATAGAATAATTGGAAGATAAACTTGAACTCTCTGCCAGACAGAATAGAACACCCAAAAATAAGAGATGAAAATAAGAAAGAAGAGATAAGAGTTGAGGGATTAACGTAGGAGGTCTAACATGTGATTAATAAAAGTTCTAAAAATGGAGAAGAGAAAATAGAAGTGAGAGTAACATTAAAGAATTAATCCTAGAAAAATTTCTATAACTGTAGAACATGAATCTTTTGATTGAAAGGGCCTATTGAGTATCCAGCATAATGAATGAGTAAAGACACCATATCAAGGCATTTCATTATGATGTGCCAGAATACAGATAATAAAAGTTTCTAGAGTAAAATAATTATGTCGAGAATCAGAATGGTACCAGATTTCTTAGCAACAATGAATGCGAGAAGACCTACAAAATTTTGAGGGAAAATAATTGTCAAATAGAATTCTGTAGCTAGCCAAACTACCTATCATGTGTAAAGATACAATAAAAGAATTTCCGATGTGAAGGGAATGAAAATTGTATTTCTCATACTACATATGATATATGGCATATATATCACATATATATATATATCATATATAAAAGTGTAATTAAACATATAGAGATATATTTAAAGGAGACTGTGCTCTAGCAAAGTGAGAGCAAAAACCAAGAAAGAGAGGTCAATTGGGGGTCTGAAAACGAGATGAAACACAAGAAAGTAGGTGGAACAAAGTCTCAGGCTGACAGAGGACCTAGAAATCGGTCAGTCCATTGCCATTACTTCTGTGGTTTGCTTTGTACCCCACCTGGTCCCACTCTTCTCCTCCTTACGAATATGACCAATATACTTTCATGGTTAACATTCCTTCGCTTGGCCTTATCATTTTACTACAGGCGTATGTTTCCAGCAATATATCATGCTGGAGGACAGAAGGCTCTAAGTGGAAGGTTGTTAAGAAAAAAAATAGAAATTAGAGCTTATATGATAATTTTAGCTTTTGGTAAATAATATTGACCTGATTTTATTTTTAGATCTGATGAAGTGAAAAAAATGGATAGACATTCAAAAGACTAAGCAAATGAAAAACAAGGAAACTACTAACTCCTGTCCCTTTTATTTTTCTCCACTTAATTATGAGCTGTTGGAGATAAACGATCATGTGCTTTCCACATCTGCCTGGTCGCTCACCTTTTGGTGAGCACATGAATGTGTGTGAATGGGCAGCATGACAACTGTTAGGGAAGACGTTGCCAAACAGGCAAACAACTGCTCCTTTACCTATCACTCTGCAATTTAATGGGAGTAAAGCTCGTTTCTCCTGGAAAATGGTCATGCGATAATTTGTAAGGCAACAACTGCTTAGTAACTCATGATATTCCCTTCCTTTTCTGCATTATTAGAAACTCACTGTCTGCTCAATCTGAAATTGGGGTGCCTTGTTTCCTTGAGTTCTTGGTGGTTCGCCTGTGTCTTCCGTATGTTCTAGGTCCATATCTGTGGGAACTTGATCAGGTCTGTGTTGAAGTTGGTGTCTCTCAGCAATGATTCATATTTGCCTTAGCTAGATGCTTAAGGGGGTGTGTGCATGACCAACCTGGGATCCCTTTAGAATAAAAGTCTTGGTTTTCCAGAATACCAGGTAGTATATTTTCCAAAATACAAGCTTACCTGAGTGGGCCGGGGATGGGGGCTTCTTTTGGTAATGAATTACCAGAGCAAATTTTTTTTCAGCTTCAAGATTCAAGACATGATCTTCCTCATGGTCTCCTGGAGAGTAGAGGACTTAATTTTGGCTTACTGTTCTTGAGAATATAGCACTTTGGTGGTGTATCTATATGCGGGGTGGAGTGTATGTCTCCTATATCATGTTCCATCTTTGGCTTTGTCTGCTCTTCCTTGTGCTCCTTGAAGCCTTGAAGACCAAGTTTAAGTTGATCTGCTTTGGTGAATGATATAAGGTGAGAGGCAGCTTTGGAGCCCCGCTATCATTCAAAGCCTGGCTTTTGTTTGGATTTTGGCTTCTGGGTTTTGCTTACTTTCTTATTAGCTCACTGATGCAGCCTAAAAGAGATTTTAGGTTTTACTAAGCATTTTTAGTTGTTTATAGCAAATAGTATCTACTTCAATGTACTGCTGGAAATAGAAGGCTCTTTTTGAATATATCAAATGATATTCAAATAATACCAACCATCAATTTATTGTTTATAGAGAATCAAACAAAAGAAAATCAGCCTAAACTACCATGAGTCCAGTTAAAATTTCTATGACTCAAAGGCTGATTGAACACTGATCAAGTAATGAAGAGAAACATAAATATTGCTGGACATTTAAAGAGCACAACACAAAACAGTACACGCAGTCACTTATCTTGTCTGGTGAAATGCTCCTTTGCCCAAGGCAGGAGGCAGGGAAGATGACCTTTTAATGCCCCTTCACTTCTGTCATTTTATGATATTTGTGAGGAAAAAAGCTAGACTTTCAGAACAGTTTTTCGCTGTGAGTTTGTGAAGTGATATTATGAAACTGGTCTAGTTTCTATCTGTCAATTTCAACTTCCTGCAGTGAAATTTCCAGGTACTGAGTTTACTCTGCAGGACGCAAATTTCTTTTTCTTGTGATTTGTCCGTTTCCTCAGGCTTTCCAAATCATACACAGAAATGTGTAAAGAATGGTTTCCTCCATCTGTATCCATAGGGATTCCCTTTGACTTCTCCGCAGATAAGATAGACTAAGCATCAGAAATAACGAAATCAATTTTCCATTAATAGTTGGTAGTATAGTGAATGCAAAGATTAAGGGAAAAGGAAATACTTTTAGTATTCAGAAAGATTTTGTCATTGAAGCAAGTCACCAGGGTCTTTTGTGAGATAACTGACATAGAAATGTGCTCATCAGGGGTTATTCATTGATGTTGAATTTGATGTCTGATGCCTTATTGGTCCCCAAAAGTTTACCACTGTGTGACAGACAGTGCCAGTCCCTTTCAGTCCTGGAGTATTAAGACAAGCTGTAGCCATTACTATCTCCTAGGTTTCAAAACTGATAGTGGAAAGTAATTTGGCTTACATGAAATCATCATCATATATTAATTATATGATTAAATAAATAAATAAGTAAAAATGAAATGAAAATGTCATCTTATTAAAGAGTTAAGTTAAAAGAAACCTCATAACAGAGCTGTATATTTTGCAAAATATTTTCAGATTCTCTTTGTTTAAACCCAATTTGTGTATCATTATCCTGAGGCAAGTAGGGCAGGAATAGTCATACTATTTTGCAGAACCTCCCATGTTCTCCTGCCTGTACCTTTGCTCATACAGCCTTTCCCAGGACCACTCGCTCATTGCTAGGTTAACTCCCACTTACCTTCCATTCCCCAATCCTAAGAAATTAAGTTTAACATTACAAAAAGAAAAGATCTCAAGCACCTGTGTTCCACCATCTTGAATTAACAACCATTAATATCTTGCTGTCTTCTTTTTAAGGAATGAACACATTACACATTGCAGATCCTTTTTTTTTTATTCTACTTTCTCACTCTCCTTCCCAGAGGAAACTACTGATATGTCTGTTCAACCTGCCCAGAAGTCACCACCTCCAGGAAGGCTTCCTGGCTATTAGGCACCTGCCTCTGAGTTCTGCTAGCATGTGGAGCATGGTTTAGCATGTTGACTGTCACACCCTGTATTTGAGTCATCTCCCTTTTTCTCCCACGAGGTCATCACTGGATTCATTTTTGTGCTCCAAGTGCCTGGCATGGGGCCTGGCCCAGAGGCGGGCCCGATAAATGTTTGTTCAAGGAATGGATGAGACAAGTGACTCTCAGACTGGTGGTATTTAACTTGGCTAATTCTCCTGTTTCTAATTTCTTCACTATTGTGTTATTACAAAGAGGAGATGGGCTTCATCCTGTGGGGTTGTACCATATTTCCCCCCCAACCAGTACACACTGAGCTGGATGCTGGGAACCTGCAGTGGGGAAGTGGTCTCCCCCTGCTTCTTCTTTCCCAGCCACCGGCTCACAGAGGCCGGGCAGGCGTAGTAATAATTATGATGATGACCATGGTACATTTTTCTCAGTAGGTCTTTGATTCTGGAGTTTTTCTTTCGGAAAAAAAAATACCATTACAACTTTTTTTTTTTCTTTTAGCTTTATTTTTATGGTAGCCACATACTATTTGATAACTATATATTTATATATAGTTATCAAATAACTATATTACTTCAAAAAAAGATGGTGCACATTCAGACCTTACTCCCGGGGGCAAGAGGGAGGATGAGTTGTGGATTCATGCATTCAGTGAATCAAACTTAAAGGTTAGTTTGTCACTTTCTGTCGTTTTCCTAGTTCAGGGAAGACTCGCTCTGGTCCTGTTTCGCAATTTCTCTTGCTCACCCCTTGTGATTTCTGAATGCGAGATAAGCAAGGTCAGATTGCAGATGACTCTGCATTTTTACGGAACTCATCAGACATGGGGTCAGTTTCTTGGGCGATTTCCGGAGGTGTGGTGTGCACACAGTAGGTACTCTGCGCTGGCCACTGACAGCATGTGACGGATGGTCCTAAACAAATGCCCTGGTTTTCCCGGCGAGCCCAGGGGCCGCTTTCGACTGCTCACCTCATGCGTAAAATCTTTCTGAGCCCACATTCGTCGACTTCTTGTTACTTATAAACGACATATAAACACTGCTATCCTAATAGGTTTAATTTATTGTAAGAAATGTACAAAAATATAAATTACCATATTTTCTTCTGGCACTCTACCTGGATTAACACAGTCCCCACCTTGTGTGTACCCCACTTTGGAGGACACCAACCGAGAGATATTGAAAGACTGAAAAATGATCTAAGAACAACTTCCGATGTGGAAGGAGCAGACAGGACTTTAGACCCCAAGGAATTTTCTGAGAAGGTGTGGCCTGCTGCGGCTTTGACAGGAACATCTGAATGGAATCTGTCAGCCTCTAATTCTTTTAGGGTACCACGTCAAGTCACTAGCAAACAGTATTAGAGAAGAGGGAAAATAATGAGATACCTAAATTATGATAAAAAGAAAATAAGAATCTTCCTAATTAATTTTGTTCATCTTTAGAGATCACAGGAAAAGAAATGAAAGGTGGTGGGAGCAGGCGAGGCGAAAATCTTGCAAATTCTTCAAATGCGAATAAGATTCTGTGATAAACCCTCACTTTCTGGTAAGCATTTTAATGGATACTTTAATTAGCTTTTCTGGAAAGTTCACTGATGATATGCTGGAATAATGATCCCTTGTGCTCTAAAGAGTCTAGTCATTAGCTCCAAGGTGACTGAACATACTAATGCATTTGCCTTTTAGACAGTTTAAGCTTGTGTTAGTCCTAAAAGTGTCTCTCCCTCGTGTGACTCAGTCATAAAAAGGAGTATGTGCACTGGGCTCTCTTAAATGACAAGGACAGTGAGCCAGGCCCACCTTCTCACATTCTCCATGGAACTTCAGATCCCGGAGGGAGATTCTTGTGGCAAATCTTTCTGGAACTGTTCGCGTGCTGCCTGCCACGTCTATCTTAAAATTTTGTCTCAGCATTTAGAGACAGCCCCTAGATTTGGAATCCATTCTAGTTTAGAGAATGAATTACACTTTGTCACCTGTATCAGCAGCATCTTTTCGAGCACGCGTCCCTGTGTGTATTTATTTTTCCCTTCTGAAGGGTGCGTTATTATTCCATTGAATTTTAAGGTGTGCTTCCTGCCCTTTGCAATTGCAGGTCGTGCGAGGTGCATGTCGGTTAAGCAAGGTGAGTGGGTGGAGAATGAGAAGGTGCTTCTGCTCACAGCTGAGCCAGAGACCTGGCTTTGCACCAAGTCGTTAGCAAACTGGGCTTGGGATCAAACTGTATAGTCCCGGCCTGGTTTGTCCCAGCATGGTAGGACATACTGGTCCGCACAGCCTTTGGCGTTGCATAACTTCTTTTGTGCCCCTGGCTGCAAGAAGCTAAACTGCAGATAATTTATTCAGCATAAATTATTGCTAACCTAGTTGGCATAACGCATGCCTTTGATTCTCTTTAGGTATGGAGCCAATGGAGAATTGTCTGGCTACAAAGTTCCTCCCTATATCTCTCAGTTACATCAAATTCCAAGTCTTGAGGGCATCTCATATTCCTCAAGGGCATTATTAAATCTATAAAACTAGTGCCTGAATCATATGCTTAAAAGTATATTCACAGTTTGTTTTGTTAGTGTGAGCTATCAGTAACATTTTAAACATGTAATTATATTTTTCATTTACTAATTTATTCTTGTGTAATTGGAGACTTAGGTTATGCAACATGCTTGTTTTAAAATATGGACATTTTTCTTAAGTGTTTTACACCGATGTCTATGAGATAAAACATAACCACAATGCATAATATTAAAAATTTAATACTCTAGCGACACAAATTTTGTTATTTGGTTTGGCCTACACTGTAGGTAGCGTTGGTGAGGTGTGTTTCGAGTGGTAATAGAAGCTCCAACCTGTCCAAACTGTATATTCCTTCACTAGGCTGTTTCAGAGAAATCTTCCTTCCTTACTTGTTTTTAACATGCTTAACCTCCAAAAGATGGCTGCTCAGGTCAGCAAGCAACCTTGTGAAGGGATTTTGCACAAACCTTGAAGTGTGTGTGTGCATGCTTGTGTGTGTGTGCATGTATGTGTCTGCGTGCGTGTGTGCGTGTGTGCATGTGTGTGTGTGTGCGCGCGTGTGTCTTGTCCTCGGGCTCCCCAGTCTGTCTCCTATGGCTCAACGTTATACTCATCTGGAATAAATGCCTGGAGGCAAGGAGTGGCCACCGGTTGTCCTGCTGAGTTGGTGAATGTTGATCGTAACCTTGCAGGGGAAAAAAACTGTCTAGTGTTTAAATTGCGAATGTAATACTTCGGTGCAGTAAAAATAATTCAAACAGTACAAAAGGGCATATAGTGCAAATAGGTCTCCTCTCCCCCAGATCCCAGTCTCCAGGTCTGCTTCCCGCTGGCAGCGCTCTCCCCCACCACGTCCTCGGGAATACTTTCTGAGACAGTGGGTTGCTGCCTCTCCTTACTTTAAAAACACCGGCAGGGCGTCCTGTCTGTACTGTTTGGCATCCCGCTCGTTTCGCTCATTCATTTAGTTTGGTTCCACATTAATCATGTGATCTTTCCATTTGTACTTTGGATGTGCCATATACTTTACTTAACCCATCTCTTATTGCTGGCATTTGGCTTCTGTTACACAGGAGTCTGTGCTACGTTTTTGGGTACAGGGCGAATAGATTGAGAGCGTAAACTGCTTGCTTGGTTAGGGGATCTACATCTCACTTTTCATAGATATTAAAAAATTGCCTTCCCACAAGATTGCGCGGTGGAAGATTATAACACAAGTAGACTCTTGTCGTTTGAGAGGGATCCATGCAGAAACTCTTGTGTCTCCAAATCTCAGAATAACAGCTGCTGAAGTGAGGCGTCCAGGGCAGGCAAGGCTCACGCGCCAGTCCCCTGGCTCCGCCCTTCATGTCAGCCTGCTGCACACATGCGTTAAGTCATGTAAAATGCTTCCCGTCTCTTAAATCCTCAAAATGCACCCATAAAGCAGATGTTCTTACCCATTATAAATCACTATGTGACACAATTTTGGGGATCAGTCAAAATTAATATAGACGTGAGTGATCAATGTGTGCTTGCCAAAGTCTCTTTGTAATCCACATAGTGCACCTTGCTTACCCAGAATATTCCGGGACCTCTGAAGCGTAAGTAAATTCCATCAGTATGTGTCTCCGTAATACTTGAAATGAAAGGATTTAAAAGCAGCACACTTGTATTTTCGTGCTATTGGAGGGCATGATAGACACAGAGTGTTTAAGTTGAAGCCATTTAGGTTACAGTTCAGGCTCAATACTAACTTTTGACCTATTCAGTTTTTCTTCATTTAAAGATGGCAAAGCGTATTCGGCAGAGAAGAGCATAATGCATGATTAATTCCAAGGCCTGCGAAAGAGTATATCCAACAGCACTTCCGATTCACTTATTTGTTGAGTTATTAGGATCATTTCATATTGAATTAAAGTGATAGAATAGTAAAAAGTCTAAAATGCACTGTGTAATGATGAATGTAACAAAACCCCATCATGCATGAATGTGTATGCATATCAGAAGAATGAAGACAGGAAATGTTGAATGGAAATGTTTCATAACTTTGTAGCATCTTCTTCTTGGGGCCCCCAGAAGCACCCCTCCAATGTTGTAAGACGTTGATTCCTCTCCTTGATTGTTATCTAAGACACGTGGTGTTTGTTACAGCTTCATCTCTCTGTATGCTCTTATTATGGCTGCAGCTCTGACTGGCCAATGGCTGTCCAGCTGGCCTTGTAGAGGTAGACTTTTGTTTTCTCTTGGTTAAGGAGGATGGACTTGGGAGCCAGAATGTGTGGGTTTGAATCTCAGCCAGTTGTTATCTGTACGTCTCTGGGCTTCAGTTTCCTCATCTGTAAAATGGGATCAGATGTTAATTACCTCATAGGGCTGGGGTGAAGATTAAATAAATCATCACTAAGGTTTTTTCAAATAGTTCAGGCCCATCACTTAAGATAAGTCTTTTAAAAAGCAAGCTGTAGTTTTTTTAGACCCCTTTCACATTCAAAGCACAGTATTCAGTAGCAGGAGGTAAATGCAACTTTAAAAATGGGAACATGCTGTCATAGGACTCCCAATCTACCTGACCAGGTACAAACCACCTTTTATGAGAGAATAAGAAGAGGCGAGATTGTGTTGGAAGAAGCTGGATTTAACCTAAGTAATGAAAGTCTCCGGTCTTCCACAGTGGGAAGGGTATCCAGACAGAAGTGGCTGCCAGGGCATGTATAACTCACAGATTTATCTAATATTTATAGACCGTCTACGGTCATGTGCTAGGGAATGCATTTACCAATACTAGTAAAAAAAAAAAAGTAGGTGTCTGTTGTCTGCATGGAGCTTATCATTGGGACAAACTTTCTGAGTGATATTTGTACCTCCCTCAAGAAAAGAGGTCCAACAAGAAGAGATGCATACTGAGTTTGATTTTTGGGTTATGGGATATTACTCTGTAATATAATGGTGGGTATATGTAACATGAAATAAAGGTAACAATTGGACACCCAGACAGCAGTGGAACTGATAATTTTCAGAAATAATTTCAAATAAAAATAAGAGACTTAAATTTCCATGTATTTTTTAAACAGGAGATGCCTTTTAATATTGAAAAGAATTTTAACTTAGACCGATTTTATATATTAATAGCTCAAATCACATTTGAAACTATTTCTTTTAGGGCATGCCTTCCTTCTTGCATTTACATCATTCATTCAACAAATACTATCGACTCCACTGTGTGCCAGGTGTTGTGCTGGGCAGGTCATGGGAACAGCGTTAAGACAGATAAAGTCTTTGTCTTCATGGGGCTTATAGGATACTGGAATGAGTTAAAACGAAACTAAATAATCAAATAAACCAAAGAAATCACCATGCATAGTATACTCAGAACTTACGTATTCTTCCTAAATGAACCAGTTGGGTTCTGAAATGTTGGTGTAGAAGGTGTGGGATGAGCCCGGTGGTTCCTATGGGGAGTGGGGTGTGAGTGATGGTTATGGAGGCTGGGTCCTAACCAGTGGTTTGTGTGGCGGGTGGGGAATGCAGCATGGCCACAGGCAAAGAGGGGTTTCTTCCCCTCCATACTGCTCGCACCACTTTGGCCTACAGAATGGGAAGGAGGGTGGAGTGAGGAGGAGTGTTAGGCTCTACTGTCAGCATCCCAGTGTGATGCTGCTTCTGTGCATTTCCTGCCCAAAGGCATTTGAGCCCATTCCCAGGACTCTAGGCCACTGGTTATTTCGAAGGGTGGTTGCAATTTCTTGCAACCTTTAAAAGAACTAAAACTAGAGCCTGCCTGAGATGTTTGGTCCAGGGATGAACCCCTCGCCCTAAAAGGACTCAGAACTGGCTGCCCTCAACAATTTGCCCTTGACCCAGGTCCACGTGTGATTGCTGCTGTGGGGTGTGAGCGGTCCTTACACTTGCCGGTCTCGTGGTCAGGGAATTGCTTTCATAGCTTGGATTTTACTCTAATTGTGGCTTAGTGGCTTTTGACTGCCCTGGGTAAAGATCAAAGAGCCTAAAGCCAGAAGGAAACCGTCTTGTTAAGAAGCCGAAAGATATTCCCATCAGGACACAGTGGAAGAATGGTTGGGAAGAAACTTCTGTAACGTTCTTTCAGATTCTCTGTGCTTTTCAAGGTAGGTATATATTCGTTTCCTTGTTCAGTGAGTACCCATCCAATAAAAACATTATTAACTAAGAAGCTAAATGCAAATTGAGCAGTGATGACATTTTACATCTAGACCTAATGGCAATCCTGGTAAGACCAGCCCTCTGAGCCCTCTGTGACAAACAGGGTTGCCCTGGACAGCAGCGCCTTGAATATTTCTCACACAAGCAGGCGGAACCTGCTGAAAATTGTTTGCCTGTATAATCAAAAGTTTATGGTTGCCTACATTTGAAATAATGTTTTCGGGCTAAAGAATCAGGCTCGGGCACACCAGTGACCTATTTTGTGATGCTGAGCTCACATGCAAGACCCTCACAGGAATTGTGTGTAATGTGAGTAGAGAAAGACACTGAAAACATGAAACAATCCCCGAAATAATTTAAAGTTGCAGATAAATTATAATACAATTTGGTGTTTTTTGAAGCTGAAAGTCATTAAAGGTCTTTATTGTGATCCAGCGTGCTTTTCAAAGTACAGTAGTTTGAAGAAACAAATCAAGGATTCTAGCTTTTTGTCTGATTCCTAGATATCTCAGAAAGACCTGGGGCAGCGGGCAGGTGGCAGGTGCAGACAAGAGGCAGACCCAGGTGGGGAACCTAGGCACCTGGCAGTATTGCTTGGGTGGTGAGTTTTTGTTCCCACTTATCTGATGGTGCCGTATTTGTGGTTTTAATATTTTGAAAATTCCTGGGAAACAAAGCTCCAACAGTCCTGTGTTATTTACTAACAGAGAGTTAGTAAATAAAGATGTAAACCATTATCAAGTAAATCCTGAGGGCTATCTATGACTTAGTGCTCTTGTAGGTAATGGGAGAGATAAGGGCGACTATACAGCTATTTTTAGCTGAGACACATTAAAAAACTTGCAGGTGGGTCCAGTCGTTTCCACTTTAGATCCAGGGGATGGTCCCAGATCCTATAACAACTCTTCTGCTAAAATGCCCATTTTAATGCATGAATTTGTTCTTCTGTGTTGGATACGCAGGGGAATAAAATCACCAAAATGCAAAATCATGTTTGCTCAAATGGATTTTTTTTGTCACGAGGTAACTAAGCTTTGCACTACCAAGAAACAGCAGGTGAAGGTGAAAATCGCTATGCGGGCGGTTGTCATAACCTGCAGAGAAACATAGCACACACAGCACACACCTCATCGTCCCTCACACCCTGGTTCATACTCATACATTTTCCTGAGTGTGTGTCATGCTGTTCTCCTGAGCTTGCATGTTTTTGCTGATAAAATTATTTAATACAGCAATTGAAACATGAATAAGGGTCCTGGTTATAAAAATTCAAGTGGTGAGAAAAAAAGGTAGACCTTAAGTAGTGAAGAGAAACTGAAAATAACAAAATGCCTTAAAATATGAGAACGAGAGAGTAGGTAACAGGTCTAGAACAGCGGTCCCCAACCTTTTTGCACCAGGGACCGGGGCTCCTATGAGCATCTAATGCCTGAGGATCTGAGGTGGAGCTGGGCGGTGATGCTGGCGCTGGGGAGCGGCTGCAGATACAGATGAAGCTTCGCTCACCTCACCCGCCGCTCACCTTCTGCGGGGCGGCCTGGTTCCTAACAGGCCACAGACCAGCACTGGTCCATGGCCCAGGGTTTGGGGACACCTGGTCTGAAGGATTCCTCATTAGAGATAAGCCTAGCAAAAAACAAAACAGAACAAACTAAACACAAAACATACAACAAACAGAAAACAAAATGCAGGAGATGAAAGCTGAGCTGAGCGCAGATGGCGGGTGGCTGAGCTGGGGAAGCCCTCGCTCTCTGCTCGGACCCGCCCTTGGCACTCCGCTTTGCACAGCAAATGCTCTCCTCCTGCGCCCTTCGGAGAGCATCTCCCCGTTAGGCTCTGTGGACGCAGGTGCTAGAGGGAAGCTTGAACCTGGGGGAGCAGCAGTTCTAATTTTTTCTGCACTCTTGGAACCAGACCCCTTTTACCGGCTCAGAGGTGGCAGTTACAGCTGGCAGTTCCCTTCTGATCGGAGGTCTGAGTGCCAGCTCCCTGGGGAATCACCCCTATGTGCCTGGCCACCAGCACCAGCCAAGCTCTACTCCTTCCTCTAGGATGACCAACCACCTCTGTTTCCCTGGGACCCGCCTGGTGTTAGCACAGAAAGTCGGTGTCCCAGAGGAACAGGGCAGTTGGTCACCCCACCTCTTTCCAGAGATCTGGGCTCCGCTTCATCCCTTCTTTTTCGTTCTGGCCCTGGGAATGGCAGGTGTTTCCTGAAGTTGTCTCAGTGTTTCCCCTTTGCCTTTCAGTCATCCACGACCCACTCAACCAGTCCCCTGTATTAAATTCTCACTCTTAAACTAACGTGTGTGGCAATTATCAGCTATTTTAAGTGGGGGTTTGAAGCACCTGCAGTGGATTAAAGATGATGACTTAATTCCAAATATAGCAAGCTAGCACTTTGTGTCACTAAAAGAGGAATTTGGGGGGAAAAACTCCCAAAGCTGAATTTCTGCTTTAAATTGGCTAGAATAAAGAAGTATAGAATGAGGAGCCATAGCTAATCACTGCTAGTGTCACATTTCATCCTAAAAATTAGGATGTCCTTTCTCCCACCTCTTTATAGTAGAAAAGCTACAACATTTTACACACCTATTCTTCCACTAAATAAAATTCAGGCTATTTCTCAAAGTAATGTGTCAAATGATGTTATTACTTTTAAAATTTATTAATAATCTAAGATGTTACAATGGTGGCAGCATTTTAATAATGCTATCATTTCTCTTCATTTTTCTACTTTTTGGTATATTGCTTAGGAAACAGAAAAGGTTTTGAGTGTCTGGCCCAGACCTGTTGTCCCATAGCTCTGTGTCTTCTTTTGGGTCTTCCAGAAGAAGCCTTCAAGGCCAGAATTCAAGTTCACGTAGTTTAATTGAGACATGAAGGAAGTCCTGGAAGGGAAGCGGGGGAATGAGGCAGAGGCAAGAAGGCAGCTGGCAAAAGAGAGTGTATTAGGGCAGTTACAGCTGTGGGCAGCTGGACCTCAATCCCCTGGGTGGACACGAGGAGCCAGTGCAAAACACGCAGTGAGTCATCCACCTGAGGGGCAGGGAGCGGGGTGTGTCTGCTCCAGGTGTAGGTAGACATTGGCTAGAGCTGCTTCCGGGAGATGGTGACTCCCAGCACGTAGAATCGTTTCTGTGGACAGGCAAAGAGGACTTCAGAGGCCGGAGACCCTCAGCCACAGGAACACAGCCACGTGGATGGGTTATGGGAGCCCGGCCCACATGCAGTAAGTGATGAGGGTGACGGAGTATGATTGAGGCACTGCTGGTACTGCGATATTTCATTATTTTTATTGCATGAAATTCTCTACCATGAAGCGATTTAGGAACATATATTCATTGTCATAGGAGAAATCACTGTAATTTGATATGTCAACCCATAATCAGTACCCAGGGCTTGGGAACCTATAATTCTCGTGTTGAGGGTGCACTTCTGGTCGATACTCGATCACTCTGAAACATATTTAAAATCAAGGGCAACACGAAATGGACTCTTGGCTTTCTCAAACTTATCTCACAAAATTTTCAAATGCTAGACAATAGAAGTTTTAAAAAGGGCACGAGAGTTTTGAGAAATATCAAGCAAGAAGCTGAACTTACTTTCTTCTTGTTTGTTCAGATAGGAAAACCAAGGAGAGAGGAAGGGAGGGGAGAAGACAGAGAAATCGGATGCAGGGGAAGAGTGTGACAACCCATAAAAATGGAGAGCTAGAGGGAACGGATAAGAGGGTGGCGGATGGGTCAGGAAAAACTAGTGAAGAGGAAGCAGGACAACCTGTGTTTCCACTAAGGGTGAAATCATAACCGACTTACACAAATGAAAGAAGCTCAGAGGCTGCCTTCTGTCTTTTGGGAAGGTGTGGTCGATTTTGCGTCTGATTTCCAGGCACAAACAGGTGCCAGGTGCACCAGGGAAGGGTCTTTGCAGTGCGAGAACAGACAGTCCCAGGAAAGCCGGGATCTGTAGACCCATCTCCCTCCCCTGCCTGAACTGCTGCCGCAGATTTTGTGGTCTCAGGTGACAGAATCTCAAATTGATTTCAGCAGAACCTCTGAAGCGGCACTTTCAGTTCAGATAGGTACCAAAAACCGTGCCCACACCACCCAGCTTCTCCCCTCAGGGTAAGTCATGGAGAAGAAGATGATTCTGGATAGGATCCAGCCACTGTTTTCTCACCCTTGGAACTCAGGTGACGTGAGGACATCTTTCATCCTGGGTCCCCGGTCTGACTCCAGAAACAACACTGGGAGAGCCAGGGAGCTTGTTTGTTCCCAGGGAGGGTTTGGCATCATCAAAAATTGATGACTTTTGCCATGGTCTTCAGTATCCTCTAAATTAGCTCATCTATTTCCCAGGTCACCTATAAATAAGAGTATCCTAGCCTCTGTCCTCTATGCCAAATCTGGAAGACTATTTGGGGATATGTTTTGCTGGGAACATTTATTGCTGAGCAATAATTTTAGCGATGAACTTTTCATAATGGAGGGAAATGAGTTTCCTTCCATATTTGCAAGCATCACCTGGACAGCGTGCTTCGCCCTGTTTATGTTTGTTTATTGTCTAGAGGTTACTTGTGACAGATTTCAGGGCTGTAGGTTTAAGCAGATTTTCTTTAACTCCGTCTCCAGATAAAATTTAAAACAGTTATAAAGGAAATGAATTTAAAATCTGGTAGGGTATTGACAATGACTTCGGATGTATATAAAACTCAGAGAAAAAAAGGGACGGCGAAGGTCTTCCTTTTCAGACAGAGACCGAGCACGTTTGTTTGGAGTGTGCTGTAAGTAAAATGTAATGACATAAACATAAGCTTCGATTAGTAATGATCAGGAGCTGAAATAATTGTGCACAGGCTTATTTGAGCATTATTAATTCAGGACAGTTCTATTTGTATGGAATTATTTGCATTTCTGTTTTTCCTGACTTAAAAAAAAGAATACCCCGGGTCTTGCTCAGAGCGTGGGGAATTCAACACTCAGCTCTCATTAACAAGCCTGTGAATTGTACAGTCTGCTTCAGTTCCCTAAACACTCTGCAGAAAGTGTTCCCTCTGCCAGTGCACACAACGGCGACTCCCAGACTGGAAAGCTTAGCAGAGTGACATAGCGCTGAGAAACGACCCACCGTATGTGAAGTCTGTCACCCAAAGGGTGGCTTTGGAGTCAGACGTTTTCTTGGGACAAGGCCAAATGAGGAAGTTTGAGCAGGTGAGAGATGATGGTTCTGTGTTTCAGCTTACCATTTAGAGTTTTCTTTAAAGCTGGGGTCCTCAATCCCCAGGCCAGGGACCGGTACCGGTCCATGGCCTGCTAGGAACTGGGCCACACCGTAGGAGGTGAGCGACTGGCCAGTGAGTGAAGCTTCATCTGTATTTGCGGCCGCTCCCCAGCACCAGCATCACCGCCTCAGCTCTGCCTCAGATCATCAGGCATTAGAGTCTCATCAGGAGCACAGGTCCCCGTGCCAAAAAGGCTGGGGACTGCTACTTTAAGGGAATCTGTCATTACCGACACAGGGCCTCGGAATGCTCGAGGTCACTCAGGGCGGATGTGCCCCATGATGTGCCCCCATGCCACAGTTAGAGGTAGAGCCATCAATGTCAGACAGACTTGGGTCTCTTGCTGATAAGCCGATTGGCCTTGGGGATGATGTTTATTTTCGTTTTTAAATTTTGGTTTCTGCCACCAAAAAACAGGTTTAGAGATAGTACTCACCTCATGGGATTGTGATGATGAATCTTATCATAAGAAATGCTCAGTGCAGAGTAATCCCTCACGAAATTTTGGTTTTTGTTTGTTTTTTGGTTTTTTTTTTTTTTTTTCAACTCTTAGACCCCTGGGATCAATCCATTTGGGAAGCAATTTCATCTGAACTTGCAGTTGCTGTAAATCAATGGGCAGATTGCCTGGATTTGGGTGGAAGGCAATTTAATTCCAGTGTCTCTACTGTTTGCTTTGTGTTGCTCTGAATTCAGGCCGTAAAAGGCGAGTCGGCAGCGGCAGCCAGCTGTTCGCACCTGCATTTGAATGTCACTGTCCTCTCATCTATTGACATAAGAAGAAAGTAAATAAGGTAACGTCCTCGGAATTTTCTTTACACTAAACATGTAATTAGCCACTTACCCATGATGAGTAAAATTTAATTTCAGCTAAGTGAAAAGGAATGCTGATTAGATTTATTTTATTATCTGTTTGCTTTCTGGGAAGAGGGCAGCTGGATAAAGCATCATCTTGAACCATGCTTTGAATGTCCTGCAGCGCTTACCAGTGCAATATGCGAGAACTTGCAGGAATTGCACATAGAAATGCAAATAATAATTGCATTGGCATTTTCCCTCTTTTTGTTGGAGCGAAGGTGAGCAGGGCTCCGAAGCGCAAGACAGCCAGGAGGTGGCCTGGGAGCGAGGCAGGGGCGAGGCTGAGCAGGGCCAGCCCTGCACAACGTTTGTTGGAGGTGACTGTCCCCTCTGCCTTCTCCGATGTTCCCCTCTGTCCACCAGCCTCGCTTCCCCTTGGCAGCTCTGAGCCCCGGCCTCGGTCTGTTTCCCACGCTGTCCCCACCCCAGGACTCTTGGCTGCTCCAAAAGTATTGCTCTTGCACCCCTTATTTTATCAAGACTCCATTTCCAAAGGGGCCAGCTCTCAATTAGCAGTCATACAGAAAGAAATAAGATACGTTCCTATGATGGTTCCGTAAATGATAGCAGCTTCACGCATTTCTCTGCTGATGTGTTGTTTTTATAAAGTGGGCGCCTTAAAGAGTCAGTGTTTTAATCAGATACAACTCAGAAATGGTGGACTTTCAGGAAGGACCTACTAATTGCCCTTCTGGCCACAAACTCAGTCCCAACCTTGGCTTCGCCTGAGGGGACACCTGTGGGCTGTGGTTCTTGAAGAAGGGTGCCCCACTGAAGCTTCCGGGCTAAAGATAAGTGGGAGGTATACTTTGGAAACAGAACAAAGACTTTTAAAACCAATGCTTGGACTAGGAAGCTTTGAGCGAGGTGATAAATTCCCAGTCTTTGGAAAGCATTTAAACAAAGCTTAGAAAGCGACCTGAGAGAAATGTTGTAGAGAAGACCAAATATTAAGTACATTGGTCGAGGTTGAACCAGGGACTCAAAGACCTTTCTAGATAGTCTGGGGGTAAGGGCATGGGGGGGGGTTATACAAAGAACAGGTGACTGGCGAACAAGGCAATCTGAAGATAGAATGAAAAAGAAGCATCTGCCACCCCCAGGACTTGAGGACAAAGGGAGAAGCTGTATTTCGGGGCCCAGAGGGCGGGGCTGCTGTGGCTTGTGCGCAGACCACGTGGGCTGCTCTAACAGAGCGAGGGCCGTGGGGACAGGCATCGCTCTGGGAGCCTCGGAGGGACACAGAGCCCTCCCGCTGATGCGGAGCAGCGCCCCGGCCTTTCCTCTCCTCCTGCCCTTCAGCGTCAACCAGTGTTTCCCATTGGCTAATCCCAGCGGGGAGCCTGTTGACAATGGCCAAGGCTGAGGGAGGTTCTGAGAGCATCGGAGCCGATCTGCATGCTGGGTGTTGGGGTTAGGTGAACTCTACACTTTCTTTCAAGTCTACAGGACAAACAAAAACAAAACCTCTACAATTCTAGTGTTTTAAGACACCACTGCTAGCAAGGATCAGCTAGTTCCTGAAAAGAAAAGACACCAGTGAACATGTAGAGAGCATGTCTATGAATCCCACCCCCTTGTTGCAGGGACAATTATACATCGGTCCCCACCTGGGCCCTGAAGAGCTACGCTTGATAGAATATCCTCATTCTATATTGTTTCAGGCTATGGTGAAAGGTGGGGATTGTGGATGACTTTTCTCCATTTTTCCTCGAGATTTCCCGGTCATATAGGGAAAGTGAAAAGGTTTCAAACATTGTAGCTGTCATTCTTTACGAAAGTATTATTTTTCTTACATTTAGAGGGCTCTGGGAATGGCCATCACCGTAGCACACTTTAAATGCCTTCAACCAGCACTGTCAGTACCGGCTACCCAGGTGCCTCAGTTCAGGCCCTCCTTGGGTCACGCTGGGGTGATGCTTGGGGTGTACGCATAATGCCTGTGGAGCATCCAGGTCTCGTTGTGACCCCGTTCCGAGGCTCTGGCCCCTCTCCTTTTCACCATCTCGGCTGTTTGCTTTAAACCAGCGTCCAGGTGCTCTTCTCTTTACAAATGTGGTCAGCCGGGTTGGCTTTGCTGCAGCCTGGCATGACTTTCTTTGGGTCTGACAATCTAGAGGAGATTAAAGCCATCCTTCCTTTTAAAGTGGTGGCAGTGGGCAGATTTTCAGAACTGGAGTGTGCTTTGCAGAGCTGCCATGAATCTGCCCATGGCTGTGACTTTGAAAAGAAGGATGTTTTAACCTTGAAAGTCATTGATGATGGGAACAGTGTGCCGGGGATGTCACCAGATGTGCTGCTTCCCTCACACCTGCATGGCCGCGTTCTCCCTCCCCACCCTTCCCCCACCCCCCAGCTTCTGGACCATGGAAATCAAGGTCAAGAGGTGACACTGTAGAACAGGAGGTATGGAGCTGAAGTCACATGGTCATCAAAAAGGTAATTCCTGTCGATCATTACAACTAAGGAATCTTTAACTCCAGCAGGCATCAGAAGCAATATTTACATTTCTTTTTGAAAGACTGGTTACTGCTGAGTTAAAATGATCTCTAACTTAGGGAACGGTGCTACTGAACACACGAAAGGTGTCCAGAAAAACAATAAGCAATGGGTTTTGTCACCTCCCTTAGGAGGCTGAGTTTATTATTTTATAATATGCTGTCACTTCCCAGTGTGGTGAGGGTTGACTTTTTAATGTGTTGTCCTAGCTCAGTGCGCAGGACTGAAGGAACAGATGCGTGTGTGTGCTCTCCCCACTGCACACCCAGCTCACCTCCTGAAAAGTAGAATATGTGCTTCTTTGTTTGGACAGGCATTATGGCTATTAATAAATATTTCGACAGCACCATGTACTATCATAGAGCTAACAGTAAATGAAATCATGCCATCCACAAAGAACAGAGTCTTCTCACCCTGGAAACAGAAAACTTCCTTTTATTTGCAGTTGCCACCTGTGGTGATGGGTCCATTTCGACTGCAGCTCTTCTCATTTCTATCACTTAAACGAGGGACGCACCTTAGTCCACCTCTGGGGAGGTGACAAATGCTTCTTACCCAGTCTTCGTCAGAACTAAGAGATAAGGAAAGCTTGAAATAATGGGTCAGAAATCTTAGAAATTTGTCTTAGGAATCTCAATGCCTTTTAATTCAAGCACTGAGTAAATAATTTTGATAGTAGCTCCCCACCTATTAAATATTAACTCAGGCGAGGGATTTCAAATAAAAGACTTTTCTATAGTTACCAAAATCTTGCTGAAAATATCCTATGCACTTGCCTTTCAACACAAAGGATATGAAACATATCTTAACCTTTTCTAAATAATTTACTGTCATTGTGGTTGTCATTCAATCTAATGGTTGAACTTCAAGGTGATAACTCCAGGGACTCTTGTTTGATATCCTTTATCACTCGTTCTACTTTCCATAGGTAATCTCTTCTTTCTGTAAGCAAAATTTATTGAGTGATTACTACGTTTGAGGCAGTGTAGATTTGAAGACATATTCAAAATGATCTCTGCCATCAGGAAGTACTGAGTTTGGGCTGGGAGGTAGACATGCACTTTAAGGTCTTCATTTAATTCAGTGGTGCAGGTGGCAAATATGTAAAGGGAAGGTCTCACATAGGAGGTGCCATGTGGGGTGGGTCATGAAGGACAAGTAGGCGGTTAATGACCAGACACCCTAGGGAAGACATCCTGGGTATTGAGCCCAGCACATGCAAAAGTGAGTGGATAGGGAAGTACGCTGTCCAGATGGGGGAAGCACAGGGTGTCTGGAGGGTGGCTGTACGTGAGATTCTGGGATCTCAGGTTGGAAACTGTCCCCTGCTCTCAGGACTCTTATTTGTTATGCGTTTCTTGGTCACTCTGCCTGCCTGTATTCTCCTCTTCTTCCCGCCATTATTGTCCTTTGTATTTTGTTGGCTATGAAGCTAGATACCTAAACTTGTCAGAATGATAGTTAAAATAAGAATAGTTAGCAACCAAGGGAGGGCTTTGTCTGTGAACAGATCGTAAGGGTTTTGATGCATCTGTTTTGGCCATTCAGAGACTTCCTGGCTCTCATTTATGTATTGGATGATGGAGAATGGCAGAGAGGTGGCCTTCAGAAAAATGAGGTACCTAATTGTTTTCCTTAGAGCCAAACAGAAGCATAAATAAAGTGGAACTCACTCAGGGTGGAGGAGGAATGAATCAGTGTTTGCAAAGCATTTGGCGTCTTTCTGCAAAGGGTGCGGTAGGGTGCAAGAACGTGGTTGTTACTCCCAGAATGATGGATGGTGGCAAATCCCTTTGAAGTAACTCGCATCGGCTCCCATCAGTATCCTTCCAGCTACACCAGCTCTGGCTTTGATTCTTGGATAACCCCTGCTCCTTGTGGATTTGAGAACTTGATGGGTATCAAAGAACGAGAGAAAAATAATATCATAAAAATAACCAACATCAACAGAGCAGGGAGCAAGAAGCACCTCCACCCTGGGGGCTGCAGGCGGCGAGGGACACAACAGAGAAATGGTGGTTGACACCAGCATACAAACATACACCCCGATGAGACCTGGCCACGAAGTTCAGTGGGAAAGTCATGGCCCACGACAGCAAGAATGAACATGGGCTGTAAACGCGAAATGCTTTGCAGGCATACCTCCCCCACCCCCAGGGCATGGTGGCCAGCCTCTGAGGGGCCATACTGGCAGTTCGCTGACCCATCCCTCTGTCTCTCGCTGCTACCGCCCTGGAGTCCAAGTTCAAACAAGGTTTCATGTCTGGCTTCCTGGCCACGACTGTCCTTTCTGCAGGCCTAATACACAGAGTCTAGCTGCAGACATATTTTGTGACACGCCCTCCCCATCCTCGCCCCCTCCCCCATCACCCTATCCTTTCCTGGAGCTCTCCCGCATGACCCAGGTCATGGGACAGGAGTGGTGTTGTCATTTGCAGTAGAGCCAAGCACAGAAACCCTATTGAGGCAGAGTATAGTTCGTGATGGTTTTGAAGTTTTATTTAGAAAACAATAATTTCATGGGTGCCTATGATATAGAAAGCAATGTGCTAGGTACTATTGAGGGATCAAAAAGAAAATGGCAAGGTTGTTTTAAAAGAGGATTTTATCATCCCTTTGGCAAGAAAACACATAAATACAAAGAGCAAGGTATCTCTCCGTTCACTTTGCTTGAATGGAGATTGGATTTATCCCACGGAACTGCTGTGGGGCACATTCCTATCTCTAACGGGGGAGGAGGCCGCCGGGCTGGCTTGGTGGCAGGCGACCTAGCAGTCACACAGGGCTCTCACGTAGAAGGCCCCAGGCTTTTTGGTGCTCTGCTGTTGCCATGTTGATTCTTAATTTTTTGAGCAAGGGGCCCCGCATTTTAGTTTTCTTATGGGTCCTATCAATTATGTAGTTGGTCTTGGGAATGGGGACTGTGTGTGACATGGCTTGCCCTGAGACATCAGAGTGGTATCTTGTGGAGGAACAGCTAAGAGATTGGCTTGGTTGAGCTGAAGAAGGGATTTCAAGACGGAGTTGCAAGGCGTGGCCATACTCCCTTTTCACGCATTTGCACGTGACTCCGATTAGTCTCTGATGTCCCAGGGGATGGACAGGCTTGACTAGGCTTAGGCGACTAGGCTTAGGCGTGCTGTTTCCCCGCTGGCTCTGTCAAGACGTTGTGTGGACGGGTTCACCCCACTCTCCCGCATGTGCTTGCACCTCAGGGTTTGGGTCCCCGCTCTGCAGGGCTTTCCCTGAGAAGCATTCATGCCAAATGCACTGACAACCCCTTTGCCACCCTCCACAGTCTTTTACCAGGAGGAGTTAGGTGATCAAAATTCATTCCATTCAAGTTACGAGGTGTGAGAATCAAATAACCCGTATAACATTTTACGGGCTATGGGTGTTTCAAGATGTCTAATGGAGATTGAAATTCATCTGGTCAAATTCCAAATAAACTGACTCCCCTGTCGTCTCCAAGTTCATTCTTAGGTTAGCCTCTGATCAGAGTTCATGGTCTGAGGCAGGGCCAGGGGAGGCAGGGAAGGGGACTTCCCAAGCGCTAAGCCGTGCGATTGTTTGCAGTTAAGGGAAGGGGCGAATCCATTCGTTATTCTGAACCACTTTTATCTTTGGGAGCTATGTGCTGGGAGGATGGTGCTTGGCACTGAAGATCATAAAATGTGAGCTGGAGGCCAGATCTCTGATGCTGCTGCCTGTGTCCTCGGGCGAGCTTCTTAGTTACAACGCGCTTCTCTTTCCCCTTCCTCTCCCATGCTGGGATGTTACGAGGATCTCTGTGAATTACGTGGTGGTGGTGGAAAGCAAGTCGTCCCATGAACCCGAGGTACTGCCGTGAGCTGTGTCAGGTCTCTGAGAGGATTTCACAGTCGTTCTAGCTTCTGAAAACATGCAAGTGGCAATTGAGTCAGACTCCATTGTTGAAAAATCAATCGATCACCTTAATTCTCTTTGTCCCTTTCTTTCTCTTCCTCTAGTTCATTCTCCTCACATCAATTCAACTTTACATCTTGGAGACCTCCAAATTAGTCCGAAGTGGTGGTTGGTCAGGAGTATGTGCATTTTGCGAGGGGAAGGGAAGGCTTGGTCACAGGGGATGGAAGCTGGCTGGGATGGGTTGTCCCATGGCCTTAAGTCCTGCTCTGGTCACCGTGAAATCTGTCCTCCACCCGTGGGAAATTGCCTGGTGCGGAAGGGGGTTTTTATGAGTAGCAGAGCAAGTGTAAACTGATGGAACTCTTAAATGGACTGGGTTGTTTTCTTATCACACTTTATAGTCAGACGTAATTAAACTCGCAGCAAATGCCTAGAAGGGGTCACATTGCAGAACCTACTCAAGCCCTCGGGGTCGGGTTACGGAAGTGCCATCTTTACTGCCAGGTGGGTCATTAACTCAGGACGCATCCGAGTGGAGGAATGAACCGCCTCTTTGAGACTAACTTGGTGGAGTAGCATCTCTAAGGAAGCTGTAACATGCCTGGTAGGAGTCTGCGTGAGGAACGCTGTCCTTCCTTCTGGGCTAGTTCCTAGCATCAGCTGAGATATTTATTGAGGATTAATGAGAAATGATCACAAATGACAGGAAATGTGATTGATGGTGATAGCGCATTATAGCCACAAAGGAAGGAGTGATGGGCCTGAAGGAAAAGGTGTCAGTTGTGAGGGAAGATACTGATATTGGAAAAAAGGAATTCGCTGTCGTTCTTTGCCGAGTAGATGCACCGCCTCGTAGGAAGACTCGGCAGCCAGCAAACGCTGGCTCCAGTGGGCGTGGAGAGGCCACCGATCGGCCCTCTTCGTGGCGAGCGGCCCTCTGAGAACAGTTCCCAAACCAGTGTCTTCTTCACTGAGTTCATGTTGTCGCGTCTTCTGGGTGACTTTGTAGTCACTACCCCGGTGGTACAGAGGTCTGCGGGCTTCGCTCCAGGATCGCCTGCGTAGGATCCACCGCCTTCTCTCATTTGGCAGCTTCCCATCCCCACCTGGGCGATGGCGGCGAGGCGGGCTGCGGGGGACGCGGTGGTGTGTGGTCTGTAGCTGTGTCTCGGCCCCATGGCTTTGTATTTGTTTCCCTAATTTGCACGCCAGCTCTGTGACTGTGGCAACGTCTTTTCTAAACCCAGGCTGACCGTGGACTTGTTGTCTATTACTGCTAGTGTTTCCACGTGGGAATTTTATCCTGGCATTTTTTAAAAATTCCCATGTTTCCTGAATCACGAATCCTAAGAAAAATCAGTCACAGAGTTGGGAAAGTTGGAGAAAATAATATATTTTTGTTAGAATTAGCACAACACAACACAGAGACTGTTACTCGTTCTAAGGAATCCCCTGATGTCAGGTAGAAAGGCAGAACAGGAAACACTGATACTCGAAGTCAAATATAAAGGTCAGCACCTATGGGACGTTGGGACAGGGACAGACAAGAGAACTGATCACAATCTAATCGGTCATCCTTGCTTTAGCCGTTGTCATAAGTGTGGGTTTGTGGCTCTGTCTGCTTCTACTGGTGAATCCTTCTTGAAAATAAAATAAATATGAATAAGTTTATATGCATAGTATATTTTATACAAATCTTATGAGTGGTGCTTCGAGAAATAACATGCCTTGGAAGCAAAATAAGCCCTTAAATTGGCTATTTAGACACATGATTCTGTTAGTGCTTGCTAGGAGATCTAAATGTTACATTTATTTGAATACTACCCAATAATGTTTGCTGACATTTTCCAGTGTTTGAATATTCTCTACGGGCTCTAACTCTTTGACAACACTACTAAATTTAATATTTCTGATTTGTTAAAACTTGAAAACTATCCATAATAATGAGTAACGATGGTGAAGGATGTTGCAAATCTTAAACATAAGTTAATATTTCAGGAATTCGCTTGAATTCCCAGGAATTCAAAATTCTCGTTCCCGAATCCCAAAGATTAATATCTGTCATGATTTTGGAAACACAGAGCCGTGTAACAAACCACCCCACAATCTAGTCGCTTAAAATAACACCAGCTATTATCTCTCACAGTTCTCTGGGTTGACTGAGCTCAGCTGGGCGGTGCTTCTGCGTGTCATGCTGTTAGCAGGAGCTGTACTCATCGGAGGGCTGTTCAGGCCGGAGCTGCTGGGATGACTCACTTACCAGGCGGGCAGTTGATGACGGCTGTCAGCTGGGAGCCGAGATGTGGCTTTTGGCCCTATGCCCACCATTCTCTTCTAGGGGTCCTCTTTGTGTGGCTTGAGATTGTCAAGTGTGGAAACGGGGTTCTGTGAAGGAGTGCCCCAGAGTAAGATTTTTAAGAAGGAAGGAGAAGCTGCTTTAAAACCTGGGCTTGGAAGCCCCAGGATGTCACTTATGCTGCTGTCTATCAGTTGGCTTGTAGAAAGCGATAACAATCTATCAGCCTTAGCAGTCACAGAGCTGTGGCACGTGCAAGGGAGGGAAAATAAACTCTATCTCCTGACATGAGGAAGGGCATGTGTGTACAGCAAGGGCAGGACTTTTGGGGCCATCTTTGGAGACTGTCTTCTGAGCACAACCATTTATGTTACTCTCCCAAGAACCCTCCAAAGTCTTGTCTGTGCTCTTCTTACGTCCGCAGAGGCTAGAATGTCCGAGATGTCTTCTCCACTCACATGCTCATGTCACAGTGAGCATAGTTGAGTGTGGTCATGCATCTGGGTCCTCTCCCTCTCAAATGGCTCCTTATTTCTGTCTGTGTAGCCTCAGACACCCTCTTCTATGGCTCTCTCCCCCAGGATAGATAGACTTCTTACATGGCAGATCAGGACTCCCAAGAAGAGCACCAAGGACAAGCCCCATGGCGCTTCTGCTTCTGTCATAATTCTCATGTCAGGTTGGCCCAAGCCAGGCACAGGGCCAGGCCTGGAATCAATATGGGAGGATGACACAAAGACGGGGAAGTGGCTCACTGGGGACTACCAAATTAATAGGCCGCCGTGGGTGCTCGGTGATTACATTAGATGAGTGAGTGGATAAATGAATGAATGCCCTATCACTAATTCATTCACTTCCAAACCCAATTTTGGAAAAACAGGATCTTTCCCTGAAGGGGGCCTGGCTTCATCTTCAGTCTCCCCTGCACCACCTGTCTCACAGCCCCGAGGCCACGTGACCAGGCTCATCACCCCTGGACCTGCAGGAGGCCCGGAGGCCCTGCCCTTGAGTGCAAGTCCCTACAGATTTACTCTTGCCCTGCAGGAATCATTTTTGTTCTTTCTCTACTCCTGAGGCTTTCTTTTTAGCTCTTTTTTACTTCCTTCAGTTTTGATTTTCCTGAACTGTCAGGACTTCAATAGTTTAATTACAACCCACCTCTATCATGGGCATCAGCTTCTAAAATCTTACACATATGCTTCTTAAGTAACACACATGTACACACTTCATAGCTTATTTTTATTTTTGATTTTTTTTGTTGGATTGATACAATTTAACTGAAAGCCATTTATATTCTTGGTAGAAAGTAGCTCAGTTAAACTTTACATTACACACACACACACCCCTAAATCCAAAATTCTTTTCTTTCCTATAACTACTCTCTTCCAAAAGGCCAGCCCAATACTTCATTTCTGTCTTTGAGCCTCAGCTGTATCCAAGCTTCTTTGCCATATTTAAACTTTGGCTGGTCTCCTATAGACTATAGATCAAAAGCCAGTTCTAGGTATGGATTTGCTCACTGGGATATGAAATCCCAAGGGATGAACTGATATCACCCACATCATTTCAGTTGTCATAAAAATTGTAATTATGCAGAGGGCTTGGTTTCTGGACTCTCTGACTTTAAAAAATATTTTTGCAAGCGAAAATGATGTCAACAAGTCATGAATGGAGGAGGTTGTTCGAGGATTATAACCAAGCAATAATGATAACATTAGGCAGGGACAAGTAGAGGAACACTCATTTATTTTTTTTTTTCATCCAGTAAAATCCTTTTAAGAGAAATTTTGAGCCTTGTTACCCTGGAAAACATCGCTGCTTATGGGGAGAGATGAGATCATGTTTTTCTATCGCGCTGAGGAAACTTAATTAGAAATTCCAGACTTTCTAGGGGACTCTGACTCATGTTTTGAGACCACATTTTATCCAGCAAACCATAACATTCACATGACCATCTCTCTCTCTCTCTAACTAAAGCATCCGGCAAACATTATGCTTGCAAATGTTTAAGCGTTTTTCTTAGAGTAGATTCTGTGTTAGTCTCTGCCTTATTTCTTTTACTTCCCACCCACATCGTCTACCTCACAGATGGAGGCAGAAAGTACACATTAATATTCTTCACTCCCTCAACTGGTGGGTGGAAGAATAAAGTCACACTCTCTAGTCAAGGATTAAAAGTTTTTATCATAACTTTGGTTCTACCCCATGTTCTTTGACCCAAGTCTCCTTATCTCCAATAAAAACTCAGATCTGACAGGGTTTGGGTGAACCCTGGACACTGACTCATCTCTCTAAGTGTACTCATTCATTTATTTGTTCATCCATTTAATAAACATGCGTTGAGTATCTCCTATGTGTCAGATACTGTTCTAAGCACAGGAAATATAAACAGTGAACAAGGCAGACAAAATCCCTGTCCTCATGCAGTTTATTTCTGGGGTGGGATTTAAGACTGTAAACATGTTAAGTAAATATAATATATAATATGTTATATACATTATGTAATATAATGTTAGCATCCATAGTTAGCTGGTAATAAAGGGCTATGAGAAAAATACAACAGGGAATGAAGCGAGGGTCAGGAGCAAGAGTTGCAATTTTATTTTTAATTTTTTCAACTTTATCGAGGGATAATTGACAAATATAACTGTATACATTTAAAGTGTAAAACATGATGCATATACACAGTGGAATCATTACTGAGATCAAGATAATTAACACATTCATCACCTCACCTAGTTAACTGTTTTCTTTTTGCATGCTGTGAACGCTTGAGATGCACACTCAGCAACTTTCAAGTACACAGTGCTGTATTATTAGTTATAGTCCCCACGCTGTACCTTACATCCTCAGAATTTATTCCTCTTCAGACTGAAAATTTGTTCTATCACTACTATCTCCCAATTTCTCCCTCCTCCCAGGCCCTGGCAACCATCATTCTATTCTCAGTTCCTATAAAATCCACTCCCCACTGCCCCAATTGGCTTATTTCACTTAGAATGATGCCACCAAGGTTTATCCATGTGGTTGCAAATGGTAGGATTTCTTTTTTTAACGTGCATTGTATGTATGTATCACATTTTCTTAATCCATTCATCCATGGAAGACGTATAGATTGTTCCATATCTTGGCTATTGTGAATAATGCTGCATACGTATGAGACTGCAGGTATCTCTTTGAGGTACTGACTTCATTTCCTTTGAATAGATACCCAGAAGTGGGATTGCGGAACCATACTGTAGTTCTATCTTGAATTTCTTGAAAAACCTCCATAGCGTTTCCCATAATGGCTATATCAATTTATATGTCAGCCAACAGTGTGTAAGAGTTCCATTTTCTCCATCTCCTTACCAATATTTGTTATCTTTTTTTTGATAATAGCCATCTTAACAGGTGTGAGGGTTACGATTTTGGTTTTCATTTCCCTAAGAACTGGTGCTATAAAGCTTGTCATGTACCTATTAGCCATTTGTATGTCTTTGGAGAAATGTCTGTTAAGACACTTCGCCTATCTTTAAACTGGATTATTATTATTATTATTATTATTTTTTGTGCTACTGAGTTGCATGAGTTCTTTACATATTTTGGATATTAACCCCTTATCGGATATACGGTTTGCATATATTTTCGCCCATTCTGCAGGTTGCCTGTTCAGTTTATTGATTGTTTCCTTTGCTGCGCGGAAGAGCTTGAGTTTGATGTAGTCTCACTTTTTTAGTTTGTCTTTTTGCCCTCTGTGCCTTCAGTATCTTATCAAAGAAATCTTTGCCAAGACTAGTGTCAAGGAGTTTCTGCCTGTGTTTTCTTCTAGGAGTTTAATGGTTTCAGACCTTAAGTATTTAATCTATTCGAGTTAATTTCTGGGAATGGTATGAGATAAGGGTCCAGTTTCATTCTTTTGCATGTAGATAGCCAGTTTTCCCAATGCCATTTATTGAAGGGACTGTCCTTCCCCCATTGTTTGTTCTTAGTGCCTTTTGAAAAATTAGTTCATTGTATGTGAGTAGATTTATTTCTGGGCTCCATTTTGTTCCATTGGTCTATCTGTTTGTTTTGATGCCAATACTGTTCTCTTTTGATTATTATAGCTTTGGAATTTAGTTTGAAATCAGGAATTGCGATGCCTTCAGTTTTGCTCTTCTTTCTCATATCCTTTGCTATTTAGGGTCTTTGTAGTTCCATACAAATTTTAAGATAATTTTTTTTATTTTTGTGAAAATTTCATTGAAATTTTAATAGGGATTACATTAAATCTTTAGATCACTTGCTTGTATACCATAAGCTTTCCACAATATTAATTATTCCAATCTAAGAATATATATTTCCATTTATTTGTGTCTTTAATTTTTCATCCGGGTTATAGTTTTCAGTGTATAGGTCTTTTATCTTCTCGGTTAAATTTATTCCTAAATATTTTATTGTTTGCTAATATTGTAAATGAAAATGCTTTCTTAATTTTCTTTCAGATAGTTTGCTAGTTACTTATATATTATATTACATAGAATAAATATACATGATTCAGTATTGGTAAATTGTTTGTTTCTGGAAATTATTTCTTCTAAGCAACTAATTTGTTGGTATATAATTGTTCATGGTAGTCTTATGATTCTCTGTATTTCTGTGGTATTAATTGTACTATCTCTCTTTTGCCTATAATTTTATCAATTTGAGTCATATTTATTCTTTTCTTAGTCTAGATAGAGCCTTGTTAATTTTGTTTATCTTTTCAAAGAACCAACTTTTCTATTGTCTTTTTAGCCTCTATTTTATTTATACTTGCTCTAATCTTTATTATTTTCTTTCTGTGGTAACTTTAGGGCTAGTTCTTTTTTATTTAGTTCTTTGAGGTATAATGTTAAGTTGTTTATTTGGGATCTTTCTTTTTTCTTAATGTAGGTGTTAATTGCTATAAATTTCCCTCTTAAGATAGCTTTTGCTGCATTTACAAGTTTTGGTGAGTTGTAGTTCCATTTTCGTTTGTCTCAAGATAATTTTTGATGTTCCTTTTGATTTCTTCTTTGACCCATATGTTATTCATAAGTATGTTGTTTAATTTCTCCACATTCATGAGTTTCCTGCTTTCCTCCTCTTATTGATTTCTAGTTTCATACCATTGTAATAAAAAAAATAGTTGATATAATTTTATTCTTCTTAATATTTTAAAGACTTGTTTTGTGACCTGACATATGATCTATTCTGGAAAATGTTCTCTGTGCCCTTGAGAAGAATGTATATTTTTCCATTGTTGGATGAAATGTTTTGTATATGTCCGTTAGATACATTGGTCTAAAGTGTAGTTCAAGTCCATGATTTCCTTATTGATTTTTTGTTTGGATAATTTATTCATTGTTGTAAGTGGGACATTAAAGTCCTTATTGTTATTGCATTGCTGCCTATTTCTGCCTTCAGATCTGTGAATAATTGTTTAGTATATTTAGGTACTCTGATATTGGATGAATATGTATTTATAATTTTATATCCTCTTGATGAATTGACCCTTTTACTATTGCATAATGATCTTCTTTGTCTCTTGTTGCAGCTTTTGTCTTAAAATTTATTTTGTCTGATATAAGTATAGCTACCCACGCTCTCTTTCGGTTTCCATGTGCATGGAATACCTTTCTCCATGCTTTCACTTCTAGCCTGGAAGTGCCCTTAAAGCTTAGATCTCTTGCAAGGCAGCATATCGTCGAGTCTTATTTTTTTAATCCACTCAGTCACTCTACGCCTTTTATTTGGATAATTTAAACTATTTACATTTAGAGAGTAATTACTAATAAGTAGGTACTTAACTATCACCATTTTATTAATTACCTTTTGATTAATTTGTGGTTCCTGTGTTGCTTTCTTTCTCTCTTATTGTCTTTTTTTTTTTTTGAATTGATGATTATTTTTGTATTGGTACGTTTTGATTCTTTTCTCTTTATCATTTGCATATCTATTATAGATTTTGCTTTGTGATTACCATGAAGTTTTTATAATACATCTTACATTTATAGCAGTCTATTTTAAACTGAAAACAATTTAGCTTTAATTGCACAATAAAGTTTTACACAATTACTTGCCCCCAATTTTATGTTTATTTCATAATATACATCTTTTATATTGTATATTTATTAGCAAAATATTGTAGCTATGCTTATTTTTAACACTTTTCTTTTAACTTAAATGTCAGAGTTCAAAGTGATTTACATACTACCATTGTAGTATTAGAATATTTTAAATTTGACTATATATCTACCTTAACCAGTGAATTTTATACTTTCGTATGTTTTTATGTTACTAATTACATCTTTTCATTTCAGTTTAGCATTTCTTATAATGCAGGTCTAGTGGTGGTAAATTCCTCAGCTTTTGTTTGTCTGGTACAGTATCTTGCCTTCATTTCTGAAGGATAACTTGCTGGGTAAAGTATTCTTGCTTAGTGGTTTTTTCTTTGAGCATTTTGAACATATCATCTTATTCTTTTCTGGCCTGCAAGGTCCCTCCTGAGAAATATGCTGATAGCTTTATTGGGGTTCACTTGCATGAGTCTTTTTTTTCCTCCTTCTGGCTGCTTTTAAAATTCTTTCTTTGATTTTAGAGGGTTTGATTATAATGTATCTAGGTGATGATCTCTTTGGATTGAATCTGGGGAATTTTGAGCTTCATGTATTTTGATGGTCATATCTCTCCTCAGATTTGGGAAGTTTCAGCCATTATTTTTTAAAGTAAGTTCTCTGTCTCTTTCTCTCTTCTCCTTCTGGGACTCTCATAATGTGAATAGTGCCTCACTTGATGGCATCCTATAATTCATGTGGGCTTCCTTTACTCTTTTCTGTTCTCTTTTCTTTTTTCTGCCCTGGATAATACCAAGAGTTCTGTCTTCAAGCAGATTCTTTCTTCTGCTTGATTGAGCCTGTTGTTGAAACTCTCTATTGAATTTTTCTTTTCATTCATTGTATCCTTCAGCTCTAGAATTTCTGTTTCTACCTTTTTGTCGAACATCTCATTTTGGTTCCACATTGTTTTCCTTAGTTCATTGAGTTGTCTATCTGTGTTTCCTTGAATCTCTCTGAACATCCTTAAAATAATTGTTTTGAATTCTTTTTCACATAAGTCAGAGATCTCCCTTTCTTTGGGGCCAGTTACTGGAAAATCATTGTGTTCTCTTGGCAGTGTCTGTTTCTTTGCTTTTTTGTGTTTATGATGCATTTGTGCTAATGTTGGTGCATGTGAGGGAGCAGTCACCACTTCCAGCCTTTTCAAACTGGCTTGGTAGGAAAGACTTTCACTTGAAGGTGGCTTTAGGGCACCAACTGGATGGGGTGTAGCATCTCTGGTTTTTGGGAAGGCATAGTGGCATAATCTTCTTTTAGCTCCATCAGTTGAGGTAAACATTGGTAAAGACTGTCGGGGGTCTTCTGTGGCCAAGACTGTGGGGTTCCTGAGGCTGGCAGTGGTGGCTAGGGCTACTGTGGTCCTTGGAGGTGAAGGCTTAAGGGGTCTTCCAGTTCTTCTTTTTTGCCTGTGGGAGAAAGTTCTAGCCGAGGGGACCCCTCTTGTTACCATGCTCACGTTCAGAGCAGCAGCAGAGCTCGGGTACTAGAGTCAGGTATACATGCATCTACCATGGTGCCTGGGTCCTGGGCACAGGTGTCCTTGTTGTGGCAGTGGCACTGGTGTCTGAGGTGCAGGTGTTTGTAGATGTTCTGGAGAACTGAGTCTTCGGGGCTTGCTGCAGTGACTCAGGCCCGAATGGAGGGGGATGCATTGGCACCATGGCTCCTGGGATGAGAGTCAGTGCTGTTGGGCTCAGGGGGTGGGGTGTGGTGGCGGCACACCCTGAAGGGGTAGGTCAGTGTTCCAACTCTGGCCCCAGGGTCACAGAACAACAGCAACAGCAAGGCCCTAATGATGGCTCATTAAAGCCTCACGTTGGGATCCAGAGGCCAGGGCACAGGGCAGTGGCAGATCAGTCCTGGAGATGGCGAGGCTCCCCCAACGATTGTGACCTCTGGGGGCAGGCCTCCCACAGTGAAAGCTCTAGCCCTGGGGAAGGGACACAGCTGTGGGGACTCCGGGCAGCTCCGTCAGCTGGGTTCAGTGTTGGTGGAGACCATGAAGGTCTTTGGTGCACGGACTGCAAATGTCCATGGAGGTGAGATTGCTGGGGCGCCCTGACTCTGCTTTTCCCTGTGGGGAGAGGTTTCTCTGATGCTTGGGCAGACGCAGGTGAAATGCTTCCTATGCTCTTCTCTGTGGCCATCCTCAGTTTTTGCAGGGTTTCTGCTGCTGCTTTGTTGCAGTCCAGAACTTTCCCAGAGCTATTTTAGTCAGTTTGTAGTTGTTCATTTTCTTTCTTTCTCTCTCTCTCTCTCTCTCTCTCTCTTCTCTCTCTCTCTCTCTCTCTTTCCTTCCTTCCTTCCTTCCTTCCTTCCTTCTTTCCTTCTTTCTCTTCTTTCTTTTTTCTTTTCTTTTCTTTTCTTTTCTTCTTTCTTTTCTTTTCTTTTCTTTTCTTTTCTTTTCTTACTTTTCTTTCTGATGAGGATGAGCATTGCAACATTTTGGCCTTCTGTCTTGCTGATGTCATGTCCTGCAATTTTAAATAGGTGGGTCTGGGAAGGCCTCACTGAAAAGGTGACATTGATCGAGCCATGTGGCTCTGTTTTAGGGAAGAAAAACAGCAAGTGCAAATGTCCTAAGATGGAAGTGTGCCTGGTGTGTTAGCTTGAAAATGAGGAGACTAGTGTGACTAGAGCTGAGTGAGCAAGGGTGAGAGTCTGGCAGAAGGTGAGGTCCAAAATGACAGGCGCCATGTTGTGTAGGACCTCGAAGGACACCACAGGCTCTGGATTTTACTCTGAGTGAGATGGAAAGTCATTGGAAGGTTTTGTTTTAGAAGAACCATCTGATGTAGCTTTTAAAGGTACCGCACTGGCTGCTGGATTGATGATAGACCATAGGGAGCTAAGAGTGAAAATGGGGAGACTAATTCAGAGTCAGTCGCAGTACTCTCAGAGACAGACAGGGCTGTTCACAGTGGAGGTGAAACAAAGCAGATGCGGGAAGAGAGAGAAAGAGGAGTCAGGCTGACTCCATGGTAGTTGTCCTGAGTGAGGGGAGAGATAAAAGGGCCACCAACTGAGCTGGGAAGGCGTTGGAGGAGGAAGCTAGGACAGTGTTATCTAGAGCTCAGCTTTTTGACATATTGAGCTGAGATGGCTGTTAGACATCCAGTGCAGATGTTCAGTCCACGTCTGGCTTGGTGAGTCTGGAGTTCAAGGAAGACACCCCGGCTGGAGACATAAATCCTGCCCTTTTCTTCATATGGGAGCATGAATCTCAGCCCATTTGTCTGAGCTCAGCCTGTTATCTACCTGGTTCGGGCTCCTCGACCTCCTTCCCAGCCTGGTTTCCTAGAACCGCCTGGCTCTGCTGGTTCTGGGTTGCTGATTGTGTCCTCATCACACTGTCTCCTTCGTCGCTGACTTAACTTCCAGTTCAAAGTCTTCTGCTCCAACCCAGTTCCTGTGCTGACTCTTGGCACCCTCAGTGGCCAGGTAGGTGTTCTCCAGCACCTCCTGGCCTCTCGGGTCTTTGACCTTCTCATCAGCAGTGTTTTTCTTTTTTCCGAATTGGTTAGCCACCCCCTCCCATGACCACATCTTAGACTTCTGCATCCTAACATTTTCACACATACTCCCTCAATATCTGAAATGCCCATGCTCCTCCCAAAGCCTATTTATCCTTTGAGTTGACTGTTCAAGGACCCCTCGCTGTAATCATCCCTTGGCCCCATTGTGGCCCATTGAACACCCTAATTTCTCATCAATTTTAATTTCCCTCCCACCTTCCCTCATTCTTTTTTTCTCCAGCTTAGGTTCCTTGCTCGATCAGTATTATTGTTGCGCCGTCATCTGCTTCCTTTTGGCTATTCAACTCTCTTTTCAAAAAACCCATAACCTTAAGAATTTCAACAACACCAGAGAGATTTCAAAATTCTCCATGCCTGGCCCCACTGATTCAGATCAACTGAATCAGTCTCTGGAGGAGGAGCCTGGGTGTCTGTATGTTTCAAAAAAAAAAAAAAAAATCTCTAGGTTGGTTCTCACATGCGGTGGGGCTGGGAACCACTCCCCTGATGAACCCAAATGTCCGCCTGGTTCTTCCTGCATCTGAGCTGCCGAGCCTAGTGGGAGGCAACCACAACTGTGAAGGCTGGGTTCCTTTAAAACTCTTGATCTCAGACCTCAGGAGAGTCCCCAGCCCTGCCTGGTTCTCTGGCCACACTTCTCCGTAAGAGCCCTGTCCCCCTCTGAGATGACCTTTATATTTTTCTCTCTTCACAAATCTTCTTCCCTTCTTCCTTTCCTCATTGCACACTTGGCTGGTGACTTCACCTCATACTGGAAAAATAGAAACCACCAGATGGGCACTCCAGGATCTCCTGTTATTCTCCTTGCACGTCCTGGGTGTGATCACTTTAATTTGTACTTACGCCTCCTTTGTTTTCTTGTTTAGTGTCTCTCTCCCATGAGATTGTGAACTGAGGGTCCTGTTATGTATTTACCAAATGTACACAACACCCAGCACAGGCCTAGATACTATCTAGCAGAGAGGAGGCACTGCAGTATTTGCTGCATGAATAAAAAGCCAAATCTTGACCATATGAGTTAATGCAAGGATGTAGATCCTACTTTCAACTGTTTTGGGGACTGGAAAGAGGTTAGAGATCCCTCTAGTCCAGTATTTTTGCTTTATAAAGGCTCACACGGAATCAGGTCAAATAGCTTCCTTCTGAGTGCAGAGCTAGGACCGGAACTCTTACCCAGACCAGACCACGTGGTCAAGAACAATGAGCGTATGAGCTAAACGCCGTTGCCCATTTATATTAGGCTTTGGCATGCAGGGTCTTATTTTTAGAGCAGAAGAGTTTCTCCCATGGTGATGCTGGGTATAGGCCAATATCTGAACTGGTTTGAGTTTCCTGAGCATGGACTGATAGAGATGGAGATGGCCCCAGGAAAGAGTACCTGTGGAAAGAGGCCAGCCTTGCAGAGCACAGAACTGAATTGTTTTCATCCGTGCATGTGATACTTTCGTTTCACAAATCTCTTATTAAAAGCACTTTGCTAAAAATAAAGTTTCTAAGATACTGAGTAACTTTAAGGAAAAAGTACCTATAAGGACTTACATTGTGCCTGTCACTGTATAATCACAGACATTTTGACAAAGGTACCATTTAAGCAAGAAATAGTAGAAAGAGAAACAAAGATATCTTCTTTTCCCATGTTAAATTGGTTTAAAAAAAAATCCCAGATTGACTCATGCAAAGATTATTCCAAAAGAAAGGGTTTTTCTTGTATGATTTGGCTGACTTGTCTGACAGTCCCCAGATATGGACTGTCTGTGCAGTGATAGGTTTTCAGTTGGAAGCTCGGACAGCTTAATTGGAGGAATGATCCATTTTTGCTAGGATGAGCGGGGGGAACTGTCTTGTGTACACTGAACACCAGGGAGGACTGTTACGAAGCAGCCAGTGTGTCCATCCAATGCCAAGCTGAGCTAACATCCTCATGGTGATCACACCATGGCGTCCCTTCTGTGGTCACCAACCATCCTGGTTTCCCCAGAACCGATGGGTTCCTCAGGGTGTAGAACTTCCAGTGCCAAATTGGGAGAGTTCTGGGAAAGCTGAAGTGGTTGGTCACCCTAAACACTAGTCATTGTTTGGGAATGGCTCTTTCTCTCTATATAAGACAAACCTTTTTCAAAGCTTTGTCTATAGGAAAGGGAGCCATGATCTAGACTCTGCCCTCTAGCCTGCCCAGTATGAATCTGTCCTCCTTTGGCAGCTGGAATTGGTTGCAGATGCTCTACCTTCAAAACTGTGTTAGATTTCCTACCAGCTGAAATATCCAGCTCTTCTTTTAGCTTTTATCCTGAATTGCTACAGACCTCCTGGGTCCTCCGAAGCCTTTCCCTGTCAGAAAGATTATTGTAATACTATATGGTCCAGGCTATTGTAAGTCACCCTTCCCATCATGCCCTACCCTGCTTGGAGTTAGAAGACCAGTAATCCAAGCTCGTTTGCTGCTGTCAATATGATGGAGATGTCACCTAAACTGTCTGGATCTTCATTTCCACCTGATAAACAAAGATGTCATATTTCCTACCTTTAAACAGCCTCAACCTATAATATTTGGTGACACCAAGATCCTCCGTGAGAATAGATAGTACCTGGGATAGAAATTTTCCCATAAATATTTCCAAAGTCCATATTATAAAATTAGGTTGTCAAGTTCCTGTCTACTCATCTTCTCACATTTGCTTTCCACATCCTGACCTTGGGAATAGTTGTCAAAAAAATAGAAACTTCACTGTTTGAAACATGCATTAATGATATTAGGTAAGAAAGGTTTTCCAGACAGTTTTGAACTCTTGCTGCAATATGATTTATGCTGAAGCATTTCAAAAGTTGGCCTGAAATTTGGCAAATGATCACAAATTGCCTGGAATTATATAGCTCTTTATAAAAATCGTTTAATTTTTATGAATGTGTGCTTTGCTTTCCCAATTAAATAAGATAATTGGGGCCAAGAAGCAAGGGATATGCTTCCAGAGACCCCCACAGTCCCTATCACAGAGCTCTGCACACACTGAGTGGGAAGGCTGTGAGGTCATTTGTGGAAGGCATCTTCTTTCTCCAAGTTTTGGCATTTGTGTTGGTTGGTGAACAGTCAGTCAGTAGAGTGGCCTTGGAGAGTCAATAATGTGTGGAAATAGCTCTAGGTTATATGAAGAACATCCATTCATTCGTTAGGTTGAAATTAACCCTACATGTTCCCACTGTGTGTTACATTGACTAAAAACAGAGACAAGCTAAAAAGTTCTTTATTGTTGACACAAACTTGAATAGGCTGGCTATTAACCACTGATGTTGAGCTATTTTTTGTCAAGATAATTCATGCCTCACTTTGAGGCGAATCTAATACTCAAATTATTTTTTCTACTGCTCAGCTTGTACACTCAACTCCAGGTAGTAAGGTACCACCATAAGATAAGGCATTGTCGAAAAATCAGAGTCATCATTTTCTTATTTTTAAATACCAGTGAAACATCTCTTGTATCATGGGTTCTGCTAAAAACTTCCAACCTTTCTTGTCACATATATCTCATCTTTCTTAAAGTGGGAAAAATTCTAATTATGGCAATGGAGACTTGAGATATTATGTATATTATACTGTAGAAGTACACGGTATCCTTGTTATTATCAATGATCTTCAAATGGTTGGAATCATCACATCCCCTTTAAGCAGGGAAATTGCACGTAATATACTAAAGGAGGCGACATGAATAATTTTTGACCCACTGAACCAGGTTTGGAAATAGGTTTCGGTTTGACTGTCAATGCTGATCCATTGGTAGTAGCTGACTAGGGCACTGAGATCAGGATTATTATTATTATTACCTCTAGACCAGGAATCAGCAAATTTTTGTAAATGTTCACATCATAAATATTGTAGGCTTTTTGAGCCATATGATCTCAGTTGTAACTATTCAACTTTGTTCTTGTAACATAAAGTTAATAAGTAAACCAAAAGGTGTGGTTCTGTTCCAATAAACTTTATTTACAAAAACAGCTGCTGGATTTGGCCCACGGGCCATGGTTTGCCAGACCCTGTTCCAGACTCAAGAAATGTAATGGCTGATTAGCTCTGCCCACTGTGGACCTGAAGCAAATAGTACCACCACACTCATCCTCCCTTCTCTGTAAGTGCGTACAGCATTCAGTGAAAAAGAGTTCTGATCATAATTCTGACTATTGACCAGTGTGCACAACCTAGATGTATCAAGGTTACAAGAATTAGCTGGTTTCTCTCTACATAAGTAAAAAGTCCATAATCCCTTATCTGCAATTCTAAAATCCCCAAAGCTTAGAAAATCCAAAGTGTTTTTGTCTCAGGTGGCAAAACCTGAACTGACCTAAACTTATTTGGCAGCAAAACCTGGCCGGAGTAAATAAGGCTTCTTATAATCCTTACTTATCCAGCTTAATGTGACAGTCCATACTTGTTGTTTGATTGTAGAAGGCCTTCTCAGACTGAGCTAGGAGCACTCTACACTGAAACGTATATTTACCAAATTACTTTTCTAAAATCTAAAATTGTCTGAATTCCAAAACCATCGCACACCAAAAATTTCTAATGAAGGATTGTGGACTTATAAACATAAACTCTCCTTTTTTCTTTTGGGCCATGTGGAGGGAAGTACAGGAAATCTCAAGAAATGCATGTCTGAGTAATGGCAATAAAGTAGTCGAATCAAGCCATCTGACTGACTACTAGTTATAATGGTATAATCACCTTAATCACCTGTGTTAATGGAGAGTTAAGCTTTTGATTTTAAACCCAAGTATAGCCAGAAAAATGAACTAATGTTTTTCTCCTAATGACCTTTTTCTTTGACATAAATGCATTTTGACAAATTGCTGTTGGTGGCACATCATACAAAACAGTGCACATCTTTTTGATCAATGCTAGCTTCTACAAACTTGGATTACCTCTACAGGTGCAACCAAAGGTGGCACATTGCAGTGAATGTCAAGGGGATACATGAGCCACTGAGTCGGATTAGATCTCAAGACCCATTAGAGCCAGAAACTGATATCTAGAGAAGTTTATTAGATACTCCCATATGCCAGATACTACTAGAAGCACTGTGCTGACACTACTTCATTAATCCTACAACAGCTCTATGAAAGAGATGCATCACCCATAATTTTATGAATGAAGCAGTCAAATCTGAGAGAGGCTAAGGGACTTGGTAAGAAGCAATGCAGATTTGATGCAGGGTCTGTTTTATTCTAGAGTGTGTATTTTTTCCATCCCAGTATAAACTAATGTCTACCTCTAATGACTAATGGATGTCCCGAGATCCTCCTAGAAAAATTATGTCATTTCAATTCATATCCACTGGAGGATATTAAGATAAGCTAAGCATGATCTTTGGCTGCCCCCCAAAGTTGACAATCTAGAGGAGAAGCAGATAATATTTGCAACTTGGATTGTTGCAATAGCTCTTATTTGACCACAGCTTTGTTGAAGTATCATTGACAAAATTCTAATACATTTAAAGAGTACAATGTGATGATTTGATTACCACAATCAAGTTTATGAACATTTATTACCTCATTTACTTACCCTTTTTTTTGCTGTTAGAATGCTTAAGGTCTAATCTTTAAGGAAATTTCAAGCATACGAGATAGCATTCTTAACATTAATATTATGTAATATAGCATGTTATACATTAGATCCTCAAAACTTATTCATCGCATCATTGAAAGTTCGTATACTTTGACCTGCATCTTCCATTATCTCCCCCTCCCAGACTGTGCCAATCATTATTTTTCTCTGTTTCTATGAGTTCAATTATTTTTTTTAAGTTTTCACATATAAATAATACCGTACTCTATTATTTGTACCAGAGTACTTGTCTTTCTGTGTCTGGCTTATTACACTTAGCATAATGCCCTCCAGGTTGCCAATGGCAGGATTTCCTTCATTTATATGGTTGAATAATATTTAATTTTGTGTGTGTGTACGTGTATAATATATATTACATTTTATTTATCTTTTAATCTATTGATGGACACTTAGGTTGTTTCCTTATCTTGGGTATTTTGAACAATGGTATAGTAAACACGGGGTGCAGATATCGCTTCAAAATAATGATTTTATTTTCTTTGGATATATATGCAGAAGTGGATCATTGTATTATGTGGTAGTTCTATTTTTTTTTTTTTGGAGGAACCTGCATACTGTTTTCCATAAAGGCTGTATCAATTTACATTCCCACCAACAGTGCACAAGGGTTCCCTTTTCTCCACATCCTTGCCAATATTTATCTCTTATCTTTTTAATAATAGTCATTCTAACAGGTACGAGGTGATATTTCATTGTGGTTTTGCATTGCCCTGATGATTAGTGATGTGGAGCATCTTTTCATGTACCTATTGGCCATCTGTGTGTCTTCTTTCAAAAAATGTCTGTTCTGTTCCTGTGTCCATTTTTAAGTTGGGTTGTTATCTATCTATCTATCTATCTATCTATCTATCTATTTATTTATTTTTGCTATTGGATTGTAAGAGTTTATTTATTTTGGATATTGACTCCTTATCAGACATATGGTTTGCACGTATTTTCTCCCATTCTGTAGGTTACTTTACATTTGGTCGGTTATGTCCTTTGATGTGCAGGATCCTCTCCGTTTGAGATCATCCTACTTTTTCATTTCTGCTTTTGTTGCCTGTACTTGTGGTGGCAGAGCCATAAAATGGTTGCAAGACCAGTGTCAAAGAGCTTTTTCTCTATATTTCCTTCTACAGGTTTTATCGTTTTAGGACCTACATATACATCTTTAAGCTATTTCGAGTTAATTTTTTTTTGAGTGGTGTAAGATAGGGGTCCAGTTTTGTTCTTTCGTGTGTAGATAGCCAGTTTTCCCATTTATCGAAGAGACTCTCCTCTCTCCATTGTAAATTCTTTATGCCTTTGTTGAAATTCGTTGCTCATCGATAAGTGGGTTTATTTCTGAGCTCTCTCTTCAGTCTCATTCTCCTATGTGTCTGTTTGTGTGCCCATACCATGCTGTTTTGATAACTATCTAACATATTACTATTAAAAACATAAAAACTCTCCACTACAAAGTCAAACTATTACTTTGTCATATAGTTTGAAATCAGGAAGTGTGACGCCTCCAGCTTTGTTCTTCTTGCTCAAGATTGCTTTAGTTATTTGGGGTCTTTGAGGGTCCATTCAGATTTTCTATTTCTGTAAAAAACGCCGTTGGAATTTTGATAGGGATTGCGCTGAATCTGCAGATCGTTTTGGATTGCCGTAACTTCTTAACTAGTCTCCTCGCTTTATCCCACATGACCTATAGTCTTTTCTTCCTGCACAGCACCAGAGTCATTCTGTTGATGTGTAAAATCAAGTCCCTTGTCTGCGGTAAGCCCTCCTATGACCTCTGATTGTACTTAGTATAAAAGTCAGAATCCTTGTGGTGGCCTATAAAGCCCTAAACCATCTGGCTGCCCCATCTGGCTGCCATTATTGCTTGACCTGCCTCTCACCACTCTCTCTTTTTTCTTTCTTATTTATCCAACATTGGCTACCTGGCTCTACCTTGAACATTCTAGGCATGCACATACCTCAGGGACTTTGCATTTGCTGTTTTTCAGGTCTGGAACACTTTTTTCCAGCTATTCCTACATATGTGTGGTTTTTTTTTTTCCCAAATCTTTTTCATGAGGTTTTCCCTGTCTGCCCTATTAAAAACTGTGACTGCTCCTACTCTTTATATACTTGGTACTTAATAGGCACTCAAATATTGAATATATTGTATGATTTTGTGGAATGAATGAGTCCTATGAAGATGTTTAACTGAAATGTCATAGGAGCCTAGGAATCCTCTCTCCTTAACCACATGGGATTTGTAATTCCTCTATTTTTTGAGGATCAAATTTCTCATCAATCTTAAAAGGGTTGGATTCAACCATGTAAGATAGAAAAACATCTAGAATTAATTTAAAAATATATTCTTTAAAATAGTTAAAGGGTGGATAAAACCTGGCTATCTAAATACAAGAAACTGATAAAATTATGAAATATCTGATGAATGGAAATAAGCAGTTAAATAAAAATAATAGCTTTGTAGAAAGCTATTTAAAGACATGGAGTTATATTATTTTATATTGTTAAGCAAAAATAAAAACAGCAAGTTATACAACACTATAAAATTATTCCATGTTTGTGATTTGTCAAGTAAAGTTTAAAATTATTTCCTTGAGTTCTTAACCTACTTTGTTTCATGAAATCTATGAACTTTTAAAACAATGTCTAAAAAATTGGCTAACAAAAGAAACTAATTATGTTTAAATGCATTCATCAAGATATTAAAAGACAAAATTTTGATATAATCATATATGTTTTTTGATTATCACACTAAGTAATGAGACACTTAAATATAGTCATGGTAAAGTTAACTTTTACATTTTAGTGATCAATCCATGTGAAGGCTGTGGTAGCTTAGCTCAAATAAGAACATTAATCTATGGGGTTGTCTTTACCAAGGCAACACTCATTCTTGTTCAACATGTAATCAATTTTGATTTCTTTGTGATCGTTACAGGTGGTGAAGATCTAACATTGCAAGTAGAACACACTGCTTCCATAGTAGTTTGCTTTACCAGAGGATGATAGGCTCTCTCCAGGAACACTGGAATTCTTCAAATTCTTTTTCTTTCTAGATCTTTGTTTTTTTTTTTATATGTTATTTAGATTTTTAAAAAACTGCAATATAATTTACACACAGTGAAAAGTTCAGATCTTAAGGTATAGTTCAGTGAGTTTCGACTAATGCATAATCCTGATGTCTCTCCCTTCAATAGTTTTCTGATTTCTGTCACTATTTTTTTTAAACAAATGGAGTCATATAGTACAGTATGTGTTTATTATGTATCTGGCTTTTTTTTTTTTTTGCTTAGCTTATTGTTTTTAATCTCTATGTTATTGCGTATTTCTTTTATTGCCAAGTATTATTTTTTATTTTTTTAAACAATTTATTCATTCTTCTGTTGATGGACTTTTAGGTTATTTCCAGTTCTTGGCTATTATGAATAAAGCTGGTATTATCATTCATGTATAGTCTTTTGTGGAAATACATTTTACTTTCACTTGGGTAAACATTGAGGAGTGGAATTTTGTGGGCACAAGGTAAGTTTATGTTTAACTTTAATAGAAACTGCCTGTTTGGCAATTTCTTTCTGTCTCTGTCTCTCTGTATCTCTCCCTCTCTTGCTCTCCCCTCTCCCTCTCTTTGTTTCTCTCCCCCTTTCTCCTTCCCTCCCTTCTCTCTCTCATTGTTCAATCAATTTTACTAATATTTTAAAGAAAAAAAGCCCTTGGCTATGTTAATTTTCTCTATTGCCTGCTTTTCATTTTATTTATTTCTGATCTTTATGATTTTTTTAAAATAAGTTTGCCCATGGCTTTCTAGATTCTTAAGGTGAAATCTAGATTGTTAATTTTAAAACCTTTCTTCTTTTATCATATAAGCATTTAAAGGTATTATTTTTCCTCTAAGCACTGCTTTAGCTATATCCCACACATTTTGATATGTTAGATATACAATACTGTTTAATTTGAAATATTTTCTAATTTCCCTTGTGATTTCTTCTTTGACTTATGAGTTGTTTAGGAGTATGATGAACTATTTTCAAATACTTGGGAAATTTCTAGTTTTTATAAAAATTGATTTCAAATTAATCGCCTTGTGGTCAAAGAACATACTTTGTATGATTTCAATATTTTGAAAGTTATAGATTTTTTTCATTTATTCTTCCTTTTTTGCTCTTCCTTGCTTTTTAAAAGTTAATCTGTATTTTTTATATCCCATTTTATCTCTTCTTTTAGCTTTTTAGCTATATTTCTATTATAGTTTCCCATTACTACTATAACAAATTATTAAAAATCTAGTAGCTTAAAGACAATACAAATTTATTATTTTATAGTTCTAGAAGTCAGAGTCTAAAACGAGTCTCACAAGGCTCAAATCAAGGTGTCAGCAGAGTGGCTGCATTTCTTTTGTAGACTCAAGGGGAGAATTTATTTCCTTGCCCTTTTTAGCTTTTTGAGGCTATCCATATTCTTTGGCTTACTGCTCCTTCCATCTTTAAAGTATCACTCTGACCTCTGCTTCCATTATTGCATCTTCTTTTCTAACTCTCTTTTACCTATAAGGCCCATCATTATTATATTGAGTTCGCCTAGATAAATCATTGATAATATCCGGGTCTTAAGATCTTTAATTTAATCATATATGCAAAGTCTCCTTTTCCATATGAGATAACACATTCACAGGTTCTAGGGATTAGGACCTGGACAGCTTTGGGGAAGACATTATTTTATTTCAAAGAAATGAAGAAACAAGAAAAGAGAGTCTTTTATATTTGTCCATATATTTACAGTTTCTGACATTCTTTATTCCTTCAGGTAAATCTGAGTTTCTGTTCAATGAAGTTTCCTGTAGCCTGAAGAAATTCCTTTTATTTTGCTGGGAAGATCTCCTAGTAGCCAATTCTTTCAGGTTTTGTTTATCTGAAAATATAATTATTTCACTTTCACTTTAGAAAAATATTTATGATGGGTGTAGAATCCCAGTTTAAGAGATTTTTTTCTTCTTTACCACATTAAGGGTATTATTTTATTGTCTCTGGCTTGTATATCTTATAAGAAGGCTATATATATTTTTTAATGTAATGTGTCTTTCTCTGCATTTGGGATTTTCTCTTATTAGTTTTTAATAAGAATATGATGTACTTAAGTGTGGTTTTTTTGTGCGTATTATTGGTTTTCATTGAATTCTCTTTTTTTGTTTGTTTTGTTCATTTGGAATTTGGAAAAACTTGGAAAATTTTGCCACTTTTTCTTTAAAATTTTACAATTTTTCTCTCATTGCTTTCTTAAGATTTCAATTACACATATGTTAGACTACTTAACATTGTGCCACAGGCTCTGTTCATTATGTGCTCCAGTTTTTTAAATTATTATTTACTTGTCTTCAAGTTCACTATATTTTCTGTAGTTTCCAATCTGATTTTAAGTCTGTGCAATGAATATTGTACTTCTGAAATTTTATTTTTCAATTCTAGGGATTCCATTTGGTTGTTTCAAATAGTTTCCATTTCTCAGTTTATATTCCCTACTTGCTAATATTACTGTGGTTTGTCATCTATATTGCTAGTTAAAGGAAATGAAAAATTTCAGAGAGGACATGAAGATGTATTTTTACCTGCCCAAATTTATGTGTCAGCTGGATCCCCAAATATTAATACTGATTACCTCTGGGTGATGATTATGGAAGAGTCTTAGCTTCTTCTTTGTTCTTTTCTGTTCTTTCTAATAGTTCTTTAATGAGCATGTATTGTTTGTAATTGTAAAGACTAAATATAGCTTAAGATATATTAAAATTTAAGTGACATTTAAATAAAATGTAATATTTTCAATACTATTATGCAAAGCTTTTAAAAATGTGTTGCATAATGTTGTATTCATTATATTCTATTTAAGGTAAAATGATTAAACAGACATATTAAAATGATGCTAATTTTTTTAAATGGTAGAAAACAGAAAAAAGCAATATGATTAAGTATCATATCAATATTTATTATAATGGTTTTCTCAATTTTAACATATTTGATATTCTATAATCTGTTTCATATATAGAAAAAACAATTTTTAAAAGTGATAATTTATATGAATAGTATAAGTTATGATATATCTGTGCCTTATTAGTCTAATATATTTTATTTTTCAGTATTGGAATGAATTCACAGTAATTATGTCTTGTCATTGAGAGGAGGTAGTTCTTTGATTATTCATTATAGTTAACCATAAGTATCTAACCATATTATTTAAAGGTGTGAGTTATGTCATGGGAGCAGGTTAAACTCCTGAGAAGTGAGTATTTTTTCCTTCAGGACATTTATTAAATCATTATTGTGTGAACTAAGGTTATAATGTAGTAATGATTAACTCCCAAATTATCATTTTAAGCAATTATTATTTAAAATAAAATGATTTCACTTTCCTTTAGCTGTTTGTACTTCTGTTAGCTCTGGGCAGTGGTGTAGGTAGAATAGATGCTAAATGAAGCTGAGTTTCTAGATAAACAGTAAACTCTATTTAAAAGGTGACCTATTTAAAGACTTAAAAACCACAAGACAGATGAATGTTAAATGAACCATTCAACCAGATTTCAATAAAAGCACAGTTTTTTCTCTAAAGTTGATAACTATTAAAACTTAGGTTCTGAGACATCTTTTGGGATGCTTTAGGTCAGTTCATATTCCTCAAACCACCCTACTGCATAGAGGAAAAGGTGGTTGCACCCTAGGTCTCATCTCTTCTACGTGTGACTGTCCTGTTCTGGGCAGTACTACTAAAGTGTTCAATTGTACATTGCTAAGTGATACAGCCGCAATCCAGACCATTAGTGCATTTCTCTTACACGTCGGGCGTGCAAATTCATTTCTCAGTATGTGGAAGCAGCATCCCATCTTCAGCATGCGCTCCAGCTATTCGTAGTGCATTCAGTATTAATTGCTCACTATTCTGGGAACTTCACATATCAATTTGACTGTACTGCATAGTATGATCATTCGCTACAAATATATCTGTGCAGTGGCAACTGCTAAAATGAACAGATATTCATTTTTATCATAAAATGAATTATATCTTAGACCCTCAGTTTTCAAAGGGAGTGTGTGGAGTCAGTCACATAAATAACAAGGGAAAGAGAGGTCTCCATTTATAAGAAATTTAGGTGAAACATCCAGCAAAGAAACGTAGATTTCTTGGTACTTTCTGGATGGAGATGGTCAGGTCCTTAGAAATAGCATTTTGTCACAGTTGGCTCACAAAGTATGGTCAGGCAATGTCTCTGCTTGTCCCCTGAAAGGTCCCAGGACAGTGAGGATGGTTGGGAGATTCTTGGCACTTCAAATCACTTTCATATCAAAAGCAAAAAGCTTCCATCATTGTTTTAAATTCTACATTCCAGCTGCAAAAACTTTCCAAAATTTCTGTCAGTGTATGAATTCCAAAAATCACTTCTGGGCTCGTTACCTACAGTACCTCTCTCTGCCGGCCTCAGAACCCAGGTGACTTCTCATTCTAGGTCCATTGTCCCCTACTCTTGATTATTTAGACTACCCAGTTTTGACTATAGAAAAGCTATTGTTTTGCTAATAACTCCAGGGAGAGACACGGATATAATGTAAAATAACGAACAGGAACTTGTCAGAAATCTAAATAAAATGAAATAGTGGTTGAGTCCCATCCCCTGGTCTACACAAAAATGAAAAGAGAGTGACGGAGGATGTTTCTTAGCTCTTGCCTATTTCTTTATGATGTCTTTCCTTGCCCCTGCGTTAATTCTATCCACATCCCTTTCTCTTTTTCTTCAGGACTAGTGAATCTAGAATTCGCCCTATTACATAGAACAGAGTTTACCAAACCGCCCGATTGTAGAAATCACCTGAAGCTTTGGGCAAAAATATGGATCAAATGGCCCCACCCATGATGTAAAAAGAGGAAAGACCCTTATTTTCTGTGTTTTAGGTAATTTCTCATATAATGCATATTATGAAACAAACTTGGGCAATACTTTATAGACCTATCTTTTACCAAGTAAATGTTCCTCTCCAATTTTCTATTATACTGGGCCATAGAGAAAGAGGGACCAAAGTGTGGTTGCATAAGAACCCACATGAGGTTTGTTTTTAGCTTTGAGGAAATGCTAGACAGTACATCTACTCACATATTTACCTGCAACCTTTCTCACAAGCTCTGGAGGCTTAAAATGTGACAGATTATTGGTCAACAAAAGGTCCAGGGGAAAGCCCTGTGATGGTGTGTGCTCTACAGGCGAGGATGGCTGGTCTGATCTCTTGTATGTGTGAAAATTCATAACACCTCTGTGATAACCAACTCTTGACGCAGTTGCAGCGTGGATTTGGGTTTTGGTCTATGTGTTTTCGTCCTGATGGATTTGTATTGCTATCTTGCACAACAACAACAACAACAATAACAAAAACTATTATCTTTATTTTTAAAACTAATAAGAATTAAAAGAAAAACAAGACTTACACTTGTCTTTCTTAGCATCAGTGGGTTAAGCTTTCCCACCTGGAAGAAGCCAGCATAGCCATTTGCAACTGCTGGTAGAGAGCAGCTGAGGCTGCCCCTTCCTGAACGCAATTTGATTGATGTCTTCATTCCTGCATCTGGCTCTCTTTGGCCATGCAGGCGTGATTAGATTTCCTGAGCCTCATCTTTCCTCTGGTCTTTTCAAGTTGCCTGCAGAGGCCCTGCTTCTCAGGAGAGCCATTCAGGAAGGCTGGAGGTGGTCCAGAGCAGGGCTGCATGATGGTCGCACTCTGAGGCTAGCCAGCTTCCACTAGAAACCAACCAACCAACCAACCAACCAACAAACCCCCACGCCCAAAATACCATACCGCATGTAAAAACAATCTTCCTGCTCTCCAGCAAGTAGCAATGTGCTCTTTTAATCATAGTTGTTGCTATCATTTAAATAGAAAGTATTTTACATTCATTTTTCTCAAACTGCTCTAATCACAGTAGTTTTCATTTTGCCTTAATGTAAGCAAGTGCATTTGACTACTTAATTTTGTTCCTTTGTATAATATAGCACTTTACATTTGAGCATCTCGGCCTGCTCTTGTGTATTTTGAAAGTAGAAATGAATTGACGAACCCTCCCCTAGTTAGCTATGACTTTAAAAAATTGAACTTCTAAATGACTTACTTCATTCAACGCCAAATGAAATGATGGCTTTAGATGTCTCTTGTATTTTAAATTTAGATGGAAATTAAATTCAACACAAACCACATTGGGTCTATCATAGTCAATATCATTTTAAGAGATTATTATTTGAATGAATCATTTTCTCAGGGGCTATTGTTTATAGCTAAGTGAGTAACAGTGGGCTCCTCCTATCCTTATTAATGCATGGCTAGTTTTTCTTGTTTTCATCCCACAGATAAGAATCTTTTTCCAAAGATAGAGCTGAAGAGAGAAAAAAATTCCCACTGGGAAATTGTAATTTTCTCCTAGGATAGATAAATTTCTCCATACATTTGTTTTGAAATATTTGCTTAAGTGTTGTCTGTACAGTGCTTCCGGATTGAATGATTTTAAGTTCATTTTGACGTTATAATTATTCCTGTAAACCTTTAGTTTCTGGTTCATCAGTGTCATTGGTGGGTCTTTAAATGATTGCAGCCCTTGTTCTCAGTGAGAAGTAGGAAAAATATCATCTGAGCAATCATTTTGGAGAGGAATCTGAACTTTATAATGCTAACCTCTCACACTTTATGCAAATTTATGCAGCCCTATTCAAATTGTTATCTCATACACACTCCTTGAAAAAGTCCAGACCAAGATATTGAACAACTTTGGGGTAAAGCTGCTAAAAATCAGAGTACTTCCCATATGAAATGTCAGTTAGTCATTTCATTTTGTAGCTTTTGTGATAACCTGAAGCTGCTTGACAGATAATAGCTTAAGAGTCTATTGTCACTGTTTTCATTTTAATTAAAGTTTATGAGATGCATAAAGAGGCTAATTAAGAGAAGTTAGCTTGTTGGACACAGATGTCAGCCTAATGCTAAAGAATGAACTTTCAGAGGCAAATAGAGGCCTGGACATCAGTCGTATTTTGTGCTCATTGTGAATTTAGGAGGCCACTTAACATTTCCAGGGCTATGTCATCCTTATTTGAAAGGTGGATGTGATAATTCTTACTTTACCCACTATGGACTTCATCTCTTCATTGGTAAATGGAGCTGGATCACTCCCCCCTCCCTTTTTCCCCCTATTGTGTGTGACCCTACAGGTTATTTTAAGTGTGAAACAGGTGTAAAGTATCTTTAAAATATCTACAGAAAAATATCTATAGAATGCAAAGCATTCCTGTGAATGTTTAGTTGACATAGATGGTTGCCACTTTTTTTTTGTTAAGGCAGGATTCTGACATGAAGGGTGGAAAAGCAGTTATTAAGCCCTATCTTTCTTGAAGGGGGAAAAAGTCTCTTAAAATGTATCAGGACGTGGATATTTAAAACAAATTCCTTATCATCTGTTTTCTCAAATGGGCCTCAGATGGGCTGGGTTTGATGGGAAATTTGTGGCAAAGGCTTTATTCTATAGTTTGGCGTAACTTCTTGTGATTTACTTAAGAAAATTACAAATTACCTTAGCTGTTTGAATGCAGGTTTGCCTGTATTTAAGGTGTGATATATCTATTTTAAAAAAACAGAACATAAATCAAAGATATAAATAAAATATCATTCTACTAAGGTTTGTTTTTCTTTTTTATCTTCTCTAGCTCTTTCCCAGGGTGTTGAAATCTGCTAAGATTTATTCGATGAAGGTAAGTTGCTTCTCGTTATCAAGCAGTGAAGATGTTGTTGTTATTTACCATTTGAGCAGCTCTGAAGGGTGAACACTTGTGGTTATAATGGGCAGAAATAATAAAAAGCATTGATTTACCTCTTCAGAAGATGAAAAATTTATCACTGACACCTAAGATAATGGATCACAGAACCCAACCTGTGAGAGACTTTTGAGTTTGATCTTTGGGGCAGTGGGTTGGTAGGTGACGCGGGGTGTTTGGACTGTAGGTCATGGCCATAGATACTGGGAGGCACATCCAGAGAAGGAGCGACCAGATACAGAAGTCCTGGTCACTCAGAGGATGTGCAGATTAAAACCATTGCCTCGAGCTGCTGTGCTAAAAATGCCATGTACTGCAGGGGCCATTGTGTGGCCTGATTGTGCCCATATATAACAGAAAACCTGGATCAGAAACAAGGGGACCTAGCTGGATCTGATGCTGGCCAGGTATGCGATCTTGAACAAGCTATCTCTATTTTCTGGAACTCTGCCAGGGCTGGATCCATGTGACCACTGAGATCAAATTCCCCAAATGAATTAATTTTACTTAAACATGCATTTTTCGGGTGTCTAGACATTAGGCATGCAAATATGAATAAAGGTCAGTTCTCGTGGTGGCGCTGAGCTGGAGAAGAAAGTGGGTGTTTACAAAGCAGTGTCGTAAGAGACACATTGAGGAATGGATATAGCATGATCAACATGCAAATTCGGAAGCTGTTTCTCTTAGGGGCAGAAGGACTAATGAGAGAACGTTAAAGATTTGCTTTGGAACTTAGTTTTGAGTGATGGATTCAGGAAAAAAGGATCAACAGGGAAACAACGGTATTCTCTTTAAAGGATCAGATAGTAAATGATTTTGGCTTTGCAGGCCACGTGGTTTCCATGGCAACTCCTCTGCTGTTGCCCGCACACAAGGAGCAATGAGGCATGGCTGTGTTCCAATAAAACTTTATTTACAAAAACAGGCCAGATTCGGTTTGCAATTTGTTGACTCCTGCTGTAGAAAGGCAATATGCAAAGATGGATTTCATTCAGAAACTAAGATTGTCTCATTGTAGTGCTTTTTTCCATCTCCGGAGTTTCAATAACATGACTTCACAGATTTATATATGTGTGTATATGTATAAACCTGGGGGTGTATATCAGAAAACTGCTCATTACCCTACTGCACTTAAAATTTGCAGACATACTGGCCCAGCTTCCAACTCCCACACGGACTACTTATTGGCTGAGGGTTTCCTATGGCTGCCAGAGCTGCTAGGCCATGCGTGGGGAGCAAGGCAGGTATGCTGGGGAGTTAATACGACCCTTCCCTCCTCAAGGTTCTCAACCAATGATTGACAGGCGTTGGTGAACAAGTGTCCCAGCCGCTTTGCCCCATGGGAGGGGTCACTTTCAGACTGGGGTCTAGGGACCGTTTCCCAGTTCCCCTGTGGGAGTAAGTCCAATGGCCCACAGTTGTAACTTGCTTCTTGACACACTTCTTATTGGCTTCTCACCTTCCCTGTCTCATGTACCCTCTTTACCTACAAGTCCATGGCCACCTCCCAAATCCCTAGTTGTACTCAAACCTGTGTTTTAACATTTGCTTCTGGAGGAGTGCAAGCCAAGACAAGTCTTTGGGCCTGGAGGACATAAATTAGACTCTACATGTGATTACGTAGAAACTCCTTGTTAATGATGCTACAGGGGACCTTTCTCTAAGTAGGGCAGCAGCACCCTCGCAGAACTAATTACAGAAGACTTTATTTGGGTGCAGAGACCCAGTAATGAAAAACCTTTTCTTAACTGTTGACAGATTTGCCTACTTTTTGATCAGGGACTGTAGCAGTTGCCACAGATCCCCCCCGCCCCCCCGCCCCGCGTGGCTGACAGTGTCTGCCTGCTCCCACCTCAAGCACCTGCATCTATTTCTTTCCTTCCCAATTTGGAGTGCTGGTCTGGGCACAGGTGCAACCTGGACATGTTGAGTGACCAGGAGCGGGGGAGGTGGGACAGGGGGCCTCACAGGGGTGGGTTTGGAGGAGGTAAGGCTGGACCGGCTGGAAAGGAGGGTGGGCCCTGAATGACTGGATGAGACATTTAGGTTCGTTTTGTATCCAGAGTTGAGCCACTGACAATCTTTGAAGAGGGAGAGGCAGGAGTGTCCAAAACCATTCAATATGTACTTATTGATGGCCTATAATATGCCAGGTATTATGGACAGTGCATCAGTGTGGACACTGAGGTGCTGAAAAGTCCCTTCCTGTATTTCCAGTAGTCAGTTCCCCTCTGCACCCACTATTCCTTCTAATAGGGCATTGCTAGCACTTTAGCACATTTATTAAGTGCTACCTGTCTCCACCTCTACCACCTGCCTTATTCACCTCTGCCTTGAGCTTGGTGTTAAAGTTAGCCATAATTAATGAGCTTCTACCAGGTTTTTTTTTTTTTTTTCTCTTTCTACAAGTAACAGTAGGTTAATAAGAACAACATTGAACTCAGCCTTTAGGGAGAAGAAGTCATAATCAGCCAACGTGCTTCCTGAGAGGGGCGGTCTTTTTGACCAAAGACCACTGACCATCCTTACTCGGAGCCTGAGGCTTTGGGGCTATTTAAGCATCAGTTAATGGGGTTGTGTCTCCCTCTCTCCATCAGATAAATGCCCGAGTCACTCTTCTACCCTTTCTCTAAGGACTCTTAAACTTTTTAAATAAGAACTCTATTAAGTATTTCATTGTGAAGAATCTGAAACATACACAAAATATTAATAGAGAAAATAGTAATAATGAACCCTCATAAACCTTTCACTCAAATTCAGTAATTATCTAGAGCTTCCCTGTTTTGTTTCTCTATTTTGTCTTTTTTTTTTTTTTTGCTTAAGCGTTTCAAAATGAGTTCCAGCCATTGTCTCATTTCACTTGTACATATGAAATTAGAAAATATGGCCATTTTCTTATGTAACCACAATGCGTAGTCACACCTAACAAAATTAATCATAATTCTGCTTTTAATCATGATGCTTTAGCATCATCTAATACCTACTCCATACTTAATTTTGCTGACTGTTTGTTTGAATCGGGAATTAAACAAGATCCACATACGTTATTTGATTATTGCGTTTCTGAAATTTTGCCTCTGGAAACTCCCAGAGTTCTCTGAAATTTGATCTCACATCTGTGGGGGACAGCTAGACTTGTGACAATGCTTCTTGGACAATTTCCTCCCAACTCTTCATTCTCCTCTTCGTCCTCCTTTGCTTTGCCATTTTTTAATGGCAGAAAATTAGGTTAAATGTAGATAGTTTCTGTGGGGACGCTGAATTTGAACGTGAGCTCTGAACTGAGTGTGCTGGTTCTTGTCTGTGAAGTTTTGGCCTGAAGTTTAAAGCATCGTGGAAAATACAATACAGGTGGAAACCTGTAGTCTTTTTACTCATTACAGCTTTGGCCTTAGTAGCTCCAGCAATACGTCGAACCCTTTTGTCTGTGTATTGAAACTAAAGGGTTGATTCCCATTGTTTTTCCCACAAATTTTCAGCAGGCTGGGGCTAATTCCTTGTTTGCTTTAGGCTTAAAAATTCCTGAGGGGTAGGGACAAAAGGTGGGTGTGCAGTTGAAGTCGCTGGCAAGTGTGTGCAGAAGACGGGAGGGGAGTAGAATTTCGTGGGCTTTTCTGAAGCTTTCTCTCCTAACTGGAAATGTCGCCATTTGCTGGGATGTTTGCTGTATGTGTGTTGGAAAGAGAGACCTCTCTTCAAGTGTGGTGTGACATTTCTACAAAAATCAATGATTTAGAAAGAGGTAGCTGCAATGAAATGTGCAACTTTCCTTTCCATCCGTTGGAAAGCCTGCTGGGCAGGTTTTGAAATCTTCATACATGTTTTGTTTACCTTCGGTGGATAGAAAATGTTTTGACTCTGCACTTTTGGAACATGTAACAAATATCTTTGGGAATGTGACAAAAACCATAATAATCGCCAGTCCTATGTTTCCCAAATTGGTTTTGTGGTATTTACTTGCTTTCCCCCCCCTTTCCACTTTTAGTACTAGGGCTTATCTTTTCCTCTTATCTCGCAAGATTTTCATCTTATTAAGTGCGATTGCCTAATTCACTGGAAGGGAGGGTAACGAATGTGACTCAGCAGTGCCTCACCCATGTGTCAAGCTGGAACTTGTTCTTTGAACATTAGAGGCAGGGAGGCTTATGGAAGCATGATGATGTTTTCATTTGAATTTTGAAAAATTTAAAAAGCCAGGCACTAAATATTGACCCAATGAAGAGGGAAAGGCTGAATCCATTTTGAAATCTGGCCCCTACCCCCTACAAAAATACTCAAGAATTTTTATATCTTCTTTAAAGTCCTTAACATATATACATATATATAAAAGGATTAACTTTTCAAGTGACTGATAAAAGGGGAAAGAAAAATAAGGAAGAGTAGAGAAAGACTTTAATGAAAACTCAGCACAGGGCTAGCACTTAATTCCGTCTCACAAGAAAAAAGCATAATGGACAGTGAGAAGAGCCATTTACATTAATAACTTCCTAGCAACAGCTGTAATGAACAAAGACGGGCAGATGAGTCAGTTTTCTAAGACACTACCTCACAACAGAGCTTAGAAAAAAAGGGGAAAAGGAAGCAACAGTCCAATAGCTGAGATTCCTTGAACGGGGGTTATGTTCTGTGCAGCTTCAGACCAGACCGCTTGATCTTTGTTATTGTGGCTGAAAAATGATTTGCCAAAGAGAAGCAATTTGGCAAGATGAATCTCTCCCCGCCCAGGCATAGGCAAGGGTGAATGGGTGCTTAGAGGTCTACTTTTTCTGGGAACAGGTGATCAGGACTGATGCCTGTGAATCTCCTGGCTCGGCATGAAGGTCACTAACATCAAAATCCTCCTCCTCCTCCGGCCAACATCTGCCACCCCACTGGTTGAATGCTTCCTCGCCATGTCAGGCACTGTGCGTAGCACGGCACACAGATTTCTTTTGAACCTCCCAACACTCCTGTAAAAGTAGATAGGGTCCTTTTCATTTTAAAGACAAGGAATCTGAGGTTCGAAGAAGGAAAAGCACTTGGCCCAAATCTCACGCTTAATAGTCAAAGTAAAAATCGTTTTTTATTGAGCATGTACTGTACTCAGTGCCAGGCACTGTGCTAAATGCTTGTGTGGTTCGTCTGAGATGACGGTCCTCAGATCTCAGACGAGGGCACGGAGATGCAGGGAGGGCAGGTAATTTGCCTGAGGTCATGTAGGGAGAGCCAGAACTTGAATTCAAGCAGTTGTGCCAGAAGATGGGACACTAAGGATTCAAACCTGCGGGTCCCCTCACCTGCACCACTGCCACTCTCCATGTCCCCGGGCACATGGAGGGCAGAGGCAAACCGTGGGTCACTGATCATGTAATGTGTGACCTGTTAAAGCCACTCCCGTGGGTGTAACAAAGTTATTTATAGCCACATTAAGCTTCTGGCAATTGACTAAGGCCAATCTTAGACAAAACCACAGAGAATTGTGCGTCTGAAATTGTGTATGTGTGTGTTTCTTCTTCCTGGGGTTCTCCGTCCTGGCAGTGTCTCATGCCCCAGGACATTCTCTCAGTATTCGTTAACTTACTTATCCTTTGCCTCGTTTGGAAAATGGGCTGCATACTCGTTGAGGAAATGCTTTGGGCTGCAACTTGAACACCTACGAGTGGATCAAAGGGAAAATAGCAGCTTTATGTATGGTTGGTTAGGTGCAGATGTTTTCAGTGCTTTAAACAAAAGAAGTGACTAACCATAGATTTCCAGGGGCATGACAAGCAGCGGGTGGAGCTATCTTGAAGTGTGTGTGTGTCTGTAAGTGGGAGCGGAGGATGGCCCAGAAAGGATTTTTTTGGGAAAAAGAGGGAGACTTTCGTCTCTCTCAAAAAAGTCAAACAGGCCCATGTGGCTTATTCCACCGTCATGAGGATCTCAGGCCCTTACCTCCCTCCCTATTGGCTGACGGGAAGACTCAGCGAGGGGCAGGGATCCAGGGAGAAGCAGCCTGAGGAAAGTGGGTCAGTAGGCTGAGAAACGGGGACAGCTCTCTCTCTCTTCAGTTTCCTAGTCTGTGGCCTTTGCTGAGCGGCCCGCAGGTACAGTGTCTGTGTGTTCCAGTTTTGCAGATTTACCTTCCCTGGGAGGAGCCCCAACCCCAGCCCCAGGGCCTGCGGGAGCCCGTCTGGCCAGCACCCTGTTCTCTTTCCTTTCTCCCTCAAACTGTTCCCTCCAGCTCTGTGGTGATTTGGGGGCATCTGAGGAATTAACCCTTTCTCTAGTGGGTCTTTGCTTAACCACAAGCAAATGTCTGAACCCCCTTTTAAGCTGACTTCTCTCCCTGGACACCTGTGAACCCTCTTCTCTTAAAGGGGAAAGCTCCTCAGGAGGGGCCCTTTTTAGGCCCCCCTGCAGGCCTTGGGGCACAGGGATTGGGGTGCAGTTACATGCTGGGCGATCATCCCTCACCCGGCTCACGGTGACCTTGGCCTGGCCAGTGCAGCTGCACAGGGCTCCGCTGGCTGCTCCCATCTGAGGCCAGTTAAAAAAGGCCTAAAGCCGAACTAGAGGCTGCCCTGGGGATGCACTACCACCAAGGATAGGCGCCCAGAGGAGACCAGGAAAACTGGGACCGTAGAGGGGAGCTGGGGGTGGTGGCACATCATCTGCAGAGCCGCTCACGTGGCCTCTGGGGACCACCTCCTGGTGGCCTTCTGGGCAGCCTAGAGCTCAGGGCTGAGGGGGCTGCAGCCACCTCCCGCTTCCTGCAGCCCTGCCGTCTGGAGTTCCTCAAGATGGAGACACTGCTAAAATTTTATTTCTTTTTTCCTCACATTTTCTTTCTCTGTCCCTCTCTAATCCCGGGATTTGAGAAATTCTTTGATTTCCAAGCTTGAAAAGGCAGGCAAGAGACACCGACATCGCTCGTGTTCTGCCGGCTTTGGTTTGGGTCCCAGAGAAAGTTTTCGCATCTGAGACATTTCGAGATCCTACCCCACCGAAGTTCTTAAGTTCGTTTTTGCCTAGTCGGGAAAAAATGTGCAACTTGCCGTTGCCAATCAGAATGCTCCCCACCCCTCTTTCAGAGAAAATACTTGACAGCAACTAACATCCTATATTAATAGACCAGTAATTGCTACGTTTCATACCACGTAGGTTTCCCTCCGAAACCGCAATTACATTCAGATTCCTGCGGCGAGGGTTTTACACGTAGCAGCTACGTGCTATTCCAGCAAGCTCATCTCAACCGCTCACAGGTTTTTCTTGAGCCTTTAATTGGACCTTGTGCTCCTCTGGGTAGGGGCAGGGCTTTGAGATTGAGTGCCATGGTTTAGCTGGGTTCTTTAGCGAAGATTCTAGGGACCCCCGGATTGCATCAAGAGTTGCATTTGTCGGTGTGGGTTTCTGATGAAACCATGACATCTCATTGCGTCGCTGAACACTGTGGTTTTGAATCAGGGCTTTGGAGACAAAGCGGAGAAACGTCCCCAAACTGAAGCTCTTAACAGAAAATCACCAGCCTTCATTTGCAGATTGGCTTTGTGCCACATTTTTGCTCAACCCTGTGTCAGTGGCTTGCGACATTTTCTGATGTTTAACCTCAACCTTCTTGCTTCTTTCCAAAAAAAAATCTGATGCCTCAGACAGCCGAGGCACCTGTCCTGTGCCGTGGACAGTGTGACTCCATGTGCTTGAGGGCCGGCTATTCCTCCAGACTAAATATAATCTGGCGTCACCCTCTATTAAGTTTAAAAAAATATCCCTTTCCTGACTGAGATACCAAAAGAAAATGAAAAAAAAGTTTGGGCTTTCCTTGATTTTTCATTCTTTCGTTTTAACCCTTGCAAAGGTGTCAATACATAGTTCAGTATTCGGTATTCACCAGTGAGGGTATCCTTTTTTTTTTTTTTTTTTTCTAGTTAATGACGCTCCAGGTGGCACCAGAGACTTGGCTTTACCATTTGCAGCAGGCTCATCATCCCACAGGTTTTGATCTTGGACGCTGCTGTAATCGAGTATTCCACAGAGAATGGTAAGGTGAGGAGCCGTTCTTACTGAGACACGTTTGAAAATCTCTGATGCGATGCGGAGCCTTTCTCTGCTTGCCGTTGAAGATGTTAGTCATGAAGAAAGTTCTTATCTTGGAGACTCTGATAGCTGTTCTAAATCTTGTAAGTATTGTTTTTATGCTGTTTTTTTTTTTTTTTGTCAAATATCGAATTTCATTTGGAGTAATAATTCTTCATCGTGGTCTTATGCTCTCTCAGGACGCCTCTAATTCATTTCGTACTAAAAACAGTTTCACTTTCAAAATCTTTCATGGATCTTTCTAACGTAACACGTATTTAAAAAAAATCACATCACCCTTGCTCAAACCTTTTTGATTGAAGGCTCCCCTTTGCCCTTGCGTCTTAGAATGGAAAGGGATCATGGAAATCCAGCCTCCCAATGGGTATAGAAATTATCTTCCCAATAATCTTCTGTTCCTTGCTTATGGCTTCCAGCACCTGGGACTCTCCACTTCATGAAGTAGTCAGTTCATTATCAGACAGCCTGAGGTTTTCATCATGTTTGTTTTCACATGGAGGTGAAACCAACTCCTTGCAGCTAGTGGACCAACGGACCCGGTTTTGCCCATGAGAACCACCACCAAAACACTTGCTTCTTTTGTGTATGATATTTGAAGACCTTACTCTGTCCGCGGTATTTTTCACCAGCTCAAGCTCAGAGCCCTTTCGCTGTTCCATGTGGCATGGTCAAGGCTCAGTGTCAGCCCCTGGGTACATCTAGTTCATCATCGTTCCTCGCAAAGTGTGGAGTCGGCCCGAGACTCATCATCTGGGCTTTCGAGAGCTCCCTGCCAGCCCATCTCCTGTATCCATGCACTGTTTCTGAGTAGGAGGGGATGAGGAATGGGGAGAAGAAATTTAGAGGTGTGGAGAGCAGAAAACATATTGAGATATTATCCTCAATATCTGTTGTGTGGCTTCCGCAGTGAAACTTTCCCCTATCTCTCCAAGAAAACGTCCGTAGAATATCAATTTCTCCCTGATATACAGAAGTAGATTTTGGGGGGGCTGTTGTTAATTAAAGTGCTTTCTCCAGCTTGATGGGAGGGCAGGGGCACATCCATGAGGCACTGGGAAATTGGTTCACGAAGAAGAAAGGCTGTGTACACTACATGTACACACAGACACGTTTATACTGCTCTTGTCTTGATTTTTAGTTGTATACGATTTTTGGTGACTCACGAGGCCTACGAGCATTAAAATCCTAGATTATTGTTGATTCATGAAAGAGGGGAATCTGGCTCGGCCGGAACCCTGGCAGAGCGCTCTGTAATTGCGTTATGTTTCATAATTGTTTGGAGCTGGGTTATTTGTCCAATTCCATCACACTTGATTATTTCCTCCTCCTGCCTTATAAATTGGATAAAGCTCTTATCAGTATTTGCTCAGCCGTAGGAAATGGCCTGAGTTTCAGGCCCTCACGTCACGCTTAAAGAGGACGTGAACGTATCTGAAACAGCCAGGCCTGGCGCTATTTGCTTCCCACCGTTACTGCACAGCCCACTTTTTGACTAAACCAGTTTCAGCTGCAGAAAGCAAAGATTACGATGAATGGGAACCCACAAAACAGGAGCACTGCTAACTAGCAGATCTCAGATGGACAACGTCAGTGTCGGCTGCCTGGGGTCAGCAGACTGGGTCTTTGGCAGAACGCGGCTAGCTCGCCACTCCTGCAGGTGGGCGGCCAGGAAACCAGGCTTCCAGAGTTCCCTGGAGAGTCTCAGAGTCTGCGCAGCACCCTGTGTGGAAGGCAAGGCTCTGGACCAGTGGGGGCATTGTTAGGGCTGAGGTCTTTCTCCCTTTATCCCTGCGTCACCTGCGCCGCATGCTTTGACATGCATTTGCTTTTCAGCAGCCTTAGGGAGGGTGCCCAGCTGATGCGGCTCCTGTCTCCAGGTGAGAGACTATGGCTCAGAGAGGTGTCACATCACAAATGCAAGTTGGAGACTTCACTGCATCTTCAACCTTTGCCTTCTGGACTCTATGTCCAGTGCTCTTCCTGCAGTGTTTTGCTGACTTAATATGATCCCTGGGGCCAATGCTTTCTAGCTGTGAAGGAAAAGCCTTGAGTCAGAGAAAGACTGAGATGGTTGAGTTGGACGTTTTTCTGACGTCAACAGTGATTTCGAGCAGAGGAGGAGGGCATAGGCCTCTGCCCAAGGGATTCGCTGAAGCCGTTCTGTGGAAATTGTGTAGCCCAGGGGACATTCGATGATGCAGCTTCAAGTCCAGAACAAGTAGGGAGCCGAGACCCACACCCGAATCCACAGCAGCCCCTGGCGTCATGAAGTAAAGAAGGATTTAAGAATAGGCTGCCTTGTGTATGGTGACGAGTGGGGGCGGCACATTGTTTTCGCTGAAGGGACCCTTAGTGCTTCTCATGTTAGAGGAATTGGATATAATTTAAAAGAAAACACTCATTATTTTAATTTTCATTGTTAGCTGGGATAGTCTTTACAACCATGACGTATCCGTAAGCAACTTTTAGAGAGTTCAGTCATCTCGTTAAAAGAAGGAATGTCAAAAAAATCAAAATTTCTATAAATGGTTCCCAGATAGGATTTATTTAAAATCTACTTAAGTATTCATATATACAGATAAATATAAATAATGTCAAAAGGCAAGAAACACAATCAAGTATTTAGAATTCTCGAGTATTCTTCCACTAAGAAAAAGCTGTTCTGTTTTTCCTTTTAAAGAAAACTTTCTCCCGAGCGAGGGGTCCCTAAAACTACTGCTAATACAACAGAAGGAATTTCCCAGTTTTCCAAGTGCATCTTACTTTCTCTCGTGTTTCTTTCCTTCTGTTTCTCACTTGGCATCCTGTTGCCTCGTAGAAGCTTTCTGTTGTTTTCTGAACGACACAAGTCCTCCGTGTCTGCCCTTGCTCCCTGTCTACCTGTGGCCGGTGCCTTCAGTGGAATGACCTTGGTTTGTGTGTGACGCTGCAGCCTTTGACTGAGCAGCAGTGCAAGGTGGAACGGACTGGACCACGGATGGGACCCTCCCTTGGGAACAGGGCTTTGGTCGCCAGCGTGGGTCCTCTCGGACTGGCCTTGCACTGTGAGTTCCCTGATGAGGGGTCTGGCCAGGTCTATCTCAGCGGGGTGGCCAACGGTGCCAGCATTTGCTTTGCTCTTCATAGCCTTTTCCTCTTTAGAGTCATAAGGGACAACAAAAGGGAACTCGGATCCATTACAAGGCATCTGGAGGAGCAGGATGCAGCTGTTCTTCCCAAGAGCAGACAGCAAGTGTTTTAAAATAAAGATGCAGCCAACGGTGCCTAGTTCCCGGCTGAGACGCTGACACTGGAGGATCTGTACAGACCCGGGTTCCTTCCCTGGGGGACTAACGCGCAACATCAGCGTCACAGCGAAAGAGGTTTTGAAATATTCTGGCCCAGGCCCCTCTTTACATCCGTTGAGTCAGAATCTCCACGGGGACCTCATCCTTGGAAACAGTTGCAGGGGATGCTAACATGCATCTCTGCTTAGAGACACTGGTTTAGGAAACAATTACCCAGAGCTGTTTGGAGGTCCTTTGACATCCAGACTGTGATACTGTTTCCTTCAAGCCTTCCACCTCTTATGGAGTCTCACAGGGCACCAAGGCGTCACTCAGAAGGCATGCCGTGGGGGAGGATGGACTGTTGGGTGTCAGGAAAACGAGTGCTCAGCAAGTTTTGTCGTTCTCCGATGTGCAAAAGCCTGTAGTTAGGCACCTTCACCGGGGTAGGGCAGCGTTAGGAGATGCGGGGTGGTGATGAGCTGACTGGTTTTACTCCTGACTCTGCTTTTAAAGTTAGCGCACTCGATTTCCTGGGGCTTCGGTCCCCTTGCTGCTAAATTAGATTTAAGAGAACTGGAAGGTCATCTGACATTCTAGGCTACTCTGAGTTCAACTTGAAAAGAAAAAACAACTTAGTGTTATACAAGTGACCTATTTTTATTGTAGAAAACCAGAAGATGTAGGAATAAGCAAAACAAAAAGGGAAGAAAAATTTCTTATTTCATGACCCCGCCGCCCGAGATGACCTTTAAATATATAAATTCTTGTAGTCCTTGTGCAAGGATAAATAGATATATGATGTGTGGCATAAACATAAAAATGCATATATTTTAATGTAAAATGTATTTTCCGGCAAGGTGCTTATATTGTGTACTGTCTTTTAACAAGGACACAGGAAAACCCCATTAATTGCACATGTGGCACTATAACTTGGGGGCGGATAGCTTAGTGATCAAGACTCTGGCCTTGGAGGCTGACATGGGCCACTCCTTACTAGCCGTGTAACCTTGACCAAATCACTTCTCCTGTCTAAATCTCGATTTCCTCCCATGGGAAAATAAACATAATAATAATGCCCACTTCATAAAGTGTCTGAGGATTAAATCAGACAGTGGATGCTAAGTGCTTAGTGCAGTGCCCAATAAGTGCCCATAGTAAGGGCCCAATAAATGGTAGCTAAAATGCTGCATTTCATTTCACTTTACTAATACACATAATTTACTATTACTGCTTCTCCAGATTTTTCTTTGCTATTATACACAATGCTGTAATGACTGCTTCATAGATAAGTATTTGTACCTATTTATACATATTCCTAGGACAGACTTCTAAAAGCAGAATTGCTGAGCTAAAGGGCACATACGTTTTATTTTATTTTTACCTTTATTTATTTTGGTTTCTAAGAGCATCTGTTGCACAGGTCTGAGTGCAAGAAATGGCAAACAGCTGCTTCATTTGCTGTAAAAGCTTGTCAGGTGCAAATGTCAAGTCCTGAAGCTTTCACAAGCCCACTGGGTCTCAGCCCCTCTGGAGCGGGCTGGGCCCAGGCTCCTGAGTGAGGGGGCAGCTTCTGCATGGAACATTCTGCCTCTTGTCACCTGAGGCATCGGGCACTTTGGTAATGCCCCGGGCTGGCTCCTCTTTATTTGTGCATACTCAGGCTCCCATGGCCACCTTCGGCTGGGAAGCTTACAAGGTGGAGGGGCCAGCCCAGGGACACTGGGCAGACAAGACTTAGCCAGGTACCAGGTGTGTATAAACATTTATTTGTTGGTTCTTTGCTTTTTTTTTTTTTTTTTTTTGGAAACTTGGCTTAAGGTCTATGTTTACACCTCAAGATTTTAAAATTAGTAAACTCTGTGGATATTTATATTCATGTATATTTTCCACTTTTGGTGTTTTACTTGGAAATTCTACCCTATGAGGCTTTTAATTTTAATTTTTGGTACTACTAGAACACTTCATCCTAAGTGAGATAGATATGTGTTTGAAATAAACACCAAAGACCATGCTTCTAGAAGTATCTTGTGGGGCTGGCTTGTGGACAAGAAGACTAACCTTTACAATGTCTTTTAAAACCTGTGTTTAGTGATGATAGAAGCCTGATAGGAAAAAACATGTCTTGATTCACAGGACAATTGTGAAGTAGAAAAGTTTGTTTTTAATCCCTCTCGTCTGAGCTGTTTGATTTGTAGCACCTCATGCTTTTCACAAATCTATATGGCCCCAGGTTGTTCTGTTGCTATAAGAAATTTTCTAGCAACTAATTTATGCTAAGATGTAAATGACTGACCGAACAAGCTGCCTGTTCGTAGTCTATTTACATTTTACCAGAGCACTATAGAAAGAGAATGATACACAAATGGCAGGATTTCAGCCATCTGATTCAGACTGAATGCAAGAGATAAAGCTTTGGTTAAATGAATCCTTACCCGTATTCCTGGACCTACTCACGGAAGCGGCAGTTCCCGGCAGCTGTTGAGCGTTGAGAGCACACAGTACACAGGGCAAGGGGGTGAGTTCTAGAGGCAGAATACCAGGGTCCAGTCCTAGTTCTGCCCCTTACTAGCTGTGGGACCATGGGCAAGCTTATTAACCCCTCGGTGCTTCGGCTTCCTCATCTGTAACATGATAATGAGTGACAGGGCCCATCTCATAGCAGTGGTGAGAGGATTGAGTGGTTTATTAAATGCACAGTACCCAGAACACTGCCAGCACAGAGCAAGGGCTCTATAGGTACTAGTAAGAATTAAATAGAAAGTTGGAATCCTTTCTTTACCCATGCTCTGGGGATTCTGATACATGACTACTCGGTCTTCCTCTCCCCTCCCTAACTCTCTGTTTCCTTTCTTTGTTTTTGTTTTGTTTTTGTTTTTGACTCATCCATGTCTCAGATTCCCCTTACATGTGATGATTTACACAACCTCATCCTTAGTTGTCATTTTTTCCCTTTTGCTCCTCTCTCCCTGGACCACCTTTGTTTCTCATGATGCGTTTATTAATTCTTTGAGCTGGTTTCCCAGATTGAAATCGCCAGCCTTGCCTACCCATACATAGCCTTTGCAGATTTCATCAGTTAACATTTGTGTGTGTGTTTGCTGTAATGATGGAACACACAACTTAAATTGGCTTAAATAATAAAGAAGTTTATTAGCTGAAAAATTCCAGACAACATGGCTTCAGGTACGGTTTGACTGCAGGCTCTCACGATATAACCAAGGCCCTGGATTTTCTCATCTGTTCGCTCTGCCTTCCTGGGGATTGGCCGCATCGTCTGACAGCTGGGAGTTTAGCTGGAATCTGCGAAGTACTCATGCTTCTTCTTTCCACCATGCCACTGATGGGGAGAAAGGAGAGCCCACGTTTCTGGCATTAGCGGAGAAGCAGGTCTAACACTATATTTAACTTAAAATCTGGGCACTGCTTTGTGAAAAGGAACATGAATGGATGCCGATGGGGGAAAGCAGTAGATAGTCACTACGAATGTATTGCTTTTCCTCAAATTCACCAAAGCACGACCAAGGTATATGCTTGATTCTTCTGTGCTGGCTTCGCTAATTCCATTGAGGCTGTCCGATTCTCTCATGTTCTGGGTTCAAACGCTCAGTGGTCAAATTTACTGTTTGCTTTCCCTATCAGTCAGTCCACTTGTGTTTCAGTCAGTGGGTCCTGGAATCCACTCCCACCTCCAAGTCTATGTCCTGCTCACTGGTCCAGCCCAGTGCCAGCCCTCCTGCTCTGCATAATGTCTTGTGGACACTGGGGTCCACACTGAATTCACCTGCTTAACTTCTATGACACGGACATCCCCAGCATTCACACATTTTTTTTTTTTCATTTTCTGTTTGGTATCGTTACTTATCTCTACCTTACTTCTACTTTTACTGCCCACTTGGGGATTCAGAATGCCCCAGAAGTGTATCTGGTATTTCCCTGGCACGTGGTCTCTGTAATGGAGACTCAGCCAAAGCTTCCATTGGCTGAGGGGGCCGCAGACCCGTGGAAGCGTGCCAGGGTCGGGTTCTCTATAGGAGAATGGAACTTCGGGTACGCCCAGGTCTGGGCGGAGTGGCCCAGTAGTGTGCCGTGGGACTGCGGGCCCACGGCGTGTGAAGAGACGAGATGTGGACAAGGCTCTGGGGTTGGGTCAGTGGGAAGGTGGCTGCATCAAGCAATGCCACCATTCTCTTTACTGTATGAGTTTTCAGAGCCTCAATATGGTAATATGGTCCGTGGCTCTGCGCAAGGGCGCTTTTCATGAGCTGAACTGTGTCCTCCCAAAATTCGTGTGTTAAAGACCTAACCCTCTCCAGAATGTGACTGTATTTGGAAATAGGGTCTTTAACGAGGTCATAAGTTAAAACGAAGTCAGGTGGCGGGCCCTAATCCAAAGTGACTGGTATCTTTCTAAGAGGAAGAGGTAAAGACAACAGGAAAAACCATGCAAAGACATAGGGCGGAGGTGACCCTCTACAAGCCAAGGAGAGAGGCCTCGGAAGAAACCAACCCAGCCCGCACCTCGATGTCAGACGGTTAGTATGCGGAACTGAGAGAATTGATTTCTGGCATCGAAGCCGCCAGTCTGTGGTGTAGGCTGGGGTGTAGCTGATTGTTTTCCAGATGAATTTGACAACACAACCCCTCTTTTACCAACAGAATTTTATAAGGTGAGCCTCTCGTGTAATTTCCTGGGCCACAGTGGCCATCAGTGGTGCTGGGTGTGGCAGGCGCCTCCCAGAGACAGACCAGCCTGTGCTGTGTGCTCTGCCTTTTATGCACATTCATACACCGCGGATGTCTGCTCTGGTCTGCCTCGTAGCCACGTTCATGCACTAACGAGCTATAGCATATGATGGGGTCCTGGTTTTGAACCTCGCAAACTATAGAAGACTTGATTTCTACAAGGATACGACTTTAGTTGGGAGTCCCTGGAAATAAGAACAGCGTTTGACTTGTGTGATATAAAATGGGTGCAATAATATGCTAACCGGCTGACATTGGGAGGAAGATTTAGATATGCATGCATTGCGGTTCTCTGTCAAAGAAGGCATGGTTTGAAATGACCGCTTTGAGCAGCAGTTTCTAAAGCCTCTTTCTTTTCCTCGATGGATGTGTGGTCCTTTCTGAAGGATACCATCTCTTCTTTATCCAACGACCTGTGTCACGTGACATGATGTAACGGTTTGCTGTAAAAAGGGGGTAAGCTTTTTCTATTCCTCTTGCATATTTCCTTTTCACAAAAATTTCTCCCTCTTTTTAGTTATAGGTCTCTCTCTTTGGTAACAGTAACCCATAGATTGTAGGGTGGCCAATAAGCATGAGGAAAGAGAAGGTGCTATTTATTGATCAGAATGCATACGCTGGAGCTCAAGGACAGTGCTGATGTGAAGTGCATATGGTAATTAGTTTTTGTAAGACTTTCATGGACGAATGGAGTGTCTCTTTTAAAAATGAAATAATTATTGCTACTGGAAGGGGAAAAAAGAGGCAAGTCTTGGTTTTTCTCTGGTAAATGCAACACTTATTCACAGGGTCAAATAAACATCTCCAGAACAGTCACAGCACAGGTTTATCCTGAGAAAAGAGTCAGGTGAGCATTTTTATTACCTGTGATAGTGTGTGTGTGTGTACTTGAGTGTGGATTTAATGGAAAACAGTGCCTCAAGGATGGTTGTGGTAGAGAGTGGGGAAGGGGCTGTGGACACCTGGCTTTTGAAGTCAGTACTCCTTCTTCAACTGACTATGGCACCCAACATATGGTCACCATGATTGACCAAATAACCATAAAGCTGTCAGAAACTATGAACATGTGGAAATGACAATGAGAATCATTTCGCATATCAGTGTTTAGAGGGTCAGACTCCAGTGTGCTTGAGAATTGCCTTTGGGTGCTTTTTAAATACAGATCCAAGGACTCTTCTCCTCATGATTCGGGTCCAGCACATCTGGAGTTGGGACCCAGAATCTGCATTTTAAGAAGGTGTTTAGGTGATTTCAATATATTGAGTCCTCAGACCTGGTTTGGAAGCCACAGGCCTAGAAGGGCCTGTTTCTGGGCAGTGGATGGGCCTGGCTGGCTCCTTCCTGCATGAAGCTTGCCAGTCAGCCACATAGCCTGGCCATGTTATTGAGAAAATACAGCAAATGGAACCCAGATGAGTCATATGTAAACTTATTAAGTTTAAATGTTTTCATAAGCAACTTATCCTTTCCAAAAATCAGGTTATAATACATTTTGGAGGGAGCCTTTGGGTTTGCTCATCTGAAACAATACCAAATGTAGATTTGGGGACATTGCGGCCCAAGCCACAGGTTCTGTAATTGCAAGAGCATAATCTTCGTTGATGATCAGATAACTAATTACACTGGACTTCCCTACCAGGGTCCTGCTGTGTGTCACAATATTTCTGGCCTCTTATTTGGAATGCAATAAACTGACTGACTGTTAAAAGCCCTTTGTCCCCTTTAAAAGGAGGTTATTTATTTCTGTCCCACAGAGTTTAGAGCCTCCCCTGAGGAAGATGCCTCAGTCTTTACTAAATTAACTCTTCGGGTATTATGCCATCAGGATAGACTCAAAAAGAGGGAATCGCAATTACTTACCAATGACAGAGTCAGCACTCTGTGGGACGTTTATGTGATTTGTAGCCCTGTGTTTAACTTAATCCTAAAATGGCTTAGATTTTACGCAAAATTAGTTTAGTTCTGATTGCTACTGTACTCTCTTTCAGGCCACTATCCACATGATGTAAGAAAAACACCAAAGTTTTCTCGAGGTCCATTGTTGTTTCATTGATCTTTAATATATAGGCAGGAATTTTTTTAAAGGCCAGTCTATAAAACCTCTTCAGATAGCTCAGGCCATTAGTGTTTGTCAAAGTCCAATTCATAATACTATGGTCAAAATATCAAGTAGGAAATGATTTTTTTTTTGTCAAGTCAAAATCCTTTTTAAGTGGTATAAAACAATGCCATTCTTCTATTAACTATGCATTTAAGTACCAAGGTAGCAATTAGATCATTTGGATGCTTTTCTGACTGTCATGGGAACTAGGAAGACAAAAATGCACCCCTACATTGATAGTGTAATCTTAATATCATCTATAGAAATAGCTGTGAAACACCTATGAGCCCATTGCCTGATTGAAAAGATAAGTATCGACCACATGGAAATTAAAATTACTGTGGTTGGCCAAAATTTCTCAGAGTTAAGTTGGACTTTGTCCTAACTGGACAGTTCTAAATGAATAACATGTTCAGAGGTAAATAAGATAATGAATGTTCTGGGTAAAAGATGAAGCTCTAGTCACATTAAAGACTGTTTTCGCGTTCTTGGGGTCTCCTGTAGCAGTTAATATCCTGGTGGGCTCATCAGAATTTAGAGCTATTGAAAATCAGAAATTCTCCTGGGGACGTTTTGGAATTTAAAAATTATCGAGGCAGCCAACCAGGAAGACTTAACCTTGAAATTTTCTTTCTTTCCTTTTTTGACCCAGAGATCTGGAAATTGCAGCCCAACCTCTATCTGAGCACTTGACAAATTTCAAGTCCAGTTTTGTGAAAGGCGTGGGCCCTACATCTAGGCCAGTGGTTCTCATCGTGGGGTGTTCTCCTCTCTGCTCTCAGGAATCATTTGACATTTTGGTTGTCACACCTGGGTGAAGGTACTACTGACATCCAGTGGTCATCTAGCGGGACGCTAAACATCCTACCGTACAGGAGACAGCCTCTTCCCTACCCCACTTTTCAGAGAATTTATCCCCACTACGTGTCAGTGCTGCGGAGGCTGAAAATCCCTGTTCTCGGCCAACCTGGGACCACAAGGGTGTGCTCCCGGGCAGGCGTCCCCCAGCCGTGAGAATCAGGCCTTTCTGTCTTCTCAGGAGGGAATTCATCCTGCATCCAGCATCCAAGACTCTTTAATTGACTTCATAACTTCTTGACACTGAGGCCCTGGTCAGGGATTCAGCTCCAAAAACAATCCAGAATTTGCTAAAAGGTCAACCAAGTTTTGATTTGAGGGGAACGTCCAAGGGCAATTTTGCCCATTTATTCGAGTCTCTAAAATCTTTCCTTGCGTTGAGTAGATGTTGAGAAGAAATGATCAAACAGATTACACATACATGCACTTTATTATCTTAGTTTTCCAAATATTTCCAAATTGAGATGTTGAGGTGATAAGCTCCTGGGGTAGGTTGAGTTCATGAAAGAAAACTGTAGAGTGCTGTGAAGCTGTTGGGGTGATGAGGTTTTAAGGTTTTTCTTGTAGCTTTCTTGTGGTGTTATTTAGGGAGCATGCATAGGATGAGTATGTTTGGTTTCATACCTGTTCTGCATGTAACTGTATACATCTGATGACCTGTCAGCAATAAGTCCTGAAAGATCCAACTCAAGGAAGAGACTGGGCCTAAATCCAAGCCTGCAATTCCTCTCTGTTGACTCTCCCCAGGTGACCAGAGACCATAGTTGTCTCTGTAACCTAGACCGGAAACAGCTCGAAGCTTCAGTTCCTCGCCCCGCCCCCTCACCAGGTGCCAGCTCTGCTCAGCATCCAGATCCAAAGCCCCTTTTAAGTATGTGCGTGTGGGGGTTCACCCCAAGTCTCTAGTTTCACCTTCCAGAGTAGGCAGGGAATCTGGAGTTTTCTGTAACCAGCTCCCTTCTGGAGATTTTGCAGGATGGAACAGGTGAGCATTGGGCCAGGCAGCCCCTCTGAGAAGAAGTCTTCATGCAGTTTGAGCTGAAGGGGAGAGGGAAGGTGTGTGTGTGTGTGTGGGGGGGTGTCACCAACATCAGAAGTGAAGACTTTCCTGACCTACTGCTTTTTACATAAACACACCAACAATGTAGCCTTGGAATATAGTACCTGGAAACTAAATTAATCTCTTTTCGATGAATGTGGATACTTCCTTTTACCAGGAAGTCATTGTCAGCTAACAGAGAGCCTGTTGGAGTGTGGAGTTGCAGTGACTAATTAAACCCAGATGCCTGCTTCTTAATTGGTTTTAATCAGTCTTTTACCTTGAGTCTTTCTATATGATTTAATAATGTAAGACAACCCACCTCCTGAGGAACGTGAGCGGGGTAGAAATGATAAATAACAGATAGAAAAAGAAATGAAGTTTTACAGTTAATGCCTTTTTTAATAACATGATAGTAATGTAGAACCGTTGCTGACTGAGGTATGAGTGACTGAAGAACGGGCTCGTTTGGGTGTTTCGTTTAGGGCACTTGCCCTCGACGTGAAGGGCTTCTCCGGCGTTGTTTGCTTTCTTGCCCGCTTTGCTCATCCGTCATGGGCTTGACACCCTTCACTGGCCTTTTCCTTAATGCCTCTTTTCCCTTCTCCAAATCTGCTTTTACCCTTACCTAAGGCTTGATAATCTTAAAAAAAAAAAAAAGCCTAAAATGGGTTAACGCCTTTGCAAAACAATCTTCCTATTGGTTGTGCCTATGCTGTTATGCACTAGGCTGGGTGTTACAGGAGGGTAGGAATCTTGTGTTCCGTTCCTTGGCTTCCAAGCTGTTTGGCTTCAAAGGCACCGGCGTTGGCTGGGCCCTCTGCTTCCTGTTTGTAGCATCTTCTCCTGAGCTGAGCCGTCTCTTCCTGTTCATTCTGCTTCTCCCTGCCACGAGGAACCTGAGGCATTAACCCATCTTACCCCATTGCATAATGCAACCACAGCCCCAGAGCGCAAGAACTGGAAAAATTCTCCTTTTAGTCTACCGCTTTTCCTGCAATATTCCACGGGACTGGTCTCAAAACCGTGCGAAGCTAAGCTCGGGCCATTGTTATTTAACAAAGTGAAGTCCTACACATCTGGATGTTCTAGAGGTAGAATTTGTGGTTATTCGCCTTCAGTTAACTAAAATATAATCCCGTGCCAGATAAACAGAAAGCATTTTCTAAGTCAGCTTTTCCTAGAGTGCGCTCCTCTGAACATTGATCCTATTAAATGCTAGAAAAGGCAGTTTTATCATCAAATAAACAATGTTTGGAAAACACTGCACGTTGCGCCTCGCTCTTAGGAGATTTGAAACGCACATTATTGGTACGTTATAGTCTCAGCGAATTCTCGCAAGTTCAAATTTATGTTTAAGTCTGTTTCCCAAGTGTGCTCAACCAGCTCCACCACACACATATACTATTATATGTATATATATATATATCTCAACTAATAGCATCTACTCAGCATCATTTACAAATGGGATGCTGGGAGAGTTAATCTGCTTAAGAGCAGGAAAAAAATCAGTAAGAACGAGGACTGGAAGACTTTTCCCAACAAGAAAGTTCTGAATCTCCAAAGAAGAAGAGCTGCACTAGGAAAACCAATGACTCCTTTAAATTTTTCTTGGCAAAATGACCTTCTTTATAGTCATGCTATGAAAATCAAACATGAATAAAGAGTATCAGATAGTATTCTCAGAAATTTAGTAATTGGCTTGCTCCTAAAATATTCATTTTTGTTCATCCTAAGAAATGATGCATTAAGTTTTTCCCAAAATGAAGTCTAAGAAGCTACCCCCTCATTATTATTTATCACTGCATTCGCTTTAAGTGCCTTTTTTTTTTTTCCTGGTGCCAGTTGTCCTCGAGTTAGGGAACTTCCTGTCCTATAAACAGGATTACGGTAAGTGTTTAAAACAATAGCACTTCACAGAACAAGTGGTTTTGAGGGACTGTGCAATGTTCTTTGTGTCACCTGTGGATGCTGCTGATTAAAAATGGTTATTATTGAATGCAAACGCACCTTCACTTAGCTGGCATTGCGTGGCAATTGTGAGTCGACATTCAAAGCCCAATTTCATCCCCTGCTACTTCTGTGAACTTGGATGCGATCCTTAGCTTCTCCGAGCATCAGTTCACCACCTGAGATAGAGGGAATAGTGAAAGCGCTCACCTTATGGGAGCATGGTGAGGATTTAGGGGTCAATGCCTTTATTAGTTTCCTAGGGCAGCCATAACAGAGCAGCACAAACTGAGTGGCTTCAGTTGCAAAAATTTCTTGTCTCTCGGTTTTGGAGTCTGGAAGTCTGAAACCCAGGTGTTGGTTCCTTCTGAGGACTGTGGAGGAAAATACATTCCAGGCCTCTCTCTTGGTTTCTGGTAGCCTCGGCTTATAGATGGTGTGCCTCCTGTTTCTTCATGTCATCATCCTTCTATGCATTTCTGTGTCCAAATGTCCTCTTTTTATAAGGACACTATTCATTTTGGATTAGGGCCCACCCTAATGACCTCGTCTTAACTCGATTACCACTGCAAAGACTCTACCTCAAAATAAATCACACTGTGAGATTCTGAGGGTTAGGGACCCAATCTATCTTTTTGGGGAAATAGAAGTCAACACATATGATGCCTAGGAGATACGAATTACAGAGCCCATGGTAAGCATGCATTAAATATGATTCATTATAATGAGGTTGATCCTTATGAAATTGATGCTATTTGATAATTTTCACCTACAAAAATGGAAATATAAGAAGATTCAACAAGACTACATTGCTTTTTTTCCCCCCAACAATCTCCAACTAGATGTTCTTTGTCCCTGACATAGATCCCCACCACCTGAGGCTGGCTGTGCTGACTCATTTTGCCTCCTCCAGTCTAAGTTTTTTATTTCTCAGTTCTGGGACTTCTCTATTTTTACTTATATTTTTTTTACTTATTTTTAATTTTTATTTTTCAATTAGCGTCGATATTCAATACTATTTTCTGTTCGTTTCAGGTGTGGGGCTTCTCTAATCTTCATCTCCTCAATGCAGCAGAGATTCCAGGATGCTTACCTGTCAGGCCCCTACTTGGACCCTTCCAAGGCCCCGGGAGAGGCCTCCAGCTGGCATTCACATAGACATATATTTTTGTAAAATGTGCAGAAATAAGATATTTAACCTCAGTTATTTAAGACCACTCTCTCTTTGCTCTCCAATTTCTCTTCTACGACACTTTCTCTCAGCTTGGGAGGCACTGGAGTGACCCTGGGCAATTATTTTTTTAATAGACTTTAGTTTTTAGAGAAGTTTTAGGTTTACAGCAAAATTGAGTGGCAAGTACAAAGATTTCCTGTGTATCCACTGTCCCTACACAGGCACAGCCTCCCCCACTATCATTATCCCTCACCAGAGTGCTATGTTTCTACATTTATACATCATAATCTCCCAAAGTCTAGAGTTTACGTTATGCTTCATGCTCGGTGTTGTGCATTCTGTGGGTGTGGACAAATGTGTAATGATATGTGGCCACCATTGTAGTATCATGCAGAAGAATTTGACAAGCCTCTGGGGGCCACCTGTTCTTCCTGTTTCCAACACTTGGCAACCAGTGATCTGGCAAAACCACAGTTTTGCCTTTTCCAGAATGTCATATGGTTGGAATCAGACAGTATGTAGCTTTTCAGATGGGCTTCTTTTACTTAGTAATATGCATTTAAGTTTCTTCCATGTCTTTCATGGCTTGATACCTCATTTCTTTTTTTTACATTGAGTAATATTCCATTGTCCGGATATATCACAGTTGTTTCCAAGTTTTGTTATTTATGCATAAAACTGCTATGTAGCCCTGGGCAATTTACTTTACTCAAAGTAAAGGTGAGATGGGAGTGCATTCACCTTGGGTTTAGTGGGATACATGTCTGTAATTCACAGTCACTTCCATGTCTCATCAAGCATTGCTAGCTATCTTGTTGCAGGAACATTTTTAGGAATATTTGTTCAACTCACTGTGCCAGGTCCCTTGTCATCATGGCACAGAGGCACTGGGTGGAAATCCATCCTGCAAAATGAGTGTGTTCTCCTTTACCTGTTCCCTGTGTGTGGGTGTGGAGGAGAAACAGGGTTTGAAAGGTACAGAGCCAGAGGCTAGTTTGTGAAAATTTCATCCGATGCATGACATTGGAAGTTGAAGATTTAGTTCTTATACCCAGTCAGGTGGAAGCTTTCTGTTGTCAAGAATAGATTCATTAATGCAGCATCTTTCTATCGACTATGCTAGAGAAAAGAATGGATTATCTATTCTCTCTGTAGAATATATACAACATTTTTGTCTTAAAAGGTGATTAAAGGACATCCAGCCAAAAAAAAAAAAAAAAACCAAAGAAAAAAAGTATTATAGATCTATGTTAGTTATTTAGTTAATGAAAATATTTTGGTTTTGTTGGATTGTTATGCTCTGTGTAGTATTTGTCAGTTGAAATTGTACAATTTGTTGAGGTTTCTTTTCTCACTTACATACTTACATACTAAATGTACTTCCATAACAATTCTATATTTATATTTTATATTTTTTTCTTAAAGAGATACTCCTAGGTTATAGACTCTTCCAGCCCTCTAAAACTAGATTCTTCTTTGCCCCTCGGCTCCTTTATTTTAAGATCTGACTACGTTTTGTGGGATGTGACCAATTCTTGTCACGTGCAGGTCATTTTAATACCCACCAATAAAGTAAATATTATTTTAATAGGCTCTTGACTTGCAGAGAAATTAGTAGCATGGCATATAAAGGAAGAAGTGCTGTAAATAGTTCATCCCTTGTGGCCTCACCCCTTGAGTGCATCTGTGGGCTAATGTGTTTCCCGTACGTGCTGAACATCCTGGGATGAATGAAAGAATCTGCACATTTGGCTCTTAAAAATAACCTTTCATCATATAATTAAAACTGTTGCTGTTACACTCATGGAAGAATTAAACAATGATTTATAATTGCATAAATGCCCATGCTTTGTTAATGTTAATATAAATTATTGATCTTCTATTACAATGTGAGTGCTAGTCCTATTATGACTAGGGGATATTGGACTATTGTTAGCTATATTTTAATTTTTTTAAATAAGATTTCTCTAATTTTTTAAAAACTCATTTATAGAACACTGGAAAGGGGCATAAATAATGACATTATTTGTCTATGGAACAGGCTATTAGGACTAGACCTATTTCACAGTTGGTAGAGAATTGATGTCAATTTCTAAGCAGGTCTGTTCCCCAAACATCACTTTTGTTATCATTTATTTGTAATTTGAGATTAGATTCAGTTATTTTACTCGAGCTCAACACATTTCAATCTCATTTTGGGTGGGCAGTCTTTGGTTTAGGAAGATGAGAATTTGCATATTTTGGTTCAAAATAGAGCCATAACAAAGGATTTTAGATCATTAGGTGGTTAGTTTAAATGGGGAATAGCTAGAAAAAGGTTGGGCTACCTTTTAATTCTGTGAGCTTCCTCACTATTGCTGAGTGATGGGGCAGCCAGCCATGATGACAGCAATAAAGGGAACAGCCAGCAAGCACGTTGTTCTGTGTCTGGACGTTTGGATGTTTGCTCCCATTCCTCTTCCCAGAGTGGACTGCATGGGGTCTACGTGTTTTGTCTCACACCTGTACGTCACAAGGCACATCAGAATTACGTAGAGCAGGCGAGGAATGCAAATTATAAGACTCCTGAAATACATTTTCTGGCATTACCTTCAATTGTGCAAATCTTACAGAGTTGTCCTTAAATTATGCAAATTGTGTTATATCTAAAGAAAACAACATAAGAACGATGTCAGTGTTACATCAAAATGACTATAATGCCATATAGAAGAGAAATAACGTTTAAATTTGATTTTATCAATTTGTTATTGCCAACAAGCTTTTAGATACAAGAAGCTCTTCTAGTCCTACAGGCCTTACTGGAGTGTAAAAACACAAGACTTGGTATATCCCAAACACCTCTGAGGGGCGGAGATGGCGTCATCCATGTTTTTAATCTCCAGCTCCTCCCTGAGTCACTGCTATCCATTCGGCACAGTTTTCCGCACTGTAGATACAGCGGTCAGCATGGCACTGGGGTCCTTATTTTCAGAGGCTTCTCTTTTAGAACAATAGGAAATAAACCAGTGAACAAATGCATATGAAATATAAGCATCACATGAATAAAGAAAAATTAAGCAGGAGGAGGGGGCAGAGACTGAAGGTGATGGTGCCTTATAGAGTCATCTGAGAAGGCTTCTTGGAGGTGGTGGCATTTGAGTGAGAGAAGGGATCATGTGTGGATGGAAGAAAAGAGCTTTCCAAGATGAAGGGAACTATACGTGCAAATGACTTGAGGCGAGAATAAGCATGGATTGTTGGAGAAAGAGCCAAGGGCTGGTGTGTCTAGAATGGAGTAAGTGATAGGATGTTGTAGAGGAAGCCAGGTGGGGCAAAGGTGTGCTTTGATTTTCAGTTTAAAAAGACCTACAGTTGCCCTGTGTAGGCAGGCGAGTAGCAGCATTTATCCATTAGCGCTTACCGAGAAACCACCCCAAGATGTGGTAGCTTGAAACAACAGCCTTCTATTTAGCTCACAAGTCTGTGGGTTAGCAGCTTAGGCTGGACGTGGTGGGCAGTCTCTTTTGTACTTAAATATCAGTTCAGTTCAGAAGAGAAAAGTCTTAATGAAATGTGTGGTGAGAGAAGGTTTCCTGGAGGAGCTGACACTTGAGCTGTCTCTGAAAGATGCGATGGGTTTGGACAGGTAGGAGAGGGTGTTCTGGGGGAGGGGCAAACATGAACAAAGAAACAGAGGGGAGGATGCAGAAGGTGTGTTGGTGATAGGGCAGGACAGCCCAATAGAGACGTGATGACTCTGGGGTGGTGCTGTCAAAGGGGTAGGGCATGGCCAGGATTTGGTGAGATTGGGCCACAAGAAGATTTCAGCCCTGAGAGGAAACAGCCACAGAAGGCTTGTGAGCCTGAGAGCGGTATAGGAGATGAAGGAGGACCTTGGCATCGTGCTTGATGGTGGGAACTGGGTTGGAGCTGGGGGCTTCTGCCCACTGGAAAGCAGGGAGCTGAGAAGGCCCGCCCTGGGGTGATCACCATGGGAATCAGGAGGTGGACATGCAAGCTAAGTTATAAGGTGAGGCAGAAAGACATGCTGAGGGGTTAGATGTGGGAGGGAGGGGACGGGTTTGTAAAAGGCGGTCCTACAGCAGCGTTTCCTAAAAGTGTGTTCTCTGTTCCACAATATAATATATATTGTTAAGTTTTCGCATCATCATGATGGTCAAAGATATAAAACAACTCCAGGTATTCAAGAAGGACAGTAAGACCGGAAGTTGTAGTATTTCCACGAAACTATCAGATGCATCTGCCCAGTGCAGATGGTTCACCAAAAAAAGCTCACGTCTGCCAAAGCCCCCACTGCCAGTGGAGTACTATCAGGCTGGTGGTTTCTCTTTGCCTTTCAAATCACATGTGAGTGCTCCTCGTGGGTGGCCTGCAGGCGGAGATTCAGGAGTGGTAGATGTCAAGACTTCCAGCTCTGCAATTCAGGGGGAACAGGAGCAAACGATGCTGAGCAAGCAACACACTGTCCGACTCACGTGGGTCCTTCTTTCCTTTCACGTCCAATTCTTACTCTTGCAGAGATCCCTGCCCTATTTTACAAGATTCCTTTTTTTTTTTTTTTTTTTTTGCAGAGTTTGGTCAAAATCCCCCTTGGCATGTCCATAGCAGTTTGAAAGAATAATTTAATTTTAAGGATCACTTAGTAATGTTTCTCATTGTTTTCTATTATGAAGCAAAGCTGGATAGAAAACACGGTGAAATAACTTATTTGGTTGCAAGTAGACTCTCTTGTACCCGCCTTTTATATTTTTTCATCATGTATATCTCTATATATCTGTATCTGTGTCTATATATGTATATATAGCCACAAATTTATCCAAATGGGATATGAATGTATAACTTGCTGGTTAATTGGATCTCAAACTCTTCTGGCATGCACTGCAACATCAGAACACACAGAGATGGGGCAGTGTTGCTCAAAATATCTTTAAAGAGCTCAAAAGGACAACCCTTCCATATTCTTTAACACTTTGGTGGGGCTAAAATGGAGGAGTAAATAAAGAAGAGCAGAGAATAAGAAAACTTAGAAATAAAGCTCATGAAAAACGAGAGACGTAGATTTCTGGAGCGCATCCTCAAGTCTGTTTTGCTGTTATGCATGTCGAGAAGGCTCAGTGGTCACTCTCGCACGGCCTCACTGACGCTTCTTCTTCTTTTCCTTTATTCTTCAAGTGTTTCTCAGGCATCTGTTGTATGGCAGAGATTATGTTAGAGTTGGAAGGTGAAAATATGGCCTTGACTCATCTTTAATGTGAAGAGGGTTCCCATTTAAATTCAGCGCCCACAGCACCCTCCTCCCTACTTCAACATTTATCTGTATATTCTCCTGTCCTTTCCTTCTCCTTTCCTCCCCCGGGGGAAACGGCCCCTCACTCTTCCGTGCTCCATCTGTGCAGTGGGTTGAATTCCATTCTACCTCCTCAGACATCTGGCGGCATCTCTTTTTTGCACTTAAAAAAAAATTATTTTATTATTAGTTTCAAGTACACAGTACATTGGTTAGACATTTGTGTACTTTATGAAGCAACCCCCCTGATTGCTCCTTCTCTCCTCGGCTCTCCACCCAGCCGTTACGTTACCGCTGGCTGCATTCCCTATGCCGTGCTCAACTCGCTCCCTTATCCTCTCTTTTTCCATGGGTCTCTCCTCTGTCTTTGATATATTATTTCCCAACCTTTAAACAAATCTTCCCTATACTCTGCTATCCCCCTTCGTAACTCTCTGATTGCACTTCTTCTTAAAATTCTTGAAGCAATAGCCTGCACTTCCTGTTTCTCATCCTATACTCCTCACTGTATTCCTTTTGCTTCCAACATTTTATTGAAACTTCTTCTTGAAGGTCATCAGTGACCTCCTGAATCTAGGATCTTTTCTCAAACTATCTCCCTTCATCTTGCTCTAGCATTTAATAGGGTTAATTAACCTCTGCAGCTTAAAAGCCTTTGGCTCTTCGTTTCCATAACAACTCATTTTATTGGTCCTCTCCTCTTTGGTTTCCTTCTCCTTCTCCTCCTTTACCACTTCCTCTTCTTCCTCCTCCTTCTTGTTTTCATTGCTTTTCTTTTCCAGATCTAAACATCCAATCATTTTATTATTGTTGCCATTATTATTATCATCGCCAATATTTCTAGATAACTGAGTATCTACCAGACACTCTTCCAGACCCATCCATATAGTAATATGGTTAGTGGTTACCACAATTCTGTGAGGTAGTGGCTATTATTATGCCCACTTTACACATGAGGCAATTGAGGACCAGAGAGGTTAAATGATTGACCAAGCTTAGCAAATGGCGCACCTGGGATTCAAAAGCAGGCACCTGACTTTGGGGTCACCTTTTCTACTTACCACTAGATTTTCCAGGCTATCTCCTCTGCGTCCAGGCTTTGCAACTCACTCTTACTGTGTGACTGGCACCTGTTCTTTTTCTTCCCTGCTTTCTCACACTACTGTCTCAGCAGTGTGACTGTGATGCCCGTCAGTATCCCACAATGGGTCACCTCAAGGTGGTGTGTTTCCTCCCTCAACAATTTCCCCAATCTGACATTTCTGTCTTTGTTCAAGGCCCCCTTTGTTCTAAACTTGGCATTATTTTTGATATTTCCACGTCTAATCACCGTGTACATTCTAGCTCATCAACAGTGCTTCTTCTGCTACGATTCCTTCTCCTTCTAACGATTCTATGCCAGTTGCCCATTCACAAGGCAGATGATTTATGGGTTTGAATAAAATATATAATCATTCTGAGTGGGCTCTCCAGCAAATCCTCTGTGTTTGACATGTTACCAAAAGGTTGCTCCATCTTTAAGACCATTTTACTCAACTCTTTGTGTCTGTGAGCAAGAGACTTAGCCAGACCAGGTCTTAAGCACGAGTGTTTACAACTCTGAAAAATAATCTCCCATTTATCTCTACAAATAGATGCCAACAGCTTTGTGAGCTGGTTTCCAGAACCACTTGAAGCAAACTAATTCTATTTGATCAACAGGGGATTGAACAAAATATTTTCACATGAGATGGATTGGTTATATGTCAGGCTGGACCCCTGTTGAGTGGAGACCATGGAAGTGCGTCCTGAGAATAAGCCTCTAGACAGACAATGGCCATGCCCCCTGATTTTGGTGTGTTGGTTCAGGCTCCTGCTCTCACACCTGGTCTCTGCTCAGGATTCCACATCTTGAATCTTACCTCCCCAGCATACGAATTCCCTGCTCTTTGTTCTTAACCCTAAAGTTGCTTTTCAGAGCAACCTCATCTAGGACATATATTGTTAAGCTTAAAAAGAGTAATTTTTTTTTTTAAGTGAGTGATACATAAAAGAGATATACTCGGAGGCTGGTTTCCTAGGGGATTCTGTCCAGCCTCTCCCTTCTCCCTAGGCAGCTCTTGAAGAGGCCTCCGGGGATGCGAAAGCACAGGGAAAGTGGAGGGAAGATTTATATGGGGCCCTTAGGTGTGGGGTCTCATTTCTTGGTGCCTTTGGTTAAAACACATAATTTCTGAAAAGCTTACTTTCCTCCTGGACAATTTGTTAAATAATACTTGCCTTTCATATTCATACTATAAAGGATCTTATAGGTAAGCTTCTTTTTCTACAGGATGATATATAAAAAGTGAAAAATCTCTGCAAAATAGAAAAGTTTTGCAAATGTTAATTGCTATGTTCAGATTAAAAACACCTACCTGATTTTAATCAATATTTGTTGATTTTTAAAGTAGTTTCAACAAATGAACGGGTACCTATAATTATTTTTAGCTACCGTACATATTTCCCATTATGACTCCTTCAGCAAACAATTCCCAAGGCTGCTATATTAAGCAAAAACAATATAAATGTGAATACAAATCCCATCCTTGTTAAACGAGAAATGGGTAGACATAATGGTGTGTTTTGTGCTGTAACTGTGGGATGCTTTGAAAGCATATTGTTGATGGACAAAATAAAGGCATTATATTTGTTTTTATTTTTCATGTTCTATATCTGAAAGCTGTAAGGAAAAAATGCCCAAAGACCAAGGTAATGGGGGGTTCATTTATATATTCAGCCCATTATGCCCTGCAATAGAATTCAATTGGTGAATGTATTTTGCATGATTTTCCCATAGAGCATGCTGTATTTAATAGCATCTGGCACATTTCAGAGAGCCCCACTGCATATCATGAGATGTTTAAATCATATTGAATACTTTATAAAAGCAATTTCCATTCTGTGTGTTCTCTTTGCAGATGGTGATCTGAAACAGTTAACAGTGATAATAGTTGTCTTCACTTTACTTATTTGTGACTTATCACTGTTATAGATGAAGAAACAACATTTATAGAGCACTGTTTCTAGTCCCTGGTTTTGAGACTGACTTCTCCTTAGACAATACCTTGGATTTCACATTTAGGTCTTTAGTGCTTAGATGGAAGCTAGCGTTTGTGCACGTGAACTTGATTTGTACCTGTAATAGTCAAGTAGAGCGCTCGATTTATTAATGACTGGTATCTACAGAGACCAATGAACTCAATTCTTAAAGCAATGGAACCAACACAAATACCCTTTGAAGAATGTGACTGTCTTGCCCAATTTCAAATGCCCATGAGCACTCACTTATTCAACGAACATTGAGCAAAGCGGTTGGCTCTGTGGGGCTGCACTGTTAATAAGACACGCTTCCTGCTCTCGAGGGTTACACAATCAATCAAGGAGGAGTTATTCAGCAATAACACATATTTATCATGTCTCCTTTGTGCCAGGCATTGAATTAGTCAAGGCAGTGCAATTGTATTTTATTTAGAATTTTATTTAGTATTTTATTTCCAAGTAACTCACAAAATATCTGATTTGAGGTTGAAAGGGGGAAAAATAAAGACTTTGAAAGTCACTGTTGTAAACTTAAAAGCCTTAGTTGTCCAGTAGCTCCACCAGTCTGTCTTGGTAAACTGGACATCTTGGTTAGTAAGCCAACCACTATCCATAAACTTGTTCACCAACCGTTTACCAAAGACTTCTCTAACTTTCTTCTTTCAAGATCTAGAGGCTAAAGTTTCAATCCAGGGAAAAGAAATAAAACCAATATAAGAGAAGTTTCTTTTAAGTCACCTAAAGGAATGTGGAGATTTACACTTGAATGATGATGAACTCTAAATCTCACTACATACATATTTACATTTCATGTTAAGTGCTAAGGTGCTTTTTATGTGTAAAGTGTAATCACATCATAATGAAATTGATTGTAAAATAGGAGAACACACACCTCTTAATATATATGTATGTGTTTCTATAGCTCTTAAATGTCTTTTGTCAGATTCTACAGGCAGGTGTTACTGAATTCACGCAGTGGAGGGTAGAGAAGAAAAAAACCTGTCAACTTTCATCCATTCATTAATTGCATCATTTAGTCTTTAAAAAATAGGTATGCACTGATTTATATAAATGTTTAAAGAGTACCTATTATGTACTAACTACTTAGTGTGAGAAAGAGAAATGAATTAGGCAGCATCCCTGCCCTCAAGTGCATGAAAATAAATGCCTTTAATGCAATGTGATAAGAACTGCCTTGCCGAGCTAAGCAATGGATAGAGAGCTTTCATGAAAGGAGGAGATGCCCTCTGCCTTGGGGACCTGGTAAGTGGTGGTGGCTATGTGAGTTAAGCTTTCTCAGAAGAGGAGATGGTAGACGTGAGACAAATCAGAGTTCTCCAGGCAGATGTGGAAAGGCTTGGGAAGAGGTCTATAGCTCAGTGTAAAGGGTCACAGGCCCAGAGGCTCCATCCTGTGTGGCTGAGGTGGGTCATTTGATTGGAGATGACTGGCCAGAGATGAGAGGCCAGATCACAGAGGGTTTGCATGTGTGTGATGATGAAGAATATGGACTCCAGGCAGTATACTGTAGGCAATAGAGGGTTTTAAGTAGTTCCGTAATCAGATTTTTATTTTACAATGATGCCCCTGGTAGCAGAGTTGAGGACAGTTTCAAAAGAGGCCTGTTTGCAGATAAGGATCTAGATAGGAGATTCTGATCAACCCACAGTTAGTGGAGAGGGGTGTCTGAGGGATGCTAGAGAAAGGAATATGGATAGTAGGGTCCCCAACCCCCAGGCCATGGGTCGAAGTCTGTGGCCTGTTAGGAACCGCTGCACAGCAGGAGGTGAGCGGCAAGTGAACGAAGCTTCATCTGTGTTTGCAGCCGCTCCCCAGCGCCAGCATCACCACCTCAGCGCCACCTCAGATCCTCAGGCATTAGATTCTCATAGGAGCTCCAGTTCTGGTGCCAAGAGGTGGGGAGACCGCTGCTATACAAAGATGAGTTGAATGGGGGATGGGGATGAGGGAGAGGAAGGTACTTAGGAGGAGTGCCAGATTTTGGATAACCAGAAGGATGGCAGTGCCGTATTTACCAGCGAGAGACATGGGAAGAGAAGTGGCACTTGGCTGCAGATTATATTTAGTTCCATTTCCGCTGAGGCAGGGGTGACGGCCGACGACGTGGGGAAGTCCGGTGGCAGCTTCTGCAACGTGTGACTTGCTATGTATACTACGCAGCACGGGCACGCGGAGAGAAGAGAACGGGACTTCCTGCAAGGAGTTCGCAATCCAGCGGAGCAGTTCGTGTCCACACGTGAGAACAACGCAAGCCGAAGCTGATCCCGAGCTAAGACGGAAAACATTACCATTTGGTTTCTCTGCCTCCTCCTCCGCAGCTCTTCTGGAGTAGAGGCTCCAACCCCGGCCAGACTTTGGAACACATATTGAATTATGTCACCTTCCCAGTTAAAACAAAAACAAAACAAAACCCTTCGATGGTTCTCAATTACCTGTGGGATAAACCCCACACTCAGCATTTCATTAAGGGCTTCTCAGGACTCATATTCCACATGCCCCTTAAACACCAACAGATGGAGCCTGTCCACTCGACAGGCTGCCATGGCATCCGTGTGCCCACACTCCTGAACTTTGCCTCCTGTGTTTCCTTGGCTCGGACAGGCATCCCCAGCTACTCCATGGGGATAGTTTTCATCACTAATACTCAGCTTTGACCTCTGCTGCACCTGGAATAATGACTCCATCATAGAAGAATATATGATGAAGAGGGGTTACTCTTTGGAGGACCTGGGTTCTAGTTTGGGCCTGATGCTATCCAGATCTCATGGTCGTGGGCAATCTAAGCTTCTTTAGATTCAATTTCTTCATCTGTAAAATGGAGGTGAAAACGCCCTTGTTTTCCCTGAGAGATGGAGTTCAGAATGACAAATAGTCATAAGGTAACTTGTAAACAAAGTGCTTTGTAAATGTATTTTATATAGACATTTCACTCTAGGAATTGAAATGTCTATTTCTAAATAATAAGGCAAAATGTACAATTAATGGCATCTTTCAATTGCAACCCTTTTTCTTCCTGAGAAAATTTTGATGAATATATACTGCAAATAAGGAGGTGCTATCTATCACCGACCTACATCGATCATTTACTTTGTACCTGGTGCCCTGCTAGGTACTGTAAATGTATCATTTATTTTCTCCTTTTGCAGATGGTGTATTTGTATGTCACAACTGACTGGGCTACGAATTATGTTATCTTATATTTCAGGGAAATTCAATTTTATCTCAGATTCCATAACTAACTTAGGTTTGGCTGCACAATGGGTAATAGATAATTTCTTGTACTTTTGCTGGATAGTCCTCAAATATTTATGATGTTATTCTTCTCTCCATGTTAATACGATGGCACTTGGAAGATCCCTCGGTGAAGAGACTGTGGCTGGAATGACAGTGATGGGTAGCCCCTGTGACAATTGCATTAAACTTTGTATCTGCTGGTCCACGCGTCTGGAAAAGTGAATGCACAAACACGGAGGGAGGAGAGAGAAACGCTACTTTGCAGGTAAGTGTTTGAATGTGCCATCGGAAACTGGAGTCCTCGTTGGCACTGGACAGCTGTCGTAAACACTCCTTGTTCCTCTGATTTGACCAGAGCTGCTACATCTGAAATAATTGTTTCCATTTTCTTTCATGTTTTTCCGGCACCAGCAAGTACACAAAATGTTTGCGTATCCTCATTTTCTGAAAATTCATCTTCTTATCACTCATTTCTACCCCCTAAGTGCTGACTTTTAGCTCCAAAACATCGCTTAGCAACATTAATAGCAGTACTTCTGTTACTGATATCATAGCTGGTGTTTATTGAACATTCCATGCGCCAAGCTCTGTGCAAAATGCTTTAATCACATTATCTCATTTTTTTTCACCATGTACGTTGATAAGAACAACTATTAACATAGTTGTTAATAGATAGGAACTATGATATCCCTGTTTTCCTGATTAGAAAATGAAGCATGGAGCAGTTAAATAACTTCCCCAAGTGCATGCACCTAGCTTTCAGTAAGGCAGAGGCTAAAACCCAGAACATTCCGAATCCAAAGCCTGGGCACCTGCACACTGAATCGCACCATCTCCGGAGGCCTTGCTTTCTGGTTGCATTTGTCTTTGCCAAAGCTATGCCTCCTCTTCAAAGAGTTATGCATTAGTTTGCATCACATGTTTCTTCTCTCTTCGTATCCTTCCCTCTGCCTCATTAAATCCTAACATATACCTGCTTGAAAGCCAAGTGTCTGAACTGGAGGGCTTTGAATGGGTGACCAGAGGTGATGGATGACCTCCTCTGACCTTGGGCTACCAGGGCTGTTGTTGGGTAGCTTGTAGCTCTGGCCATCGCTGGCTGTGAGCAGCATCTGTTTGCCCTGTGATGTACATATATGTATATATCATTCCATATATGTGATGTGGAAAAAAGTCGGGGACAGTTAGGATCTATGGTGAGCCTGTCTCCCCAAGAGCCTGGCTCTTTAGATCTCAAAGCATTAATTTTTTTCTCACTGAATCCAGCTCTTAATGGATCACTGTTCAGGTTCACTGATCTTTCTAGGGTCTATTCAATTAGAATAAAACTTCCTGCGGGCAGTGCGAGGCCCATGGAGTTGCTTGTTGATTAGGTGAGTGTTATAAATAAATAAGCGAATCAGCTTTTGCCCTGTACAATGACCTGTTATTATCCTGTGACTAGTTTGTAAGTCAAAGTGAAATAGAAAATTAAAGTAATTATCTGCACAATTTAGCAGGAAAATAGTGGCAGGCTAAATTTTCCAGATAATATGTGACTATTTCCCATATCGCTTGGATTAGGGAATCTGAATTGTGTTTGCACACCTGGCTCTGTTATCTTAGGATGCGGCTGGTTGTTTTAACCAGGGAATCATCTACATCACCTCTCCAGCTGACCTCGGCAGTGCTGGTAATGTACAATGGCACAGTCCATGTATCCCTGTCTGCAAATTTCCCTTGACCCACGCCGCTGGGGAACGCGGTAACCACTTACAAATATACATGTGCCACACGTCTAAGAGAGTGTTCGTATATGGGGAGTATTGCAAAAAGCCAGCAGGTACACTGCACGTGGCCTGGATAAAATGCTTTCTTTATAGAACCATCACTGGTGCAACAATCGTCTAAGGCACCAAAGCCCGTCCCACCAATCACAGCAAAGGACACAACGCCTCCGACGCATCTCTCCTTCTCCCCGAAGGCACGCTATTTTGTGCTGGAGACTCTCAATAGGTGGAAAAGCACAAAGGAGACAGCACAGCATTTGGGCTCTTCCATTAGCGCAGAATGGTGGGGGTTACAGAGTAGGGCAAGAAGCGCAGGAAACGACTTGTGTCTATTTTTAAACAACACATGAAATGTGTCTCTCTCCTCGTAGCAGAATCACGATCCCCACTAACATCCCCCTCCCTGGCCGGGTTGGCACTGGGGTATTTTCCCCTTTGATTTCTCAGCTCAGTCTGTGGTCGTTGGTACAAGCCAAACAGATTCCTCGAGCACTTAATAAATCCAGAAGAAACATAGAGGAGAGCCCTTATAAATATATAATAGCCACCTCTGGATAACACTTAGACATTTTAACTCCCTGAAAGTGATGTTATTTTGAGGGTCTCCGGCTGCAACATCGTGAAAGGAGCCACATGGATGATGTGGAAATGGAAGGCGATAATGCATTTAACATGGCTTTTTTTCGGACCACTCTTTCATCAACTATTGATTTGATTGCAAAAGCCTTTAGTTAGCGCAGGAATTCCACTGGTAATAATTAAATTTTCAAGAGATACGCTTGTAGGAGAAATGAGGGAGGGGCTGATTGTGGAGCGGGTTCCACGAATGTTAATGACTCTGTTAGAGTTACATAAAATTAACAGAAATTAGATCTATGGTTATTGAAGAGCCTCCTTTATATTGAGAGGAGCCATTTAAGTATAACGATTGGGGATTATGGTTCAGTGGAGCCTTTTAACTGTTCATTTGCCTGCCTAACTGACCGCTGGGCGGGATGCGATAAATTCAGGATATTGTGAAATGACTCCTGCTTCCCTTTAATTTGGATTCCTTTTCCCAGTTTACTTCATCACGCCGCAGAGAGGGCTGGTGTTGGGATTTATTTTTCCTGCGTGAGGTTTACTGAAACTAACAGTTCTTGCGAAATGTACAGTAATTAACTGTTTCCCCTTATTTATCTCGATTTCTGTCTGAAGGACCTTTCCCTCCCATTTCCGTAGAACCTAATTGGAATGTAGTTTTAGCGTTTCCTTCCTCCATAGGGCCCACAATCGCTATAAAAGGTTACCATGATCTGCACGTGCATTATCTCAGAGGAGAGGTGGGTGAGCGTTCTGAGAACAGCAACGTGTAAGACAATGGAGAGCAGCTCCTGCAACTGATGGGTTTTTTTTTTTTTCCTATAGAAATATTTTGTATGCTAATGTGCTTCTGATGGCGAGGACTGGCTTTTTACTGCTAACGCCCGCATTGGTTGCCGAGTATGTTAGCTCAGGTTTCATGGGAAAAGATATTTTCTGTGAGTAATGGGGTGAGAAGTGAGAAGAAGAATGCAATCTGACTGCTTATGATGAAGACTCGACAAGAAAGAGTTAAAACCCAGTCTATTGTCTGAGGCTGCTCGGTGTTAGGAACTGGGGCATATAGATTAATTCACTGGGGGCCAACTATTTGATTTCTCTCCCTGCCGCTTGGCGCGGGAATGAAATTGTAGCTGCGTTTATAGCAGACGGTTGGATTATATTCCCTTCTGTAGGAATTAAACCCCATAGAATAATTTATGTACAACCAAGCCAGGCAAAATGAAGCCGAAACATATACAGAGGAGTCGGTGGCGTTTTCTCAAGGCAAATACCATGAGTTTCAGTGGCAAACGGCGTTCATGCGGGGTGCCATCTTTTGGGTCACCTGTGCTCCTTGAGAGAGAAATGTGTGTGGGACATTCTGTAGCTGTGTGCCTTGGGTCCTCTTTCGCACTTTTTGTTCTGAGGTAGCCCAGGAAGGCGGGGCTCCTGTCGAGGCTGGGCAGACTTCTTCACGGTGCCCTCGGAGTTCATCACTACCAGACAGTCACGGTGCTGCACGGGACTATGAGTCCACGTAAAGAGGTGTGCCACCCATTAGCCTGCGACTTAATGTGCACTTACTCAAGGTAAATAATTCAAGTAGCAAAGGGAAAGCTAGGCTTTTACATAAATATTAAAGCATCTGTTTTAACTGTTTGTTGTGTCGAAATACCCACCACGTATTAGATGTGAAATGGCCAATCCTAAACTGATAAATCAAGGCAAATGATGAGTCCCCCCCCGCCCCCCGCCAAGGGCTGTGCAAAGAAGTGACGGGAGGGTGAAAGAATGATAAATTGCAGGATGCTATGTTCCACAAGCATCCCACCCCCCCCTTCCCCCCATATGTGATGCTATTTTAAGTAGAAGTGCTTCACAGGCTAGTCAGGTATAAGCGACCCTCATGGTCAGGGAAGAAGGAAAGCTCTCTCAGGTAGGGGCTGAGGACCCTGGTTCTAGATCCACAGGCTTTAAACCAGAGAGTGCTAGAGCCTGAAGATGCTGGTGGCACGCAGAACCTCCCGCGGGGTGGGGCAGCTCCCCAGCTTATCAGTCAGCGATATTATTGTTCATACAGATGATATTTCAGAATATTATATTTTACAAATTGCTTAGCCAAAAATAATCATCAGAAAAGCTTTGTGGCAGATGAGGAAGAACGTAATTTTGCACAAGACTGGATTATATATATATGCATGCAACAGTTCTGCTGTGACACTTATTTTCGAATCCAGAGTTTGTTCCAGTGACATAGATACAGCAGGAAACAATTTCGACACAAAGTGGATTTCATTCACAGTGGCTTACGTGTGATTTCATCAGAGAGAAGCACTATGTGAATGCAGAAAACCATTGCCAGCTGTACCAAACCTCATATACAGCCTGGGGCAGCCTGTGTTCCCCGCCCACACAGTGGTTTTTGTCCATGTGGGACCTGAGTCAATAGCAAGGGGCTGTTCCCCTCTCTTTTATTATTTTATTATTATTTTATTTATTATTTATTTTATTTTATTTTATTTTATTACTTTTTTATTTTATTTTATTTTAATTATTATTATTATTATTATTTTACTTTATTCACCTCCCATAATTAATGACCGATGAAAGGGAAAAAAGTGCACTCAGGAAAGCAATCGTAATTTCAATGCTAACCTTCTCCCAGGGTTATAGTGCACATTTAAATTTCCTTAACCCAGTGACAGATAATCATCTTTACTGGCTATCGAACACAGAAAAAATTAATAGATTTTTATTATTGTTCCCATAACTAAAAATTCCACAAATGGTACATTTTCTCTGTGTTTGTGACTTAACTCAAACCAGAATATAGCTACTAAAATACTCAGAGTTACGAGTCTCAGGCTGGAGTCCGGCTGCTTCTGGGGCTTATTCGGTAGTATGCTGAGAGGTATTGCCAACAGCATGATGACTATTCTCCATCTTTCCAAGAGCAATGTTTACTCGAGGCTAAGGAATCACATAATTATTTTTCAAAAATGTGAAAGGGAAGCATTTTGTCCAAATGAAATATACAGAGAACACCAGTATATGAAACAAATTTTTGGAAACTGTGTTGCGAATAGTAGTTGGGTGACTCGAGTTCTCCCTGCACACACACCCTGGGCGTGCACAGTTCCCTTCCTGGGTACCCTGGGGAGACACTCCGCACACCCAGGGATACACAAAGGGCACGTGTCGCAAATGTCTGCTAGCTCCCCAAGTCCACCGTGTGTGATGAGCAACACCTGTGCACAGGTGCATGGTGTCAGGACTTCCCATGCTGTCCAGAGAACTGCCCCACTGCACAATAACTCACAAGCAGCAACCAAACTTATGGCGCTCACAACTTTGCAATGGTAAAATGACATTTTAATTGTAATATATATGATTTGCTAACCATCGAACACGTGCATTATTCTTTTTAATAGGTTCCGATTTAAATTTTTTTAACATGTTACCGGCTAAGGTTTTGAGGGTTGTGCCCAATCCCATTTTCTCCATGAACTCTACGGTTTTTATGTGCGACATGTAGGAACCCGTATGTCACATTCTAGCAGAACTGATAGTATTTATCAGTCATTTAGCAAAAACTAAAAATTTTCTCTCTCCTTTAAAAAAAAAGTGTTTTCTGGGCTCATTAGAGTCTCTCTAGTTCTTAACTAGCTCAACATAAAATAATATTCACCACCCTATGAATATTTAGCTTTGTAAAATCATAGATCTCTTTATATTAAATAATCTCAATAAATGTTTGTTGAAATGATTTGAATTGGTTTATTCACTGGTTAAATAATAGAACCTGTAATTAGGGATGCTAAGATTCCCGTCTCATATCTATTCAAGCTCACCACTCTCATACCCACAAATGTTCCAGGCTTTATTTGCAGAAATAAAATTCTATGGAGACAGTATTTCCAAGGGTCGGGTTTAATAATAATTCACCAAAAGCAAGATTTTAATGGAAACAAGGTTTCAGGATCAATTCACCGTCGTTCTCTTTGGTTTGTAAACGTCATTAGTCACAGCTTAATGTAGGAGTGCATTTATCAGAAACTCTTAGCACGGCCCTTCCTGTGTTCTTCAGAGGCCTGGTCACAGCTCCAGCATCGTAGGTCCAACTGACAAGAGCAGCTGAAAGAACTCTGTGTTGCACTACTTCATCCACGGCTTACAAACAGGTGTCATTCTCTACTGGTTCTTAATTCTCTCGTGATTTCCTTCCTTCTTTCAGAGAAAGAAAAAGAAACTGCATTGAGTAGAAATATTGTCAATACATCCCCCCCCAATGGAAAATGTATGTTTCCAACCCTTATGCAAGAAGAGAGAAATGTTTTTAAACAGATATTTCTACCGGCAGTATTCCGAAATTTAAATTTGATGACTTTCTTCTACCTCTGAGGTTGCACCCAGTAGAGTTTAGGGCACTCTTAATGCAGATTGAAATGCTATGTTAGGGGGGAAAGTTTCTTCGGAGACGTCTTAAAATTTTTACATTCGCTGTCAATGAATTTTGAAACATTAAAAATATTCACATGAGATTTTATACTTAAAAATTAAATTAAAGGCATTCAAAATATTTTTGAAATTTAAAACTGAAAAAAAAACCTTTTGCTCTTGGGGTAATTTTATTTTCCATCATTGTTTTTTCCTGAATCTTTTTTCTTCTTTGCTATCGTAATATTGTATAGATCTCTGCTGATTCCCTTTTAATTATTGATCCTATTTGCGAGAAGTTCCCAGAGTGGAGAGGCCAGACTCCTGGCTATCAGGAATTCTCCTTATTCCGTAGGATAGTATCTGAGAGAAAATTCTTCTCCTTCTTACTTCTTTTCAGTTAGCAGAAGCGGGGAATTGCAGGTCTGTTCACAGTCTCACTTTGTCCTTCACCGCATCTCGTGAGCAGACTGCTTCCTGTAGATACGGCTCGTTTGTATAATTCTTTGCTTAGCCCCAGCTGTGCTGCAGCTGAGTGAGGAAGGCTGGGGAGAAAGGTTGCCCCAAGGGAAGGTCGACATGCTGTTGGTGGCAGAGACGGGCTGGTCTGAGAAAGGCACTCAGGCTTGTCTGTAACGCCCGCGTGACTGGCAACGGTTTACACTCAAACGCTAAGGCAAGTTCTCCAAACTACCTTCTTCTTGAACGTTTTCTGCTCTACCACTTTGAGACTTCCTCGGAGAGGCTGCTGCATAGAAGAGGGGCTGACAGTTCCAGAAGTTCCCTTTCACCCCCTGTCACCTACCCCACAGAAAAAGAGATGAATACAAGGCAATGGGAGGTGCAGGTGAGGGTTTATCGGGGGAGATTACAGAATCTATAAACCAAACCCTAGTGTTCTCATAAATGAAGAGTGAGCTAGTGTCCATTTTAGCCAGGAAATCCGAACAGAAATAAATACGAGGACAGCGGGATAAGTGATGAATCTAGGAATTAAAGTACTTGTAGGCTGTTTTAATTCCTTTGGCCAATTAGTCTCTTTCTTGCCTTTTTTTGCTTAAGGCACATACCTTGGTTTTAAGTGCAAGATGTTTACCCTTTAAAACCAGAATATGCGAATTACTGAACTTCCCCCATGGTTCACGTGATAAACAGGTAATAAAAGAGTTCTAGGGATTTCAAACATAGGGAGCCCTGAATATCCACAATAAAATAAATACGTGTGTTGAAGAAATTCAATAGTGATGATCCCAAATGTTTAGAAGAGACTAGTAGTAGGCAGTGGATGTTCAGGAATCTCACATAAATTTCCTCTGCCGGGCTTGTTAACTTGCTCCCAGTTTGCTGGGCCATCTTCTCTCCCACAGACTGGCAGAGTGAAAGACCAGCAGATAAAATCATTTCGCAATACAGAAGCAATCACGCCAGCATTGTGCCAGGTAATAGGCCTGTTTAAGTCTGCAGGTGGGACACGTTATTGACTGTCAACTCCTAGAGCCTATGCACAAATATTGGCAGGCAGGTAACCAACACACAGTTGGAAAAGATAGGCAAATAGATGAAGTGGAATCAAAAAGACCCTCATTGTCGTGGCCATGTAAGTGGAGAATATTTTCCTTATTCCTTCGCTTCCTCCCACGGAGCAGTCGTTCACTCATTCTTCCTCCCGTGATTGTTCCGGCCGTGCCTGTGGTCTACACTGGCAGTTTTCAATCCTGGCTGCAGACTACCATCACCAGGGAGGTTTTGAAAACTGCCGGCAGCTAGTCGGCACCCTTGAGGTTCTGGTGTGTGGGCCCGGGTGGGGCCCGGGACTTGGTGAGTTTTAAAGCTCTCAGGTGATTGCATAGCAGAGTCACCATTGAGCAGCTCTGGTCCCCCAGGTCCTCTGCAGTGTAGCTCTTAGGAGGTCTAGGGAAATGACTCAACCTTGGCTGCATCATAGAAACCCCGACACAGCTTTTAAGACTGCCATCGTCCAGGGCACACCCCTGACCGAGTAAATCAGAGTCTCTGCGGTCGGAACCTAGGAACTGTTATTTTCAAAGCACTCCTTAGACGATTCGGCTGTGCAGCGGAGGCTGTGAACTGCTGATGTGGGGGCCACGCTGGACAACGGGCCAGGTGGGACACGTGCTTAGCCACGGAGAGAGGCACCCTGAGGGAGTGACTGGCCATAGAGGAAAAGAAAAATGCCTCGCGCCTAACCAGAAATGAAGACTCGAATGGACTTCCCCTGTTTGCGGAGTAGGAAGTGGGGATTTTTATGACTAAGGGAGCACCTGACCTCGGAGGGGAGAGCGAGGGAGGGGGACGACAGGGGCTTCAGGAGGGGGAGTCGGGCAGGTGGGGTGGCCCTGGCGCAGCTGCATCGGGGAGAGGGGGAGCCAGGGGCTCTGCATCTAGGGGTTTCGAATGGTGACCATTTGCCTCTCTCCCACCCTCCGTTTCTCACCCTTCCTGCAGGTAGCACCCTTCTTCCTCTTCTGGAAGATCTCTGGCCACCCAGAGCTTCCAGGGACGCTTGTCACAGTTGCCCTAAGCCATCTCTTCCCAGGAACACCCAGGCCCCTAAATCAAGGCAACGGCGATCACGGTAAACTCACCATCACTGAGGGGTAAACAAGCAGCATCCCTCCACAGAGGACTTGCCTGGCGTCCGTGTGTCAACACGGGGATTCCTGTCAGGCTTTCCGACGTGCAGGTTCCTGGCTGCCCATCTCAGAGCATCCCACTCACTCTGCCGTGACCTGCCGGCACTGACATCTTCCAGCTGTTCTGGTGGCCTCGCTCCTCAGACCTCGAGTAGAGAAGGCGGGCGGCACCTGTGGGTTGTTGGTTTCAGAGCAAAATGACCGACGACCCAAATGACCTGATGTCCCTCCCTTATACCGCGCTCACCCTTCGTTTTTCATATCTAGCTGTTTCTACAGGGGTCAGGGTTTGAGCCCCTGTTTGCTGTATATGTCCGTGACGTTTGCAGCTGCCATAGGCTGTAGGCATGTCTGATGTAAGTGTGTAACGGGCACGTGTCCTCGATTTCCCAGCTCCTCTCAATGAAGGCTGTCCTCAGAAGTGTGCTCCAACAAGCTGTCCGGAGGCCTCAATAAAATTCTTACAAAGACTCTGTGATTCTTATCAAGAGCAGAGCAATAATGTAATTTTCTCTACGGTGAGGTTCTATCAGGCACAGTGGGCAGATGCCTTGTGGAAAACCGCCTTTCCTGCCTTAGCTGGACGGCCCCTACAGCTGGCCCTGGCTATCATAAGTGACATCACTGGCCCCCTTGTATGCTTACTTATCTCAGAGATGTTTAGGGTGAGAATGCGACCTGGGGTATTCTTCGATGCATGTTCTTAGCCTCCTTCAAGCTGTGTTCAAAGCCTCCTGGACAGATGTCAAGCGTGGCTAAAGTTGAGTTTTCCTTAGCATAAATGGGGTCTGAGGAAATTGAGTGAAATTTCTCCAAAATGGACATACTTTTTATAGTTCAGTATATTCCTATGTAGACCATACACCAGAACTAGTGACTTTGGGGTGACTACCATTCGCCTAGCTTTGTAATACAGAAATTTTAAGTTCATATCTCCTCTTTTCAACGATCAAGCCAAACGGGAATTACTTCTAGAGCACTCATGAGCAAATAGAAGTGCGAAGAGGAAAAGTCACTTGTCTAGTATCGCACGGACGATAAGTGGTATGGTCATGATTCGAATCCAGATTGACCTGAACACAAAGCTGTGTTCTCTCTGCGTAACCTCCACGTCTCTGGCCACTTCCCTAAATGGATGGCAATAGTTGGACTCAGGTGAAGACAGCTAAACATTGAAAAAAGCATCTGTGCTATTTTCACCTTGCGGATCCCGCTGACCACGATACAGGACACGTCACTCTGTCAGAAGGGCTGAGACTCTGAAAGCCTCACCCTTCATCTCCCTGAGACCGCCTCCTTTTTATTTCCTTTCATTTTGAGCATTATGTGTGTGCCTTGTATTGGAAGAAAGAATTCTACAACTAAGATAAATTTCCAAAACTGCGGAATTAGGTGATTTCTGAGATGGGCTCCAAGCACCCTGTCAGTAGTACCGTGATCTGAAAATCCACGGTCTCGGAATCGGCTCTGAGGCTCCTGACAAAGATCCTGGAGGTCCTCTCTGCCACGATTCTGGGTGGTGACCCTCCTGCCTCTCATCTCTGACCTGTTGTGCCCAGCATACGGATGACAGAGGAAATTTCTTGAAGGCTGGTGCTTGAATGGGGCCCTTGTAGGTTCTGTACTCTGATCTATTGGTACAAGAACACAGAAGCGGAAGCTCGCACGTGGGGTGGATTCACCAGGAGATGATTGTATCGACATGGGTGAAATTCCCTTTTTTATTGAGGACATAGGCAAAGATGCACAGGATGGAGTTCGGGGTAAAATCTCGCTCACTGTATCAGTCCTGTTTTCTCTACTTCAAATGCAGCGTTTGAATCAGCCACGCCAGCGTTACCTACGAGCTCATTCGAATCTTGAGTCTATACTAGATCTTTTTAATCAAAATCTTCATATTAGAAGGTTTCCATGCAATTTGTACATGCATTCAAGTTTAAGAATCCCTGCTCTTGAATAATACTGAAAAAATACTGCAACGTAGGATCAGAAAGCTGTGACAGAGCAAGGAAGTGGTAGTGGACTATTTTTAGATTCTGGATTGTTCAAAGAAGCCAAATTAAAGACACGTGAAGCTTAGCAATAATGAGGGTAGACTTTCCCTTACAGCGCCCCATCCCCCACCTTCCCCACCTCCCCGGTCCTCTACTTCTAAAGCCCAAATCAACAGGGAGAGACTGGCCGGAATCCCCAAGCTGGCTCTTGTGATGTGGATGTAAGGGGCAGCTCTGGAAGAGACATTTGCGATTGACAGGAAGTCATCTTGGCTGTCAGTGACTTCTCGGTGTCTGAACAATAAACTTGGATAGAATCTGCTGAACCTGCAGGAAAGGCTGCCTGCCCGCTTAGTTAGAAAAAGAAATCACGTGGGTTGCACTCCCACGAAACTGAAGGTCCTTCGTGCCCGCAGCCAGGTGGCGATGGGGGGGGCTGACACTAGTCTGTGCTTAGGCAAGAGCTGCCATCACTGTTCTTGTAAGAATGAGTCTTACTAATTGCTCTAACGATATCCTTACCGCTCAGGCTCAACCTGATGGAAGTTTATTTCTTGCTCATGCCTCCGTCCAGTGGTTCAGGGTGGCCACCCCGAGCCGCACATCAGGGACGCAGACTGCTTCCTTTCTGTGGCTCTGCCATCTCATGGCTTCAGGTTACCCTCTGCTCATGTAGAACTGAAGACAGGTTTGTGCGGATGCTTCCATGGGCCAGGCCTGAACTGGCATCCATCAGACAGAATCTGGTCACGTAGCCTTACCCAATTATAGGGGACCCTGGGAAATATGGCTGAGAGGAAATAGGTTTGGTGGCCATCCGGCAGAAGCTGCCACTGTCTGAAAACCAGGGGGAGTCAGTCAGGACTGCCTCGCTCATTGGGAAAGTGATGAAAAAAATCCCCTCCTCTTCCTGTTTATTTAGGTGAAGCCCGTTGGTCTGAGATAAAGTGTATTTTTATGCATGTGTTCTATATCAGTAGAAGGGGTATTCAAAGTTGACCGTGTTCTAGAACTGCTAGGTAAAGATTTCCCACTGGGAGTTCATCTGGAGGGGTTAGGAACCCAGCAAGAACACCATATGCCCCTCCACGTGCCCTTGAAGATCCAGAGGCAGCACACCGGGCACTTTTTAAGACGATCATTTGTGTGTGTAAATGGTGAGAGGGAGGAAGAAAGGAGGGAGGGAAGAAAGGAAGGAAGAGAGGGAGGGAGGGAAGGCAGGAAGAATAAAGGGAGGGAGGGACATACGGAAGGGAGGAGAGGAGGGAGGAAGGAAGGAGGGAAGAAGGGAGGAAGGAAGGAGAGAAGAAGGAAGGAAAGATGGAGGAAAAGAAGGAAGGAGAGTAGAGGCAGGAAAGACTGCTCCAGCAAGCATGTTGGTAAAACACGCCTCCTAGAAAGAATCCACTTGCTGAATTGGGCTGACTCAGCCTTTGCCTCTATATTTTCCCTCCTGGTTGTCAAGTGTGGCATCGGTCATGTGACTGCCATCTGCTTGTCTGCTCTATCCGTTCCTCCACCCTTTCCCCATCTAGATACTCGCTCTCCCAAGAAGCACCAGGCTTAATTTCTGCCCCATCCCTGTCCTGCTGTTAACTCCTCTACTTCTGTCCCCTGACTTCACCCTCAGCTTGTTATTTTCACACCTTGGCCAGTTTCCCGGCAGAAGGAAGGAAAGCAGTCTGCACGAGGGCCCATCGTGTGCCTGGGACTACGAAACCGGCACAGCTGTACAATCAACCATTGATGTGGGTGGTTGTAATCCCCATATTTAGGTGAAAAATAGGAAAAGAAAACTCTGATGCTGAAAAGGTTAAATAATTTTTCCACGGTCACTTCGAGTTAGTGCTAATGTTAAACTTTGAGCCAGATGTCTGACTCCAGAGATGGGACTTTCTATCTTAGCTCGATCGGCCTGCCGCCGAGCCTCATTACCCCAGCGCCTCAGATCCTTGTCACTTCACCACCCCAGCCCAGAATGTTTATCTCCACTGGTGGCTCCTTTGAAGTTCAGCTCTGAAACCCAGACTTCTCAGACTGCGGCCAGCGATGGCAGAAGCTGTTCATGGCAGAGTCTGGGTCTAGTCCGGAAAAAACACTGTGAACCTGCTTAAGACTCAGAGAAGAAGAGATTAAAAATCAGAGATGGGCAATAGACTGGGGAGTGCAGAGATTCTATCTTTGGCTTCTTCTAATCTCCACATGATTTGTACGTGGGCAGTGCTTAAAGAATGAATGAAATGAACGAAAACCCAAATCTCTGAGATAATAGCCATGAGGCTGACCGGAGGTGAATTGGGGGATTTTCCTGGTTGGGATTTCTTATATTCTACCCTGAAGCAGTGGCAATCGGGAGACACAGACACTCATGACAAGATCATTGTTTTGGGGGAGCAGTGTGCACGAGCCTTCTCTGTGTTGCTGCATGCGTTGTAGACTCACAGAGAAGCAGTGTGGTGTTGGAAAAGCATATGGTTTTGGAGCAAGACAGGTGGTTTGAGTCCTGGCTCACCTACTTACCAACCAAGCGACTCTGGTAAGTGACAGGACAGGGCCTCAGTTCTCTTTACCTTTAAATTTTGATTTAAACGTAATATAACATTGCAAGCTAATATGTAGAGGATCTGTGCACACACACACACGTGTGTGTGTGTGATGTGATGTGTGGCAAAGAGACAAGTTCTCAATAAATCGTAGGTATTATCTTTATTCCAAAGCAGACGTTAGTCTCTGCCCTATAGAAATGTATGCTCTGAGCCAGCTACTATTTACTCCGATTCCTTATTGAAATGATAAATGGCAGTGCCTGGGCAGGTCAGCTTTACGTTTCAGTAGGAGCTGGTGTGACCTCGGGCTTTGCTACCCAAAGTGGGGGTGTGGAACTGGGAGCTTGTAAGACGTCCCCTCAGGCCCCGTCCTTGACCTCTGAGCCAGGGTCTGCCTTTTGATGAGAACTCGGGGCGATTCGTATATGCACCAGAGGCACTGGCAGTACCTGAAAAGCTGAGACCCACATCTTCAAACTGCAGAGAGGACAATTCTCGACTCAGAGCTCGAGGAGGAAACGTGGTGTTTTTCTCATCTTCTCTTTGGGGCCGATGCACCCGCCATGCAGTGTGCTGAGGACTGTCGCTGGGTGTCCTCGGTCCCACGGAGAGGCCTTCGCTGTGCGGGCGGTGCTTATTCTGCATGCAGTAGAGATGCGGGGGGAGAAGCTCCCCGCCTGCTTCTGCGTTTGACCCCCAGCTAACCGAGGGCTTCGGTGGGCGGCGGCCCAGGGGGTGCGGGTGGGGGTGCGTGGCCGGTGCTGCTGAGTCAGGGCGAGCTGCGCAGGGCAGAGGGCAGGCGTCTGCCAGTGGGGGCATCTGCAGTGGTGACCCGTGGCCTCCGCGGAGCACAGTGCAACGGTTGCCATGGCAACTGCTGTGCTTGGTCAGGGGTGACTAGCTGAGCTGCAGAAACTGGACCCACGGCCCCTCCCGGTGTCCTCTTGTCGCTGACACAGCAGTGCAAGGGAGGTTGGGCTCTTCTTGCACGGGGTCTGGCAGAGGCGCAGAGTGAGCCTTCTTGTTCCTCGTTTGGCCGTGTGTCCTTCTCTCTGCGGAAAACCAAGAGAGCTACGAAACCGAAATGAAATGAGATTAATGTGAAATTGACAAAATTCTGTGCTATAAACGTGGTGAACAACATGGAGCTCATCAAGTTCGCAGGAGCTGAAGGCTCAAAGGAAGGGACCCTCCTTCTCCACCCAAGACTCCTGCTTCAGAGCCGATCAAGGTGAGAGCTCACGGGGCCTACGGGGTTGCCTCCTTGAAGCCCCTCATTTTCCAGATGACAAGTCCGGAGCCCAGAAAGGGTCAGCGATGTGCTCCACCTAACACAGCAACGGGTAAATGAAATGCACTCAGCGTATGCTCTGGACAAGCTTATTCTGGCTTCTAGAAGCGGAGAGAAGGGCTGATTCTAGAGCTCAGAGTTCCTTGCTCCTAGTACAGTGCTCTTTCTGACACCGCACACTGCCTCTTTGATGTGTTATCATGTTCTTTGGGTCTGCACTTTTCTCAGGCAGAAGAGAATGCTGTCAGCTGACCTCTGCTTGCTGAGAGCGTGGTCCAGAGGAAGAGTGGGCCTCAGCGTCAGGCTGACTTGGATTCTAGCCCTGGGCCTGATCCTACAGCAGAGGTTTTGCGTCAAGTCACCTTCCTGCTCTGAGTCTATATGTATGAAACAGAAACAGTAAAAACGAGAGCCCCTAACTCCCAGGGGTGCGGAGACCACGTATGTGAAGCGCCTGGCCAAGGCAGTGTTCGGTAAATGTCACAGTTTTCATTCCTGCCCTGGGTTTGGAGCAGGAGGGGCTTCTCTTTACCTGACCTAATTACTGTGGGAAATTTGTAATATGGAATGAAGTGCATATTTTCAATACACGTCGTCAGCGTGTAATTTCAGACAGCGATGAAATGAGAGGTGAAGGGCAAATGGGTTACAGCCTCCCCACCTCCAGCGGTCTGCGGTTCCTCTGTGACAATAGCTGGTACTTGAAACCACAATGATAAAGCAATAGAAAAATGTACCAACAGCTTTGAGAGGTGTGAATAGGGTGTATTGAATTTGAGTCAAAGAGAATTATTCTACTATTATATGAAAGGACTAGCAGAGTCTTCTTTAGAATATCATTTTCAATTCTTATCACTGTGGTGTAAAACGGCTATTGTCGCAGAGGCGATGATGAGATGACTCAGCGCCTCAGGGAACTTGGTCATGTAGGATAGCCGAAGGGTCTCGGCTTGTGTCGGTCACAAAAGTGTCACAGAAGTGTACGTGGCCCTTGTGAGAACATGAAGAATCATGCGACCGAGCTACTGCGTTGGCACCTCTGTGAGCAGGGACGCGGCAGGGGCTGGAGATTAAGGTTTGTGTAACACCAAAGCAGATTCCCGAAGAGTCTGGGGGTTCGGATCAACGGTGGATTAGCATCCCTGGGCCGTCGTGAGAAACTACCGCAAATCGGGTGACCGGAAATGACAAGTTTATTCTCTCGCAGTCTTGGATGCTGAAAGTCCAGAATCGAGATGTCGTCAGGGCTGGGTGTCTCTGCTGGCTCTCGTGAGACCCTTCCTCGCCTCCCCGGGTCCCGGTGGTTGCTGGTGATTCTTCGCGTTCCTCGGCTGGTAGCTGCATCGCTTTGACCTTCGCGCGCATCTTCACCTGGCCTTCCTCCCTGTGTCTGTCTGTGTGTCTTTTCCTTTTGTTATAGAGACACCGGTTATATCGGATTAAGGGCCCACCCTACTCCAGTATGACCCCAGATAGGATCACATTCTGAGGTTCCAGGAGTTAGGACTTGAAAAAAGGAAAGTATTTTTGGGGGATGGGGAACACAACTCAACCCACAAAACGTAGGGATCATTCATAGAGTTGACCATTGAAAATTACACTCTGCTGTCACTGAGGGAACCATAGAGATTTCTGACCTCAGAATTACATTATTTTTTACTTTGAACTTTTTCTTTTAATTTAAAAAATTGTGGTTAATAACATATAATAAAAAATTTACCATCTTAATCAGTTCCCACCGATATTCTTCTTGAAGATTTATTTATATTTATTTATTGATTTGTTTATTTATCTATCTTTCCAATTTATTTATTTCTATTAATTAATTAATTTTATTTTTATTATGACATTGGTTAATTGCACACCCGCGACTTCCTGGATTTCGTTAATCCGTTTTTGAGCGTGGAGGACAGCGGTGTAGCGCTACACTCCAGGCGGGGGAGACTCTGAAGCGTCCCACAGCCAGGCTCAGGAAACACGGGCACGAAACCAGCTAGCTCTACTGCCCCAGGCAATGCGACTTCATTTTTGGGTGAACTTTGGGCCTGAAACTTGAAGATTGGGCAAGAAAACACATTCACCTGGAGATGGAAAGGGAGGTGGTGGTGACGATAAAAGCAGAAACACCTCGATGGGAGGGTGGAGGTGGGGACGGTTGGCTGTGACGCCGGAGGCAGCAAAGGCCTTTGGGGCCGCTCACTCTCTCAGCTCCGGAAGCTTCCTGTCGGGGACTGGGGAGCAGCCTGGGAGGCATGCCACCCAGGAAGGCGAGAGGAGGAGCTGGAACTTTTCGAAAACCCCCAATCTGCCTCAGAACTTCCTGCTCTGGTTAGAGTGGGGTGACAGGGAAGTAGGGTGCCCCCTGCAGAGAAAGGACACCCTCCTCCCCTCGGCCGGGCTATGGGGGACAGGGGCGTGGGCAGAGGGAGAGCCCAGCAGGAAGTGGCACCATCTGTCTGCTTCTCCCTACTGAACTCTTCTTTCTATCAAGCATGAAAACTTGGTCATCCTTTTTTAAGGAGAGAGAGAGGAAGGGGAAGGGGAAGAGAGAGAGATTGAGGGAGAAGAGGGAGAGAGAGGGAGGGAGAGAGAGAAGGAGGGGGGTAGAGAGAGAGAGGGAATATTATGGCTCTGAGTCTGCCTTCCACCCCTCTTCTCTACCGTGTATTATTATAACCGGGTTTCAGGGGACAGTCACGATGACTTCATGAAACAGTTTTTATGGCTGACCGGAGGCAGGCATGGTGCTTTGTGTGAGCGCAGAGGTGGCTGACACCGTGGCAGAGGCGTGTGCCAGGACAGGGTGGTGAATGTCTGGATGGGAGAGGCTAGTTGCCGGACACCCCGGGGGGGTGCATATCGATCTGGAGAAGGGGGCTTTGCCTAGGCTGTGTCCAGAGGTGTGAGTGAAGTAGCCAGGTGAGGGGGGAGGGAGCGGACATCCTGGCATGAAGGGCCAGCGCGTGCAAAGTGTGCAAAGGGTGCAAAGAGCAGAGTGTGGGGCCCCGGGGCGAGGGAGCAGCGGGAAACCCAGAGGCTGGAGAAGGAGGCTGGGCTGCATCCTGAAAAATGAAGTCCCGCCTCTGTCTGTTAAAATGGTGATGATGCAAATATCCAGAACATGACTGGTTGAAGATTAAGAAAGCCCAAGAAAAGCCTGTTTTAGTAAATTACCTAATGGTATTAACTCCTAAGAGAGTGTCATGGACTCAATGTCTGTGTCCCCTCAGAATTCTCACGTCCAAGCTCTAAGCCTCAAGGTGACTGTATTTGGAGGTGGGGCTTGTGGGGGTGAACGAGGTGTAGAAGAGGTGGTGATGATATCCGTTTCCTGATAGCAAGAGGAAGAGACACTGGCGTGAGCTCGCGTGCCCTCGCACGCTCTCCCTCCCCGTCTCCGCCATGTGAGGACAGAGCAAGGAGGAGGCAGCGTCTGAGAGCCCCTCTCACCAGACTCTGATCCGCTGGCACCTTGATCTGGGGTTTCTCAGCCTCCAGAACGAACTGTGTGAAGCAGGTGTCTGTTGTTCAAGCCGCCCCGTCTGTGGCATTTTGTTACAGCAGCTGGAGCAGACTGATACACAGGATTCGGGGCCTGGGTCTAATCTGGAGCTCAGACCGTCACCGTGAATGCATGAATCTGCCTGAATGGGAGGAGGAAAAAGCCCCTTAAAGTCCCTGTACTGAAACCATCTGAACATTTCCAGGCCTCGTTTGCCCGGCCCTTTACTGAGTGCTTCTGCGTCCCTGCGTCCCTCTGTTCTCTGGGTCCAAAGTCAGGCCTGCATTTCACTGTCACTGGAATCCATTCTCCCTTCGCCCTTTCAACGGTGCAGGGACCAGTAGGTCAAATCTTTAATGCTAATGGCTTGGAACCCTTGTGTAGAACAAGATGAGGGTGGCCCCTAAGTCCTCCCTCTCCCCCACCCTTCTCTGCCCTCTTGTTCCCATTCCGTTCTGTGACATTAGTCCTCTGAACTCCTCGGTGACCTGTCGATGACACCTTCCTACACACCTCCTCTCAAAGCTCACACACAAAGTGCTGGCGCTGTCTTTTTGAACCCTAACCGGAGAAGAGGTGCCAGGTTTGTAAATGAGTCTTCCCTGCAGCGCGGATGAGAGCTAACCTCACTTTCAGAAGCAGCCCGGAGCCGAGATAACTCTTGGCTGCCTGGAGCCGTGATTTCCCAGCGTGCCGTCGACTGAACACATGAGTGCACAGCGCGTGCTGACATCAGGAGCTGCAACCGTGCAGCAAGGAGAGGCAGGAAGGAGAGGCAGGCCCGGAGCAGCCGCCCGGGGAGCGTGGAGCAGGGCAGATAATAGTGCAGCGCAGTGAATTATTTTCGCGTGGATAATTAATACTGGAGAAACAATGTAACGACAGAGAGCCTCCCACGAGAGAGCACTGTCAGTCTCTCTATTCATTTATTCTTTTTAACCAAATGGATGGGCCAGTCCACCGCCTTTTTAGGTCCACAGTGATGAAACGGCAAACAAGCCTCATTTAAATAACGGGCAGATCTTCCAATTAGTCAAAGACTAATCCTCGTGCCTTAAAAATGACAAACTGCTCTCAACCGCTGGAAAGATAAAAAAGGGAGAAAAAGGCCCAAATAAAAATATCGATTGAAAAAAGTTTAGATGCACAGGTTCTACTGCCCATGAATCTAGGGCGAGATTTACAAGTCAATAATTGTCATCAAGATTCATTGGTCAACATTTAAGGCCTAATTAAAAATATATATATTTCTGATGGTTTTATTCCTAGAGCGTATGCATTTTCTATCGAAATAGTTTAATTTCCCTGTAAAACCAAGGTAGATTTTTCAATAAAGGAACAGGTGTAACTGATATAAATATGTAGGCATTTAAAAATAAATACCTTAAAATGAATTTATTATCTGTATGTTTACTGTTTCTGCTGCTGATGAAAATAAAATGAATCCTTTACTGGATAACTATTTGAGTTCTGGTTTAGAAATCATTCGTAGATATGTAAGAACAAATCGCATTCAACATGTTCATCATTATTCCTTTATCCATCCAGCAAGCATTTATTGACCACCTGTTATGTAGCAGGCCCTCTGCAAGGAGAAATGCTTGTCTTCAAGGAGACACAGGTACGTAAGTAACTGTCATACCATTAAGTTAGCCGATTCCCTAATTTGTAGTGCTTTGCAAATTGTAATGTGCATAGGAATCTGTTTGAGAGCTCGTTAAAATGCAGATTCCTAGTTAGTTAGTGGTCTGGAGAAGGGTCCAAGCTTCTGCATTCCTAATCTGCTCCCCAAGGATGCTGGGGACCACTCTTGGAGGACAGGGTCTCAAAAGAGAGCCTTCGGAGGGTGCTGGAGAAGGGGGAGGAGGGCATCTCGGCAAGTGGGGGAGGGGCTGGGCTGGGCAGTGACCAGGAAATGGCTTCATAGAGGAGCAGAGAGGAGAAATGAGAGGTGAAGGAAGGAGCAGAGGAAGGCTGGTTGGGCTTCCCTGGAGACGGTGGCTGTGCCCTCACATTCCAGCCTCAGTCTCGTAGGGCAGAGGGATCCTGTGTTTGGAAAACTGCCATTCGCTTGAGATGGCTGCAGTGCAACTCTGAGTTATCAGGTGCATCTGCCAAGGAATTCTCTCCCCTGCTCCGCCCTTGCCCCCTCCCTTGTGCAACACGCACACATCTCTTGAGCTCCTAGGAGTTGGTTTTGAGTCATTTTGAACTGAAAAACAATCTGATAAAGCGGGTGACTTGGGGGAAGTGTCAAGTGATGAGTGATCAGGGAGTACAAAGAATGTGAGTTCATCTTAATGGTGTTAGGATGACCTTGAAGAGTTTTCAATATCTTGAACAGTGTTGCCACACAATGTGTGTGCGTGTGTGTGCGTGTGTGCGCGTGCATGTGAGTGTGTATGCTTTAAACTTCAACCCCAAATGAGGAAACAGTTTCTCTGAATATGACGTGTCTACCGATACATCGGTGCATCGAGAGGGCAGTCAGTGGTTGATAGGAGTGGCCACTGTGACTTGGGCCATGTCACACCATGCAGCGAGGGCCAGTTCCTCTCTCCTCTCACTTCCTTTTCCTCATCTGTGAAATCTCTTTTATCGGAAACGTCTGGAAAACGTTCCGTCTACAAGTGACCACCTTAATGACTCGCCTTCATTAAAAGCCTCCCAGCGGAGCCGCTGCTCCCGGCCTCGGCCTCGGTCACTGTAAGGTTTCTTCTCTCTTCTTAAAAAGTCACTCGGCTCCCCCCGCCAGCGTCTCCCAGCGGCTCCTTCCTGCTCGATGGTTTAGTCCAAGCCCTGTGGCCGGGCACTCTGCATCCGCCTTCAGCTGCTTCTCAGCCTCCCGCTTCTGGCGGCCTGTGTGAATGTTCCATGAGTACTTCTCATTCCAGCTCGGCTGTCCTACTTTGCTGTCTTTCCTCGCTGTCCCGTCAAATCCTGCCTAAATTTTCCTTCTCCCACTCCAGTCCCAACCACTGCTCCTGCTCCTCGCGACATCTGCTGGGAGCCTGCCTGGGGGGGACATTGCGTGACATCGGTTGCATCTGTGACCACATTAATCATCGTGATCGTCCCCTGGACTAGGTCCTGGTATTACCCCTAATTTGTGGTGGAGGACACTGAGACAAAGAGGGACAATGTGACTCGCTCCGAGTCAGAAGCCTACACACAAAAGAGGCAGACCCAGAGTTCAAGCTTAGGGCGGTTGGCTCTCCGGAGCTGGTGTTCTGAACCACTAACCGTTCTGCCTTCAGCGTCGGGCTCTGCCTTTGCATACTCAATAATTTCTGTCTGGAAAGTCTTTCCTCTTCTCTTTTTTGCCCTTCAAAATTTGGCTTCCGAGACTCTTCCTTACCTAAAGCCGCCCCACTCTGATCATCCTCGCATCCTCACATTCTCCCTTTGCTCACCCGCGTGGTGTTGGGCTTCACCCTGCGCCCAGACCAATGCTGCTTGATATCTCAGTCCAGGGTTTTCATCCAGGAAGGTCTTTTCACCCTTACTCGTCTTTTGACTACTTTTATACTCACAAATCGGTTTCACCAATGCGTAGCTAATACTTGTCCAATAAATGACTCGTTTTTATGACATGCTCTTGAGGCTGTTTCCTCTTGCATGTAGATAGTGGGAGTGAATGGGGAAAGTAACATCTCTCTCTCTCAACTTATATCTCTACATGTATTAATTTTATCTGTATAAATTTGTACTGGATGGGTCGGTTTTCAAAGTGTAATTCACAGACCCTTGGGGGTCCCAATACTGGTGCGGGGGGATCCGTGGGTCAAAACGATTTTCCTAATAACATTAGAAGTCATTTTTCTTTTGCACTCATGGTGCCAAAGCGATAATGGGACAAACTGTCGGTGCCTTAACATGAATCCAGGCGGTGGCCCCCAAGCTGTGTTGGTTTTCATTGCGTTTTTCACCACCAAACACGCAGAGAAAAAAACAAAGAAAAAAATTGCCAATTTCACTTACGAATGTTCTTGACACAGCATTAAAAGTTAATAACTTTTTAAAACCTTGGCCCTTGAGTACATAGCGTTTTCATATTCCGTGGAAAAGTGAGACGTGCACATATGATGCTTCTGTTACGCAGTGAGATACGACGGTGGTCTGGAGAGAAAGCAGTTGCGTGAGTGAGTCGTGAGCTGCACTCGAGGCTTTTTTTTCATGAAACACTATTTTTTTTGCTCGAAAACATCTGACAGACAGACTGGTTTTTCATACCTGGATATTTAGCAAAAGGTTTCTTTAAAAAATGAATGAAGGGAGCCTGTCACTTCTAAAAAAGAACTGACACTGTTTGTTGCCAATGATAAAATCTGAGCTTTCAAGAGAAAATTAACATTTTGGAAAACTTATATCTGCCACCATGAGCTTGATGGCTTCCCAGTGCTTAAAATGTTCTGGTGAGGTTCGTGGTATACTAATGAATGTGGGTGTTAAAAATATTGTGTAGTGACACTCAACAATGGGAAGATTGGCATAAGTTAGTGAAACGATCTTTTCCAAATAATCAATGCATTAATAAAAGATCCATTCAAAGGGCAGAATATATCAATGGATTTTAAGATAACCATGTAGGGAGGAGTTTGTCACTATAAGTTCAGATCCCGTATCATAACTAACCTTTAAGAGATGACCACTGTTGAATTTTGGCTTAGTATTGAAGAATACTCACACTTATCTGAGAAGGCTATAAAATAACCTGCCTTTTCCAACGACCCATCTCTGCCAGACTGCATTTTCTTCATATGTATCAAACAAACAAAAAAATCTCAACTGATTAAATACAGAGGCAGAAATGAGAATTCGGCTGTGTTTTATTAAGCCACATACTAAAGAGATTTGCAAAACTACAAAACAATGCCTTTCTTGTCACTCTTTACTGTTTTTGAAAGTAGTTATTTTTCATAGAATTGTATTACTTATGGCAACATGTAATGGATTTATTGTTTTTTAAAAAATGAATTAATACATACCTTACAAATTTATCAGTTTAAAATTTGAATGTATTAAATCAATAGATAAAATGCACATAAACAAAAGTTCTTTGGGGTCCTCAATAACTTTTAAGAGTTTGGAAGTTTTCTGAAACCAAACAGTTTGAGAATTAGTGTTGTATACAGCTAGGGAGACAGAGGTGGGGAAGGACAGTTATTATTGCTTCCCCATCTTCCACCTGTGAACACGTGTCATCAGCTTCAACGTAGTTGCTCAAACCCCAAACACAAAAATCATCCATCGTTCCTCCCTTTCCCTCATCCACCATCCTAATCAATTACCTGGCTCCGTTGGCTTCACTTATTAAGTATAATAAAAATCCACCCACTTCTCACCATTCTTACTTCTACTTCTACCAGCAGGGTCAAGGTCACATGAGGGAGGTTGCAATAACAGCCCTGGATTTTTTTTACACCTCCCCATATCAAATCCTTGAGTGCTTTTCCCCTGTGAAGACTCTGGCCTTGGCCATGTGACCTGCTTCGGCCAATGGGATGATAGCAAGCATTATATGACCAGAGATTTGAAAGTCGCTTGTGTTTGGGACTTGCTCTCTCTGACTGCTTTTGGAATGCCGTGACCACCACCATATGATTAGCCTGGATGATGAGAGATACGTGGCTCAGTTTCACCTCCTCAGCTTGGTTGCTCTAGCTGACCATAGACACATGACTGAGGCCAGCCAGTATGTGTGAGGCATCGAGGGAATGAGGGTTTCTCTGCTCAAAGACCTTGTTGTCTAGGATGTTAGCTAAAGCGAGCATAGCTACAATGCAAAGCATCATGGGAAGAACATAATGCTAGTTATCCCCCATCGTCAGAGGAGTTTTGATGGGAGCAGGAGGCAGAGGGTGTAGGAAAGATGATAATGCAATGCTTAAGGCCCTTTAGAATATTCATTTTGGGACTGCGCATGACTGAGGACATCTGGGGATGTTGAGAAGGTGCCAGAAGGACTAGAGATGACTCATACGGTCCTGAAAACGACTTTCATCTCTTCTTAATTGTGTTTTTCCTCTCCCTCCATTTCCTCCATCTCTTAAGATCCTCAGAGCCATATGCCAGAAGCTCAAGATCGACCCATCAGAGGGTCCCCCTTCAGTCTTCCTGCTCTGTGCCTGCCCTGGTGCTCACCAGCTGAGCTCACAGCCCAGTCAGAGCTGCTAGGGGGTGTAGGCTCATTCCGGTCATCAGCAGGCAAAGGCAAGAATAGGAGATGGGGCCAAAAGGAAGTCTCTCTTCCCAAGTAACAAACATTTTAGCAGGGCATGGTGTATCCTATTTATTTATGCTTCTAACATCATTCCCAGGAATTCGGATGTAATTAAAAGTCTCACTTGATGGCTGTGGATGCTGTGAGGTAAAAGACAATGGGACTTTGCTCCCGCACCCCTCACCTTAGGTTTAAGGACAGAATTTTATTTTCAGCCTTTGAGTTACTTTGTGAGCACTAGGGCTGAAATATGTGATGCCACATCGGACAATGGATTTGGTCAATTCAATTCAACAGCAGCTTCGTTAGGGCAAGGAATCAGGTGTTTACCTGAACGGGCAGGTAGTCGAGATGGCACTTGTGGTGCCATTTAGCAACACGGCTAAGAACTAGCCGCCTGCCGAGGCCGCATTCTGAGCCACACGATTCCTTTATGTAATAAATTACAGCTTTGTTGGATGGCCTGTTTATCTAGTGGGACATGAAGCAAAGGTGGGAAAGATTTTAATGGAACGCCACAGTAATATAAGAAACCTAATTTCTTTAGATGTACTAGAGGCGAGTCTGGGAGTGGCATGCTCGTTTTGGTGTGTGGATCACCAGGGCGGCAGTCATCAATCCTCATGATACTGGGGCTCTAAGACAATTTCATAGTCGTAAAACGATTGCTGTTGTGCCAACTTCAAAAGACAACTATACTCATGCTTGGAATTGCTAAATTTCTGTTTGACCTTAGTCAAAATTATCATTACATATTCATAATGAAAAATAATCATCACATTTAAGCATTGTGAGCTATTGTTACAATTGTTCTCCCATTTGCTATTTTTTGAGTGCTTTTTAAAACTTTCCCCCTTCCTTTAATATATATAATATTATATAATATATATTATATATATATATTATTTATTTATTTTTTTCTTTCACATATGTATAAAAGTAGCTGGTTAAAGTCTAGCTTACTTTGTGTTACCTAATCGTTCGCAGAACGCTATTTTTATAGAAGGCACCCTCCCTGTGTACGGTTCACCAAAGCTGATGGACAATGAAGGTTCACGCCACATTGGGAAAGAAACGAACATTGTTTTTAGAATTCGGAGATGAGGCAAACTGAAAACAACTGACTGCGTCACAAAAACCTTAACATTCCTGGGAAAAAATGAGCAACAGCTTTCAACCTTTGGAGCCTGCACACGCTTAACCAAGCATGACACTGGGTAGAAAGACACTAACCAGTGAACTGGTGTGGCGTGGTGCGATGCAGAAGCACGATGCCACCGGCTCTTCAAACTTCCGTGGGTCCCTGGCGTCACCTCCGGTGTGGGCGCCTTCGCCTTCCACGCAGCACCGCGCTCAGAGAGTTTTAGGTCCAACTCTGCCCCCGATAGCTGTGCGTGATTTGAGGAAAGTCATTTCAGATGTCTAAAAAAATCTGGTTTTTGTTTGTTTGTTTGTTTACAAAAGGAAGGGATGGGACCGGCTCGCTAGTGTTCAAACGTGTGGCACCTGTCAGAGATTTTCTTATACTTACTAGGAAGTGGGCACCAATGAGGCAGGTAGCAGTGGAACTGTTCTGGCTGCAGGGAGAGGCGGGTGACCCTGAAGCTCCTTTGACAACTATTTAGGGTTCCAGGGCACACAGTTTGAAGATGTCCTAGGCTCTGGGACCCTAACACGCCACTGAAAATGGGCATTGGCGACAGGTGTCTTTACTCCTTGCTATGTGGTTGGCATAAGAAACTAGTAACTAACCTCACTTGTACTGTGTGTTCTGTAATATGTAAGTGTTCCCCATATCTTAATTTTTGTACAATTAATTGATAGCTTCGAAACAATAAGCAAAAATATTGTCACGATACTTTTCCTGTTGTGATTCTGACCGGCATATTAATGCAGAGCAGTGTAATGCCAGGGAGAGCTTGGGCTCGGGGTCAAGGAGACCTGGGTTCGAATCCTGGCTTGCTTATTGATGCTGTGGTCGGAGGCTCGGTAATTAATCTCCCTCAGCCTGTTTATCTGTAAAGTGGGCAGGATGAAACCTACCACAAGGGTTTAGAGGATAGTTACATGAAGAAGCTTCTAGTGGAGAACTCTGAGTAAATTAGTGCTTAATAATGCTAATAAAATAATAACGATAATCATTGGAGCCAAAATTTTGGCATTTTTTTATTGTGCAGACATGCACAACATAAACAATTTTAATTTCTATAAAGAAATCACTTGTCCATCTTACCATATTGATAGTGGGATCATCATGCCTAAATGCCTCCATCGATAAGGAGAAAAATTAAATGAGGAAAGATTTTTTTTTTGTTTTTAATTTTTGCATATTAAACCTGTAGGAGTATCTTCGTTTTCTTGAATATAGACTCTCTTTATCTTTCATGTTTCTACTTTTTCTAGGGACGTGGGTACAAGAAGTGTATCTGTCTCTTCGCCGGTATGAGAAAATCATTGGCCAGAGCATGAAAATAAAAGGCAACTAACCGACTCAGCTCTGGGTGGCAGGGGAGGTTGGGAGTGAGGACTCCTGAGGGGAAAACAGTCCTCAGGGGACATCCCCGCTCTGCCCCAGCCAAATATTGCCACCTGTGAATTAGGGCCCTGTGTGGCAAGATGATAAAATTTTTACAAAGGAGGTGGAAATCCAATTTTTGGTGTGTAGAATCTCCTGATTTTAAAGGTTGAGTATTGTTAAGACTGGGTAGGTAGCGAGGAGACTGCCCTGGGCTGCGTAGACTCGGCAGCCGGTAGGAGATCAGGTGGGTGTCGGCGTGGAGGGACTGCTGCAGAGCCAGGCCTTCTGATCCTGTCCTCCTCTCTCTGCCCCGTGGGCTTCCCAAGGTAGCCATGCGGACATGGATAGTGCCTGAATGAGAAGCGGGGTCTGGTGGCAATAACAGGACAAGATCCTGGCCCTGCAGTCTGGTGGGCCCTCGGTCTGGAGGCGAAGTGGGGTCTCCTGTCCCAGCCTGCCTTGCCTGCTCTGCTTGTCCTAGGGACCAGACACTCCGCCTTGAGACAGAGATGCTGGGGCCCAAGCGTGCTCAAGCCCACTTTTCACCAGCCATGGAAGGGGTCGTGGGTGGCAAAGTTTACCAATTCTGTGAAATGGAGAGAAAGAAGAAATGTAAGAAAGAATGTCACCTCCTTCAGAGGCTCAGTGACCACCCGACCAGTGCCCGTCTCCTGTGACTCTGAGCAACCTGCTGATGGGGGCTTATCCTTTCTTAGGGAAAGGGGATGGGGGGTGAGCAGGGAGCTCAGAGGGAAAAGTGAGAAGGAGGAGGGTTTGTGGGATGATGAGCGAGAGTGAGCTTGACCTTTGGGTTATGTTTTTTGTTTCAGTCTCAAAAGTCTTTTGGCCAGTCCTGTCATTTCATATCTTCACAGAGAGTCACATTTCTTTACCGTTTCTACGACCGTGACCTTAACTCAAGGGGTTACCACTGCACGCCTGGCAGAGTTCCCACGTCCACCCCTCTCTTCCCTGGCCAGCCCTCATCCAGCCACCGGCTTAGCTTTCCAAAGCTGGGCCTCCAGGCCACGCTCCTGGCCAGAAACGCTGCTTTGTGTGTTTTGTGGCAACAAGTCCGGATCTACCCTTTGTCCTTTGACCTGTTCCCCACACCCTCCAAATCTGGTCCCACGCTGCTTTTCCAGGGTGCATTTTGAGGATTCCCCAGGACTCCTCTGGGTCCAGGCAGGCAGATTTCTCCCTGAGGAGATGCTGATACTGCCAAAGTCACCATGATTCATGTCCAAAGGCAAAGGCTTCTATTCTCTGCCCTTGACTTTGTGCAGCTACGGGCCTGTGTGAAGAAGAATGGCTATTGCTTCTAGAAATCTCTCAAATGAAAAAAAGTAGGATATCAATTTTTTATAACTATAATTACAAGAAAATATTTACATATGGAGAAATACAAAAAATACTTCAAATACCACATTAGCTGTATTAGAAAGTAGAAATCGATACGAGAGTCTCTATCTTTAATGTTATTATATCGCTGTGATAATCACACTGAAACAAAAACAGTAATGAGTTTTATTTTTAATTTAGTTAAACTCTGGGCCAATGGCAGGGGACTTCTTGTAATAGAAATTTAAAATTCTCTGGTTTGTGAAATAAAAAAAGTCAAAATGTCAAGAGGAGATAAAAGGATGAATAAGCTAATAGATTATTTGTACCTATCTGCAAACTCGATATATATAACCACAAGTAATGCATAGTAATAGAAGATAAGAAATCAAAAATTTTCTATCTATTGAAACAGGAACCTAGATGATAAACTATAATCGCATAAGAAAGAGTATTATTTTTCAGAAAAAAAGTTGTTTTTTCCTTCCCAAGTCTGCTATTGGAGATGAGCTTAAGGTGTATCCTTTTATTTATTTATTTTTTAAAAACATACAAAGCCAATTTTTAAAAAGAAGGGGTGAAAGAAAAAAAACAGCCTCTGATAGATTGCCCAGTAGAGAATTATTTATATGAAAGATCCTGCCTACGCATACTGTTTTGAGATGACCTGTGCTTTCAAAAGTGTGATTTTCTCTGGAACGCAACACTATTCATTCATTCATTCATTCATTCATTCATTCATTCATTCATTTACTTTGTTGGCGCTAAGGGGTGGAGCACCTGCTGATGCGACGTGGATGGCAGTTGTGCCCATCAGTCCGGAAACCTATAAATCCCTGTGACACACAGTGCCTAGCGCAGTACGGAGAAAAGTAGCATTGATTTACGTAATTGGAAATTGGAGCAGTTCGATTTTCCTTAATTATGTTTGGTTTTCCTCCTCGAAGGCCTGATCCTTCGATGACTGGGGGTCACTTAGGACTCTTATAGAGCTGCTGTTTCTTCCACGCTGGCGCCTCTGTGGAGCAGGCCTTGGGGCCGACCGGCATTGTCTTGGCGGTCTACGGAGTGTGAGAGCGCGCAGCGTGCTGAAGAGTGAAGATGGAGATGAGTTTCGGGGGTTACTCATGAATAAAAACTCTAGCACGCGGCACTCAAGGAAAAATCCACAAACAGATAAGAGCGGGTCAGCTAGCCAGTTTCCTGAGATTACTCACGTCTCGGGCAGGTCCCAGCCTTCATCTCTCTCTCTCAATGGGTAGTTTAATTGTACATGATCTTTTACTTTGGAAAGAATACTTGTATCTTCTCTCGTGCAGAGAGATTGAGCTCAATAAAAGTTTGACGAATGAATAAATTTCCTCTGCAATGAAGTCGGCATACCCCTGCCAGGAAAATCATTCTCAAATGTTGCTGTTCTTACTTCACTTCCCATTTGCAAAGCCCCAAAGGCCTCACTTCACCCAGAGCCAACGCTTATCATTTTCTAGCTTTGTCACCTGCACATTGCTCCCTTAGATAAGACCCCTGCTGTGCCTGACATTTAGCTACTTACAGACCGTGGAAGGGGGTTCATACCAAGGGCTGTACAGGAAGTGTTCTTACCTCGTTTCCGCTGACTGACTTCAGATGTGTCGCTGCTCAACCCTCACTGCTTCTAGAAAGCTTTATCATAAGCTCCCAGCACGGAAGTGGGCAGTCCCAACCTGTAAGTGGTCTCTAGTGCCCTCCCTTCAAGCCATACTGGAAGTATTAGTACTCCTCATTTTGCCCTAATTCTATCACTTTTCTCTGATATCAGGTGTGCAATTTCTATAGTTGTATATAAGTTTTGCCCTGTTCTCAAAGGCACGTGGCCTTATAAGAGCTTGGGTCCCCAACAGAGCCCAGCTCAGTGTTATATACACAAACATATATCTTCCCAAAACTCATATATCGAAGACCTAACAATAAGAATGTCTGAATGTGATCTTATTGAAAATAGGGGTGCTGCAGATAAGTAGAAGTTAAGTAGCGTGGGCCCTGCAACCAGTATGATTGGTGTCTTATTAAGAGGGGGAATTTGGAAACAGCGACACGTACATAAGGGAAATGCCACGTGAACGTGAAATCAGAGACCGGGAATGCCGAAGACTGCCGTTGTGGTCACGCGAGGTGGTGCGGAGCCCTCAGTGGACACCAGCTCCAGCGACACCTTGATCCCAGGTTTCCAGCCTCCGGAACTGAGACTACACATTTCTGACGTTTAAGCCATCCCATCTGAGCTACTTGGTCAAGGTAGCCATAGGACATTGATGCCACATGCTTAATAAACATTAAATCACAATGAACAAGAGAGGGGGGCAGAGCATTCCTGTGGCTATTTTAAAAAAGAAAAACATACAATTATTAAAACAAATTTTAAAAATAAACTTTGTTTTGAGTAGTTTTAGGTTCACAGCAAAACTGAGTACAAGGTTTGCGATTGCCCATCCTCCCTGCCCCCACATGCACACAGCCTCGCCCACTGTCGAGGTCCTACCCCAAGCGGTGTGTTTGTTACAACTGACACCTCCTCATCACTCAAGGCCTAGTTTATCGAGCTCAGGGTTCGCTCTTGGTGTTGTACATTCTATGGTTTGAACAACCGCATAATGGCGTGTATTCATCGTTTAAGTATCATGCGAAGTATTTACCCTAAAAATTCTCTGTGCTCTGCCTGTCCACCCCTCCTGCTCCCACAACCCCTGTAGCCACTGATCTTTTTACTGTCGTCATAGTTTTCCAGAATGTCATATGATCGGAATCATACAGTATGTAGCCTTTTCAGAGGATTCTTCCACTTAGTAATACGCAATCCGGTTTCTTTGGTGTTTTTCATGGTCCGATAGCTCATTTTTTATTTTTTTTAGCTTTGAATAATATTCCATGTCTGAAGATACCATAGTTTGTTTATCCATTCACCTACTGAAGGACATCTTGCTTACTTTTAAGTTTTGGAAATTACAAATAAAGCTGCTATAAACATTCGTGTGCATGTTTTGTATGGACATAATCTTTAACTTATTTGAGTACATACCAAGAATGTGATGGCTGGATTGTATGGTAAGGGTATGTTTACTTTTGTAAGAAGCTTCCAAACTGTCTTCCAAAGTTGCTGTACCATTTTGCATTCTCACCAGCAATGAATGAGAGTTATTATTTCACATATGTGGAAGCATTTGATGATGTAAAGATTATTGTCATTCTAATTGGTGTATAGTAGTAGCTCATTGTGTTTTAATTTGCATTTCCCCAGTGACATGATATTGAGCATTTTTTCATATGTTTACTTTCCATTTGTATGTCTTCTTTGGTGAAATGTGTGTTCAAGTCTTTTGCCCAGTTTTTAAATCAGATTGTTCATTTTCTTATTGTTGAGTTTTAAGAATTCTTTGTATGTTTTGGATAACCATCTTTATCCGATATGTCTTTCACACATCTTTTCTCCTAGTTTATGGCTTGTCATCTTCTTTTCTTAACACAGTCTTTTGCAGAGCAAATATTTTTATTTTATGAAGTCCAGCTTATTATTTCTTTTACAGATCATGCCTTTGGCATTGGATCTAAACAGCCATTGTTATGCTCAACATCATCTAGATTTTCTCTTGTGTTATATTGTAGGAATTTCATAGTGTTGCATTTTAGGTCTATGATCCACTTGAGTTAACTTTTGTGAAGCTTGGTATCTAGATTCCCCTTTTTTTTTTTTTTTTTTTTGCACGTGGCTTTCCAGATGTTCTAGCAGTTTTTATATGTTGGAAAAACTGTCTTTGCTCCATTTTAGTGCCTTTGCTCCTTTGTCAGGATCAGTTGAATATATTTATGTGATTCTGTTTTCTCTCCTTTCTTAGCATATCAGTCATAGCTGCTATGATCTGAATGTTTGTGTCTGTCCAGAATTCACGTGTTGAAGTACTAATCCCCCAAAGTGGTAGCATTAGGTGGTGGGGCCTTCGGGAGGTGATTAGGTCACGAGGATGGCATCCTCATGAGTGAGTTTAGTGCTCTTCTAAGAGATCCCACAGAGCTCCCTCACCCCTTCCACCCTGTGAGGGTAATGAGAGGTCTGTGACCTGGAAGAGGGCCCTGGCCCTCCTGTGATCCCCACCATGCCGAACTTTCGGCCTCCAAACTGTGAGCAATAACTTTTTGCCCCTTATAAGCCACCCAGTCTGCGGTATTTTGTTAAAATAGCTGGAATAAACTAAGACAACTTACTTTCTTGACTTTCTTTAAAAGTGATTTTTCTAGAGTTTGCAATGTACATTTACAATGAACCCAAGTTGATTTTTCAAGTAGCACTACACTGGTTCACAGGTAGTGTAAGTAGTGTAAGTCTCATAATAACTAAATAATCCTAATTCCTCCCTCCTGTCCCTTGTATCATTGCTGTCATTTATTTCATTTATACATAAGTATGTTTCTATATCTATATTCAAATGCATTGTTGCTATTGCATTTTAAATAAACTGCTGTTAGATCAATTAAGAAGAAAATAAAATTTTTATTTTACCTTTACTTTTCTTCTTTGATGCTCTTGCTTTTTTAAATGTAGATCTGACTTTCTGATGTATATCATTTTCCTTCTCTTTGAAGAATTTATTTTAACATTTCTTAGAAGACAGAAGAATTCCTACTGGCAAAAAAAATTCCTTCAATTTCTATTTGTTTCAGAAAATCTTTATATATTTCTCTTCCACTTCTGAAGTATAATTTCTCAGGGTAGAGAACTCTAGGTGAATGGTTTATTCTCTCAACACTTTAAATATTTTATTTCACTTTCTTCTTGCGTGCATGGTTTCTAAGAAGTTAGATGTAATTTTTATATTTGTTCCTCTACAGGTTAAGTGGGTTTTTTTTTTTCTGACTTCTTTTAAGAATTTTTTTTTTTTAATCTTTGATAATTCCTACATCCCTGCCATATCTGAGCCTGGTTCTGCTGCTTGCTCTGTCTTTTCAAAGTGCTTTTTTTTTTAGCCTTTTAGTATCCCTTGTAAATTTTTGATGGCTGTACATGATGTACCGGGTGGAAGGAACTGCAGTGGATAGGCATTTAGTGATGCGGTAAGGGGTGGGGGGAGGTAAGAGATCCATAGTTCTATGATTAGGACTCGCTCTTTTAGTGAGCCTGTGCCTCTACTGAACTTCACAAGCACTTCTCAGGCCCCTTAGTGGAACACGACAGCTAGAGTGTCCCACTCCAGTGGGCTGGAGTCGGCTATTTCCCTTCTCCTAGGTCAGTGAGGCTCTGATAAAACAACAGTATTTAAGGCTCTTTAAATAGATTCTCTCGAAGTCAGGCCTTGTAGAGGGGACAGAATGCTCTGGCATGTTTCTTAATGGGTCTGTTTTCTTCCCCAATGTCAAAAATGCAACGGCTCTTTTTTCTGATGTATACTGTGAACGCCTGGACCGTTTCCTGGTGGTGTAACTCACAAACATGTGGAGTCCCCACCCCTGCCCCACACAACTGAGTCCCCTGAGAATTTTTAAGTCTCAGAATTGAAACTGAAACTCCAGCAATATCTCGATTATAGTTCAGGTTTTCGTCCCCTGGTACTGGTTCCTGTGGAGGTTTCTGCTTATGGGTTTCTGCACTTGAAAGTTGTGATTCTCTGTCTCTTCATGTTTATCTTTCTCGTTTTTGAGGCCATGATTTGTCCCAAGACCTTACTTCTCTAACTTGCTATTGGGAGGGACAACTTTCAAGCTCCTTATATGCCGGTCTGAAAACCAGAAGTCCTGTGGACTTTTTAATTACCTGCTAGGATCACACAGCTACTTTGGCTATATGTTTAAGACAAAAGTGGACTCATTGTATTTTGAATATGATGCAATTTAAAAATTTTAATCTACGCATGGAACTTCAATAGGAGCTTATTAGATACAATGTAAATTTGGATTAAAAGATCAAAAAAGATTTCTCGGATAAATTAATCACTACAAGAAATGATCAAATTTAATTTATCAAAACAGAACAAAAACAAATTGGATAAATTCAATTATTTACACTTTATTGAGATCAAAGTGTAGCTAGAACTATAAAACATCATTCATATGATTTTGTTCTGCTCTAATATGTGGCATTCAAAAATATCTCCATTAAAAAACGAGAGCAGTATATTTATATTATTTATAGGATCACATAGTCACCTGATATCAGAAATCATATTGAATCTTTATGGTAGATATAGACTCAGATCTTTCCCTGGCTCCCACCCCTTTTAAAATTCATAGCTTAGTAATATAAATCTTAATTCCCAAGACTTTCTCTTTAATAAATGAAAGAGAAACGTCATTGTGCATTTTACAGTAGTTGCATTTTTTTGAATTAAGCTGCTCCCAAAATTAATTGTTTCATTGTGTCGCGCTCCCTTCCTGATTTGTTTTTAGAAATGGAAGCTATAGTTTCTCTTCTTTGAAGTATTCCATCATTTTTCTTGCTTTGTTCAGACAGTTTAAAAATGTAATAGGATTTTAAAAAATATTTTAATGTAAGATGTCTGTCAGTCCTGGAAACAATTAATTGTAATATTAAATATAAAATAAATTACAATGTCCCAAATCTGTAATGAGGTATATAACTATACAACAACATATACTAGAGGTAAATGGGTGACATTTATCTGTGTCAGGTGATTTCCATGCTGTTCTGGGTGTGACTTGCTTTTAAAAGCATAATTATAGGTAATCATAGTAGCTATGTGTATATATATCCAGCTTGGACATTTATTTCCTTTTATTTACCCATTATTTATTTATTTATCCACAGACCGACTATTGCTGATTCATGAAATGCCATTTCATCAGTGATTAGGACTCTTCTCTTTATGGTAAGAGGACCCAGCTGGGATTTATGTTGTGACATAATTTATTTGCATACTTAGAGAGTTTTAATACATTAAAATATGTCATATATATGTAAACTATATCACTGGGTTAGCTATGATCCTTTGTAAGTGGAGAAATAAATCTCTGCATAGGGATTTAGTTCAGCTCTGGGTTTTCTCAGCTTCTCTGACTCATTTCTTGATTTTCTGCTTCCTACTGGATGAATTAATATTGGCCTCGTGATTACCCGTTTATCTATTACGCATTTGCTTGAAGCTCCATGGGGGCAGGTACCTGACAATGTGTGTAGAAAACCCCAGGCCTCTTAGAATTGGCAAATCTGTCTGTTTAACTTTTCCAGTTCAGACTGGTTTCTGTTCATCGTATTTTCCTCAGGGAGGACCATAGAACGTTACCGCATCTTCCACCGTGGAGATGAGGTCAGAACAGACAAGCATGCCTAGTTTCCATTCCACACATGCTCTGCTCCAGACTCCCCCTTAGTGTTCTGTACTCCAGACCTCCTCATCTCTGAGTGGGCCTGTGTGAAAAGACACGGAGATCAGATTGCAAAGGTCCGTAGCCTCAGTCTGAGGCCATCAGTGAAACCTTTTCCCTGCAGCCCTCAGCATGGCACGGGGCGCACAGTTGTTCAGGTCACATAGCAGAAGAGAGGATGGGAGAGTGGGACGATGCCATGTGCATGGGGAAGAGTGTAAACGTGCCCTGTGTGCGTATCTCTTCCCCTCTCCAACGTTCCTCCATTGCAAGAATGGGCAGATCTTGACAAAGACGGACAACATCCCAATTCCTATGAAATAATGACCCAGGCAGCAGCTGCATTTTGTTTTTCCTTCAGGATAAGTAAGTATTAGTCAGGGTTGTTAGATGAAATAATTTTTTTAACCTCCTCCAACACCACCAAATAGCCTCATAACTTTAAAACCTGTGCTACTACTGGTGTTAGGATCCTGAATATGCATATATTCAATATATAGCTCTGTGACCTGTGGAGATGATTTAATACTATCAGGTTACAATTTATCGCTTGACTCCATAATATTTAGTGACCTGTGATCAATTAAATTACCCAACTTGACCAAAAAAATTGATAAGGTGGTTCTCATCAATACATAAGGTATCGGTATATAATGCAGAGAATCGAAACAGTATAGACTGACTTTGCACGTTTCTGTTGTGACAGATACAGCGTCCCCTGATTCAAATATTTCTTGAGGTTTGAAAAATAGCAAAATAACATTCCCTCTGCTCTCAATCTCCTGATTTCTTTTTTCTTTTTCTTTCTTTTTTTTCACATTTTTATTTCTTCATTTCTTTATTACTTTATTCATTTTTTTTGAGCATGGAAAGCCCCAGAGATGCTAAGTTATGAGAAAGAGCTGGTGTGGGCAAAATTTCCAGATTAGTTCAGTGGATGAATTGTATTATGAACTCCTGGTGAGAAAGAGAGCTTTTACAAGAATTCTGAGATTTCAGAGAACCAGTCAGGGAAGATAGTAGGGATTTGAATGTCCATCTCCAATGTTAAGCAACTTTGGTGTTATTTTTTCTCTTTGCAAGTCACACAAAATGGGGAATAAACAAGTCCCTGAATAACAATGGCAGTGGTTTTGGCCTCAGAGTCCCGCGCCAGCGAAGGGCTCTGGGATTCGGACCCTGCCATGTCGTCCCTCCTTGCTGGATGCCTTGGCAGCCCCGGCACTAACCTGCGATGCTTGACTGCCGCAGGAGCTTGGGGCAGCTTTGCTCTTTGGCTCCATCCTGTCTGCCGATGGGGCATGCCTCCCCAGTAGCCTCCAAGTTTCCTCCTGATCCACTCCCCAGGGCTGGGCAGAGGCTGTCTGAGCACATCTTCTAGCATTGCCCTTGAAAGCTCATCTCTCTCGTCAGATAAGACCCTTGAGGACTTCAATCTCTTCTTCTCCGAGAGTAAATTTTCTCGGAGCTGCTTACATTCTCTTTTATAGGGAGTGTTAATCCTGGTGTTTGGAGGTCCACCTGACGAGCCAGTGTTTTCCTCAAAATTTCTCCCAAGAGGTCAATGAGTCTTCAAAAAAGAATTCAAATATACAAATTAGGATTCCCCTTTTGCTGCAATTGAAGCCGTCTGGTTTATAATTAGTGACTGAGAAGATGCCTATCTGTGTATTATAAATAATCCCTCCAACTTCAATATCAATCACCTGTATCTCTGGGGCCAATAACAATGCGAGTTTTGTTGTTATATTTCTGGACTGTGTCCTGGAGGGAAGAAAGTTGAGAAGAAAGATTAGTTTCATTAAATCATCTGTACTTGTTCATAGTGGTTTACAACATACACACGTATTAGGCATTTAAAAATTCATTTTGCCCTTGGGTTTCTCATGCCACTGAATCATTCATTTATTCATTCAGTAAATAGGTGGAGCACTTACTATGCAACGACACCAGGCTCTGTGCTAGGGACACCACAGCAAACGGGATGAATGTGAACTTGACCTCACAGTCTTATGGGTTAGTGACTGTAGATCACATAAATAGTTAACTCCATTATAACTGCCCATCTCAAGTTAGGTATAATTATCTCGTTAAGTTCCAGCACTTCTGGTTACTTTCAAGATAAGAACACATAATTTTAAAACATAGCAGTCAAACAATTTAGAGAGGTGCCGGTGTATGTTATGTGACCTTTTGAGAAATGTTAATCTGTTGCTTGTTTCAGTATTCGGCAATATGCTGTGAGAGATCTGCTTATTAAGACGAAATGGTTAACTGTAATATACTTGTTTTGTATAAAACGCAAGTGAAAAATCAACAACACATCTGGTCTTTTTGAGAAGTCGCTGTAAAGCGTAGAATGTTGATGCTGTAGGGACCTGGAGAATGTCTTATCCCATGCCCTTGTTTCACAGAGAGGAAGTGAGGACGAGAGATGGAGCAGGGTCACCCTGCCCTCTGCCTTGCACGGAGGGTTTACTCGAGATCAGCTGAAGCTCAGAGCCCTTCCTACTATTGGCTTCAACCATAAAAAGAGAATTGCAGAGGAAAACAAAAACGTAGCGGAGGAGGCTAGGTTTTCGCCAGAGAACTGGTCCCGTGCAAAGCCTTCTTCTCCAGCCCAGCTCAAAGGCAGATGCCTGTTAAGGACATGTTGTTTTAGGGGGTGGCTTGTTTTGAAATTTCTAGTAAGAGGAGACTGTGACTTTGAAACTCTAAAGAATAACATAACTAAGGGCCATTCTCAAAATTTCACCCTAAAGGTAGTTAATTGACATTCCTTGGGAACTTTAGCCATTCAAGAATGAAATGTGAAATTTTTTAGAGAGGAAGAATTGGCTAAAATAAGTTTATTAAAAGCCAGTTATCCATTTCATTAATCCTAAGTCACAATTGATTTTACATGCCCCATTATTTTATATACTGCTAAGAAGGAAAAATCACTGCCGATTAAACTATGATGCAATGCTTTCTTATCACTTAGAATTTACTTCACTCTCATTCAAAGAGCTACTTGAACTTAGACATAGGTTCTTATCATCTATCAGTCTTTTACCTACAGAAAAAAGGACAATATAAGGGAACTAAGTTATTTAGGTATTCCTAAAGCTTCTTCACAACTAAAGTCCAGCTCTTCTGTGTCACTTTTCATTAGTTGTCCATGTTTGTGTACAGATATATATCTGTGCCATTAAAGACAATGGATGCTCATTGTTTCTTAAGGGATCTGTAAGATAATTAAAAACCATCCATGCACAGCTCTTCACCTAGCTTTGCAGTTAAGTGTGACGAGCTTGCTTTGACTCCCTGTCAGGAATGGAGCTGATCATGTAGTTACCAACTCAGACCTGCGCCCCACGAACTTTTGACTGTGAGTTCATTACAGGAGTGCGTTTCTAATTTTCTGGGATTTTTTTTTTCAAGTTGCTAATGTTTGGTTTGGTCATTCTTGGGCCCTGAGACGTTTGTCGTGATTGCCACAGAGCAGAGGTCATCAGACACAAACTCTTCAACACATCCTGATTCTGGATCTCAGAGATCTAGAAATGTAAAAAGAATTGCATGTCTCTAATGAAATATGGCACTAAAAGGCGCCCTACCTTTATTGCTTTTCTCCCTTTAGTATTTGACCTATTTTGTCATGAAGTAAATTAGCTGCTTTGTTTTGCTATTGTAAGTATGTGATTTTGAGGTTATGTGCAGTACCCACCCCGTACTTCTCAGGGTAAACATTCCTTTACATTGCTTTTTCTGAACATGAGTGATCTCTGAGTTGTTAACAAATGTTCCACGTGGAAAAAAAAATTCTGTGATTCCAGAAGTCTGGAAGATGCTATCCATCACATTTCTCTCCTGGGGAAGCACAATTATAATGAGCACATTAAAGTCTCGGGAAAGTCCTGCTTTGAAGAATCTCATTTAAACGCTTCAACTTACGTGACTAGAAAAGTCTTTCTCCCATTTTTATGAGTGCGCTGTGGCAGAGTTTGAGAGATTCCTCCCTAAGGTGCGGGCCTTCAATGTGGTCCTGACGTTCATTCTAAGTCATCCATGGTGGCTGCACCTCCCGGTGTTCACAGGAGAGCCAACAGGTCTTGTGGGATTAGCTGAGTCCTCTCCGCAGCAGGAGAATGTCACGGAGATGAGGCTTTTCTGGGGCTCTTTGCCAGCAGTGCGTTTCCTCGTGCACCGGTCAGTGGCCTTGTGCTCACATCTGAGACGCGGTGGCCGGTCTCTCTTTCTAAACTCGCAGGCTTCCTCCTGGGTCCGTCCTTGCTGTCACCTTCCCACCTCTTCCAGACAGCCTTCTCCACGCCCAAGGTTTCATCAGCAGCTATTTCCAAACCTACATAATCAGGGGCTTTTGATTTGGTGTCTGATCATCACCCTATCAGTATTCACATGCCCTTTGCCCTCAATACGTTCCGAAAGGAATTCCTAAAGTCCACAACCCCTCAAACATGGGGTCTTGGATTCTCTTGGTTAATAGGCATCCAAGAGATAAAACTCTAATCAGGGCATATCCGCCCCCTGCCTCAGCCCACCACGGCCAGCCCCCTGCATCCTGTAAACTCAAGCCCATCACCCTTAGGCTGTCTGCTTGCTACAGACCTACTTCTGGTCCTCAGATGCCAGCTAGAATATCAGTGGCCTTGGAATCCTTTCTGGGAGGATCCTCCTCTGGATTCCTGCCTGGATTGTTCCCTCACAGTTGCACCAAGCTGCCCCTCCTCTTAAATGGATTTTTTGGTCTCCATTCAATGAGAGTGTCCGGCATAACCCAGTTGGGAACCATCGGCAGATTTGGTGAAAAAGAAAATAATATATACATTTATGATAAAATATTATGCAACCACTTAATTTTTTCTTATATTTCTTTACAAGAAAGATTTTTCATGCTTTGTTTTTAAGTAGAAAAAAACATTATGTATGATCATATAATCCTCACCAAGGATATACATGTATTTTACATGTGTATATAAAAGTATGGAAGGATATAAAAATGCGAAAAGTTGTTTATCTCTTGACATTGGGGTCACAAATGATTTTAAGGCATTTTCCTTTTTTTGCTTATCTATTTTGAATTTCTTAATAGTGAAGCCGAATACTTTTAAAATTAAAAAATTAAAAATTATTACTTGAAAGAGTTAGTTCTAACACGCTCTCCTGTGTGCAAGCTTCCCTCACATTGCTCTACACAGCGCCCACATGCTTTGTCACCGAGCGCTCTCAGAAGACAGAACGGGACGGGCTGAAATTATCCGGTACATCCGTTCCCTGTCCTGGACTGTGAACTTGTCGAGGACACAGGCCACGTCTTGTTCATCTTGAATCCTGGTATTAAGCCCAGTCACTGGATTCCCTACTGGAGTTAAGGCTCTTTTCTTCCCGGTACACGTGTGTGTGTGTACGCGCATATGCTTATATACACTGGGCCTTTGCTAGGCATGTCACCTGCGTCTCCTGTGAGGTAGACAGTAATGTGATTATTATGGCTGTTATGTGGGGACGAACGGAGGCTTGGAGGCAGATGCGCTTGTGGATGTGCTCTGAGCAATGCATGCCTCGCTTACAAACTCTGCTCTAAACTGATGTTATACTGTCTCTGATGGATCCACTCCCAGCACGCAACACTTTTGGAAACGAATGTGCTTCGCCACCACAAAGGTCCTGGGATGGTCCCTGGGCTGCCGACAGAAAGAAGGGTGATTCTGACCAGAGCGCAGACTCGTTAAAATTCGGCACTGTGTTATTGCTGCACGATTTTGCTCAGAGCTGGCTCCATGTTCAAAAAAACCTAACGCCCGATTTAAGGTACTAGAGTCAACATGCTGACCCTAAAGCCACATCTGAGTCTTTATAATGGCTCTTGAGGGACGGTCCTGGCATTTCTTATTTCCTGTGACCTGAGTAGAAAGAATGTTCTACTGACGGTCCTGGCATTTCTTATTTCCTGTGACCTGAGTAGAAAGAATGTTCTACTCTGATATGATCTAAAATAGCTTTATTACCTTGGCCTGAGTCAGCGAAGTGGCTCTGGAGATGAAAAGGAGAACATGATTAGAATGCAAAGTTGCTCCTTTTTTCTCATGTATTTTGGGTGCTGCTCGAGGCCCCTGACTTTAAGGATCATGAGCAGCCTGCCCGGAAGAGGAAAATGGTTTCTGGCTGGTAGGAAAAATAATGGCTTTGGTCTTTTCCCAGTCCTGGCTATTCATGGGCAGCATTTCTGGTGTCTCCTCACCTGGTTTCCTCCAGGTGACAAACCATCCAGGTTTGCTTGGGACCGAGGGGTTTTTCACAGTGTGAAATTTTAGTCTGAAAACTGGGATGATTAGTCACCCACCACCTTATTCCTACATAACCCCATTAGGCAGCTTCTTTCCCCTTCCAACACACACACACACACACACACACACACACACACACACACACACACATTACAAATACGATTTACTCTTTTCTCATTAAAACTTAACACATAAGAAGAAGTTTAGAAAATACAGAAAAGTGTAAAGACAGAACACACATATCCATTTTTCTATCATCATCCAGTGATAATTGCTATTAACACTGTGATGTATTTTCTTTCGAACTTTTAAAAATATAAATATAGGCAGCCTTTCTGTGACTTATTTTCACTTTTCATAGCTGCCCTCAATACTCATTGCAACAAAATTATCTTCATAAAATTTTTGTAGGAGAAACGCCTAGGATGATTTAGTTCATCCTTTATTCCTGAGATATGACCCTGGATCAGTGCCCCAGGTATAACATACAAGGACCACTAAGGACTTCAGTATCAGGTAATTACATCCTTAACAGAGGTTAGCAACCATTTTTGAGGTTTATAGTTAAAGGAAGGCAGGAGAAATTGCAGAAAATTTAGCAGAAAACCACAATAGGTTTGGAATATTTTGTTAAAAGATCGCAGGGCTGATTCCATAATTATTATCAGTATACGAGTATTTCTTACATGAAAGGAAGTGATAAATTTTCCCCTGTACCTCTCGTGAACAGTCAGACAAGAAGAAATGAGTCTTAAGCCTAGTGTGAAGGATTTAGGCTAGATAATAAGAAAAGTTATTAACTACCTTAGTGGGTTAAAGAGAGCCTAAGAAATCTCCTTCTCTGAAAGTCGTTAAAAATGATAGAGATTTTTCCTATCAAGGAAGGATTAAGTGTGGGCCTGCCTAATGTTCAAGAATAAACAAAATAGCCTGTCGGAGTCTCAGCCAGCCCTCAGGCTCTATGGCTCTCTATATGATAGCACAAAAAAGACATGGAAAATTGATTTTTATTTCACATTTTCCTTTGAGAAACAAAGAAAAATAGATAGTGATGTTTTCGAAGTTTGAGTTTAATTGTCAGATGGGCGTGGGACCACATGTTGCTCTGGGGTCGGCTGGTGACATCAGAGGGGCATTGGAGTGTAACGCTGTCAACTTTCATTATTTTTCCAAATCGCGTTCTTGTTGCTTTCCCCTGAAACTTTCAAATAGGTTCATTTAGTTTAGTAAATGTCTTAGCTGGGATTTTCAAGCCTTATTTGTATTGCAAGGGATTAAACCAAATCTACATGGCTTGCAACACCACGGGGAGCTTCTAGCCTTGCTCTTGCATGCCTGTTGTGTTGATCATTCTTAATTGTTAACAGTGTTCGGTCCAACGTCCTTTACATTTCTGCTGGGTCTTTTCCTCTCCTGAACATTCATGCAAATAGCGTATTTGTCATAAATATGGTCTGCAGAGAGAGCGTCCCTTTCTGTGCAAATTGGCAGCTCAGGGAGTAGTTGGGAGCTTACAATGTCATTGAAAGTCACACAAATCAATTGGCAAAAATTACTTTCTGTGATTATCTTGTTTTTATAGTTACATTTTTAATTTTGACAGTTTAAGTGTGTTTAGGGTTCGCGGTAGTGAAAGGCCAAGTAGAATGTGGGGCAGGTCACCGCTGAGATTTCCACTGCTTGGCTAATGAGGTTTCCTTTGGACTTTTGGTGTCATTTAATCTCATTAAGATTGAAGAGAGATACTTTAGAACAAAACAAACCAGCAATGGTTTACTGGGTGCCTGTGATATGCCAGGTATGTATTAGGTAGCGTGGGACAAAAAAATTAGGAGTGTTTGCTTTCAAGAGCCTTACTACCTAATTAACAAGAAACTAAGTAGTAATAAAAATATAGACCCCATAGGAAATGTTGGCACAAGGCGGGGTGTGATTGAATGTCAGTTGAATTAGATAGGTGAAGGTTACTTGATTTTGGAGAGAAAGCTGGCAGGCTCCTTTCCTTCAGGTGATGAGCTATGAGCTGTTCAAAGGCCTTGACTAACCAGATGACTGATTAGTGTGTGTGTGACAACTGAGTGGGAGGGAACAAAAGGTATGTTTGGGAACCAGTGAGTACATCTTGGTCGAAAAGAAGATTTGGAGTAGGAGAACGGCGGGAACATTTTCGAGACCAGTTTTCAGTTAATATCAAGTGTATTCATTTTCTATTGTTCTGTAACAAATTACCACACATTTAAGAACTGAAAACAACACCCATTTATTACCTCATAGTTGTGTAGGTCAACAGTCTGGGTTGGTTCAACCAGATTCTCTGCCTAGAGTCTCACAAGACCGAAATCAAGGGGTCGGCTTCTCCAAGCTTGGGTTTTGGAAAGAATTTGCTTCTAAGCTCATTCAGATCATTGGCAGCATTCAGACCTTTGTGGTTGTAAGAGTGAAGCCTTTGGTTTTTTGTTTGTTTGTTTGTTAGCTGCCGTGCAGGGACGTGCTTGCCTCCTAGAAGACAACCCAGGTCCCTTCCTCACGGTCCCTCAGCAGTAAAGAGCGTCCCTCATGTCCGCCCCCTCTCCCTCTCCCATTCTCATCCCCTTCCTTTTCTGATACCAGCTTGGGGGGGGGGGAGACCACTTTGCTTTTAAAAGTTTCCTCTGATTGGCTGAGGCTCTCCCACATAATCTCTATTGTGATGAATTCAAGGTCAACTGATTAGCAACCTTAATTATGTCTGCAAAATCTCTTTCCTGTGTAATGGAGCGTAATCATAGGCATAACACAAGGAGCTGGGGGGCCTGGGGCTGCCTTAGGGTTCTGCCTACCACACCACGCCTGCAGCACGACGCCCCGTGCTCCTTCCTGTTGCTGGGGAGCTCCAGCCTCAGGGGGTGTGGGGGAGAAGTGCCTGCCTTCAATAGTGGCAGAAATGTGGTGGAATTTGGCACTTTTGTCAACTCTGGTTTATTTTCAATCAAATATCCTTTTCATGGAGAAAAAAATGAACATGTAAGGAAAGTTCTTAGAGAGTCTTCCATTCATCTTTCAAGGTTAGAGCATGTGAAAGGCTTCCTTATGCTCATAGAGACACTGGCAGCATTACTGACTTGACCTAGATGCGAAGACAAACTTGAAAGGGTAAGAAAAATTCCACCGAGAGTGTGTGTACTATTCATAAATCCTTTTCCTCTTTCCCTGGCCTGAGTATCCTTACATTTGCTACATTTTTAAAGAGCCATGTCATACCATAAAACATATAAAATCCCACTTCAAGTGAGACAATGCAGTTGGTGTCAGAATTTACTTAAGCAGAAATAACTCTAGATGTTGGTAACTGACTTTGCGCGAATTTCTCTATTCCAACATGGCTGCAACATGTTGAATCATTCAGGGAAGAAATAGTGTTTATTTATATCTCTCTCACTGAGTCATACCATCCACTCTGAAATTTGACAGTCATCCTAGTGGGCAGGCGAAAAGAAGAAGGCTGAGTATACGGTGCAGAAGAACAAGGAAATAGTTTCTTGTATAATATCCTCGTAATCAGTTCCTGACGAAATGCAGACAGTTGCATGCAAGCAGGATAAATACTGCCAGTCAACACATTCATAGTGCCCGACTAGCTTTGGGCAGAGCACAGTGTTCTGGGATTTTTCAAAATTGCTCACTTCCTTCTAGACTAGAAAAGAAGCTCTTTTCCTTCTTGAGTTGCTTAACTTCATTCAGGAAGAACGTTAAGACATTTCTCATCACCGACGAATCCCATGCTAATGGATGAATGCAAATATTGTTATCACCTTCCATTGACAGAGTACTCCATGGTTACAATGGAGGAAAGTGTTAATCCTGTTGCAATTAATTCCTTATTGGGGTCTGCACAGGTCAAGACTGTAGTTGGATTTTGGTAAATTAACTTTGAGGTCTTTTCCTTAACCTCCATTTTTTTTTTAAATCTTAAAAAATAACCATCACATATAGCTTTCCTTCCTTCCTTCCTTCCTTCCTTCCTTCCTTCCTTCCTTCCTTCCTTCCTTCCTTCCTTCCTTCCTTCCTTCCCCAACAATGTACAAGACCTACCTTATATGCTGAAATGGACATAAACTAGAACCTCCCTAACCAAACATGTAAACAAGTCTGACACAGAGAAATTGCTATGGTCATGTGGTAAAGATTAGCCATTGTCTTAATAATTTGCAATTATTATATTGGTGTCTCCACGAGTGATCAGAAGAATGTTTCTTCTAAATTCTGTCCCTGATAAAACATATCTTAAACCCAAATAGTAGTAGCTGAAACCTAATATATTTGATTAACTAACGATTTCATCGGTTCATGAATATTTGTTCTATTAAGAATTATGTGATATAGAAGAAAAACATAAAAACATTTTCTGTCTCAGTTGCAACATGCTGTTGAAGACACATGAAACCAGTAAAGAGCCTGATGGTGTGTTTTAGTCATTAAGTGCAAAGCACATCTCAGAGATGAGAGGCAGGAGGAACGGACGTGACTCACACTCACTGAAGAGTAGAATCTGGGTAGGCGGGGGCCATGTGAGATGGGCTTAGCAGGCAGTGAAATGACAAGGGCAAGGTCAAGGTCCTAACAGCGTTCTAGTTGATGACCTTATACGTGTATAGGTGGCACACAAAATAGTGATGAGCTGCCTGGGCTTTGCATTCAGGGAGAACTTGGTTTAAACCCAGCACCATCCTTTATGAAATGGCCTTGACAAATTATTTAACCACTTTGGACTTCAGTTTCCCCATCTGTAAAATAACCATAAAAACTAATTGCCTAAACGTTGTAAGGAGGATTGAGTGAAAAGATATCTGGAAAGCACTTAGAATGGATGTAGCATGTGGTAAACATTCAATATCATTTAGATTATTATTATTACTTAAAAGTAGTCATGAAGATGATCACCCAAGCACTCCATTTAGCTTGTGAATAGAGTAAAAACAGCCAACAACTATTAAACATTTACTGCATGCCAGACATCCTTTGGGAGTATGTGCCATGCATTAGCTTATTTACTATTCACTCCAGTGCTGTGTGGTACGTAGCATTATTACTTCCATTTTACATATGGGGAAAATCGAGCAAGGAGAAGTGTGATAAATTGTGCAAGGTCACCCAGTTTGTAAGAGACAGAGCTGAGATTTCAATCTAGGCAGTCTGGCGCTGGACTCTGGCTTTGGGTCACTATTCTGTGTCACCCAGGACTCCCATTAGATAATTAAGACTCTTAACCAGTAGATGCTACTGCTTCTCAGGGAGGGGAGAGGCATCAATCTCCCGTCTCCCCCAAGTGTCCTGAGTGTCCCCCAGATTGTGGTGCACCAAACTCAACTGCAGAAAATTGCAAGATGCTCAAAGTTGTCTTTATGAAAGATAACTATCCTTGATTAATTATGCCAGTTAGTTGTATTGGGTTCAAACATCCTTACGAGTTAGGTACTTTGTCCCTGAATAAGAACTTATCCTAAGAGATACAGAATTTTCTTCAATGAAATTTTTAAAGAATTAGAAAAAGGGCAGTGGAGGGAACAAGACACAGAGATCTGTATGAAGCCTGCTGTTTTATTGCCAGTCTTAGAAAAGTTTCAGCAGCCAATTAATTAACATATATGCTGTGCCAGCTCCTGAGAAGGCAAGGCAGTTGCTGGTGCTCAAGGAGCGATGAATCTAATTGAATATGCAGGACACTAGAGGAGAATCTGGCATAAGAACTAGAAACAACCAGGACTGAAGCTGAGGTCCTTAGCAGCTGTGTTACCCGGACTTTGACGTTTCTAAGTTTTGGTTTCCTAATTGATAAAATGGAGATCATACCACCTACTTTTCAGGAATTATCAAACTAAATAAGCTGAGGAAATATCATCAAAGTATCTAGTATTATTCCTGGGAAGTAGCTGCTGCTTATGAAATGGTATCTATCATGATTGTAATTCATATTATTTTGACATCCACCCATAAGCAGATAACCAGCCATGACAAGTGTATCAAGCTAGAAATACAAACAATAACTACACATTAAAATCAGAGGGGCAAGAGCAATGGGATGGAGTATTCAGAAGTAATTTTCCAGAAGAAGTGGAGTTTGAGTTAATGCTTTTCTGAGTGGTTCCTACAAACTCCTAATTTGTGAGGAGTAAACGAATTCTAAGGTCAAATACATTTAGGCACCACTGGCTAAAAATGTTAATCAGGCTTCTTCACTGTGTGAAGTGTGACTTCTTGTGTGTCTTCTCAGAGCCTTTGTATGACAATTAAATCGTAATTCTCTAACATTAAGACTCACTGGGCAGTGTTTACCAAGCATATTTGGTTTTTGTTCTTGCATGGAGGTGCCATGGGCTGGGCTTGTGGAACAAACTGTGGGAAACGTGGAGTGGGACCTTGTCCAGAAGCGTGGGCGAGCAAGCTCTGGATGAATGGGACAGGGGCACGGGGGAAGTAGAGGCAGTGGTATGGTGAGCCACGGGAGATCGGGCTGAACGAGTAGATGGGGGACTCTGTTGCAGAAATCTGGAATGATCGGAAGGTCTGTTTGTAGAAGTTTTGTGTTTTTAAGAAAGATTAATCTGAAAACATGGTCCAGAATGTTCTGAATGGGCTGAGCCTGCTGCAAGGAAGCTGGTCAGAAGGGTTTTGTGTTAGTCCAAGAGTGAGATGACCAGGCTCTTCCCAGCCTGGTCTTTTTATTGTGATCGCTCAGCTGATGACCCCACGGTCACTGCCTTGCTTGGGCTCTATCATCGCCACGTGTCCAGCTTCATCATGGGCACCCAGCATTGGTACCAGGCCGGGGCAATGCCCTCTGGAACTCATAGAGATGCCTCATAACATATCTGTTGTTGCAAGTCTGTCTTCTGCTTCAAAATCATTAAACAAAACAAAACATTTTAACACATGGAAACATTTGCCGTTAGGTGCAGCTTCTTTCACAGCTGGCTGATAAAACTTGCAGAAACCACAGCCCTTTCTGGTGCATTTCGTGTTTGCCTGTCTGTCATTTGAAAGCCTTCCAGACTACACTGGAAGCCGAACAAAGTTGAACACACAAATGGGATGGTCTACCAAACCTCATGGCCTTTCTCCTTGGAGGAAGCAAAGAAAAAAATCAGAGTCTTTCCAGGATGAATGGGAATTAAATAGATAACCGGAGAAAGAGCTGATAAATCGCAGTTTACAATGGCTCAAAATCCCAGCTGAGGACTGAAGGACTGTACGGTGATCTCCATGCAAAAAATAGTTAATGCTTTTGTGGCATCCTCTCTCTGTCTCTGTCTCCCCACCGCCCCCTCTCTCTCATTGTCTCTGCTCCCCTCCTTTCTCCTGATGTTACTGGGATCAGCAGGCCTGTGCCAGTGAGTAACAGATGCCGGACGAACCCCTGTGTTCCCCGTTACATCTTCAATCACTTTGACCGCGCCCTGGAAGACATCCTTCTCCCGCACAGGAATTTGCAGCAAAAGTTTTGCACCATTTGAACGCTTTACTTATTTGGTGTGTAAATTGCTTTTTTAAAAAAAAAAAAAAAAAAAAACAATGTACACAAAGTGATTTATTTGCATTACCTTGTTTAACCAGTGAGGGGTGAAATAATGGAGCTCCTTCTAAGTACAGAGACTACAAACAAAACGACAACCACAAATTCTAACCACCTTACAGCCAACCGCTGCCCAGTTAATGTCATGCGCGTTCATAGCAAAAATGGTCAGCGACAATGCAGCAGAAGGCAGTTCAGGTCACAAATCCAGAACAGGAAATATATTTTCATCTTGCTATTTCTGACCCAGCCTTAAAGGAAACAGATGGTACTACTTTCGGAGCTGTTTTGCTCTTGTTTCAAATGGCTAATTCGAATCAAACACAGGATTCTATTCTTAGTCAAGGCAGCTGCTACATTGTCTAAGCTGGGCTGTTTTTCCCAACAACAGCCCCTCCCCGGGACAAAGTAGCTGGAGAAGACCACAGCCATGTCATATCGCCCAGCAGTCCTGAGAGGACAGCATCTGCCTGTAGCAGAGCTGCGTACTGCTGGGCGACACCGCTGACAGTAAAGCCCTGCTGCTTCCGCTCCTCCGCTGGCGCGTTCAATCCTGTCACAGGCATACTTTTATTCCAGTTGTAGAGCCGAGGGACCCTTCAGGAGCTCGTTGAGGGCCGGGAAGAGTGCAGAGATGGAAATAGACATCGAAGAGGCCCAAGAGAGGAGATGGAATGCGAGGGGTGTTCCCAGAAGAGAGGAAAAAGGCAGAGGCTGCTCAAGCGCCTTCTCTGGGTGGCCATGTTGCCCTGGTGATTTCCTCTAGCCAGAGGCTCTGTTTGTGCAGCAGACGCTCATAAGAAATTGAAAAGTAAACATTCGAATCAACGATTCTCTTAAACAATCAATTTTCGAAAACAATCAAGTAACATGTACATAGTTAAAAAAAAAAAACACTTCATTTCTTTGGGGTTTTTCCCCCTTTCACTCTCAGAGGGTTCCTTGGCTTACTCCTCCCTCTGGACAGCCTGTCCTTGCCAACCCGCGACCCAGGAGCCATCGCTTCAGATTCTAGGTGTTAACTTTGGGTGTTTTACCTCCGTGGTTCTAAGAAATCTGTTTATATTGTTGATGTTTAATTGTAGACAATATTTCAATGTTATCCAGTGGCATTTGAGGATTTGGCTTGCCTTCAACTAACTACACTCTCAACTTTCCCATTCTCGTAATTGAGTAAGAGTACATTTTTGGTTAATTATCTGCCAGTTTTTGTATTATTATGAGCAAGTTGATATTTTTCATTGTCAAAACATAGAGCATGGTATTATTAGACTTCCTTTCTTATACAACTTTTTGTTTGTCCTGGAGTTAATTATTTGCAATTTTTAAATTTGCTTATTTTTATGTTCTTTTTTAAAACTTTTTTGGAATAAAAGTTTTGTCAAATGCATACTCAGACTTTTTTTAAAAAATAATTAACCACATCCAATAACCAATTGCACTCTTCTTTCCCCTTATTTCTCTCTCTCCTGGACATCTTCTTTCTCCTCTCTCCTCTTGCTCTGATCTATGTGCCAGTTAGGTCTTTTCAAAGAAGGCTTAGTCTAGGATGTTGTTACTTTTCCTTTGTGTTGGCTCCTTTATCCTAGATTTCACATCTTGTGAGATAGCATCTTAAACACAGATGCATGGGAAGTAGGATTGTTGATCCCTTGCATTCCTGAAACTATTATTATTTTACCCTCATTTTTAGAAATACTGGTTTGACATGGCAGAGACAAAAAGAAACCAAGCCTGTGAACTTGAAGACATAGCAATAGAAAGTCTTCAAAATGAAACATGGATCTAAATGTAAAACCTAAAACTTAAAACCTTCTATGAGAAATCCTAGGGGAAAATCTTTGCCATCTTGGGGTTAGTCAAAGATTAAATATATCACGAACAAGCATGATCTATTAAAAAAATGGAATTTTACCAAAGTGAAAACTTTAGCTCTTTCATAAGAGTATGGAAAGACAAGCCACAAACTAGAAGAAATGTTTGCAAAACACGTATCTGATTAAGAACCTATATGTAGAAGGAATTGTGAAATCAATTAAAAATGAGGCACTAAAGTGGTTCTAATGCCTTAACAGTCTACATAAGCAAACCCATACCTAAGCCTATACATGCTTCAAGGTCAAAAATCAAAACCTAGAGACAGTAACAACCAACCAACTGACTTTTTTCAAATATGGCAAACGCTTAAGCAAAGCAGATATTTTCTTGCTTTGCCCTGCACTTTCTCTGTGAAAGTTTTTCTCCGAGCTCCTGTTGGTGGAGCACTCCTAACCACTTCTGGTTCGGCGTTGCCCAATGAAGATTGATTTTTGCTCAAATAAACTCTTAAAGTTTTTACTATGACTCAGTTGATCCCAAAACAATTCATGTGTCAGCAGTGGGGACCCATGAGCAGGTGTGCCCAAGAGCAGGTGTGGGTGCCAGCTGAGCTCCTGTGCTCAAGTTCACTGCTTTCTCACTGCTCCTGGCAGTGATGGGGAAGTCCTGGTCCCATACCCAAGCTCCATAGCTTTTATGTTCTGAGCTCTGACTTATGAGCATTTCTTTTGCTAGAATGGGTCTAACTTAGACTGGGCTGAGTCTAGTGTGAGGCAGCTTCTTCCTGGGACTATGGCTAACTATCTGTGTAAAAATTATGGGCCAGATCTGTGTTCATCTGAACAAGTAGGTTAACCTTACCAAAAATAATCTTGAATTACAGCAGGCACAGTGGGAAACTTTTAACCTAGATACGCTTATCCATTTATTAGGTGCCCCTAGAGAAAAAGAGGTCTCAACCAATAACTCACTGTGAAAGGTAGAGAGAAAATTATTTTTCCACCTCTGTAATTTTGGGTTACCAGGATGGGACCTCATGAGACATCCCATTTGCTCTGGAGCTTTAGATGAAAGCTGGGGAAACTGGCAAAGGCTGGTGAAAGGTGAAAATTCGTATCGAAGTCAGCTTCGTAGGCTCTCTTCTCCTGCAGTGCCTGGTTGAATGAGGAAGGTAAAATTTCATGTTGTCCCTTAATTTTCAAATTCAGACTCTTGTGAATTTTGGGATACCCATTGGTTATTGAACCTTTCCCTTCCCAAGATAGCTATAGCTTTTTTATTTGTATTGTTTTATGTCCTGAGAACTTGGCTTGGCTTTCCATCTGTGATGCATGAACTCCATTTGTGGCCAGTGTCCTACAGACTGTTGCCAGCTCTCATGGGAACTGGATAAGTACTTCTTCCTTTTGGTTATCTTTGGAGTGGTTCTGGATCTTGAGAGGATGACATCTTGGAACCATCTTTGGGACTGCTTCTTGAGTCCATGGTTAAGCCATAAAAGGCTTATTGGCTTTGAGTCACTTGATAGGTATACCTTTGGTTTAAAAGAAAAAGAAAGAGAGAAAAATAAAAAGAATTCTGTACTGCCAGAAATATTGACTATTTGTCCCAGGTAAAACCTGATAATAAGCAATTTGAAAAAAAAAATTTAATTCTATGATTAGAAGTTTATCAAATTGGAAAATGATGTTTAGAACCTTATTTTTTAGGTCTTTTCTCTGAAGATAAAGTGGAACTGCATACTCAGGGGAAAGAAAACATCCTGAAGCCATTATGGAAGGATTCACTAAAACATTACAAAGACACACAACTCGAAATCTAGAACATAGGAATCTTTTGATTTCCATCTTAGTTGGAAATCTTCCTGATGTAAAGAAGAAAATTGGAGATAATGTAGTTGGATGGATGGGTTTGTGCTTTGATATCATTCAGGTTGCCACACAATTCTTTGAGGAATTAAAAACAACTGAAATGGCCTTACAAATCTAGTCTTTTCGAGAACAGAAATATGGTTAGGAAGAAATTCAAAGCTCACCTCTCCTTTTGACCAATTGCCAAACCTGCCCCATTTATCTCAAAAGGCTTGTAGATATTGGGAAAGGTCTGAATTTAGAAAAAGAAGTCCTTTTGGACAAAGTGACATCCTTTCTTGGTGCCTTCGAGATGTAAATGCTCTAGTTGGTCTTCTCCAGGAACCAAGAGCCATCTCTTTGAAATGCAAACTTCAGTGAGGTAATTTTTTTTATCAGAAGGATTAAAAAAAAAGAAAAAAAAGAAGTTATTTAGAAACTAAGTGCATTAAAATGTTAAAAATCTTCTCCACGAATATTAATAAAAAGCTTAAACCACCGGAGCAAAAAAACTTAACTTACTCTATCTACTAGAAACAGAATTTGGATCCAACTATATTTTTTATAAACTACTGAGTTTTGTATTATCATACCTGTCTTATGGCTGAAATTTTAAAATAAAAGTTCTAAGAGCTCTGTTTGCATCTGTCTATATGCTTATTTATGTCTACAAATGTATATTATAGAAGTATAATTTTTCTACCTCGGGATGGTATTGCCAAACTTTGTAAAAGAGTTCTATTTATTTGGCTTACAGAAAAATAAGCACTTACATAAATTATTTTCTGAGACATATAAACTAACCCAAAATGTTTTTTTAATTCACATGATAAGATAATTTTCAGTAACTAAAAGCTAGTTTAAGTTTTGTCAGTTTAATTAAAACAAGCATCTTTGGCGTTATCAATATTAAATATAATAGACAACTTTTATTCTACCTGGGTTAACTGAACGTCAAATAAGCTCATGTCATCTCTGCTGCAAAATTTATCACTTAAGGTGATGGTTAGCTGTTGAACATCTCCTGAAATTTTCATTAGTAAGTTAAACATAATTTTTAAGAACAAGTAAATTAAATAGATGTAAGATAAATGTTGTATATGAACTTTTCAACAATAATTACATTTTATGGTATGTCTACATAAAAATAGTTTCCAAAATCTTTTTGGTAACTTGAAACCCTAAAGTTATGCTAAATTAAATGAAAAATATTAATTAAATATCTACATCATTCCAAATAAGATAAAATGCTAAAACATTAATTATTGAACTTAAGTTTGTCAGCTTTGGCTTTTTATTAGAACTTAAAATATTTTGGTTTATTCATAAACGTGTCTTGTGCTACACTGAAAAATTTACTTCAAGGAAGAATATACTTCTAGAAATTATAAAATGTATTTATTAATTTGCCAGTTCACAAAATCCCAGTGTAACAGACAGTCCATAATTGTTTACTTCTTAGTTTTCACTAGGAATTAAGGTTTCTAAGGGTTAATAATTCTAATCAATACGTATAACCAAAAGGTGTCAACATAAGAACATCCAAACCTGGAGAAAATTTTTTTAAGAGTTTATTTGAGCCAAACTGATGACTCTCCAGGAAGTAAGATCTTAAATGCTCTGGAGAATGACAATTTTGCAGTTCCTTTTATATATTTGGAATTAAGGAGGGACCTTGTAAGGAAGATGACATGTAGGTACTTGAAGGTAAGAGAAAGCAAAGCAGGGAAATCTGTGATTGGATTACAGGATAGACAATAAGATTATGTGCTCCCTTGAGGGTGGTTACACCTCCCAGGGGCCTGGAGAAAAGGATTACTTCTGGAATTTCAGAGGTGTGTTAACCTGGATGCACAAAAACAATGAACAAGGATTGCTTAAAGCAAAGAAAATCCTTTTATAGTCCTGGGGCGTGATTCCCCCCTGTGATCTTCCCTGTTAGAAGTTCACGATCAGATCACCCTGTGAGGCTACTTTTGGTCACTGGACTTTGTCAGATTTATTATATAACCCCTTTTCACTCACAAAAGAAACAAATGTGTATGAAAAGTAGATAAGGGAAGTGGAATGTGTTTTTGGATAAGGAAAGTTATAAAGGACATTTTTTTTTTTAAGGGAAAAAGAGTAATTTTGTCCTAAAGCAGAAAGATTGGTTGCGCCAGCATGAGAAAGAGAAACTGTATAGGACAATATCTGAATGGATATAAAAAGTTGTAGAAGGTTGTAGAAAGGAATCTTGGGAAAGAAATTTTATGTGTGATCAAACTGGTTAAAATCAGAATAAATTTATTTAAGTATTCTTTAAATGAGTCAATATCAAAAGTACTCAGGTGCAAAATTAGAATTTGACTTTCTCTCTGTCAAAAGGTCAAAGTTTTCTTTAACTGTTGGTCTTGATAACAGATTTGAAAGGCTTTTCTTTACCTTTTGGGTAGTCTACTTGAAAAGTGAAGGTTTTGTGTTTCACCAAAATAATTTTCTGGGCTTCATACTGTCTTTATGGGGTCTTTGATTACTTGGGAGAACTGTTTTCTCAATATTAAAAGAGCTAAGTTCTTTTTCACAACTGTATAACTTCATGTATTTGCCTTTAAAATCTTCTATTGTCTCTTTGTTTGGAATAGATAATAAGTATTATTTCTCAATGATCTGCAATCCTATATAATCAAATGTTTAAACCTTTTGCCATTTTGACAACTTCCCCAAATTGAATTTTAAATAGAATCTTTTCAGCCATAAGTTTTCTAGATTTCCTACAGGGCCCTTGGAAAATCTGAAAGAATTTGTCTCTCACCTTGTAAAAGAGAGATATTCAACTAGCTAGGTTATTTGGTATGTTAAATTATGTGGGAAACATTGTTATATGACAAACCTCAGGCTATATGTATATGGATATATGTTATTAATATAAGTATTTCAGAAATTCTTTGAAGTTCATAGAAATTTGTCAATACCCTCATTGTTTAATTATTATCTTAAATTATTGGGGATCTTGAGAAAAGAGGAATTAACCCAAATCTATAGATATTGTAGCAAATTCTGATGGCTAGTCCTTGGTTTGGATTCTTAGCCTTGAGAAGCTTTTGAAAGTCCAATCCAAGATTCTTTATGAAAAGTCCCAGCAAAGACTTAAACAGCCGCTATGGTCAATCACTATTCTTGCTGTACTTATATGCAAATAATACAGCCAAGTTTAATGAGACTAGACTCTTTTTGCAAACAAATTAGTCTTACTGTGATTATCTTTGCTAGAAATAAGGGAGATTGCAGAGAGGAAAAAAATATATTCCAGTAGGAAACCATAACATAATCTTGTGGATGTCAGAGATGAGATTTTAGTCCTGTCCATTGTTTTTGAGGTTTTGTATGTACCTGTAAACTGGACAGGATATGAATTCTTTAAGTTTCTCCAAATATCTGGCTACGGCTTTTCAAACTAGTGTTTCCTATTTTCTCCCACCACCCTACTGATCTGGGATCACTAAGACGGCCCCTGCACCTCGCTGCAAGGGGCCGTACAAGGTTGTCCTTGCTACCCAAGTTGCAATTCAGTTTCTGGGTCCATAGCTCCCAATTAGAAAGAGCTCCTCCAGACTCTTGGAACTGCATACCAACTGGAGATCTGACATTAAAATTGATCCGAGAGGTCTCTTTCCAGAAGCAGATGACATCTTGAGATGGACAGCAGTCCCAGGACCATGGGTGAAGATCTTCATCTCCAATATGGAAACTTTATTCCTTTGCCTTTTCATGACTTGCTTTTTCTCTTTGTTAACGCATGGGAAGGCAAGGCTCCTTACCTCTGGCAGTTATGGCCGAATCTACCTCTAAGGCCTTATCTGCACAACAGAAATCCCTAAATTTTCTTGCTAGGGTGATTTCAGATAATACAATTGCTTTAGATTACTTATTGGCTGAACAAAGAGAAATCCGTGTCATGGCAAATACCTCCTGCTACCTGGATCAACACGTCTGATGTTGTAGCAAATATGAGAAGTTAACAAACATGCCACTTGGCTAAATTAGATTGATGACCCTTCAGGTTCATTCTTTGATTGATTTAATCAACTGGTCTGGTTCCTAGGAGCCCTTGTAAGAAGCGTGGTTCCATCCCTCAGTTTTATCCTTCTGATGGGCATCGTTTTACTCTCTCTGGCGCGCTGGTCTCTCGAGGGCCTTAAATGCATGTTTACAGCCTTCATGGTGTACCAGATGGTCTCGCTGTATGTGGAAAAACAGAAACATGATGAACAACAAGACAAGCTACAAAAACAATTCTTTCACGACTCTGCCATCATAACCTATGCGTTTCAAGATGAGATAAGAACAACTCAACCCTCACGGTGGCCGAGAATGGCACTAATGCCCAAGTTTTGGTCGATTTCTCAAGTATGAGAAGATGACCAAAAAAGTGGAATTATTAAATTAATTAAACGAGGAGGCCATTAGACCGAAGGTGGTTCTAGTGCCTGAGCAGCCTGTGTAAGCAAACCAAAGCCTGGGTCTGACAATGCCTCCAGGTTAAGAAAGCAAAACTTAAGGGCGACCACCAAAGAGGCTTTTCCAAGTAAGGTAAACACTTCAGCTGTTGCCGGTCAAATAATTCCCTTGCCTTGCTTCCATGTCTTCTTTATTAAAGCCTTTCCTCAGGCTCTTGGTGGTGGTGTGCTCTTAACCACTTCCGGTTTGGCGCTGCCTGATGCAAATTGATTTTTGCTCAAATAAAGTCTTAACATTTGTGATGTGCCTTGGTTAATCTTTTAATACTACAGGTAACTCTCAAAACTCTACAATAAGAAAACAAACAACCCAATAAAAAATTGGCCAACAATTTGAACGGACAGTTTTTCAAAGAGGATGCAAGGATGTCAAATAAGCAGGTGAAAAGATGCTCAACGTTCATCATTAGGGAAATGTAAGTGAAAGCCACAATGAGATTCCGCTTCACATCTATTAGAGTGAAAATTGAATAGACTGACCATATCAAGGATTATCAAGGGTGCGGAAGGATTGGAACACTCAAACGCTGCTGGTGGACATGGAAACTGTTCCGACCGTTCGGGCAGTTTGTTAAAACATGAAATAAACTTAAGGTCTGTTATGTGGTGAGCCATTCCACCCGTAGGTATTCACCCAGGAGAAAAGCAAGTATACATCCAGTGTTCCAAGTAACTTTTTTTTTTTGTAATAGACAAATCCTAGAAACAACCGAAATGTCTGTCAACAGGCAAATGGGTAAATGTGGTGGATCCATACAATATAACTCAGCAATAACGAAGAACAAAGGTTGATACACAGCAACATGAATGAATCTCAAAGTAAGTATGCTGAGTGAAAGAAACAGATAAAAATGAGTACATAGTATGAGTCCATTTATAAAATAACCCTGCTATAATGCAAACTAATTGGCAGTGACAGAAGCAGGTCGGTGGCTGCAGGGGAGGCACACAGCGAGGGACCTGAGGGGCACCGTCTTGGTGTGGCCTTGTGGCGGCTCTGTGGGTGCTGACGTGTATCGAAGTCTATCAGATTGTACACTTTAAATATGTGCGATTTATTTGTCAACTAGGCCTCAATGGCGTTTAAAAAAAAAAAACAAAGTAAGAAAGCATCATAGAAATACATCTGAAATTACGCATTTCGACAAATCCAAGAATGGTTTCAATCATGGTATCTGTTCATCCATCATATCTGTTCAGCCAAACACTGAGTTATGTTCTAGATAAGCACACCGGAATCCTTAACTTTGCTGGTTTTCAGTCTAATGCAGGAGAGAGACAATTGTAGATATAAAATAATAATCATAATAATAGTAATAATAATAATAATAATAATTAATACTTACTAAGCTTTTCCTATTTGCCAGGCATTTAAGAAATGTACCTTACGTGTGTGACTGGCTGTTTCACCGATGAGGAAACTGAGGTGGAGAGGGGTGCGTACCCTGCCCGAGGTCACTCAGTAAGTGATGGGGCTGATGCAAACCCAGGCAGTGTGGCTGTGGGGGTCGCCGTCCTATCTACTTCGCTGTTTGCTTTTGCAGTGACAAACTGAGGAGTGCTGTGAAGTGTGCACAGGGCTGTGTTGACGCATCGGTCGCCAGAGTGCTCCTCCCAGTGTGGGGAGGGGGTGGACTGGGGAAGGTCCCTCGGGGCCACTATGCTGGCATCGAGATGTGAAGGACAAGCGGAGCTCTGTGGGTGGAAGAGGGAAACGCATTGCAGGCAGTAGGCACATTCGACTTGCTTCTTTGCCCACACCTACTTGTCTAGTTACTCTCTCTATCTCTCATTCTCTGTGTTTCTTTTATCCTCTTTTTCTCTAAAATGGATAGGGACAGACGACCATACATGGCTATTGCTCTTGACAACCACGGAGAACAGAACGAGGTCCCGGGGGCCAGGGAGCAAACGTGTCTTCTTTTTTGGTGGCATCTCTGAAGGCCCGACAGAAGCCATTGGAGAGCTGCGACATTGGCTAAAGACTTCATTTGACTTTCAACAATCAGGGGCTTTCGCATAGAATATCTTCTTATTAAGCCTCTGAGAAAGTTCTGCAGCTGCCAAAGCGATGCCAAATCAATTTTTTTTTTTTGAGGAAAAATATGTAAATGATTATGATATTGTAACAGTGTCATTCAAAGGACTAGTCTGAACTTGTGCTTATTCACATCAAAAGGGACAATAAACTCAGATTTGCAAAAGGCCAAAGCCGATTCTCCCCAGCTCCCCAAATCTTTAAACTAAACACATTACAGAATTAAAATTTAGAATAATTGGCAATTAGCAATGGGCCTGAAGCGTGTAGGGCCCTATTGTAGAGCCCCTGTAACCTGCGGATATTATTATAATCGTTTCGAAGGAAACACTGGATTAGAGAGCAGCGGCGATCATGCGAAGGGCGTTCTGTGTTCGGCAAGTTGGGACAAGCAGCTCAGGGGCCCCACTAATCTTCAAGTCCCTGAAAGGTATAGTGTTAATACTACATGACAGATAAATTATATCACGAACCCCAAGAAACGCCTAGAGGGAAATCAAAACACGCCGTTAGCAGACAGACCTTTTACGCTTTTCCCAGGGTACCGCTATGTTTCCAGAAACTCAGCTCACAGCCTCACTGAATCACATACGTCACATTACCAGAAATAGTTGCTGACAAATACTTCGTTTAAATGCTATTGAGATAAAAGCAGGAAGGCCGTGAACAGGCAAAGGAACGTATGTGTCCGTTGGCGTAGTGTCCCAAACGGGGAGTCCCTACATCATTTGTTTCCTTCTGCCCTGGTCTGCCCCGGGGACTGCGAGACGTATGTCACTTTTCCACCTTAACGGGGCATTTTCCAGTTTGTTTGGATTTATGTCGCAGGCTTAATGAGATTTAAATGGAATTTTTGTATGTGAATAATACGGAGCATTAATGCAAGAACTTTAGTTTGCTGTGCTGCTGGCAGGATTTGCATAAGGCTTTTTAAATATGAAAGAAGAATATCGAAGCCGTTATAAATCACAAGGTGCACGAGCAATACTGGAGCAAGCGAGGGAGCAGATCAAATTATCTAAAGTAACTATAGTTTTGGATAAAAGGCGACATCTTCGGATTTATGAATGTTGCCCGGGCAGGAGGACGCAGTATAGGTGCTCGCCGGGGTGAGAGGTGGCAGGTGGGCCTCGGGGCCTTTGGACCATGAGTGCGTGATCATGAACCCCCATCTCGCACTGTGCGGTGTAGACAGCGTCTTCGGGAGAACATCTGGGGAACAGAGAGGGTTGAGGCCGCCAACTTCCTTGGGAAGGAGATGCGGCTTGCTTTGTCTTTGCAAAGAACTCAGCGCTCCCCATCCTGAGAGCCCATCACCTTCCAGGAGCACAGGTGATGGTGTTACTGCCCCCTTGCCAGCCACAGGGACATTCTAAGACCTGTGACCGCTTCCTCACACCCGCTGGGGCTTGGGTTTCTCCCTGAAGTTCCCTTGTTGCCGCAGTCCTGTCGCAGCACAGAGGTCCCTAGCCTGGCGTTTTACACCCACTCTTCCTGACCAGCTTTCCTCGGGAACAAAAGGAGGGGCTTCGATCTACTCTTGGGGACTGGAAGCTTTGCCCTCAAAAGTCAAGACTTTCCTTTGCTTCGTCCTCTTTCCATGCTATGCCTTTCCCTGCGGCAGCATGCAGGGGAGGCCCCCCTGGGGCTGCGGGCAAAGGCAGGGACACCTGGCGTAGGGAGGGGACAGCTTTCCAGAATTTCTGAAAGTATCCCTCACAATGTCTCAGTCAAACCAGCGTGAGTCAGGGTGCCGGGTGGCGCCCGAGGCGGCTTGCTGGAAATCTGAGTTTCCCAGAGCTCTTAGGAGAATGAGATCATGATTTCAGTCCTGATCACACGCAGGGTCGTGATGTGAGGCCACATGACGTCACTATATTCCTGAGACAAGGGCTGAAGAATTCAGAGGAAGGTGCCAGTCACTCTCACGCGCCGCCCTGAAAATGCCCTTTTGGGGCTGGCTGAACCTCCCTCTCTGTCCAGGTTTGGGGGTGCTTGGACGACGGCGGTGTCCAGCCCAGGAGCGTTAGAGGGAGACAGGGTGTAAAGGTGGTCTGAGTCAGGACCGGAAGCACAGTCGTGCCCAGACGAAAGGACAGTCAGTAATACTCAGCCTGTCTTTCAACATTTGATATTTTGTCCATCATGGATTTTTTTTTTTTGGCGTAAATTTTAATTTTTGGCACCACTATATATTTTACACGGGAGATAAAAAGCCTCACTCTGTCACTCTAATCCTGGCTCTGGGATTTGATGTGGGTCCCAGGTTTTCAGAGGAGAATACCGAGGCACAGCACAAAGTGATCCACCCCGCGTGACATAGATCCATAAAGGGATGTGGATTCAAGTTTATTTTCATCCTGTTTCCCCCACCCCCCTTCTCCCTATTTTACCATGCTGCTCCTTTACTTGACAATTTTTTTTTTTTAATGAAAGAAAAATTTTCCAGAAGTCTAGAGAAAGTGTCCTCCTCATGGGGTTTGCGGGGGTCAAGAGGGAGCAAGGTGAGAGGTGACGCGTGCGCAGCGGGAGGGAAAAGCATGGCGGCTCAGAGTCACCTTGCAGAGCTGGTCTCAGTAAAGCTTACTTTTTCTATAGCTACAGGTTATTTCTGCTAAGGTAGGTCAAGTAGAATCTTTAAATGGCTGCTTCTTCAGACTTACAGCTATTTTAATTTAACTCCGAGTGCTCAGAGGAACGCTTTTGTTTAACTTCAATAGCATATAGCTTTATTAAAGTCAAATAAGAGACGGGAGCTAAAATGAACCCAGAGAAAATATGCCAATGGAAATTCTTATTTGAGAGATGTCCAGATATTACATGTCTTTCATTTTAATTGATTTCTTAAGCATTGAATGAAATTTTAGGCCTCCCTGAGAAACAAAATAAGATTAGTCTTCGGGACAATAGGTAACCAGGTTAAAAAAAAAAAAAAGACAGCAAAATTTGCAGAGATAAAAGTTTAATTATGTCTGAGTTGCTTGCTGAGATCTGGAAATCAATGTAGCTATTTCAATATAATTCTTGGTGGGCTATCAAACGACATGAGGGATCTTTGTACCCCTTCTGTTAAAATATAGCCACCATAAAATAATTAACAATAATGGAGTTGACATTAGATTAATGCCGCTAACCTCAGGTTGGTAGTGGAATTGCTTTTTGAATGAAACAGAAACAAAATTTCTAGAGCAGACCTCTGCATGAGTGAAATAGCAAGGAACGTGCTTGGAACTCTGAAGATATTTCATCCTTTGTCTCAGTGTGGAATGAAATTATAACTCTGCTCAAAGACTTTCTTTTAGAAAAAAATTTATGAAAACTATCTTAAATGGCAAAAACTGGATGGTGTGAAATTGATCCCTTTTAGACATTTTTAAGCCAGACCTAAGCTATTTTATGGACCATATCGCACAAGCCAATCAGCATGATTTTTTCCTTTTTTAAGAAAGGGAGGCCATGGTCATGGGAGGTTGAGATAGGTTTGAACCTGCGTTGGGCCACTTAGTAGCTAGGTAACTGAGCCTTAGATTTTTCTTGTTTTCTTTTTTCTTTTTTTTTTTTTTTCTTTTTTTAAAATGAGGTTAAGTTGACATATAACAGTGTTTTTGTTTCATGTGTACAATGTAATGATTTGATATTTGTATATACTGTGAAGCAATCACCACAGTAAGTCTAGTTAACATCTGTCACCATATAGTTACAAAAATTTTTTTCTTGTGATGAAAACTTTTAAGATTTACTTCTTAGCAACTTTCAAATATGAGATAAAGTATTATTAACAATAGTCACCATGTTGTACATTGCCTCCCCAAGACTCATTTATTTTATAACTGGAAGTTTGTACCTTTTGAAACCCTCTGCCCATTTTGCCAGCTCCCCATCCCCACTTCTGAGCAACTGCTAGATTTTTCATATATACAACTTGATAATAGTAACTCATCTACCCTATAAAATTGTTGTATAGAGTAAATCCCCAATCTCTTTTTACATATGTTAATTTCTATTATTTATTATTTATTTATTTATTAAAGATTAAGAAATACTTTGGTACAATTTTAGAAGTTACAAAAATCTGCAGAGTACTCACCAACCGATCCAAATATTCTGGTGAATATTGTATGGTTGGTTTCATGAAATTTAGAAATAGCACTTTAAAAAAATATATGTCTTGTAACTGCATAGCGTTTTCTGAACTTTATGAAATTGGATTTCATGGTAACCATTCTGAAACCCGTTGCTTTAGCCTAAAATACGCGAGAAGCTTTCTAAGGACTTTAAAATGTCGTGGATGTGGTTGTTGGGATTTTTAAAATCTGACCCCTTTTCTGGGGAATGCTTTGGACTCCTTTCTCCAACAGATGTCTGGATCTGACTTGGCACATTGTTACTAACTTGTGAAATCATTTAAATCATTTAGATGTGTGTCAGTCTGACAAGTAAGAGGGAAACTTCCATGGTTGAAAAACAACAACCACAACAAACCTGAGGCTAGGATATGGCATATTCACTGCAGCAGATATAGGGGGTACCCTTACACTATTGGTCCCCTAATTTGTTTATGGACTTAACAAATATTGAGAACCTACTGTTACCTGAAATTCTTTGTTAGACGATGGAGATACATCAGTGAGGAAAACTCACCCACAGTCCTTGCCTTCACGGAGCATTCAATGTGGTAAAGAAGATAGGTTTTAATCCAAGAATCACATAAACGAATATAAAGTAATGACATCCTAAGTGCTCCAAGGGAGGGGTCCACAGTGATTTAAGGCTATGTAAGGGGAAGTGATTTAGCCACAGAAGCTGACAAAGGCTTCCTTGAGGAAGACCTATACGAGTTGATATCTGAAAGGAGATTTGTAATTACAAAAAGAAAGGAAGGCAGAGGAAGGGGGTTGGCAGAGAGGCCTTCCAGTTACAGGGCACAGCAAGTGTCTAAGCCCTGTGGCAGAAGGCGCATGGCATATTAAAGGATCTGAGAGCAGTCTGAATGGCTGAAGCAAGCTACACAAGACGACCATGTGGAGTAGTTGGGAGCCAGACCATGAAGCTCTTGGTAGCCACATTATGAATTTTAGTCTTGATTCAAAGACCAATAAGAATCAAAGAATCACTGAAATGGTTTAATATGCTTTGTGGTGTGTGTGTGTGTGTGTGTGGGTGGGTGTGTGAAGGTCAGATTTGCATTTTAAAAAGATGACTGTGGTTGAAACCTGAACAAAAGATTGAAGATGGGCTTGAGTCAATGCAGGGAGATCCTTTAAAAGGTCCTTGCAGTGGCCTAGGAAAGCACCGATGGTGGTTGGGATTAAGGTGAGCAGGGCAGGGTGGGGAGACAAGGGAGGTTTCGAAAGATACTTAGGAAGTGATCTGAGAAGACAGTGTGAAGATAGGTTATATGTTGGGATTTCTTCTGGTAGCTTCAGGAAAGCCCGTTTTATTCTTACTGATTTTTTTTATTTTCTATCCTTTCAAAATAAATTTATTTACTTATGTGTTTATGCATACCTGCAAGAGTCAAGGAGTAGGCAAGGCACTGGGGATTTCATGAAGAGCCAAAACAGATGTGCCTGCTCACATGTGCATACAGCTTGATGACACGGTCACTTTCTTTATAGGGCCACGGTATGCTCACTTCTGTACTAATATTTTTATCTGGTTTCTCTCACCTGCACCTTAGAATGTCATAGAGCCAGTCTGGCATTGCAACAGTTATCATCATGAACTGTGTGATTGGGCAGCTGAAATCTGTTTCGTGTACAGATAACTGAGTTTCTTACAGTGATTTCGTGTGTGGGTTTCTGCCTTGCCGTTACACTTATGTTCTTGTTAGAACGAACCAAAACTTCTTTGTGGCCCTACAAGTATGGGGCATCTCACCTTTTTTTCCTTTGAAAATGTGGTTTTCATTGCTCAAGTGACATCTATTTCCAGTGGCACTTGGCACCAGGCTCCGAACAATGATGGAGGCACTGGGTCCCAGTACCTTGAATACAGTAGATCGGGAAGCCAAGCTAAAAATGGAAAGCTGTAATATTAAATCCTGACCAAACAGCTCTCAGAATTTAACTTCCCACTGAGCGGTTCTGATATGTGAAGGATGAATTGTGCTGGCTGTTTTGGGGGAAAAACTGTCTCTCTAATAGCTACTTCAAAACCTTTCCCCTTTGGCTGGCATGGAGTCTTCGTCGTTATAAACAGAAAGAAGCTAGCAGCGGGAAGAATACAAAATAAAGGATAGAAGGTGTTCTCTTAAGCTGTTTGCTAATCACACTGGGGACTCTAATATCTCTCTCTCTGTCTATCTATCTAGTTATTATCTGTATAAATTTTAAGATCTTTATTTCTATTTAGTAGAATGAAAATGTTAAACATTAAATTTATCTCTATTGGAAGCAGGGTGATTTTCTCATAATACCCTTTCATCTATCTCTGTTTTATTTAGATAGACGTATTTAATGACTTCTTCTTTATACTGATCTTTAATATCTCAATTTTAAAAAATCACTGCTGTTGGAGTTTAATTTCTCTGGGTTCTCTAGCAAAAAATCCTTTCCGTCTGTGATGCAATATCCTTCTCCCACTTGATTGCTCACAAGGGATCTCTCTCCACTTGTGGTTCCCACAGGGACACAGTGATTGTTTCAATCCAGTGCCAAGGCCCGGACATTCTGACTCATTAGCTCTGGGGTGAGGCCGAGGAATCTGATTTTTATGAAACATCCCAGGACCACTCTTTGAGAAAAATCGCTTTTAATCAAAGAAGCATCTTTTAAATAAGGAAATCCTGTCTGTCTGTCTGTCTATCTATCTACTATCTATCTATCTATCTATCTATCATCTATTGAGAGTTATATGTGTGTGTATACATATATATGTGTATATGTGTGTGTGTGTGTGTGTGTGTATACATCAAATGTATCGCTTATTTTAAAAAGTTCCTAGGATGAGGCACCATTAGACCAGTGCCAATTATACACACAGTTTCGTCACCCCTAGTTTTTGGCATACTGCTGAATGTACAATAAATCCAGGTTAAAAGAGTCATTTTTAATCTTCAAATACTCTTCCCTCTGTCTCTGAGTAGCCTATTACAAGACAAAAAAAATAGATCTCAATATTCACTTAATAACTTAAAAATATGAGAACATTAAACCCTGAATTGAGTCTTCAGATTGCTCAGCCCATTGCTAATTTTCATGCCATAAGTTGATGTAGAGTTTCCATTGTTATCTTTCTTTATTTGATGGATCTGTCATAGAGCTGTCACATCCCAGCCTTGCATTTTACCAAACTTTCTTTAAAAATATTTTAAGTGAATGAACAACTGTATGACAAATTTAGCCTGTACATGTGTGATAGCCTAAGCCATCATCCTCCAGTGCGAGTTTAAGTCCCACTGACCACATGCTGTGGTAAGCAGCTTCGTACAGTGATTGCTAGAATGAAAACAGTGATTGCTAGAATGAAAAGACCAAAACCCTCATCTATTTGCTTTTGGGATGTGCTATTGGACCTTGCTCTTGTGGGACACCTAAGAACCTCAGATAACATGAAATGCACGCAGCATTTGCAAGAATACAGGAACGCTTTCTGTATTCTTGCTCTTGTCCCCCATGAGAATTAATTATTTCCAGGTGCATCTTAAAGCGCTGATTAAAACAGCCTCATAGGGGTTATAACTGATCAAGTGGAGCCGCATCTTCAACCTCCGTATTCTGTGAACAGTTGGAATCAACTGGCATGCCATATACTTGCATATGTGGTGGTTTTAGGAGAATTTTCTAAGGGAGCTTTCTGAAATGATTTTCTGAGTAAAGCTCAAAATAGGCAGATAAGATGGGATGGGCATGAATAAGCTGATGACCTTAGAAATACTCCAGAAGAGTATTGTTGGATTGTTGTTGGTTTGGTTAGTTAACTAAGGGTCTTGGCTCAGTGGGTGCTAAATTTTACTTGGTGAGGAGATTTGGAATATTTGTGTTGAATTTGAGAAATAAAACTAAGTCATTCATGAGTCGTTCCATGTTATTACCACAGGAGAGTGTATTCATCAGGATAAAAAACACTAGCGGCTGAAGAACAGCCTCCATTCTTAGTGTTTTAACAGAATCCAGGGTTGGCCTTTGCTCCTGCAGCAGTTGGGTTCAGGCTCGGTGGTCTGGGAAGCTCGCCCCTAAGAGATGGCTCTGAAATCCAGCCCCTTCTCGCCTGTGATGCTGCCACCTCAAACGGTGCCCTCCACGGCTGCAGAAGCAGCAGAACTGGTGCGGACAGCCCGCATTATGCTCTCAGGCCAGGCCTGGAAGCGGGTCACGTTCCTCTTGCCAGAACCTAGTCTCGCAGGCCCAACCTATGTTCAGGAGAGGCGACGTGTTCTTCCTGGGCACTCACTCAGGAGAGGCGAGACTAACTGGCAAGCATCAGGCTGGTTTCTACCAAGAGACTGGTGCAAACTTTCATTGTGTAATGCAGTGGTCCCTGACCCCCGGGGCTGTGGACTGGTACAGGCCCATGGCCTATTAGGAACTAGGCCACACAGCAGGAGGTGAATGGTGGGCGAGCCAGTGAAGCTTCATCTGTATTCACAGCTGCTCCCCAGTGCCAGCATCACCGCCTCAGCTCTGCCTCAGATCATCAGGCCTCAGGTTCTCATAAGAGCACCGGTCCCTAGTGCCAAAAAGGTTGGGCACCACTGGGATGCCTCTCTTGGGTGCAGCTGTCCTTTGACGGAAAAGAAAAAAAGGAAATTTAGCTTAAAGTAAGGAGTTTGGATTCTGTTTTGAGAAAGGAGGCTTTTAGAGTTTGGTGAACTTAGGTTCTTGCTCCTACGTGATTTGGGAGAAGTTTATTAAAAATGGGAATGATATCAGTATTTAATTCATGGGATTGGTATGAGAATTAAGTGAGTTAATGCTCAGAAATTGCTTGTATGTGCTCAATTATAATAAAGATGATAAATGTTATTATTATAGACAATGAATACAATTATAAACAACTAGTAGTAATAATAATAATTTCCTCAGTGACCTGAGAGGATTTATACAATGGTGGTTTCCAACGCTGCCTGCCCAAGGGTGTCATGAGTGAAGTTTTTAGTCAGTGCACACCGGGGAGGGCAGTATCCAGCTGCGCCGCATCCAAACACCCTCCTGTCTGTGTGTTGCTGAAGCCCGCAGGGTGAGCCGCTGCACAGCCAGCACCCGGCAGTGCTGGTCTGCGCCCAGCACGGGGGGTGCTCAGGGGACTCAAAGGGCCGCAAGAGCAGGTGTACTTGAGGAAGAGCCCATCTGATGTTAGTCTCCATGGTGGGTCAGGAGATAGAAGCAGATAGAGGGAAATCAGAGGATTTCAGAGCAGAGAGGGGTCCAGTGTCCAGCACTGCATGTCACTCCGCATGGTAGGGAAATCAGCCAGGACAGTGAATGGGAGATAGCTATGTGAGCTGAGCCGTCACACCCGAGGATGGCTTCTCAGATCCCTGAAAATGTCCGCCTTTGGAGCCCTCTTTCCAGCCTATCCCTTGAACCTACCTCATCTGGCTTGAGGCTGTAGGAGGGCTGTAGGTACTGGTGAGAATTAACCACTCTAATGAAGAGGGGAAAAAAAAATCTTCTTTTGCCTCGTAAGATAATGGGCATAACTCCATGGACTCGGATCTGAAAATCCATCTCTCTACTCACGAAACAAAAATGTTCGCGAGGCAAAGGTCCCCAAACCCAGCAGCGGCATGCTGAGAGCTTCTATTTTCTTCTCCTTCTCAGTTCCCTTCTGATAGAAAACTCCAGGAGCATTTCAAGGGTGAAGGTAAAGAAGGTCTAAATCGGGATAGGCTTAGTTATGCTGCACTATCAAAGAACCCTGGAATCTTAGTGGCTTATTCCCACAAAGGGTTAGTTCTTGCTCTTGTTACCTGTTGCTCAAGTTCAGGTGGGAGCTCTGCTCTTTGCTGTTCTCTCTCTAGGACCCAGGCTGAAAGATCAGTCACCAAAGGGAACAAGACATCATTTTGAAAAGGGAATGCTGGGAGTGCCTAGGAGGGAGGTGATGACCCCTTGGTGTGAATGAGTCATAGATATACCCACTTCCTCAGCACCCCACCAGGAGGACAGGAAGTTAGGGTTTTATGTGCGCCGGGAATAACAGAACTGGATGTAGTTGAGCAGAATTACTAGTTACCACAGAGAACTAAATGTCAAAACTATGTTTGAATTTCAAACACATGCCTAAGAAAGTAAAAATAGCTGAGAAAAAAAAAATAGCCATCCCAGGTAAATATGTCAAGAAAAGACCTCTCACCCTAAAGCTACACCGAAAAGTGACTCAAACATTAACTTCTTAAGAGGCACTTCTTTTCTGAAATTTATGAAATTGGGTAAAACAGAGATTACTGATAGCTAATGTTCTTCGCCTAAGAGCTGAATTCTTTAAAATTTTATTTTATTTTATTTTATCTATTTAAAATTTCTGGAGAGGTCTGGGTAATCTTTCTTGCCTTTGAGAACAAATGAGCAGACTTTTTGTTTTAGGGTATTTGTTTCTCTTCTCCATGTGGATGGGGACGATGCTGAATTTTTACTTCTTATGTCCTTACCACCTATTCCACTGTGCCTAGCATAGAACAATCTATTCCTATTGACTGAAATAAGCACTGAATGATGACTGAGCATGAGTCATGAATTAGCATTAATATTATAACATCTCAGTGTATGTCCCAATTTCTGAGGAAACTGTACAAATTTCAAAACAGACTTCATCTCAATCGATTTTTATTTGAGAGACAATGTGACCCTTCTAGTAATGACATAGTATGAAAGAATAGAACCCTATCTGTTATGGAGTTTTTGATTATGTCAAAATTCCAGAATGAGGATTACATTCCATCTTTGGCAAGAGGCTCCTGTGTGCGTGCGAGCAGGTACTAACTGCACAGTATTTCTCAAGTTATCACTTTTTTGGGGGAAATATTTTGGTGATTATCTGTTCATGACAATCTATTTTTATTGATCTTTTGAAAAATTCTATCTAAAAGAGATGCATTTCCCAAGGAGAAGAATGTTTTCTTAAGTCCTTCAGTCTGAAAATCAGGATACTTGAATGTGGGTTAATTGGGACTCAGTTTAGCATTCAGCTTGTGAGCCTAATTAAACAAATGAAATAATTTCCATTCAGATGGTTTCTTTTTAAATTCTGTTCCTCTTGCCTTTCAACATCCTTTAAGAATATTATTATTCTCATTATATGCCTTTTGAATTTCATAATATTCCTCTTTCTCTTCATATAAGATGTTGCTTTCAAAATCCACCCACAGTTCCCCAGTACTTATTCAGCCTAATGTCTCTTTTTCCCCACCCTCTAATCATTGGATTTGTCATGGCCATTGTTTCAACATTAGGGACAATTACCTGATGTCATCGAAAGTGACCAGTTCAGCTTCTCCTCTCCGCTTTGGCCCAGACAGTGTAGTCATGCCTGGGTGGGGGTCCCATGAGTCCTTGCAGCCATTGACACAGAGAGAATAGATTGCACAGAAGCCAATTCTTTCTTACCTTGTCATTGTTCCCTGACCGCAAGCTTTCTCAAGGTTAGAAATAACTAGTTCTTTAAAGAACGGAATGCCTGCACTCACCAAATATGTTCTAAAGATAGGCAACAAATTCTACGTTTGTAACAATCATAAAGCTGAAAAAAAAAAAGAAACCCTGTAAAAATGTTGCCACACTTAAGAAATGTTCATTATTTCCCTTGCTCTGGGAATGATATAGTTTATACACCTATAGATAGTTGGTGAGACTTAACATTCTCAGAGCCACGTTTTAGTTACCAACTCCTCGAAGCCAACGGAAAATCACAGGCTTTAATGTGTAAAATAACAGAAAATGGGTGTAGAGCCTTATAAAATACCTGAGTTTAATCTGGACCAGCCAGGAGCAAGGCTTGAAATCCTCTTACTGAAGGAAAATGAACGAAAACGCACTTGCCTTTTGAGGCACAAAATAAAAGAAACCTATAAAATTTGTGTGGCGCAGTGTCCCAGAAATCAATTATGTAATTTTGTACAATCATATCAGGTAGAGTATCAACCCATTACCGAAGCTCAGAGCTTTCAAACCTAATGGAGACTGTCTGACATTCCTCGGCGAGCTGCCAAAGGCCCACTTCCAATTGCCGACATGACAATTATTGACACAGACATGTACAGGCAGAGAAGGGGTTTCAAGGAAATAATGTCAATAATTTTCTACTGTGTTTTAAGCTAAAAATCGGCAGAAGGTGAGTGACTAGAATCCTTACGGAATCCGCATCTCTGGGTCCCTCGGGTCTTGGAACAGTGACGGTCCGTAATGGGGCAAGTTGGCGTCGGTGTGAAATCCAATTAGGTGGAAAAGGAGAGTTGAGCGGTACATGCTGGAAGTCCTCGGCATTTTATTAATGTCCTATCCCTCGGTATAGGCGGAGATTGCACCTCTCAGGTTTCTCCTCGCTCCACCCACGAGGCACATCGCGGCCGACCGACAGGCACAGCTCCAAGGTCATCGTGCTGCTCTTTGCTTCAGAGGCCACAGTGGCCGCTTTCTCTCAGCGCCTCGGCCCACATCCCGGTGCCTGCGTCTGCTGTTGCTTGATCCAGTCGCGCTTGCCACTGTTCCCCAGCGACTCCCTCTCGCCAGGCCAGCCAGGGCCTTTCCTGAATTCCTCTCACAGCTCAGATGCTTCATCCTTCTATGCTGATTCTCACGGCAACCCTGTGTCCTGCAATCTCCTCTCCTTTCCATGTACCAATCTAATTCTGCTCAGTGTTTGAGGTCGTGCTTGGACCTAGTCGCCTCAGAGCCCTGATCCTAGCCCTTGTCGCCTCAGGGTCTCCCGCGGGCTGTGATAAGATGGCTTACGTGCTGTGCCTGTGGTTTTGGTCCATCCATCTTTCTCTCCTAGGTGCATAAGTGAGTTGTTGCACGCGAAAAACAGGGCGTTGTTTTCTGCCCACAGAGAAGGCGTACTTCTCATTGGGCAATTAAATAACTTTTTATTTTTCCTTAGAGAAAAACATAAGTACACATGCATGGTAGATATTAATGTTCCCTCTTTACAGGTGAAGAAACTGAGGTTCTGAGGGATTGAGTTTCTTAATAAATTCGTTTAGATAATCAAACACAGTTTCAAATACAGACCTCTCTGACTCCTGAACGCATGTGAAATGGGAACTTTCTCTATTGCCAGTATCCAGTGATCTCTCTTTCTCTGAAACTTTGAATACTTAAGTGAGAGTGATGATGGCAACAAAATCATAATGACAACAGTCACATTTGCCAAGAACTTAAGGCTCAGCTCTGTGCTATGTTCTTCACCTTACTATCTCAGTTGGCTCTCACGAGACTATCAAGCAGCTCTCCCTATTTTTCAGATAAAGAGGCACAGAGAGGTCAACTAATTTGCCCAAAGCCACACAGCTAGTTAAGGAGTAAAGTCGGGGTTCATGGCCAGGTCCTCCTGACTCCTGAGCATGCTCCCTTGAACCCTAAACTCATCAGACTCCCACCCAATCCTGTTTTCTTGTCTCTTCATGGTCCTGCTGCACCAGCTAGGTTCCTCAAGACTGGGACGCCATCCCGACTTCCCCATATCCCAATGGTCACATGACTTTGGACATGCACTCCCTTCCTCTTGAGGTTGACTCTGGGTATCTGGGACTGGCTTAAGTAAGACATGATGTCCCTGCAGAGACCTTGAGCCCAAGGAACTGCACAGGTCTTCATTAGTCCAGATCCAGGGTCCAAGCATTTTTTTGTGTGTTTTGGTTATGGAGGAGGAGAGAGAGGTCTGGAGTGACAGAAGTTAAAAATATACCTTTTTTTGTGTGTCCTAGAGATATAGGAGAGCTAGCCTGGGCAGATTATGAGGAAAGTAAATATTAAGGACCATCTGTCAGTCAGGCTCTGATGAGTTTTACGAGATGCTTTGTACCAGCTGTGTGTCCAGTCCAGGAAGCCAGACCCAGCAGAGGCAGGACTACTTGTGTTTAGAGCAATGGGTCTTTGCTGGGTCCTTGCAAACGGACCTCCTCAGAACCATCTAAATAAAGCTGCTTCTTGCGCTTTGCATGAGGAGAAGTCTGATGAAGTCTGTTTCTGCCTCTTAAATTAAAACTGTCGTGGGAGCGCAGTGGGGACCACCCTGACAATGCCCCCTGAAGACCTTGTCTTCGGGTCGATTTATTTCATTTCTCTTAAGAACCATACTTTCCTCACACGATGGTAGGCTTTTGGATATTAGAAGAAATACCATGTAACTCTATTAGATAAATAAAAGTTAAGACCTATAGAATTCATCTAGTTTACTTTTTATCTTAGCTTCTAGGAAATCCAAAGCTCATTATTATGCTCGGTTTCAATAAGTACATTTAACCTAGGTTTTTTGTTGCACCTACCTTTGTCTGATAGATGGTAAATGAATTTATGTATGCAATAAACAAGGAGTCGTTTTCCCCCAACAATGTGCTTCTTATTGTGCAATTAAATGACTCACTTCCCTTGAAGGAAAACAGCTTAAGTGTGTTTGTTCATGTGCCACGCTCTTTCACCTCGAATTTCCAGGAGAGAGAAATATCTAGGACATTCTGGGAAAAAATTTGTTGAACCACCCTCTTACTTCAGTGGAGTAATTTATAAAATGGAGAACAAGTTAAATCTGATTAGTGACCTGCATGTAGTGGGGATTCCAGCAGACACCAACCCTGGCTTTAGACTCTCCAAAAGTCTGCCCCGTGGCTTGGCGGAAACAGCCCTGATTTTCTGGATTAGCCGTGATCCAGTTTAGTAAAGAGTGCCCGGGATCAAGGTGGGGGGGGGGGTGTCCGTCTCTGTAATTGGTCCCCATCGCAACCCACTGGATGTGTTACTTTTCGGACTGGCGTTGAAGGGGCTGCTTTTATCAGAGACTTCATGACACATAGGGGTACAGACAATGTCAGTGCCGGATGGGCAGCTCGGGGTGGAAGGAGCGTTCACCTTGTCAGCCTTGCTTCCTTGAAGACCAGGGACCTCCAACTCAGACAATGCAGACGCCGGCGGAGTCAGGAGAGAACCCTCCGCACGGTGGCCACACAGTTAGGAAGCCTCTGAGCAGCCGAGGTCATGAGGGACGGCTACCTCCAGTGACGTCTGGGGTTGTGAGCACCAACAAGGGGGTGGTGACCCAGCTGGCACGACTCCGGGGTGACAAGGTGTAGACTTGGACAGAGGTGAAAGGTTTATTACCAGGTGTGACCAGACCTAGGCAGATATGTATATGTGTCTCATACATGTATCGATTGACTTATACTTATTTTTATTGATAATGTGACCTCACAACACCTACTGGCTGCTGAGGCATGGGGAAACCAGGATGACACGCGTTGTCCCCGGCCACGGATGGGCTGATGTCTGCAGGAGGGGAGGAGGTCAACTTATTTCTTTCCATGCGCACTCTCTGGAGTGTGCACAGCCCTGGCATGTGACGACAGGCAAGTCACTGGGCCAGCTCCCTCACCTGCAAAATGAGAGATCTGGACCAGGAGGTCTCTAAGAAGGTTTCTGTTCAAAAATGACATGGTTCCATTAGTCCGTACAGTGAAGGTGCTGGAAATACATGGAAATGAAACGGAACAGGGAAGGAAGGCGGGGGGCAAGGCCACTGACGCGCAGGGCAGAGTGGACTGGGCTGGGCCCCCGGGTGTGCGCCCTCAGCCCCCCACTCACGCCGGTCAACTTCGGGCGAGTTACCTGCCCCTCTGCACCCAGATTTCTCTGACTTGGATTCGGTGTACTAATCCTGTCACACACGTGTGTGGGCAGTCACGCACGTGTGTGGGGAGTGCCACGTGAACGCGTGAGCCTGTGCACGCTCCTCCCGCTGGGCGCTGGGCCCAGGGTGGCATCAGCAAGTGGTGCATCTTTCTGATTGTCGAGCACAGGCTCCTGGGACCTGGTGCCGTTGCAGCCCCTGGCTGTTAGGAAGCAGCACGGACAGGGAGAGGCCTTGTTTAGTTGGGAGATCTGGGTCTGAGAATAACCTTGCCCATTCACGAGAGCAGTTCTCGGACAGTTCAGGACCTTATGTCCTCATCTATAAAGTAAAGTGCTTACATGACATAAAACCTGCAAAATATTTGCTAACTCTTCTGATTCCAAGATCTATAAGCTAATGGACCTCCTAGGCGGTAGCAGCTTTTAAAAAATGTAATCTTTATACTTCCTAATGCTTCATGCACCTAGTAGGTTCTTGTAAATATGGACGACGAATGAGATGGCGCCAGTAATTTAATTCTCTCACCCTCCAGAGAGGAAGAAACCTCACGTAAAGACAAGGGATGTGAAACCTTAATTTTCTGAGTGCTGAACTATCTGAGTCATGCTGTTTCAAAGATTCAGGGCTTGTGGCCCAAACTGATAACAAATTCTTTCCATTAAGAAATTGCTCTCTCTGGCAAGCCTGACTCCTGAAAGTAATGCAGACACGAGCCGAGTGACCAGATCTGCTCATAAAATGAGTGTAACTGGGACGAGCCACACAAACAAAGACGCAGAAAAGACACAGAACACCTCGGTGACGACAACAGAATCGCCTAGCCCTACAGCCCCTTAGAAGCTGGAGATGAGGGAGTCAGGCGTTTCCTGGTGCATCCCCCACTCAACGTTCAGAAACCATATTTGCTCTAGGATGTATTTTTTTTTTAAGTAAATATTGACCTGTAAGCACCGAAGTGAAGCATGAGGGACGTTGTGCTGTTGCGAACATTTAATCTTTATGCTTAAATAGTTCATAGTCCAACCGACGTAGGACAGGCCAGCACGCACAGGCCATTCTGTGTCTCTCCACTGCAGAGTCCACTGAGCTGACGTGACAGAGTCTACGACCCCTGCTTATTTTTCACCTGCTTTTGGGAAATACACCTGTCAGGCTCCAGCTAGAGAGCTGGGTGGGTGCGTGTGTTGGGGGGGATTGCTTTGTAGAAAAAGATGATTATGGGGGAACGGTGGCAAGAGAGGAGGGAGAAAGGGCACCTTTGTAGCATCTTTTCAAGGTCTTCTTTCTTGGTGATCTTCCCCTATCTTTTCTTCTGCAGAGCAAATTTTCATGGCCGTTTGCATCTGTATGTGCGGGATATAGGAGAGTTGGAGAAGCCTTCCTTCTCTCCATCCAGAGCCCAGTCACTCATGTTTTGTCCTAGCCTATGACCCGTCACGGGCCTGACATTTGTCAGGGACCTTCTGGACATCAGTAAGTTTCCATCATGTGATGTACTGTTTACCAGAGCATTGTAAGAGTTACTAGTCTCTGTTTGTTTTTATTTTCTATTTTTAACATCAATGGGGACCGTGAACCTCCAGGTTTCATCCAAAGCACAGAGTGGCTGCTATTGACTTTTATCCACTTCCTAAGCACTGCGTTTCTTTCAGGCTCCATCAAAGGCATAATCCTTCATTCAGAATCTTTTTCATCACTTTAAATAGTCCTCCCGCCTTTGTCAAGTTTTCTGCCTTTAGAGAGACGAGGTCAAATCTGTTCCAAAGGTGGAAATAAAACAGAGGAGGAAAACTAGCTGTAACCTTTATGTTCCAAACTTGATGGATGGGGTATTCTTTTTTTTTTTTTTAAGCAAGCTACTGCTTGGCTTCCCTGATCTCTAAGAAGCATCTGAAACAGACACACACACAAACAAACAATATTTTTAAAATAGAAAATGTTAAGAAAAAATATGTTTTTTGAAATATATATATTTCAAAAAGTTTTTAGAGAGACAAAGAGATCTCTGAATTGTTTGAGAGCGTCGGCCTGGCTCTATTATGTCCGTGTAGCAGTAGGGTATAACAAAGCGAAAGATTTAAGGCAATTCTGACACCTTAAAGCAGAGCTGCTAGCACTGCACAGGCTTTTAAACCCAAAGAGGATTCAGCCTGCTCACTTATTACTTTCCACATCTTCAAAAGGACAATGTCTCTTTTTGAATCTTTTGGCTTTGCTGTGAAGCCATGGGAAGTTATTGACTTTCTAGGCACTTTAAGTATACAATCAGGCAGAGAAGGGACACTGGTACACTCGGGGGCTGTGAGTTCAAATTCTCATCTCTTTGTGGCGCTCTCCTCCCTGCTCCAATAGAATCGGAAAGGGCAGAACCAACAGCGAGGGCCTGCCACGCGTTTTGATCGGGGCACTCTTATTGAGTCACGGGCACCTGAAGCCATTCAGCTAAAGACAGGCTCCTTTCTCGTTTCTGTTGTTATTTTTTAAATCTTGACAGCTCCTAGGGTTCTGTTGGATGGTGTGCTCAGAAATGCCATGCTTCCTTGTAGCCCCTGTGAGCTAAAATAATGAACAAGCAATTAAATCTCATGCTTGAGGGCCTGTGTTGATTGCTTGCAGGAGAGGGCACAGCCCAGCCTCGTTCTCCGCACGTGGGGCCCGGGGCCCGGCTGTATGTCTCCAGGAGGAGAAGTCCTATCACCTGGGAGGCTGCAGGAGCACTCGGGCGCTGGAGGAAAGGGGTGCAGAGGACAACCATGTTCAAGGAGACGCCTGAACTGGGAATGGCCGTCGACGTTCTCATGAGGTATTGTCAGGGTTGTTAATTGTTAGCAAAACGCAGTGTGTGGTGACTGCACTTTTTATTTTTATTTTAAAAATAATATCCTCTGCAACGAACTAATGTTTAGTAAAAGCATGTTTTAAATGAACAACATGTTTTCTTGGTATTTGGCTGAAGACTAGGTTCTGTTCAGCTAGTTGCTGGAGGCTAACTTTTGTCTTGCTGAGTTTCCTACACAAGCTATCCAGTTGTAAAGAGACGGTGTTGGGGACAGTGGCAACATGTCACACAACTACTGAGTGGTAGAGTCAGAAATGGATCATGGCAGTTTGGGGAATCAGGGCTCTTAACCACTTTGCGGCCTATCTCAGTATTGTCAATTAGAGAAGTAATTCATCATTTAATACCAGTGTCATTAACGATGCAATAGATACATGTCTGAGTTATACTGGGGCTTGCCGCCCACCAGGAATTCAAGCATAAGAAAGACGTACCTGTTTCCTGTCCTGCTGCATCCTACATTCCAGGACAGGCAAGACTGACACTCACTGACAGAACGTAGCGCGCTATCGTATAACAGCAAACAGCGATAAGTGCCATGCAGTAAACTCAGGCAATGACATGGGAATGTCTAAACTAGTTCAAGGGGTCAAGGACACCATTCTGAAGACGTGAACTTGAACTGAGGTGTGATGGATGACTCAGGGGATAAGGAGGCCAGGCTGGTGGAGGGAAAGCAAAGGGGTGGGGTGGGGGGGAGAGGCTGGCCAGGTAGCCAGGCCGTGTGGGATTGAATAGGTCTCAATAAGACTTTTATTTCTGGTCCAAAGAGCAATGCTGAGGCACGAAAGGACAGATGCGGGGAAATACCGCCGTGACATTTGTGCATTGGGAAGCTGAAGCCCAGGAATGAGTGGGGTGGATGGCTCAGGAGATGACTGTAACTCCGACCAGTGTGTTAGGACGAGGATGCAGGTCTAAAGGCGTATGTATGAGCTTCCAGGGGCGGATAGACCTGTGATGGTCGGATTTCGGGGTGGGCGAGGGGCTGAGGATGCTTTCCGGGTTTCTGGCTCGCTCAGCTGGATGAATGGCATGCCACTAGCTGAGATGGAGAACACAGCGGCGGGGCGACTAGAGTTAGAAGAGAATTTGAGCTTGGTTTAGACCTGTGAAGTGTGAGATGCCCCCCAATGGAGACGAGTATAAATCCTTGCGCAGAAGGGTCTGAAATTCACATTAGGGGTTGGAGGCAACTGAAAATTGAGGTTACAAGATGTGTTGGAAAGAGGCTGTAAAACGCTAAGGGCAGAGTCTAGGATGGCAAAGCAGGACGCCCAGCCGGGACAGGCCGTGCAACAGAGGATGAGAAGAAGCCGGAGCAGCTGCAGCGGACCAGAGTGGGGACGGCTCGGAGGCGAGATGCTCCAGAAAGAAGAAGGGGCGGGGCGGAGAAGGCGCTGCTGGGACTTCCCTCAGCCTCGCCCATTCTCCAAAAACGCTTTTCGCGGTAGGAATTATTATTTTCTTCAGTTAATAAGGGAGCTGAGGCTCCAAGATGTTTAATAATTTATGGCAAATCACACGATAACTAAGCGCTGGAGCAGGATTTGAATGTAGTTTCATGTCCGAATCCCCCACTTCTGTGCCTCTCTGTAGCTTTCTTTCATATGCAAGTTAATTTTTTTTTTTTTCCCTAGAAAAGGAGCAACATAATGGTCTTTTGGCTGTTAAGGAATCAAGATTAGAAAAAGAAGAACAACTGAAATTTAATGTGAGGCTTATCAACTGAGTCAGGGTTTTAAATATCTAATAAAATAAATAGGCTTTTAAAACCCACATATGTGACCTCTTATTAGGCTGTTTATTTCAATGCTGACAGCGCAGCTAAGACAATTTCTGAGAGACTCCCTGTCTTCTGCCTCGATTACTCTCAGAGCCAATTTAGTAAAGACGATTTTCCTGAAGTTAGCCAATGCAATTCAAAGCCAGATGGGTAAAAGAAAGGCCGGTCATTGAGGACGCATGTGGAACATCACATTAGGTTCTAAGAGAATTACAGTGATTCTTTTTTTTTTTTTTTTAAAAAAAACCTTTATGAAGATTGAGGTAAAAAGATTAAAGGGGTGTCGATTTTGAAGATAATTTAAAGCATGTTATATTGATAATTCACCATCTCCATATCATATATGGATTAAGAATACTCCAACATGGGCTGAGGTGGGTTTGATTGTAGGGGGTTGTAGTATTCTGATGTTCATGGGAGTATTTATGATGAGTCTATGTACATATGATTTGCTGGCTGGGACGTAATAGGATTCAGATTGAGAGTTGGGCTGGTTGACCTGGTGTCTCTGTGGGGGTGTTTGATAGAAAGGGAACAATTTAAACATTTAAATAAACCTAAGCTCTGGAAATAAGGGAAACCTGAAGAGAAAAGGAAAGGATGGAAGGGCCAGCTGGGTAGGTTGGCTCTTTTGAGGGCCCTGAAATGCCTTGGGTTTAACCACGTCCCTGCCCTACTGCTGCGTTCTCCACTGGTTGGTGACTGGTCTTCATCACGGGAGCATAGCTTATTTACGGCAAGGATTCTGTCTTATTCACCTTTGTTTCCTGGCGCCTAGCTGAGTGCCAGGACCATAGTAGATAGTTGTTAAACCAACATTTGTGAGATGATTGAACAAGTGGACAAATGCCACGAGAGGCTTGACAATTAGCGAGGAGGTCAGGGAAAGGGCAAGATGATGACTGTGGTCGTTGTGCTAAGAGGCAGAGAATCTGAGGAAAATGTGTCTGTGGGTGCACAAGAGCGTGTTCTTGGTGGCTAGAATGTCAGCCTTAGACCTGGATAACTCCAGAAAGAAGGTGTTACATTCTTCAAAACTAAAAGGCTGGGAGGACCACTCAAGAATAGTTCAGGTGGAAGAGGAACCCCATCCTGGACCAACACAGGGGGGCAGAGTGCTAGGAGGGAGGCCTGAGCCAAGCAGAGGCAAGAACCAACCAATGAGATGGGGATTTGGGGCGGGAGCCTTGAGCTGATTCAGTTTGGGAGACAATGGTTTTGTAACTTGATGAATTTTTGTCCTAAGATTTCTAAAGGTGGCAGAAGAGTTGCTGAGTGTGTTAAAGCTGATGGAGGATGTGGTAGCAAAATAAAACCAGTCCAGTGGTTGGAGGTGTCCAGGAGGTGAAGGGAAGGGCCCATGTGCCAAGGATGTGGTCTTTGGAGATGGGGGGCCTCTCATCTCCCTCGTTTTCTCACTTTGGTTCCTGGGGGTGGAGAGGTTCTAGTAAGTCATGGAGGTAAGAAAAATCAAGCAAAAGGCGACTGGTGTGGTTTGCTTAATTATAACAATGGATCTCTCTCCCAACTGATTCACCCGAGGCTGGTGTGCAGATTGTGTAGTGCATTCTTGAAGACCTAATTTTCTTTGTGACCTCACAGAGGACATGCTCCCCTGAAGGTGGGCCTCCAACTGTGAAGTTCAGAGACTTCTGAAGGATTATTACTTCTTCCTCTCCTTTGTGGACCAAGCAGCTCTCTGGATAAGAAAACTTGATCTGCCAGGGGCATTAATTAATTAACTAACTAATTAATTAAACTAATTAATTAAAGGTGTATCATTGCAATTTACTCTAGTTCATATAAATTAGACTGTTGAAGAAGAATCACCAACTACCTTGAAGCTGGTAGCATTTTTTTCCCCCTTAACTGTATTTGAAGCGTCATGGTACAATGTGCTCAATTTAAAGGCAGCCAAATGGAGCCCAAAATAGGAATCATGGTTTAAACACAAGCACATCAAAGTAGTGCAAATATGTGGTTTCTCTCTGAATTTCTTGCTATCAAGCTTTGGGAAACATTTCTATAAGAAGATATTAATGGACAGTTTCCTCTCAGTTTTCCATGTTACCAAATGATGGTGTTTAGATTTCCCTTCAGTGCATGGGAGGGAGAAAATGAGAGTTAAGACTCAGATCTCTGCACTAACCAGGAAGCCAGAGAAAAAGCCAGGCAGATGCAGTAAATGCGTTTGGAGTGAAGTACTTGTACCTGCCTGACCTTTCATGAGTTTCTTAACCTCCCTTGATATGTCAAATGAGAGCATCTCCAAGGAGACTGTGATGGTGAAGTGAGATGATTCACATACCAATTCTGGTGCTGGACCCATCCTAGTGTGTAGAAAGTGCTTACCAAATATTGATTGTGATTTTTTTTTTTTCATGTTATTGAAATTTGTTATTAGAGTACAATGGGACTTCCCTTCCTTGTCCCTTTGACTCAGAAATTTACCCGTGAACATTTTTCAGTTTTCCCTTTATGCCTGATACTTTCTCTAAGTTTGCTGACATTGGTTGAACACATGGATATATATGACAAAGGTCCTTAAACAATGCATATTATCTAAAAAAATGGGGCACTATACTTTAGATGTCTTCAAATTAAGTGGAGATCAAGCACATTAAAACCTTTTAAAAGACATTTCTGATCTTGAAGAATTCATCCCCTGGTAATTTTCTTACTTAAGGCATACTTTTAGGCTCTAACTATGTCTATAATTTACATTTATCTTTAAAGAGACTTTTTTAGTTCTTCAAATAATTTTTTAAAGAGCTTCTCAGGAATGCATCATCCAAAATCTCCTATCTTGTTGACGTTATGATTTACACAAGAATTCCTGTACTACCCCAATTCGTTTATCCCATTTTGGTCATGGATTTGCTGTTGACCACCTGTACGTTGTGTGACAACTGATTGGGACATGGACTTTGCTTCAACTGCTGTTCCTACAGAAAGCCTTGACAGCATTTGAAACATATTTTGGAACATACTTAATTTTTCCTGGGCTACAGTGTAGCTTGTCTAAGTAGATGATCAAGCTTTGGACATTGCTTTGAACTTTCAATGGTTTCCAGCCTAAGTTCTACCAACAGCTTCCTAGTAGGCTGGTATAAACCTGTTTTATCCCTCAACTGTTCCTCTATTTAATTTTTCTCACCAGTGTTTTGACTAGCTTTTAACATTTCAGAGAAAAGAGTGAGTAGGAGATGCTGGGCCTTAGAGGCTGGAAAATTCCAAGTCTCTGGCTCACTGTGTGTGGTTTGTTTGTGCTCTCAGTGCTGTCTTGGTTTCCCGGTGATTAAAACTTGGTATGAATATTGCTACTTACCCACCTGTCAAGGATGGTGTGAGAATGAGTAATAATATGTGAGCCATATTTTTGCTCTTTAGAAGAAAGGTGCTATATAAATACAAAGTGTTATTTCATTAAAAATACTTGTATGATAACAGCATATGTTAAATTCAATTTCCTTGACCAATTTTATAAATATATTTTGGTGTTACAATATGGTTGTTTTTATGGTTAGTATGTGTGTATCCTCCACTCTGTGTTTTATTTCCTTTCTGGGTGGTGTAACGTATCAGATGTTCAAGAAAAATAAAGACATCGTTCTAGATAGATCACAAAGCTACTGCTGAGTGTTGTTTACTCTTGGGCATTTCAGCTAGATGTTAGCGACATGCCTACTAATATAGAAGATACGAACTCTATATCAGTATAATGGGATACTATAAAAATGCAACAGTATATTTTTCTTATAATCTTAGCGCTGTATCAATGATTAGCAGCTCATATGATAGAAGCATTACCTTGGTGAACATAAGATCCTGGGTTCAGTGACCAGAGACAATGTTTATCAGTGTCACAGGAGAGAGGCTGGGATCCATGTGTGGCCCAGGTGAAAGGTCATCACTTCTTGCCTCAGATCATCAATCAGGAAACTTCTCCTTTTGCTGAAAAGGTGGATTTGAACTTCTTACATCATTACGACACAGGGGTGACACATATATAGAGACATAGCACAGTTATAGCACACTATGGTGATTTTGTTTTGATAATTTGTTGGAATGAAGAATAGACTTTCTGGCAAGTAGTAATAAGGGCTTTCAGATGTCTCTTTCTTCTACTCTACTTCTCTCAGCAAATGACTTGACCTCCTACCTCATAGATCTGGGATATCTCCATCTGTGCTTGCATGAAGTTTTTACAAGACCTATCTCTTTAAACTTTTTAGTTAGAAGTAATTTTAGATTTACCAAGGAGTTCGTGAGAGAGGACCGAGTGTCTTCATATGCCTTCCACCCAGCTTCCCCTAAAGTTAGCACCTCACAGAATCACAGCATTACTCAAACTAAGAGATTAACGTTAAAGTGCAATGCCATTAACCAAACTTCCAACTGTATTTGGATTAGCTGAACTTTTCTGTGACTGTGCTTACGTGTTCAAGATCCCATTAGGATACCATATTGCATTTAGTCATCATGTCTCCTTACTTGATTCTAATCTGGGACCATTTCTCTGTCTTTCCTTGTCTTCCATGACCTTAAACATTTTGAAGAGTAGTAGGCATATTGTAGAATGTCCCTCAATTTGGGTTTATCTGATGTTTTCTCCTAAGGATACTGATGTTAAGGATTTGGGGAAGAATATAACAGGTGTGATATACCCTTCTCACTTATATCAATGGGAACACAATGTCAACATGCTAATTACAGGTGATATTAACCTTGATCAGTGCTTAAGGTAATGTCTGTTAGGTTTCTCCACTGAAAAGTTACTATTTTCCCCTGTCTGTTATTGTTAGAAACAGGTCACTAAGTTCAGCCCACACTCAAGAGGAGGAGAATTAAACTCCACCTCCCAGAGAGAGGGGTCTCAAAGAATTTGTGGTCTATTTTCAAACCACAAGAGTAATTAGTAAATTTGGGAAGAGATATAAGTGTGTTGCAAATGCCCTGTTTTTTCTTAAAGTTTCACCCAGAATTTTAGCAATTATCAATGAATCTTGCCTGTAGCAATGAATATTGGTTCTAATGGTGATTTTCTGTTTTCCTGATTCCTTCTATATTTCTTAATTGGAATTCTTTAAGGAAGATTTGTTCTTTCTTTTTTCATTATATTGGAATGAGCTTATGGATATTTATTTTGTTCTTTGAGAGATACTCCAACACTGTTGTGATTTATAATGTTGCCCAAATTTTATTAGCTTTGGTCACCAAGAGCCTTTTCAGATTGATTATTGGGTCCTTTTAACATGCCTTCATTAATATATATATATACTATATATATTATATATATATATATATATATATATAGACACACACACACACACAACACACACACAACACATATACACATACATACATACATACATACATACATACATACATACACATACTTTTTTTTTTTGAGCACGTTCTTATTTTGTGGCCCTAAAAATGTTCTAGGGACGTCTTGTAATTTCCTCGCCTGGCCTTAGAACCATGAAATGGTCCACGTGGTGAGAAGCTGAGGTTTTCTGCCAACAGCAATGTGAGTGAATCAGGATGAAATGAGATGCTGCAGCCCCGGTCAAGCTTTGAGATGCCTGTAGCCTCTTGACATCCTGTCTTCGTTCAGTGTTCTACAACTAGATACTACAGACCGGTGGCTTAAACCACAGAAATTATTTCAATTCTGGTGGCTGGGGAGCTTAATATTAAAATGCCAAAATATTTGCTATCTGGTGAGTGTCCTCTTCCTGGTTTGTAGACAGCCATGTACCCCCACATGGTGAAGAGAGGGAGCACTCGTCTCTTCTAACAAGGTTGCTAACTGCATCGCATGGGCTCCACCCTCATGACCTCTTCTAAATTATTTATCTCTCAAAGCGCCCCCCACCCCCCCACCCCATCCTACCGGGGGTTAGGGTTTCAACATATGGATTTTGGGCGGAGGGTGGATAAAAACACATAGTCCATAATGCATCCTAATATCATAATCTATGTTCTATGTAAACTCATGAGAGACCCTAGGCTGGAATGAATCATTAAAAAGTCCCAAATTCCTGGCTCAAAGAAACTGTTTTAAGCCACTACATTTTGAGGTAATTTATTACACAATGATAGATAGCTAGTGTAGATTTTGGTACCTGGGAGTGGGGTGCTTCTGTGACCAGCGCCTTACATATGGGAGTGGCTTCAATGTGGGAACCGGACAGTAGGGAGAGGCTGAAAGGACTTTGAGGACAGTGTTCACGAGAGCTTGAAGCATCGTGAAGAAATTTTTTACGGAAACACTGAAGAAGCTGAGGCCAAGGCTTAGGGCAAGTGAGGAAACTTTACTACAAACTCTACTTGTTACGGAACAGCACTAAGTTTAGCAAGGTCGTCACCTGTGCTAACACAGACGTGAAAGACGCAGCTGATGAATGGGCTGGTCTTGCTGACATTTCCAACCCACCGTTGAAGCTGCCCTCCGGCTTCTTCTTGCCCCTTGTACTATAAACTGTGAAATGGAGAGAGAAACTAAAGGAAAGACTGTTAAAAACAGAAAGGAGACTGAACTTGATGATTTTGAAAATTCCCTGCTTCTCCAGGTGGGAATATGATGCGAAATTAAGGAAGGACATCAGGTAAAGATCAACCTGAGGTACCACCAAGCAAACCTGGTCTAGAGATGAAGCTTGAACTTGCTACAGGCAGCACTGACCAGAAGAGGATACTGTACCTGCCTTCTGCCTTCTAATCTCATGCAAATTAATTGGATTGTTAGAACTAAATTTGAATCCAGAACCTTAGCTACAAAGAAATGAAGGAAACAGCGATGTGCTTTTTGTTATATGCTAAACGTTTATAACTACAAAAGGAGAGAACATTGGTGGTGGTGGTGGGGGGGATAATTAGTAGCCTCTTTCAAGTCCCATGTCCCCTCACACTCTAAGGAAGAACTGCTAGACATGAACTTCTAGGATTTAGTGAGAGGTGAAAATCCGCAGCTCCAGTGACCTTCTAGCCTGTAGGGCAGAAAGGAGAGCTCAAAAGGACGATTGGTTGGGTTAGCAGAGGGCTTTGACCTTAGGGTGGAATTTTTGGCTTTTCTCCTTCCTTTCCCATGGGGAGTCAATGGGTGACCCCAAACCAAGTGTGAGGGGCTCCAAGGGAATTGCTCCCAGAGACGGGGGTGCCTGCAAGAAGTGAGCCAGACACGCGGAGAGGTAGAAACTCAGGCTCACCCTGGTATGTAAAGTGGACTGGAGTGTTCTCAAGGGAGCTGAGATATGTCCCCTGGAGTCTGGGAGGATGGGTGAACATGGGCACTGGTGTTTGTTTCCTGCCTGAGGGATACTGGAGACCCGAGGCTGCTGGAGTCTGCGTGGGGTGGAAGGGCAGGCAGGGGTAGCAGTGAGGGGAGGCCACACTTCTCGTGTTCGTATCAAAGCTGTGTCCTGGACACGGCCCAGGCGAACGTCGCAGAAGGAAGCTGGGAGAAGCCACCCTGATGAACCCAGGCTCACGAGGGCAGCCTGGCTGAAGAGCGAAGAGCGCAGTGATAGTCTGTGGCGCAGAGCTCAGGGTCTGAGAGAGGCTAACACAAATTCAGGTGAGATCCATGAAGTCTGGAAGCTGTATGTCTTAGACACTCCCATGAGGGTCACTGAATAAACCCTAAATTGGCTCTGGAAGCGGGCTGGCTTTCAGGGTCCTGTCATGATGCAGGACAGGACAGCTAGCTGGCATTACCCAGGAGAGTGAGCATGCGCGGCGCCAGCCAAGTTTAAAGACTTTGATCCCTGTATTAGTATTTTTTGTTCTGTTTCTTTCTGCCCCCTTTTCCAACCTGTTTTGCCTGAAAAAGCACTGTGAGTGGGAGAAGAGGATGGGAAAGGCAGGAGAGAGCGTGATAGAACCATCACATCCTCTTCCTTGTCGCCTTGAGCCAGGAACTAGGGAAGGGACAGGCTCTGAGTAGGGCGTGATACTGAACTTTTGATTTATGCTGAAATTTGTGGTTCGAAAACCTAAGGTATGGGGTGCAATCTCTTTCTCTCACAACTGTCCTTCCTGAAGACTGAAATTCTTGATACCCGAAAATGAGTTTTGAATTATGAGATGATTACTATAAATGAATGTAATACTAAAGCTATGGAGTTTGTGTGACAAAGGGAAAGATTCAACCTAGTATGTGGGAAGGCTGTGTGGGAGAGAATAAACCCACATCGTTCGTGTGTCCACGGAGGAACCCATTCAGCAAAGGGGTTGCACTGTCTTTGTGGCACCTGTGTCCTGGTCATCCTCTGGCTGCTTTCTGTGGTTTGATCAGAATTGCAATGGGCGGGGCTCTGAATAGCCCTGATGGTGACGCCACATTTACTTACCGTAGCTTAAGAGTGTGGCTTTGGAGTCAGATTAAATTCTTTTTTTTTTAAACACTTGTTTTACAGTGGGCCTTTTGACACTTTATTATGCACTTGATTATTTAACATAAGGACAAGACTGTTAAAATGTGTCATGTACGTTTAGGTTCCTCATTCCACACGGCTGAGGTTTTCTGGGCTTCCTGGGTTGATGCGGAAGGTATTGGTTATCCTCCCCAGCTCAATGTCCTCTGCCATCAGAGAAACACGCTCAGTTACGTAGATCGGACAGAGGTTCAACATAACAGTGGCTTAAACAAGAGAGAAGTTTCTTTCTTTCTGAACTATCTGGGTATAAGCAGTCCAGGGCTGGTGAAAGTTCCAGGAGGTTGGACATCCAGGTGGTTTCTATCTTAATTCTCCACCATCTCTGGGCCAAGTTGGCTCACTGACACAGTCATACTCTAATCAAGGAGTCGGGGCAAACAGGGAAGGGGAAGTATGATCCCCAGAATGCGTTATATCTGCTCTCATTGATTGGGCAGAACTTGGTCACATGGCTATTCTAACTTGCAAAGAAGGCTAGGAAAAGTCATCTCTTTTTCTGTATGTTCATCTACTCAGCTAAAAATTCTGTTATCTGAAAGAAGGGGAAAATTGGAAAACAATGAGCAATCTTTGCTTTACGTAATTTCTGTGTTCGCACGTAAGCTTTAGAGTTTTTAACTCGTCGTCATTGTGGGCATAATGGGCATAATCTTCAAGTCTGTGATGTTTTCTAGATTAACATCCTAGCGCTGCCTGATTTCAGTCAGCCACAAATCCACCCAGTGCCAAATCTCATTCAACCTATGTTTCTCTCTCTTTCCCTGAAGGATCACGTGGCGGCCTTTCACCAAATCTCTTACTGAAATCTGGACACAGTGTAACTGTGGCTTTCCCCCATGATCTCCATTCACTGCCCTGTCAGAACAGGAAATGAAGTTAGCTCAGCATGACCTTCTCTGAGTGAACCTCACTTTTCCTTTATGGCTCCATTTTCTAAGAGCTCACCAGCCACCTGTTTAATAATTTTGTCCAAAATTTTGTCCAGGGAATTAATTTCGATAGTAGTACCCACCTGCAATTTTTGGGATTCATGCTGTTTCAATGTTTGACAGTCAGATGGACTGTTTTGAAAGTGCCTATTTCCAACTTTCAGATAGTCGTACTATTTTTATTGCTTCCCAAAGACTACGGGAAGTCTGTGTACCATACATGCAATTTTTTTTTTTTAATGCTGAAATGTATTAGCTTCCTAAGACTGCTATAAACAAAATACCACACTCTGGTGCTTAAACAACAGAAATTTGTTTTCTGTATTTCTGGAGGCTAGAAGTTCAAGGTCAAGGTGTTGGCAGGTCTGGTTTTACCTGAGGCCCCTCTTCTTGGCTTGCAGATGGCCGACTTCTCTCTGTGTTCTCATACCATCTTTCCTCTGTGTGTGAACATCCCTCATGGCAAAGGAAATCAAAGTATCATTGTGTTACTAGCTGAGCTGGGAGTGGAAAACTTGATGAAGAGAATCCCTGATAACCTAGATTGGAGCATAGGGAGATTGGTGTAAGTCGCCATATTTCCTTCTACTTCAAGTGACAATCTAGATGCAACTTTTTTATCAACCATATGTAAGAAAGATTTTTTTTTTTTTTTAAAGAAGTGACACAGCTGGTCTTGGGTGAGGTTACCGATGATCTTGATTCCTGGGTGGAATGTTTTAAGGAGCAGGGATTATGGGCTGAGGAGTGTTGAGAGGTGATGATTTTGATCTTCGTTGCCTTCTCCACATCTTCCTCAGTGACATTACCAGTCTCAGTCGCAGGTTGCAGGCCTGCACATTTTTTCAGGTCAGGTTCCGTGTTGTCAGACTAAGAAGAGCAAGCTTCCTTCTAAAGCTGTAGCATCCATTTGGGCGAGCCATCCCAACTTCTGTACGATCTCTTCCAATGCACCCTCGTAGGCCTCCTTCAGGGTTCAGCTGCGATAGCACTTCTTCCAGGAAGCTTGCATTTCCCCCTTGAGACTGAATTAGGAGCCCTGCTCACGTCGTACTTACTGCACTTCGATGTACGGCCGACCTCCTCATCTGTGTCCTCATTATGCATGACACCGGCTTTGTTCACCATTAAACCTCTCACAGGGCAGACGCCTAGTTCAAAACCTCCAGAAATGTTTCATTTGTATGAATGTTAAGCAGGTTAGAAAATGATGTTTCTACAGTTTTAAATACACATATGCAATACACTTTATAGAAGATGTGTGTAACAATAAAACTGTGTAATCGTGGAAACATTCCCAAATATCCTTTTTCAAAATCTGATCCATATATAGCCTGAATTTTGAAAAGCAGTTTTGTGATTCAACCATTGTTCAAAGTTACCTTGCTTTTTAAAAGGCAGATTAAATGTAAACTGGGAACACTTGTCACTTTGTTAAAGAAAAGGTGTAGCTTATCTGTAAATTTCACAATTATTTTAAATAACTTGCCACAAACTAAACCATGAAGATCTTTGTAGAACAAAGATTTTCATCATCTCTCACCTATTTTATTATGAAATATTACACATTTTCTACCGTATTTAACAGGTTTTAGTTCAACAAAATTAACTACGAGGATGACAATCTGTATCCCTTTGTGTATTTCTGGCTTGAACATCTTTGCTGTAATGATCTTCCTATAAGTGACATGGCAGATGGATTCTAAATATGCTATTATCTCTGTGAACTTAATCTGGAACATTCTGAAGGGTCTTTTCCTGGTGGTCGAGGGCAATTCCTCTGTGCTGTGGGACTCCCATGCCCTCAGGGTACTCACCCCACTCTGGGTGACCCTACTACTGATATAAGCACCTAGAAGGGATGCAGTGTCAGTCTGCATATTGAATATTGGTCAAAATTAATTTCTATTCAGTTTTAGCTAAAAATGATATATAGGTTTAAAAATGTTTAATCTCATCCACTGATGGGTTGACCTCATTGTCATATTTCGAGTTTATTACTTGTCCTTTACTACTATTACAATTATCTATATATTCTATCATTGCATTTAACATTACACTGTCTAAATTATTCTTACTTTAAAATAAGCCATGATATGTCATATGGAAAATTTTCTCTCTCTTATTTTTTTGCGAGTTATTTTAGCTCTCCTTGAATTTATAATCTTCCATATGAATTTTTGATTCAATTCGTCAGGCTCTATAAATTTGTGTGTACTTTTTGTTGAAATTGCATTGAATTTATAAACACATTTTTAGTATTGCTTTTCCTTCCCATCTATGAATATAGTATGTCTTTCCATTTCTTCACGACTTCTTTTAAGTCCTTCAATAATACTTCAAATTTTCTTCCTAATGATTTCTACCCTTTTGTTGTGTATTTTGCAACATATCTGCAATTCCTTATATTTTGGTGTTGAAGTGAATGAGATCTTTTGGCCAAATGCATGAGTAGAAATATGCAGCCTAAACACATTTTATTCATTCCCTACACCCCAAGCTACATGCTTCCGCTGGGCCAGTTGGATGCACACAGCTTTCTGCTGTTGGACAAAGATTAGGCTCTGGGCTCTGTTTAGATCTCTGCTGAGAGGTATCCTGCTGGGTACCGAGCCTTAGGTGATGATGAGCGGAAAGTTTAATAAGATCCTCATCAGTAAACTGGAGGATGAGATATCAGAACTATTTTAGAGCACAGAGCAAATGTATAAAGAGACAGAAATCCTGAAGGATAAGAGACAGGGATAGATCCCAAAGACCTCATATATGAGTCTGTCATTCTGTATTACTAAGCAAACACAAAAATAAAATATCTTTAAAGTAAGAGGAGACCTGATATGAAAAAATCTTGCAGAATTCCAAGGAGGGTTGAGGAGAAAAGACAGACAACCCAAATTCAATATGGCAAAATTCACAAAGGTGGATGATAAAGAATAAAAGCCTGAAGACTTCCAGACAGGAAGGAACAATTACTACAGAGTAGATTTTTGTTTAATTATCACATTGAGGCAATATTTTATTCTGTTGCATAGAAAATACTTCCTTTATATGATAGCCATGAATCTATAATCTCTATGAATTTTTTTTACTTGGTTCTAATATATATTTCTTTTTTTTTTTTTGCAAATTTTCTTGGGTTTTCGATGGAGATAATTGCATTATCAATAGGTGGTAACATTTTGGTTTTTCTTTTCTAGTTCTATATATCAAATTTATATTTTGTTATCATTTTTGCTAAGACTTCTAGTATCATGCAGAGTGAAAATGGTGATGGCAGAAAAAGTTTTTAAAGTTTTGGCACTATCTATGAGGTTTACTGTAGGTTTTGATAGAAATCCTTACTGAGACTTATAAAAGCTACCTTCAAATTTTAGTATATTAAGACTCTGTTATTAATGAACTGTTGAATTTGTTTAAATTCTATTTTATTTATAAGAGAGTTATATAGTTTTTCTTAATGTATTAAGGTGTAAAGTTTTTTCTAATAGCAAATTATCCTTGCATTTATGAGATAAACTTTGCCTGGTTATCCTGTTCTTTTGTTATAGTTTACTTACTGATTTTTAAAAAAGTGTTGTTACCTTAATGGATTGTATTTGCTAATGTATTTCATTTAGAATTTTTTTGCATTGACTTTTATATTAACCTATAATTTTCCTTAACCTATACATGTCATGTTTTGATACCTAGGAAAATTTCTTTTTTCTATCTATTCTTTGAAATTATTTTATATATTACATAAAAATTATTTGTTTATTGAAGATTTGTTAACAGATCTGAGTTTAGCATCTACTCTTGGGGGAAGATACTAGAAGTTAATTAATGTAATGGCTTATGAGCCATCATGCTATAAAATAACTTTCAGTGATTTGTATTTTTCTAGAAAATTATACATTTTGATTATGTTTTCAAATGTATTGATGACATAAAATTGTTGACAATATTCTATTAAGCTTTAAAAATCTCAAATATATCGATAGTTATTTCTCTTTTTTCTCTAAAATTGTTATTTCTGTTCTTTTTTTTTGATTAGTGTTGCCAAATATTTTAGTGCTATATAGTTAATTTTTAAAAAACATTTGCCTTACAAATAATCTCTATATTTTCCAATCAATCTTATTAATTTTGACTTTTATATTTATTATTTACTCTCTTCTTATATTTGAATTTACTGATTTCCCCTAGGTTCATAAGCTGACTACTTGTTTCATTTATTTTTCAATATTTCCTTTTAAAAAATATACTTAGGCCACATATTCTCTAATTAAGTCATGCTTTGGCTCAATTTCATCAGTTTTGGTGTATATTGATTGTAATGCTTCTTTCTTTTAACTCTGTTGTTATTTTTATTGTAATGTTTTCTTTGACTCATGAATATTTCAAAATTCATAGGGGCAAAGACATCAAACTAGATTCAGGCGCATATGAAATTTGTCATCTCTTTTTCTGTTTGATTTCCAGTTAAATTTCATTGTCATCAGAGAATGTATTCTCAAAAAGATTAGTTCTTTGAAATTTATCATAATAGCCTTCTTGATCTAGTAGGCAGAGCATTTTTTGGCTAATATTTTATATTTGCTCTTATAGTAAGCTTGTCAATTTTGTCATCAAAACCTTTAGCCTCAATAACTTTTTTTTTGTGATTAATAAGTGTTTGTCTTTATTTCCAATATCTAACTTATCCTGTCTGGTTTATGATCCCTTTTCTTTCCCTCCTCTCTTTTCTTGGATTAATAGGGTTTTCCTCTTTATTTTTCATTATGCTGATTTGGAAGTTATGTTATATTTCTAATATTTTTAGTAATATTAAAATTTAAAAATATACAGGTAACTATAAATTTTGTGAACAAATCTAAACTTGTTAGTTGATTTTCATTCTCCAAGAAAAGAAATGTTTTACATACATCAACCTCTCCTTTAATTTTCCAACTGTGACGTTATTGCTGTATAGGACTTTATTTTCACCATTTCTTTTTTTAAAAAAGACCCTCATCCATTCCTACTTAGCTATTCTTCTCATTGAAAAATTTCCTTTAATAGTCTTTTAAAAGATGGCTAACTCTCTTTATCTTTGTGTGTCTGAGAGCGTCTTTATTTTACCTTAGTCAGTAGTGATATTTGAACAAAGTATAACTTCTGAGATGACATTTATTTCCTTTGAGCTCTTTAAAGATATTACTTCAATGTAATTCTGGATTTTTTCCTTGTTTTTCATGGAAGTCTGCAACTAGTCTAACTTGCCCATTCTTTTATAGATTTTTTTTTCTTTTTTAAGTGAGCACATGTCAAAGATTTATTTAACTCATGAATGAGAAAACCAAGAGAATGATGAGCTGGCTGTAAAAAATATAGGAGAGACAGAAGTGTTTATAGTCACTGAAAGAAAGACTGCTCCGTCACGTACAAAACTAGTTAATGCACGAGACTGGTGGGTGCCATGGTTATAGGCAAAACAACCTTCACCTTGGGGAGGAAATCTTCTCCACCAGACAGAAACCACTTTGTTTATCCACAGCAATGTTCATTTACATTGCTGTAGGACCAAAATCATTTCGATAATTATTATTTTCGTACAGACTGAAGTCTATCCTTATAGATTTGTAAAATACCCTAATTAACAGTAAATGATTAAAGTACATCCTCGTAGAGAATCAGATAATCCTTGGGCGATCCTGTTAGATAATGCTCTGAGACATTATCTAGGACATTTGAAAAGACATGAGCCATCTTTTCATCTATTTCCAACTTTTGGATTTTTTCTTGTGCTCATGAATTATCTCCAGGAAGTAGACTTGGTTCAGAAGAGGGTGGTCTTATGTCTAGTCGGCTCTCATAGGTGTGGCATTCAGTATTAACTCATGTAAGATGTAGTATGGTCATCAAATCTGGAGTCATATAGTGTTAAACAACTATTCAAACCAGAAAAAAAAAAACTGTATCAAAGATTTTGTAAAAAAATCCAGGCTTGGCTTTTTCAATAGCCTCTATTCTCCTGAGATTTAATAAAACATTGCTTGTATTTGTTCTATTCTGAGGCTAAAAAGCCAAACCCAAGGAATTTATCTCCATTAGCTTTTGCCTGCAGCATTTACAAATTTGTGTGAACCCCTCTCTCTGACATGTACTCCAATGTCTTACGGTTCCTGGCCTTCCAGGAAGTGACCTGCTCTACTACCTGTAAGTCTGGGGCACTGTAAGGCACACGACAGACCCAAGGGCAGTTTCCTAGGAGGACTTTGTAGGCATTGGTTCTACCCATGCAGTGTAACTCTTGATCCTAAAAGGTGTTTTTTTCCATATCCTGTTAAATGAAATTTATTCTGAAATGTGATACTCCGTGTACAACCTTTATTACACATTCATTTTGTTCAATTACATTCAGATTAGTTTTATGAAATGAATGTGAAATAACTACATTGGCATTAAAAGTAAAAAAAAAAAAAAAAAAACCCCAAAAAACTCAATAAAAGTAAACGTTCTGAATTTCGAGGAGTCAGAGAACAAAATTCAAATACATTGTTTTAAAATAGAGGTTAGCTACAGATTAAGAAGATGATACAGCAATTCCTCTCCTAAGAATATACCTTGAAGAATCGCATACAGGGACTCAAATTTTGCAAATGCTCACTGCAGCATTACTCACAATAGCCAAACGTGGAAACAATCTAAGCATCTACCAACAGATAAATGAATAAACAAAATGTTATATGTACACAAGATGGGATATTATTCAGCCATAAAAAGTGAAGTTCTCATAGATGCTACAACATGAAGCTTGAAAACATTATGCTAAGTAAAATAAGCCAGACATAAAAGACCAAATATTATGTGATTTTACTTATAAGAAATATCTAGCATAGGCAAATTCATAGAGATAGAAAATAGATTAGAGGTTACCAGAGACTGGAGACAAAGCAGGGTAAATAGGTAGTCATTACTTAATGAGTACAGAATTTGTGTGGGGTAATGACAAAGTTTTGAAAGTAGATATGGTGACATTTTCCCAGCATTGTGAATATAATTAATGCCACTGTATTGTAAACTTCTGAATTGTTAAAATGGCAAATTTTGTTATACATATTTTACCCCAATTAAAACAAAAAGAGAAAAAGAAAAAGGGATTAAGAAGAAAGAGAAAGGGCTTTCATAATAGCCATCGGAAAATAGATCATTAAAAACTCTACCAATATTATTCAAAATAAATAATCATAATTATATGCTCTTCCTGTTCATTCAGTCTCTCTTAATTTATTCTTTTTCCATTGGATCTTGAGTCATTAACTGGCCTTCATAAAATCCTCTGGTACCAAATTAAAAAAATATGCTGCGTCCCTCTGACAATTTTCTAAGAGATGCCAGCTCCTAAGTCTATTCCTTGAAATATCAACTGTCAAAAATACCTGACATGAGACGCAGGCTGGCCTTCCTTGTTGCAGACTAAATTTCTAGGCAGAAGGCTTAAAAGCATCAGAGGAAAGCAGAAGTGATCTGTCGATGACGGATAACTAACAACGTCATACGGGAGAAGAGTAAAATTCTCTAGACTACAATGCATGCCTCTTTTGTGAGGTTTTGAGCAATGTTCCCCTTTAGAGGGAAACACTGTGTTGTATCTACACTCATAAAATTGAGAAAAAGACATAGTCCCGAAGCCTTGAGCAGATAAAATTCCAGTGACGTTCTTCCAATAACTCACTGCCTGTTTGATTATTCACTACTGCCAGCAGATACGGCGAATAAATACTTGTAACTCTACTCTGTGCTCTCTGCTCCACTTTATATCTCAATGCTGCATTGCTCCAGCTAGGGTTTTTGTGCTTTTAATTTGCTCCATAAGCTATAAGTTAAATTTTCCTTTATTGTGCTAATCGAGGGATCAAAATTTTAAAAATCAGTGAAGTCAATAATTTCTACACTTCCAAGGCTGGTGTGTGTCTCCTTTTTTTTGATTAATGGTTCAGACCTTTACAACATGTGTTAAAGTACAAGGTTAGAACTATGTCCCCCCACTTCATAAAGTTGGTCCATTATACAAATTGTGACTATGAGTTAGATAGATATCTTACACTCTATTTTCTACCAGAGAACTTTCTTTCAAAATGCCTGCTCTTAACAACTGACTCAATGCACACATATGCAAAACATAGTTCTCAGACAACTTTTGATAGAAAAGTTGTTCAATTAAAGTCTGACTGACTTTCTTCCCAAGTTATGTGCCTATTTACTCCTTTAGATGAGTTTAATAACAAATACAGTTGTGAGGATAAAAAAAATAAGCACAAGTAATCACTCTTCAGAAAGCCTGATATTAGATGGTAACTCACCATAGGGAGATTTCTTTCTACATGTTTTTTAGCATTTGTTAATGTCATACCTGGACCCCTGTTGTCTATTCACTTCCTCCAGTTTAGGGCTGGTTACTGACTGGAGACTGGGCAAGTTCAGATGGAAGAAATGATTAAGGTGAACGTGAAGCATCACAGAGGCCCTGAGCTCCAGGGTGGGACTAGGTAGGACAGGTTCTAGCAGGTAGTAATATCACGGCATCTGCCAACAGACAGAGGCTTATTCAGGGAGGGAGCTGGTGGGGGAAGTGTGGGGGTACAAAGCCTTGAGGTCAGGCAGAGCTCTGAAGAAGCAAGGCCAGTATTGTGGCTCCAGAGACGTGGGGAAGGAGGCACTCAGCGGGAGACCAAAGCAATTACCATGCTGGGCTCATGGCGCCTGATGCTACCTTTCAAAATGATTTGTCCCAAGTCTGTGTTCACGACAGGAAGGCCAAGATAGTGCTGGTCTGCTAAGCTCCTAGCCCCAGCAGAGCACATAGTCGCTGCCAATAAATATTGCTGACTTAATGAATGGAAGAAAGCAAAATTTTCAGGGATAGTTTTGAGAATTTTCAAAGTCAGCGGGTTTGGTTTCAGAGAAAGCAACAATATAATGCACCTTGATACAAAGCCACAGCGTTGGCCTGTGGGTCCTGTCGCAGAACTGAACCTGCTGGTAGAGGCTCCTTGAATGGCCCCTCTGTTGAGACTCTGAGGACTCAGGGAAGTCCCTTTGCAACCTCAGGAGATCACCGGAACCATTCCCTAAAATTCATGTGATTTTCCTTCTTTTCACCTAGTAGCTCCTGCCTTCTGAGTTTACAATCTGCAGGTCTGTGGTAGTAGGGAGCAGAGGTAACCACACAAAGCACAGACCAGGGACGTGTTGGGTACATGAAAAATAATGGGGTCAGAGGCTATGTGAACAATCTAGATCCCAAATAAATAGCTGAACATCATCAAAGACGTGTGGGTTCCAACAAAAATGAGCTTTTATTTTCATCTTGTTTTGTGGGACAATCTACTGCTGTAATATTGCCAGGAATTTTTTTTCCCCTCCGAATCTTAAAATTGTTGGCAATGAAAAAATATTGCCATTTGGTGAGTCTTAAGAAGTGTCAGAATTCTGGGTGGAATTTTTCTTCCCAGTGATGGAAGACATCACTCAGTCTGTTGAGTATCACCCAGAGTTCTTGGGGACAGCCCTCAAATCTGAATGAAGATGCTTCAGATGTTGGTATATTAAGTTATATGCAAGTGATAGAAAGTTTGTCTTACTTGAGGGAAAATCGATCTCACTTAAGATTTTTGTCATAATGTTTTCCTGTGGCTGAGGACAAAAAATGAACAGTTGGGTTTAGTCTGAAAGCTGACACCTTGATCTCGGACCTCCCAGCATCCCAAACTACGGGAAGTAAATACTTGTTGTTTATAAGCTACCCAGTTTTGGGTATATTTTGTTACAACAGCTCAAATGGACTAAGACAAGGAGCAAAGAAATTTAAAGAATTAGATTAAAATTTTTTTTTCACTTATTTTCCATTCTTTTACTGACTCCCAGCTTCTGGTAATGCTATTATATGCTACATTCATTTTAGCTGTGCTTTATGGACTTGAGTGTCAAGCCTGTATCTCTACTTGGAATGTAGATTTGGGTTAAGGCCATAGCCTAACTGCAGAGAAATTACTAGATGGGAACAGTGATATGCAGAGAGGCCCAGAGCAGTGGGTTAGAATGGGAGGGACAGAGGGTTACTGGGATGAACGTGTGGATACACTGTAAGAGTGCCCGGAAGGATCACGGGGTGAGGCTGGGATTTTGTTCTTTGGGTTTTGAAGGTAAAGATAACATTTTTTAATTGGTTATATTTAATGGAGGTAAATTCTTGATTGGGATATACCTTAGCATAATCTTTTTGGGAAACTATTGAGAAATGTATATCATGTGCATACACTTTGGCCCCAGAATCTCATGTTTTATTAGTGGTTGTCTTAAAGGCAGAGATAATAAGTAATTTATTTTCTATTTTTCCATTTAAATAATGAGCATATTGTAACTGGACAAAATACACTTTGTTCTTTAAAAAAGTATAAGCTTAAAATTCCTGAGAGCCGAAACAGATGGATTATCCAAAATCCAAACAATAAATTGATAAGATTTGGATTGTTAAGCCTTGGCCCCATAGTGTACGAGGTAATTTGTCCTGTCCACCTGCTTATCTAACTGTTGATAATGAGGATCAATTAAGAAATAAAAGTGAAAGTACTTTGAAATCTTCATCTGTCATTCCAGTGGAAATTTGGTCTTTTATCATCTTCACCTACTTCCCTTCATTTGAATTCTTTTCTAATTTCTTTACAATTCAATCATTATTTCGCATCAGCATCATGTGGTCTCTCTGCCCCTCGCAGAGGCACTTCCCACAGGTCTTCGCCCTGTGCCTTGATTCCCTGGAGAGTTTTAGAATAATTGTTATCGCTGTTTCTTTTTATGATTTTACTCTGGTCTTACTAAATATGTCCCCCAAAAGTTCAAAATATAAAACATAAAGCTAGAAAGTGAAAACACCCTATCATTTGCCCACACCTACACCAGTGCCTGAAAGTAAACATGTTAACATTGGTTGATTATCTCTAAGAAATGTAGACCTAAATATGCCTTAAAAGAAATGATAGTAAAAATAATATTTATTAATATAATATAGTATATAATCAAAAGTAAAACTTAGACTTATATAAATATAAGCATATTTAATTAGTTGTTATTATATGTAATTAACCTATTAAAATAATATTTATAGATAATAATAATTATATGACTATATTAAACATATACCTAAAATATTGAATCATACTATAATTGATAATTTTTCACTTTCTCCCAACTGAATGTAACTTAGAAAACTTTCCATAGGTTTCTAAATTTTAACAGAGCCATATCTTGGCTGTGCCATGTGTTAGCTCCTTGTTTTGATTTTCACTTTCTGCTTACTAGTAAGGACATCTTTTCCTATACTTAAAAATGTTTTGTCTTTTTTTTCTATTTGAGTTTTTTACTCTGAAAATTGCCCGTTCATTTTTTCTATTGAGATGTTTGTTTTGCTTTTTATTGATTTGTAGAAAGTCTTTGTGCATTAACCTCATTGTCTATTGCACGTTTTACAAATCATCCATTTTTCATTTTGTCATTTTTCTTTATGATGCTTTTTTACAAGCAGAATTTTAAAAAACATTATGCAGTCCAATTTATCAGTCTTTACTCTGACGAAGAGACTCTGAGAAATGAAGGTCCCTTCTCTGCCTTTGGACATGCTCGTGTCTCAGGATGACGCCCAGAACAGTTCTGTATGGGGTTATCACCCAGAAGGTTCCTTCTGCCCCTCCCTACCAACTCAGCTCTCCAAGACAATGGCTCTTCATTTCCAGTCTTACATCGTGTTTCCTCTTTAATGCCTTTTTTTTTTTTAATCCACGAGATCGTACCTAATTCATAGTATTCGTGTCCATCATTTTTACTCAGCCAAGTTTCATCACGGTATTGTCAGTATCAGAACCTGTTACCAGTTATGGCTGAGGGTGCCCCACTGTGTGCATAAACGTACTGTGTTGATGGACATTTGTGCAGTTTCCAGTTTGAGGCTATTATAAAGAGAAGAACTATGTAAATTCTTCTACAAGACTTTTTGTGGCTGAATATTTTCATTTCATATGGGTAAATAAATACCTGGGAATGGAATTGCTATTGGGGAGAGTAGTTTAATTACATAAGAAACTGCCAAATGATCTGCCAGTGGGTGGTACCATTGTATACTCCTGACAGGTCCAGTTTTATGTCCTCAATATTTACCTTGGTGAATTCACTTTTTGTTCTCTTATTTTCTTTGTAGATATTTTTAGGATTTTTACAATGAAGACAATCAAGTCATCTTCACATAGATACAATTTTACTTCTTTTCAGATCTTTTTATTGTCTTTTAGGTTAAGACTAAGACCTTCAATTCATTATTGAATAGAATTGGTGCGAGCAGATACTCTTGTCTTTTTCTTTACCCCACGAAGAAAGTTTTCAGTCTTTCACTGTTAAATATAATGTTAGCTGCAAGTTTCTTAAAATTCCCCTTTCCAGGTTGAGGAAGTTCCCTTATATTTCTTTCTTCTAAAATGAGAAGTGTTTTCTACTTCTCCGTCTTCTTAAAGACTTTATGTAAGATTGGTTTATTTCTTCCTGAATATTTGAACTCACTGGTGAAAACAATTGGGCCCAGAGTTTCTTTTGTGGGAAGATTTTGATTAGACAAATTGAAATTCTTGAATAGAGTGTATTTAGATTTTATGGTTCATGTTGTTTTAATTTACATATGCTATTTTGCCAAGGAATTTGTTGATGTTATCTAATGTTGTTAATTTATTGACAAAAGTTGTTCACAATATTTTGTTAGCTTTTAATGCTTATAGAATATGGAGAGATACCCCCTTTTTCCATTCCTAATTTTAATTATTTGTGTTTTCTCTCTCTCTTTTTTAAAAATTTTGATCAGTCTTGCTAGGGTTACCCGTCTTATTAATCTTTCCAAGGAGAAACTTCTAACTTCTTTTCACCTTCTTCTTTTAAATATAAAGCTTAACATTTTTCTCTAATCATTGCTTTTGTTATGGCACACGAATGTTAATATGTTATAGTTTCATTTTAAATATTTCCTAATTTCTCTCATTCTTTTTGATTCACGGAATATTTATTTCTAAAATTCAATTTATTTTTGTAAGAAAACATATGCTGTGATATTTGTTTTTTGAAAATGTGAAGACTTATTGTATGACCCAGCTGTATGTATGCTTAAAAAGAATGTGTATTTTGCAATTTTTGAATTTTTCCAGTCAATTAGGTTAAGGTGGTTCGTAGTATTATTTATACAACCTATATATTTACTGAGGTTTTCCTCGTTGTTCTATCAATTCCGGAGAAAAACGATTGTAAAAATCTCCAACTGCTGATGTGCATTTGCCTATCTTTAGTTCTTTGAAATTTTTAAAAATATAATTGAAACTCCATTATTAGGTTTATTCACACTTATGGTGCTATTTTCCCTTATATTTGACCATTATATTATTAAGAAATACCTTTTTAAAAATCTCTGTCAATTCTCTTTGTCTTGATTTGCATCATACCTGATATTATGTAGGCATCCAACTTTCTTATACTTATGCTTTGATTTGTATTAAAAAAATTTCAACCTGGATGTTTCTTTTTATTAAAAGCTAAACAACATATAGCTTTTAACAACATATAGCTTTTCTTTTTTTTTTCCACCCAGCCTAACCAATAATCTTTGCCTTTTATTTAAAGTGTTTGGTTCATTAACATGTAAAGTGATTATTGACATGATTAGATTTGTGTAATATTCACTCTTTCCCTCAATTTGTCCTGTCATATTTTTGTTCCATTTATCCTTCTATGCCTATTCTATAATATTAAAACAATTTATTATTCTATTTTTATTCCTCTATCGATTTTTATATGCTTATTTATTAGTGTTTTTTCTAGGCATTATAGTACACATCCATAGTTTATCACTATATTTGTAGAGTAAATATTTTATCCTTTTCAGAAGTATGGCCCTGTAATACTATAGTTCTGTTTACCTTTGTACTTTGTTGTATATATGTTATTTTTACTTGTTTTAAACTATTAGTATTATTTTGTTTTAAAGAATTATATAATTTTAAATATATTAAAAGAAAAAATAATTGTCCTTTATATACACTTTTATGTTTACAAGTTTCAGTGCTATACATTCCTTTCTGTGGATCTAAATTTCTATCTGGTATCATTTTTCCTCCAGACTAAACTTCTTTTAGAATTTTCTTAGTAAAGATTTGCTGGTGACAGATTTTCTCAGTTTTAATTTGAAAATATCTTCTTTTGATTTTTATTTTTGGAGGATATTTTCTTTAGATATAAAATGCTTGGATGACATGTGTTTTTCCTTCAGCACTTTAAAGATGCCATTCCATTTTTTTATGGATTCTGTTTCTGATGAGACATTAGCCATTATTTATACTGCTGTTCTCTGACATGTAATATGTGGTTATTCTGTGGCTACTTTTAGGATTTTCTCTTTATTCTTAGTTTTAAAGTTTGATTATAATGTGTATAGATGTTCTCTTTGTGTTTTTCCTATTTTGCTAGCTTCTCAGGACTGTATGTTAATCTTTTTTACCTAATGTTGAAATTCTCCGCTTTCATTTCTTTAAATTTTTGTTCTGCCTCATTTTCTCTCTTCTCTTAATATTCCATAACAAGTCATTGTGGTTCTGTTCATTTCACTTTAGTTCTTTTCCTCTATGTCCTTAACATTAAATAGATTTTATTGATCTATTTTTTGTTCAGAGACTCTTCTACACTCCCAATCTGCTAAGAAGCCCATCCAGTGAATTCTTTATTTCAGATAGTATACATTTTAATTGTAAATTTCCATTTAATTTTTTGTAGTACTTCTCTGCTACATTTTTTTATTTGTCATGGTTATATTTTTCTTTAGGACCATAAACATTTATAATAGCTCCTTTATAGTTTTATCTGCTGTTTCTAACATATGGATTATTTGGGGACCTGATATTATTAATTTTTCTCTTGTCCATGAGTCACATTTTTCTGTCTCTTTGCATTTGTACAGATTTTGGAGTATATGCTGGGCATTGTGAATAATACTTTGTAGAGAGTATGGGTTATGTTGTTTTACTATGAAGAGACTTAAATCCTGTCAAATTATTTTGATTCTGTCAGGACTGTTTTTATTCTTTGAGAAGATTGGTCTATTTCAGTTTGGGGCCAAATTCTAACGTGTACCTCTTACTCTAGCATATGGTTGTTGTCAACCAAATGTCTATTGTACTCCATGCAGCCTATTGTTGATGACTGAGATGGACTCCAATGTCTCCTAACACTGCAAAATCTCAGGTGTCATTGGTGAGCCCGCATCCCTGTACCAGAACATCTCTTCTCGGCCATGCAGATCTCACCCTGTTGCACAATCTGTCCAATCTTCAGCACTCTAATGAGTCCCCATGTGATGCACACGCTCCAGTCCTACCCTACACAACTCTCTTTCCTTATGTTCTCTGCTCTGAAAATTCTCCCTCCTTCCACCGCCTGGAATTCCAACATCTGCCTCCTCAACTCAGCAAGCCTGCTGCTCTGCTTGGCTCCACTTTCCTGACCTATGGCAGGAACTACCATCAGGCAGAAAATCAGGACAGTTGTGGGTCCCTGTTGGACTCATCTCATGTGTTTCCCTTCTCTCAAGGATTAATTATATCCCGTACTGCCTGTTTGTCAGTGTCTGAAAACCATTGGCTCATATCATTTGTCCAATTTTAAAATTGTTGGGAAGGCAAGGTCAGTATCAGTTACACTGTCATGGCCAGAGGAGAAATGGGTGTACAGTCAACCCTTGAACAACCTGAAGGTTAGGGGCACCAACCACCCATGTAGTCGAAAATCACACATAAGTTAAGTGAGCCTCCTGCATACGTGGATGCCGAACTACAAGCTGACCCTTGAATGACATGGGTTTGAACTGTGTGGATCGAGTAAACTGCGCTGGTCAATTGAAAAAAAATCTGAGTGTAATTGGACCTATGCAGTTCAAACCTGTGCTGTTCAAGGGTCATCTGTATCTGTATATATATACACATTTATTTATGGAAATTTATAATTATAAATATATGTATAAGCACATACCTATTCTACATCTATATTTATATACTTTTCAGTGTCTTTCTTATTTAGTAACACATGTCTGTATGTCAATTTGCATAGGTCCAAATTATTCTTTCTAAATGTTATAGATATAGCAAAAGTTATTCAACCAATTAATTTTGAAAGAAAATGACTAAGGGAGATACTCAGTCTAGTCTTTTGATAGACATTTAATTATAGTTTACATATATTCTTTAGAGTTGTATAGGTTTGTGTCATTTCCCTAGTTTTATAACAGATAAAATTTCATTCTCTATTTTCAATTGTTTTTATTCTCTTCTGTGAATTTCTGAGGGAAGTTACATAAATATGTATTCTCTAGGCCTTCTTTCTCAGAGGTTCTAACAGAATATTTTTAATAACCCTTGTTTAATAACTGAATGAACTTTTAATAAACAAGTAAATATAACAATTTTAGTGGTTAAAATGACTGCATCATATTTTAACTTTCTTAGCTACTTTTTTCAATCATCTGGTTATAAAGTAGTACATATTCACTAGTAAATATACACTAGTAAATGTGTAATTCAACAAAAGAATATAAAAATAAGAACCATTTTGTAATTGTATAATTTCTGATTTTTTTTCATTCTACACCTAAGTAGATAACACATGTATACCATTACAGTGTATAATTTCCTGTCTTGCTTTCACAATAATATAGCTTGAAAAATTTTTTTTATTTTTCAAATTAAATATTTAAATAAACATTCCTTTTAAAGATTGCATAAAATTCCATTTTATGATATACCTTAGCTTAACTAGTTTCTCATTCTTGAATACTTTGGGGATTTTTTTCCTTTTATTTTTTTCTCTTTTTTACTACTTTAAATAACAGTGCAAGGAACATCCTTATACATAAACCTCTGTCCATGTGCCTCAGTCCCTCTTATCCACACTGTTACTGAATTCTGTAAAACGGTATTGAATTAGGAAGCTAGGACATCTCATTCGGTTTTAAGTATTGCCTGTGTCCCAAATCTGAGGTGATTTTAGATTATAACTTTCAATTTAGTTAGAGCAAGTTAGGAAAAAGCATTTATAGAATGTTTTTAAAAATCTCCCATTTCTTCGGAAGCCTGTTAGGCTCCCTTGCAAAGGAATTTGCCTGTTCCTAGCCAGCCCCGTATTTAATACCAAGCTGTCACCAGTTTCTATGAAGTGAGGTTTCTATTACTTCCTGGATTGCTCTAGTCTATCAGAGGTCACCATCTCCAATTTAGCCTAGATGTGGATGGGAAAATACCGTGTGCAGCCCTAGCATCCAAAGAACATTGGTGTCAAATTCAATTATGGGAGAAGGAGACCTTTTTTTTTCCAAAGGTCTCTGAATCCATTTAAAAAGCTTCTCAGATTCCTAGCACTAAAGCTTATGGCGCATGCATCTCCCACACAGGCCTTCTGACAGTTTTTTTGTAATTTCATATTGTCAACGGCTTTTGTGGTTGGAGTTTCATTTATTGAAAAAGCTCTGAAATAGAAGTTGAGACAGTTATGTTTTTTACATACGTCTGAGCGTCCAAGAGGGGTGAGTGTTGTAGATATGAAATGACCCAAGATGATTTCATTTCAGGTCTCTTTCCTCTTTTCAGATTCCCAAACATGTTGATATTCCAAATATAAAGATACAGATTCTGATTTGCTGTGGCCACAGGTCCCGTTAACTCCCTTTGTGGGTTTCGAAGGTATTCCTAAAGTCTTTTTAATTTTAAAATTCTCTTTTGTGGAAATTCCCTATGTTTCCTTTTGTTAAATGTGGAGAGCTTTGTCTTTTCTATGATTAAAGAATAAATTAATTTATTTTAAATTGAGGAAAAGGCATAACATTTTTTTTTCTGTACCCAAGAAATTCACAACTACATTCTGTAAAACCATCTAACAGGCATGAAAGATTAGCAGTGTTTTCTCTCTGCCATACGGCTTATAATTTGTCTGGAACACAAATCAAGAAATGCAGCTCTGCAGACTGTTTTGAGTATTACAGAATATTGCTTTAACTACTGGGTCAGTCCGGGCTACGGAAGCCTGCCATTTAAGTTGTTAAGAACTATTTCTAGAGAAGATACACTTTATACTGCTGATTGAACTTCCCTTTCATCCTTTTAAGTTCAAATTTCATAATTAGAACATGATGAACAATAGAATCGTAACAGAAGAAGAAAGACATCTTCTTGGCTTCCTTTCTGCGATTGCCTTTGAACATGGAATAAATGCCATATTCTACAGCCTTACTAAATCTCCTGTTCCCTCTCACACTGTTATTATCTGACCATTTCAATGAGAAGAAGGGAACTGTTGAGATGGTGTTAGCCCCAGACAAAACTTTAGAAGTTCAGACTAAACAGTGCTAACTGGTAGCAGCCATTAAAGTATCAATTTGGAAGATAACCCTAATATATTTGGAATGTTATTCTCTAAGAACTGCTCCCATTATGCTCCATTGTTTCTCCAACCATTTTATGTCTTATTTTCCTTTTCTGTTTTAGGAAAAATAATTATAAGTATCACTCATGTTCAAGCTAATTTTTTTCTTGTAATTCTCATGAACTGAATATCTCATTCTGACCTGATTAAATTCTGCCTATGATGGCAATGGACAAGTTCTTATTTAATAATGCATCAAAATAAACGCAAACGGGAGAGTTTCACTTGAGCTAGTGCAATGGCAAGTTAAACTAGAACTTGCATTTGGAGTTCAGAGTAGCTGCCGTCAAGGTGTATTTATTATCTGGGGAAGCCAACTGATTCCCCAGAAATAAATCAGTTGAATCCGTATACAGGTTGTTTTGTAAACATTGAAGTTTTGATTTCTCTGGAACAAATGCATAAGAATATTTGCTGGGTACCATGGTAAACATGTTTTAGTTTTTAAAGAAATTGCCCAACTATGTTCCAAGAAACACTACCATTTTCATTTATACCATCAACGAATGAGAGATCTGCATCCTCACCAGCATTTGGTATTGTCACTGTTTTATTTTAGTTTTTCTAACACATGTCTAACGATAGCTCATCACAGCCCTAATTTACATTTTCTCGATGCCTGATAGTGTTGAACCTCTTTTTTTTTTGCTTATTCATCATTCATATATCCTTTAGGCAAAATGTCACTTCATGTCATTTGCTCCTTTTCCAATTGGATTGCTTGTTTACTATTGAGTTTTAAGAGTTTTTATGCATTATAAATATGATCCTTTGTCACATATGTGGTTTGCAAAAACATATCATTTCGTGTGTAGCTTGTCTTTTCATCTTCTTAAAGGGCTCTTTCACAGAGCAAAAGTTTTAATTTTGCCGAACTCTACTTAATTGATGTTTTCAAATATGGATTATGTATTTGGTGTCATGTCTAATAGCTCTTTAAAAAGCCCTAGGTCCCAAATTTTTTATCTTCTGTTTTATTCTGAAAATCTTATAGTGTTGCATTTAAATGTATGATCAATTGTCAGTTGATTTTTGTATAAGATGTGAAACTTAGGTTGAGGTTCATTAGTTGCCTAAGGTGATCCAGTTGCTCTGGCATCATTTGTTGAAAAGACTGTCTTTCTTCCTTTCAGTTGCTCTTGCACCTTTGCCAAAAATCAGTTGGCTGTACTCGCATGAGTCTCTAAGATTTCTACGCTGTGCTATTGATCTATGTGTTTATCCTCAGCCAATTGAATATAACCTTGATTATTGTCTGTATATAATGAATCTTGAAATCTGAGGGAGAGATTCTTCTGACTTCTTTTTCAAAATTTTAGCTGTTATAATTCCTTTTGCTTTTTATAGATTTAATGGGAACTTTAAAAATTATTTTAAAATAATGTTTTCTATGTTTATGAAAACATCATGGGATTTTTTAGGAATTACGTTGACCTGTATATCAATTTGAGGACATTTTACTTCTTTATTATGTTGAGCCTCCCAACCATGAAAATAGCACGTCTCTTCATTTACTTAAATCTTCTTTGATTTATTTCATCAATATTTTGTAATTTTCAGCACACATAGGTATAAATCTAACGAAATCTGTACAGGATCTGTATGCTAGATCCTAGATATGCCTAGATATTCTATTTTTGAAGTGATTATAATTGGCATAGTGTTTTTAAGTAAACTTTATTTTTTAAAGAAGTTTTGGATTTACTAAACCTGTGAAGAGAAATTGTGACAATAGGACAGAATTCCCATATGCTCCATGCCCAATTTTTTTATAGTAACATTTTATATTATTATGGCATATTTGATACAATTAATAAGCAATTGATACATTATTACTAACTGAAGTGTATGCTTTTTCAGATTTCCCTGGTTTTTTATTTAATGTTCTTTATTTGTTCCAGAGTGCCATCCAAGTTACCACATTGCATTTAGTCATCAAAATGCCACCTTTTTTTTCAGATACACATGGAATATATACCAAAACTGACCATATGCTGGTTGTAAAGAAAATCACAGAATACTTTAAAACAATGGTCCCCAACCTTTTTGGTACTAAGGACAGTACTCTTATGAGACTCTAATGCCTGATGATCTGAGGTGGAGCTGAGGTGGTGATGCTGGCGCTGGGGAGCGGCTGCAAAGACAGATGAAGCTTCACTTGCTCACCTGCTGCTCACCTCCTGCTGTGCATCCCAGTTCCTAACAGGCAGGTGCCTGGGGATTAGAGACCCCTGCTTTAAAGAATTTAAAGCATATATTCTCTAATCAGAATAAAGTTAATCTGGAAATCAGTAGCAAAGGAAGACTTTCCTATGTTTGGAAATTTATAAATACTTTTCTAAATAATACTCTGTATTTGTGGTTTCCGGGTTCAGTTTTCTATATATTTCAATCAGGTCAGGTTTGTTGATTGTGTTGTTCAAATCTATATTTTTATTGTTTGCTACTAAGAGAGTTATTGTTGTCTTAGGTTGTGTTCCCTTAAAATCCCACACTGAGAAAAGTACTGGGACTCAGGTAATTTATATGAGTGGTAATCCTAGAAATTTCACAAAGGGAGTGGAGAAAGTAAGACAAGCATGGAAAGAAAAGTGAATAAAGGGCATATTACTGACCCAGTTACCACTCTTTAAAACTAGGGTTTAATACTATTTGGGACCATCTGAAAATAATGTGTAGCATGTGCCTCAGAATTTTCTCCCTCACACAGTAAGGCAAAATAATTTATCTACTAACTCTCATCCTCCATCTGTTGAGGGTTGTACTGACATTACTATATATTATATATCACATCTGTTTTTTATTTTTTGCTCTACTTTGTTGTTTTCATTTCGATAAAGTGAGTATTTATTATTTTGTTTTCCCTATTTCTTATTACTGTTTCTTTAAAGGTTACTCTAGAAATTATGACATGTGTCCTTGACTTATTAGCATCTAATATAAACTAATATTAGAATGGACTTTACAACATTTAGATTTTATTTATTGCCTCCCATCTCCTGCCATATATATTATATTGTTTTGTATTTATAAATGTATATATATTTTAAAACTCATAAAACATTATTATTTTGTATATTCAGTGTTCACATAGATTCAGCCTTTCTGTTGCTTCTTATTCCTTCTTGGGTTGCTGGGAATTTATTAGGGATTCTTCTTTTTCTGTGCAATACACACACACACACACACACACACACACACATTACAGCTTTGTTAGTGAGGAAAAGTATCAATTATCTTTAAAAGATGTTTTCAGTGGTGCGGAAATCCATATTGGAGTTATTTTATTTCAAACCTCTAATGGTATCATTCTAAAGTCTTCTGGCCTCTCCACTTTTTTTCTGTCAGAATTTATCTTTTACTCTTAATATTACTCTTTGACAATAGCTCTTTTTTCTCTAGAAGATATTAAGAATATTTTTTTCTTAATTTTTAAAAGCAGTTTTGCCTTATGTGCCTTTGAATAATTGTCTTCATTTTTATCTTGCTTGAGTTCACAGCAGGACTTGAATCATGTCTTGACTCTTCTCTCAGTTTTAAAAAGTTCCTGGTCATTATTTTTGAAATATTTACTCTAACCCCACTCTCTCTTTTTTTCCTTCTAGATTCAAATTACATGTATGGTAGTTCTTTATTCTACACATCTTTTGCAGTTTTCTCTGTATTATATATACATTATTATCTTTTTATGTGATATTTTATTTTCTAGATATTTTCTGTCCACTTTTGTCTGTTGTATAAATCTGCTATTAAACTCACCTATTGACTTGTTAATTTAAAGTTTATAGTTACCTATTTCAGAATTTCCATTTGATTACTTTTCAGAGATGCCACTTCTTTGTTGAAATTTTCCTCTTTTGGACTAGTGTTTAAGAAAATATTAAGCAGGGTTATTTGAGAGCCCATTCTGATAAGTCTAATATGTGAATATCTTACAGGCCTTTTTTTTTTTTGGTTTGGATTTTCTTTGTCTTGTCTTTTTACATGTGGGGTAATTTTTTATTGAAACGAGGATATTCTGTAAGAAAATGGTAGAGATTCTGGCTTGTTTCGGGATTGTTAGAGTAGGGGCCAATTACATTAATCCAATCATGTGCGGAGCTGATTTGAGGCTGGGATTCAGGCTTTGTAAGCTCTGCTTTATTTCAGGTTGTCCATATTTCTCCAGTATAGACTGTTAGAATCCCAACTGTCAGTCTGTCATGATGAGCAGGGCTTCGCCTCCTTGGTGAGACTTTGACCCAATTTTTATCACCATATGTTTGTACATTGAAAAAAAAAAATCTGTTTGGCACCTCTTTTAGCTGGGCTTTCTGCTGCATTTCTCAGTCTCCAGGGCCTGGTACCACATGTCAATTATTAGATGGTTGAGGAGAAAGTGGCAACGCATATTGGGATGACAGGGATAGTGATACAAGTCTCTTTTCCCCAGTATCTTGACACCTCAGATTCTGGCTAACTTGGAGGTTCTCACAAACTTCAGATGAGATTCAACTCTTTTCAAAATTTGTATTTTATTTATTTTGTATTTTTTTATGGGATGATTAGTGTGGTTCAAGCCAGTTCATTATAGTTGCAAATAGAAATTTGTATGTGTTTTCATCAGTTTTTGCTTCTATTGATGTTCACTATTGCCTTTTCTGTTTTTTATTCATTGATATCCACTGTGATCTTTATTATTCCCTTTATTATGCTTGCTCAGGTTTAATTTTCTCTCCTTTTTCCTAGTGTCTTAAAACAGTCTAGCCATTGATTTCAGATTTTTTTTCTAATATAAATATTCAATGCTATAAATATATATTTTAACATTGCTTTACATCCTATGGTTTGATATTTTTTGTTGACATTTTCATTCAACTCAAAAGACTGTCTAATTTTTCTTGCAACTTCTACTTTGACTAGTGAATTATTTAGAAATGTGCTATTGAATTTCCAAATATCTGAGGATTTTGCAGTTATCTATTATTGATTTCAAGTTTAATTTCATTATTGGCAGAAAACATTTTATGTGGTTACTCTTCTTTTAAATAGGTTAAGATTTATTTTATAGGTGAGAATATGATCCATCTTGGTGAATATACCATGTTTGCTCAAAAAATATGTATTCAGCTATTTTAAGATTGTCTGCAGTTTTTATTAAGCCAAGTTTGTTGATAATTTTGTTCATGTTTTCTGTACATTTCCTTATTTTCTGTCTATTTGTTCTATCAATGATTACTTCTTTGAATGTTGAAGTCTCCAAAGATAATTGTGATTTTTCTATTTCCTCTTTTATTTCTATCAGATTTTTATTCATATGTTTTGATGTTGTTAGGTGAATTTTGAAATAGACATTTCAAAAAATTAGAGAAGTGATTTTATAGAAATTCTATCTTTAATTGACTTCCCCCTGAATTTAAGGTAAATTTTTTGAGGGTCAAGACTATATCTTAGATCTTATTACAGCCTCAACACCTTGCCTGACACATGTCAGGGCCTCAATAAATACTTGTGAGATGAATGAATGCCCGCTTGATTGTGATTTTGTTCTATGTTGTCCTTTAAAACAGATAAAGTCCTTCTTTCCCCTTTATTTGTAGGGAGAGCACAGGTAAAGAAAACTCTGGGAAATCAGTACTTTGCTTTTTAGTTGGCACTGTGATCTGTAAGTCAGATGCATATCAAATTGCTCTTCTCTTTTTTCTATTCTCATCCCTCCTGTGACACCTTTCTTCACCCCTCCCAAATCAGTAGGAAACATTCTTTCAACCTGGGCTCCCATGGACCAGAGCCAACAGAAAAGAGTTGATATTCTTTTGTCAATGTTATACTTTGAAAATAAATGTAAAGCCTTCATGTATCTTTCTTTCTCTTCTCTCCAATCCCCCATAATACTTAATGTCTTGGGACGGTGCACCAACAACCCAGTAAGTGGGTCATGTAGCTAATCTGGATCTTTTTTGTTATTGCCAGTTTAACTTCAATTTACACTTTCATAGGCCTCTGAACTTCTTGTTTTCCAAGCTTTGCTTTGGGCCTACTTATGCAAAACATTTTTTTTGAATCAATATAAAATCCTAGAATTTTCCCTCTATTAATAATTCCTCACTCTTTGAATTTGGCTGTGTGCTGACAAAGAAGATTTTTGTGTTTTAGTAGCATTTGCTGGAGGCAGATTGATACTTTGTGCTCTTTGTTACACTCTAGTTGATTGACACATAGGTGGATGAAGAATATTGTGCATTGTCTCATTGGTCCTTGTACTTGATCAATGTATTCATATTTCCTTTTTAGGATTTTGACTTTCAAATGTTTTTTTTTTTTCATGTTTCACAACCTTTCATTCTGACTAATGATTTCTCATAATTCTTTATATCTCCCTATGACATAGATCTATGAACATGTACATACTAAAGATGGACTCCAATGTCCTTAGAACCTCGTCCAGGAGATTAACAGTGTTTTGGTATTTCAATGAGTACATTTCCTTGGAACGGGTGTTAGAGAGACCAGGCTGACATTAAACTCTGCAGTGGATTAGAAATGTGTTTTGATATACTTGTAACATATATTTATCTGAGTTCCTTTTTCTTAAACAATTGTAAACAGTTTTGTTTTCCAATAAATAATAGTTCATTCTTATTTTAGAAATTCAGAGAGTACAGAAAATATAAAGGAGAAGAAGAAGGCCTTTTAAATTGCAACATGTGGTTAATAGTGATATTTTGGTGCATATTCTTCCAGATTTATTTTTCCTTGCATTTACTCATTCAAACAAATGTGTGGGTATTATATGTTCATATTTAGACTTTATACATTTGCAAAAAATGTGATTATAATATGCATAGATTTTTAACCTGCCTTTTTTTTTTACTGAGATCTTTCATCCAAATCTGAATCAATGTACCTCTTTATAAGTAATTATTTTACCATTTGACTCATTTAATATCAAAACACATCTCCTTTGAAGGCCTTTCTATGTTTGTTATAGACTATTATGTAATATCTCCTTATTAAGGGAGTGTAAAGTGCAGTTTGTAAATCTTTAATTGAATACCTCCAAAAGGAGTAATAAAATATGAAAGGAAGAGAAAAAGAAGGCGAGAGTATAAACATCAAGAAAGGAGGAAGAGAATGCATATAGCATGAGAAGTTGCATCATGTTCTTGAGAATCATAAGATCTCAGTTCTTTTGGTTCTCAAAAAAAAAAAATTAGCTGATTTAACTGTTCATGTCACCTCATGACACAATGATGTGTTCTCCTCACAGAGATCACCCCAATGCTCGAGGTGTCACTGCCCACACATGCCACGGCTTGAGTCAGCCCCTTCTAATCTTGCTCCCCTCTTATTTCCTCTCATGACTGCCAAGGGAAACTATTTCAATGCTGTTTGCATGACTTTCTGTCTTAGTTGGCCCAAGCTGCATTAACAAAATCTAGACTAGGTGGCTTCAGCAACAGAAATTTATTTCTCATGGTTATGGGGACTGGGAAATTTGAGCTCAGGGTGCCAACATGGTCAGGTGCTGGTGAGGGCTGTCCTCCTGGTTTGTAGAAGGCCACCTACTTCTTGTGTGTGTCTTTGCCTGGAGGAAAGAGAGAGGAAGCTCTGATTTGTTTTCTCTTCTTATAAGGACACCAATCTTATTATGGGGCTCTGCTCTCATGACCTCATCTAAACCTAATTACCTCCCACAAGCCCCCACCTCCAAATACTATTGGAGGCTGGAGCTTCAATAATTACCCTGGGGGTAGGACACAAACTTTTCGTCCACAGCATTTCCTCAGCCCTTTAAAGTCCAGAACTTCTTGACAACCTATGAATTTTAATGGAAACCAATGTTCTTGTGAGGGGAACTCAGTAATGCAACTTACCTACCTCATTAGCAATAAAATGAAAAATTAGCAATGAAAGCATTTTGAATACAGTCTTGATGCTGAGAAATAAAGCGAAAGAATAAAATTGCCACAGCATTTTTAACACAATAACACAATAAACTCTCAAAAAGATAATGAAGCTGCTGGGGCAGGAGAAATGATGTGGGCACAAAAACCGATTGGACAGAGAAAGGACTCAGCATTCAGGGAGAATAAAGGGGTGAGGTGGGGGGGGGTGTCATAATTCTGTATCACTGAACATATAATAGCAGGACTCGGAATTCATGCTTCCCAGCTGTAAAGTAGAAGAGAGATCTGCCTCTGATGTCTTTCCAGGGAATGGCTCATCTACATCTGTAACATGGAAAAGCTCCCGGAAGCCTCGGGTGCCCTGGAAATGGCTCTATCAACTCCCCGAAGCAGTAGAAACTCTCTTAATTGATATGCACACAGCTGAGTCACCAAATCAACCAATGCTCTTAACTCTTTTGTAAAACGTCCTGACTGACGCCCCCAACCCACTGTAGGCTGCTTTGTAGTCTACCTACCCGTCCACTCTGAGTCAGTTAGGCTTCACGATAGCTGACTTTATTACTGTAATAATGTATCTTAATGAAATATTATGTGATATAATGAAATATAACTGTGAAAAGAGTTGCCGTGCCGTTGAAAGCAAAGCTAAATATTCAATAAGGACTTGATGAAGTTATTAAAACTTTGATGTTGTTTTAGGTGTGATGAGATGACCGTTAAGAATCAGAAAAATTGTGAGAGGTCACCATCCTTCCCAATCTTGTTCCCCAAGGGTTCTCACATTCTTCGTTAACTTTAAAGAAACTGAAACTAGAAGTCATATGCATTACCTTATGAGTGCGTATCATGCAAAAACGAACAAGTAAACAAAATAGCATGGAGCTCTAATCACTGGTCACCCATTCCAAAAGCATTAATTGACTAACAACTAATCGAAAGATCGCTAAGTAAATATTTTTAGTAAAAATAAAACCATTTAAAGTACATACGTATATTTGTTTCACATATATATTTCACACATATATGTTTTACACACATATTTTCACATATTATAATTTTAAAACCGATTCTCTGCTTTAATGGGTTATTTTGATTAAATAATTATGGTGTTCTACACTTTCCAGTGTGGGTCACCTGTGAAATAGAATTTTCAGAGCAGTTCCCACAACACTGTTTTAATTCCTAAGGCTAAAGCTTAGCTTGGTGCAGAAAGGTAGGGTGAGCTCTCAGTTTTTGACACTAATATATATAACAGGCCAAACTCATAGATCTAACTTTCAAAAAAAATTTAAAAAGCCACATTAGTACATACTCACCCACACAAATAGAAGGAGACCATTTCAGAAGCAAAGACTAAATTATGCAGAACAAAATCCAAAAGTCAAAGTTTGAAGAGTGACTAGAGACATAAAGATTAAAATGGAGACAACAGGAAAAAAAATTTTAAATGGATGTGGAAAAAATTAAACAGAGGAGAGGCAAGGGAAATCTCACATTCCTATAATCAGAATTTCCAAAGAAGAAGATAAACACATCGAAACAGGACAAGGATTAAAACTATAATTCATGATATTTTTCTCAACATATTAAAGATTTACATATGTATACTGAAAGTGAAAATTGACCCCAAGCTGTTAACAATTAACTCATAACCTATTAGAATATTTGATTTTGAAGATAAAGGAAGTATCTTTATGACATCCAGGCAAAAGAGAAGTCCTTTGGAGGAAGAGAAAATCAAACTGGCCCTAGGCTTCTGGATAGCAATGTCCTGCACCAGAAGCCATGGGGCCACCTACGAGGTAGCCCGGGGAAAGGAGCAGGAGCTCAGCATCTCACGTGCAGGTGAGGTGCTCCACAGTCATAAAGGCAACCGGCAGGCAGCTTTGACCATCTCACTCAGGAATCTAGTCAAGAATGGGCTGTGAGCAACCAAGAGGGCATTAGGAAGACTTTAGAAAAAGGACTAGTGGTAATTATTAAATATATTTAACTTTGAAACTATGACTAAACAACAGTTCTAGTCATAAAAAGATAATACGTACATTTTATATGCTCCAAAAATGTAGAAATAATACAACAAAAATGGGAGAACAGGAAGCAAAGGTGGAAAGTCATGAAAGAGTATTTATTGCTCGTCTCCTAGGTAATAGTTGGGGTTGAAAAATTATCTTTAAGGCTGACAAGTCAGGTGGTAAAAGTTTTAGCTTATTTAATAGCACAATGGCAAATATAAAAGGCAATAACTGTATTGCTGAAAATTAGGTGGTGAAGGATGAGGAAGATCTGATAAACTAATTATCGCTTGTAGTAAGAAACTAATATGTCTAAAGCAAAGAAGAAATTTGGAGCATTATATAAAAGTTTAATATGAAAAGAACTTCATTACAAAACAAATAACTTTATAAATATTAGAAAATAACTGACAAATAGCAAACAAAAGAGAGGGAAGAAAACAGACCACATTGGGAAAATTGTACATACATATTCATTTGTATATATACATATATAAACATAATAAGAATTAATATTACATATCTATTACTTAAGTCACCTACTAAAAGACAGTTCACACTGGGTTACAAAGCACACACAACTCTATGCTGTATGCAAGAGAGACAACTACAAGTGATTAAGAAAAGTTAAAAAGATGAAGAAAGTTATGGTAGGAAACTGTAAGAGGAAATGAAAATAAAGGTCACAATCTTAATATCAAACAAGGCAGAGTTCAGGCCAGGGAACACTAATAATGACAGAAACAATACTTTATAATGCTCAAGTTGATAATTCACACAAGATGCAATAATTCAGAATATTTATGCAGCAAATGACAGAGGGAGCTTCCATGAAACAGAAACCATAGCAGATAGGAGGTTCAGGAATAATGGTGGGCTGCGACTCACCTCTCTTACTATACGATATATCAAATACTGAAAAAGAAAAAAGCAATGAGAGAGAAGACCTAAGGACACGATAAGTTATATTTCAAAGGCACAACCCCCCCCCCCACTTTTTAAGTGCTCATAGGTCCGTTGCAAAATTTGATCACACGTTAATCACACCGCAAAAGAAATCTCAATAAATTCTAATAAAGGAGAAATAGCACAGCAAAATGACTTGACGACACTGCGATGAGTTTACAGTTCAATCCAGAACAATAAAAAATGAATGACGGTGAACGACCTACGTGACTTGAAAAGTTGTAGAAAAGAAACAAAAGGACGTAATAAAGATACGAACGTGACTCCAGGAGTCGGAATACAGAAAACAGAACACATGCTTCATTGCTTCACCATGTGTATTAAGGAAAGATTGGAAACGGCCCAGGTACAGAACACAAAGGGAGTGAATGACGACATTGAAGGTGTGAAAAGCCAGTGAGGAAGGCGTTCGTGCACTAACACGGGACACTGCAAGGCGCAGGGCGGTATCCTGTGGAAGAAGACAGTATAGGACAGCGCATTTCTCTCTACTAGTTTTTGCATAAAGAAACCTTGGAAGGACCAAGAGGGAAATCGATGCAAACGATTTCTCGTCGGAGTGACGCTGACAGTACAGGGGGAATGGGGGACAGGGCTGGCATGAGACTTCCCACTCAATACCGTTTTTAAACAGTTTAATTCGAAGACCATTTTAATATAGTAAAAAAAAAAACCCACCAATTAAAAATGTGAATGAAACCGAGCAGAAGAGAGAAATATTTTTCTGAGTCTCTAGGCTGAAAAATAAGGAAGATCTCCTTAGGAGGTTGGTTGATAGCACAGACATCCTTAGGCTGTGGTGGGTGGTCGTAAACAGGAGAGACATCGAAGAGATGAAAAAACAAACAAACAACAAAAAACAAAAAAAAAACCCTGCTCTCTTGACAAGTTGAGCAGTATCCGTCTATCAACAGGTGTCGCTCCACCCTGGGCCTGATGCCAAGCCTGGACACACACTCCTGGTGGGGACAGAGGCTTCCGTCACCCTCGCCTGCCTGTGCTGTCTCAGGTTGGAGAGAGACGCTCCAGGTGGGCTCCTGCAGCTTACTGCTTTTCCCTCTTCCTTCCAGGCCAAACGGCCCGTCATGTTTCCAGTGGGGACTGAGACGGGGCCTGCAGTTTGTTTATTTAACATTTCCTTATTTGAAACGGCTTAAAGGACGTGCACATGCAAAACACGAATGAATAGGCTGTGTGTTTACAGACGTTCACCCACAGGCGTAGGCACCTGCCTCAGGGGGAAATTTTAATCACAGACTGTCAGTTTCTCTTTTTCTTTTTTTAGAAATTAGAGTCTGTTTTCCTCACATAGTAGGAACACAGAATGACACGGAACTCATGAAGCTCCTGAATTTTATTTTTTTATACTCACAGTTTTGAGAAGAGGCTTAACAGATTTAATCCAAATTTAGTGTAAAGGGAAAAGAAAAAGGCTTCCCTGGGACCACAGCTAGACACGCCAAGTTTCAATCCAGAGCAAATTTTTACAGCTGAGCTTGCAGGTCTTTAACGAGATCTTATCAAAACAGAAACTAACAGGAACCAAAAAATAACAAAAAAAACTTAAAAAATTAAAATCCTACCCGCCTTACTGCTTATGCCCCTGGGTGAGAAAGTGAAGAGAAAGACCAGTATCGTACAGTTAGAAAATCGAGCTGTCGTGGCAGGATAGACGTTTCTCCATCTCCTTTCATTCTTTCACTCTAGGAAGAGAACATTCGCTAAGGCTACAAAAGGGCGTGGTCATTTGTTAACACGAAATACCAAAATCAAGGCTTCGTGCGGAGAGGTGATTCGTAGTACAAAAAGTCATTTATTCATGCTTAGAAGCCCTGCTCTGGACTGTCTGGCTCATACGTGTCCTTTGGAGGTAGAGAATCGCTAAGTATCTGGGAGAGGATAATGCGGAAGAGAGAGGTTGGAGATGAAGCGGAATTCCAGGATGTCCATCTCAGGTGGACTCACCTCCGATGGAAAAGTAACAAGCTGGTTGACGCCTTACTCTCGACCCTGCCTGTCTGGTGACGGGCTCGCGTCAGCGTGGAAATGGACTTTACCCGAACAGTCTGCAGGTATCATCTACATTGCCTCACGTCCCTTCACTTATTCACTTCTGCAAGTCTCCAGACTCGAGCAGCTGTTTCTTGAGAGAGAAAGAACAGACTAATGAAGTGTCAGTCAAGAGGATTTGTTTATTCAGTGGTTGAAAGCAAAGTAAAATGACTCCACAAATTTTGATGAAGTGGGTGGGAGCCAAATCTTGCCATTAAAATTCCTCTTTCATCCTTTCTAGAATGAAGCATAAATCAACGAACTTAAACTCTGCGATAGTGCCTCCCAGTGTCCCTTGTAGCACCTCTTCCAAACAAACAAAAACGTAGGAAACAGTGTGCTAACATAAGTGTATTTTAGTTGCAGGGTGTCAGACAGTCAGGGGGTGGGGGCAGAGTTCCCAGGCACCCAGACACCTCCACCGCCACTTTTAAATCAACCGAAAGAGCACTACTCTGCTTTCCTGGGTTCATGCCGTTCTCTGAGAATGGCGTTTTCCCTCATTCCTGGAGCTGTCGCTTCCCTTGGCTGCACCCCCTGTCCTTTCCAGGGTGGCGGATTTGTCCTCCGGTCTCGACTTATCAGTGACAGGTGAAACAAATGCTTCTCCGGAGGCCCTGGTGCCTCAGCCTGCAGAACATGACCTGGACATAAAACGGACTCAGACAACTCCTCTTCCTGTCTCCTCTTGCTAAATGCCCCGTGTCGAATATCTGATCCCTTCTGCTTGATTTGCCACCTCCCCAGCATTCCTGGGAAAAACCTCTCCGGTGTAATGAGAACTGCCTTTCCTATCCCTGGTGATATATCCCCACCTCTCAGCTTAGCTCTGTTTACTTTCCTGCATCCCCGGAGCCTTTGTGGGGGACATGGATTATCAACACTCTAACCTTCCCCATGCAGTGCAAGAAGAAAAATATAGTAGCTACAAACAAACTCAGGGAGACCTGGGAATTAAAAACAAATCGACTGACAAGTGGCAGTTCCGCTGGAACATAAAAAAAAAAAAAAAAAAAAAAAAAAAAAGTTAAAAAAAAATGGTTCAGTCTTTTCATTCAACAAGCCCAG